>BTPG01000002.1:123619466-124219466 GCA_036245525.1 Semisulcospira habei | reverse complement strand
ATGCTTGTTGTTGGATGCACTGTAGTAAATACTGCAATGTTTCTTAAATATTCAATGAACATGACTGGTGGCTTTTTTTCTTCCTGTTCATCTGAGTGAGTGACCTTTTGATCAAAATGATAACCTCTATATATATATATATATATATATATATATATATATATATATATATATATATATATATATATATATATATATATATATATATATATATATATATATATATGCTCGTGAGTGAAGTTAGCAAATGTAAAATACAGATTCAGAAAGATGACTACTTTGCACTTTCCAAGCATTTTTGTTGCTTTGTCTTCAACATAGGTGACATTTCTATTTAGCGCAGAATATGGTTTAATTTTGTAATTTTATATGTAAACTTCCATACACAAGAGTAATAATGTACTGATTTCTGTCTTTCCATCAACCAACTTGTACACATGAGTACTTGAGCATAAGAAATGTGACCCAATAGATGCAGAAATTTAAATCGAGTTTTTGTACATGCATACTTTTGACACATATTACCATGCACGCCCCTTGCTGCATTTCTTTTGCTCACAAATAGTCACCAATGTTACCTTTCTGACAGAATGGGTACTGAGCACTGGTCTAAGTAATGAACAAGCCAAAATAGGTAGCTCTACAAATGTTTATTTCATCTACATGCACACACAGCACAATTCAACCCTTTCTGCATGCAGACATTGGTACAGTTTACAAGACCTGTGCCTGCATGCACATGGGGATTAATGAGCTAAAGGTAGTTGTCGTATGCAACTTCTTGTGGAAAGCGGGTTTGTCAGCTTCTGTCCACAAATTTAAAGCCCTTGAAGCCTTTTTTGGGGGGAGATGATTCTGTATTCAGGTCATGAAGAGGAGAATGCCCCCCCATACAGAAGGAGTAGCATTCATGCTGTCACCAGTGGCACAGAGAGCGCTGATGGGCTGGGAACCTCTTGGGCCAAGAATTATCACAGCAGCCTTTAGAACCAAGAAAAAGCTCAAGCTGAACGTCATCCAGTGTTATGCGCCCACTAATGACAGTGACGAGGAAGAGAAACAAGAGTTCTACGACCGACTCCAGAGTGCCGTGGACAAATGTGCAGAGCGAGACATCACCATCGTCATGGGCGATTTTAATGCCAAAATAGGGGAGGACAACACCGGATACGAAGAGGTGATGGGGAGACAGGGACTAGGCTCGGAGATGAGTGAGAACGGGGAGAGGTTTGTAGACTTTTGTGCTCTAAACCGACTTGTCATTGGAGGCAGCATCTTCCCACACAGAAGAATACACAAAGCAACTTGGGTCTCACCTGACCATACAACAGAGAACCAAATAGACCATATCTGCATTAGCAAGAAATTTAGAAGATCCCTTCAAGATGTTCGAGTGAGGAGGGGAGCAGATGTCGCCTCAGACCACCATCTGCTTACCTTAAGAATGAAGCTCAAGCTAAAGAAAAGCCGCACAGAGACAACAAGAAGACAGCGCTATAATGTAGGCCTCCTGAGAGAAACTGGAGTTAGAGAAGAGTTCAAACTGGTGCTGTCCAACCGGTTTCAAGCGCTACAGGAGCTAGTAAATGAAGAGGAGGCGGTCACCACAGAGCAGCAGTGGAAGGCAGTTAGAGAGGCGCTGAACTCAACCTGCAAAGACACTGTAGGGTTCAGGAAACACCACCACAAGGACTGGCTGTCGGCACAGACCTTGAAGAAGATAGAAGCGAGGAAGCAGAAGAAAGCAGCGGTCAACAACAGTCGCACGAGAGCAGCCAAAGTAAGGGCACAGGAGGAATACTCGGAAGCCAACCACGAGGTGAAGAGGAGTATCAGGGCAGACAAGAGGGCCTACACAGAGAGCCTGGCAGCAGAGGCAGAAAAGGCAGCAGGCAGCGGCAACATGAAACAGCTCTACGACATTACCAGAAGATTGTCGGGTAAGTATGGCCATACAGAAAGACCAGTAAAAGACAAAGAAGGCAAGCCTATTGCAGACAGAGCAGACCAACTCGACAGATGGGCCGAGTATTTTGAAGAGTTACTGAACAGACCTAGCCCACCCGACCCCCCCCCCCCGAGATCCAGCCGGCAGAGACCGACCTACCCATCAGCTGTGACAGACCCAGCCGGGAAGAGATCAGAAAAGCAGTGGCATTTTTGAAGAATGGCAAAGCAGCAGGGCCAGATGGCATCCCAGCGGAGTCTCTGAAAGCAGACCTAGAGACAACAGTTGAGATGCTGTACCCACTGTTTGGAAAGATCTGGGAAGAGGAGGTGATGCCAGCTGACTGGAAGGAGGGGTACCTAATCAAGCTTCCCAAGAAAGGCGACCTCAGCAAGTGTTCCAACTACAGAGGAATCACCTTGCTGTCAGTACCAGGAAAGGTCTTCAACAGGATCATCCTAGAGAGAATGAAGAGCTCCGTTGACCCCCAGCTGAGAGACCAGCAAGCAGGATTCAGGAAGAACCGATCATGTACAGACCAGATCGCCACTCTCCGCATCATCGTGGAACAGTCTCTGGAGTGGAGCTCCCCGCTGTACGTCAACTTTGTGGATTATGAGAAAGCATTTGACAGCGTGGACCGAGAGACTCTGTGGAAACTCCTACGACACTACGGTGTACCCACAAAGCTCGTCCGCCTGATCAAGAGCAGCTATGATGGCATGACATGTCGCGTGATCCACGAAGGGCAGTTCACCAGAGAGCTCCAGGTCAGAACTGGTGTCAGGCAGGGGTGTCTGCTGTCTCCGTTCCTCTTCCTACTGGCCATAGACTGGGTCATGAAGATGACCACAGAGCACAGACGAAGTGGAATACAGTGGACACTGTGGACACAGCTTGATGACCTCGATTTTGCAGACGACTTGGCATTACTGTCCCACACTCATCAACAAATGCAGGACAAGACCACGAGGCTTGCTGACATCTCGTCCCAAGTGGGCCTCACCATTCACAAACAGAAAACAAAGACAATGAGGACGAACGCAACCAGGGAAGAACCAGTCTTGCTTGCTGGCACCCCGTTGGAGGAGGTGGAGTCCTTCACCTATCTCGGGAGCATCATAGACAAAAAAGGCGGCACTGATGCAGATGTCAGAACACGAATCGGTAAAGCCAGAGCAGCCTTTCTCCAGTTGAAAAAAGTGTGGAGTTCCAGAGAGCTGTCACAACACACCAAAGTCCGGATTTTCAACTCCAATGTAAAAGCAGTTCTCCTATATGGAGCAGAGACATGGAGATTGACAAAAACCACAGTCAACAGAATACAGACCTTCATGAACAGTTGCCTTAGAAGAATTTTGAAAATCCACTGGCCAGAGAAGATCAGCAACGTCAGACTCTGGGAGAGAACAGAGCAGATAACAGCAGAGAATGAAATTGGGCGAAGAAGATGGGGATGGATCGGTCACAGTCTGAGAAAGCCAGCTTCCAGTATCACTAGGCAGGCATTGTCATGGAACCCCCAGGGAAAGAGGAAAAGAGGTAGGCTGAGAAACTCCTGGCGTCGAGACCTCCAAGCAGACATCAAGAGACTGGGAACCACCTGGAGTAGAATCGAAGGAGAAGCACAGGACAGGAGTTGCTGGAGGTCTCTCGTCGACGGCCTATACCCGGGTAGGGGTGACAGGCGTAAGTAAGTAAGTAAAGAAGCCTTTTTGCCCTGCTGGAAATCTTTCACGAATCTTGTGCATGGCACACGATGGCAAAGGCTTTCGGTTGTGTTTTCCAAGCCATCAGTAACACCAGTGGATGACTTGCCTGTATGCTGTGTATCTCATGGTCCTGTAACACATAATGACAGATTCAAAGTAAGCATTGCATGCAGTAAAAGCAAAATATCACTACCAATTACATGCTATTTTCACAAACACACATATTCTCAATGTCACAGGTGTGGTCACTGAAAACCGGAATAAAAATAACCATAGGTGATGGTGTACCTATCCAATCCGGCACAGGCAGGTTCGACCGCAGTGGCTGCAGGGGAAGGTCTGGTCAGGGTTCTGAGTTACGACAACTCTGTTTTTTCTCCTGAGCCGCTTGTCCTTGAGGTTAGCTCTGTGAGAGTCCTCAAATGAGACGGCTGCCTTGTGAATGGTGGAGCGCCAGGTGTCACGGTCCGCAGCAAGCGAAGACCACTGGCGGTGGTCGATTTGGCAAGCACTAAGTGACTTCTTGAGACCGTCTTTGTATCTCTTCTTTGGTGCCCCTCTGTCTCGGTGTCCAGTGGCGAGCTCGCCGAACAGATGATCCTCCATCCTGGAGACGTGCCCACCCCCAGCGAAGCTGTGTCCGCAGCAGCAAAGCCTCGATGCTCAAAGTTTCTGCCTGTTCAAGGACCTCGACGTTGGTGACATAGTCACTCCAGTGAATGCTGAGGATGGTACGCAGGCAGCGCTGGTGAAAGCGTTCGAGGAGTCGTAGTTGGCTGCTGTAGAGGGCCCAGGACTCGGAACCGTACAGCAGGGTGGTGAGGACGACAGCTCTGTACACGCTGATCTTGGTGCCTTTTTTCAGCTGTTGATTGTGCCACACCCGCTTGAATAGTCGCCCGAAAGCACTGTTCGCTTTTGCCAGCCTGTTGTCCAGCTCCTTGTCCAGCTTGGCGTCTGACGTGATGATGCAGCCGAGGTAGGTAAACTGGTGTACAGACTTCAGTTCGGACTCGCCGATGGTGATGTGGGGAGGGCGATGCTCTTCCTTGGGTGCCGGCTGATGAAGGACCTCTGTCTTTTTCAGACTGACCTCAAGTCCAAAGAGCTGGGCGGCATCTGCGAAGCAGGACGTAATGCGCTGCAAGGCTCTCTCTGTGTGTGCAACGAGGGCAGCGTCATCAGCAAAGAGCAGCTCACGAATCAGTTGGTCTAGGGTTTTCGTGTGGGCCTGCAGTCGTCTGAGGTTGAACAGGCTGCCATCGAGACGATACCTGATGTACACTGCGTCGTCATCGTCGAGGTCCACTGTGGCCTGCTTCAACATCATGCTGAAGAAGATGGTGAAGAGGGTCGGTGCCAGCACGCAGCCTTGCTTCACGCCGTTGCGAATGGGGAATGGTTCTGAGAGGTCACTGTTTAGTCTGACCTGGCCTTGCTGGTCCTCGTGGAGCTGGACGATCATGTTGAGGAACTTTGGGGGACAGCCTAGTCGCTCCAGGATCTGCCACATACCTTGCCTGCTCACAGTGTCAAACGCTTTTGTTAGGTCGACAAACGTTACGTACAGCCCTTTGTTCTGCTCGCGGCACTTCTCCTGAAGCTGTCTCAGCACAAAGACCATGTCGGTGGTACTCCTGTTGGCTCTGAAGCCACACTGGCCCTCTGGGAGGTGGTCTTCAGCGATGGCAGGTACCAGCCGATTCAGGAGCAACCTTGCGAGAATTTTCCCGGCAATGGACAGCAGGGTAATTCCACGATAATTAGAGCAGGCAGACTTCTCTCCTTTGTTCTTGTACAGGGTGATGATGACTGCATCACGGAGATCCTTTGGTAGTGTTCCTTTTTCCCAGCAGCAGAGAAAGAGGTCGTGGAGCTTGTTGTGCAGTGCTGGGCCTCCATGTTTCCAGATCTCTGGCGGGATTCCGTCAATGCCTGCTGCTTTGCCACTCTTGAGCTGGTGGATGGCTGTGAGGGTCTCTTCGGCGGTGGGCGGTTCGTCCAATTCAACCTTTAGTGGAAGGTGTGGGATTTGGAGGATGACTGTTTCTTGAACAGTGCGCTCAGCGCCGAAGAGGTCCTGAAAGTATTCCGACCAGCGGTTCAAGATGGAGGTATTATCTGTGAGGAGTGCCTGTCCATCAGCGCTTCGCAGGGGACTTTGTACCAGGTGCCTAGGGCCATACACTGCTTTCAGTGCTTCGTAGAAGCCCCTGTAGTCACCGTTGTCAGCGCAGAGCTGGGTCCTCTGTGCGAGTCTGGACCACCACTCGTTCTGGAGTTCTCTAAGCTTGAGCTGGAGACTGCTGCAGATGAGGCGGAAGGCAGACTTCTTCACAGGGCAGGAAGGCTGGGCTAGGTGGGCCTGGTGGGCGGCTCTTTTTTTTTGCTAGAAGTTCCTGGATCTCTACGTCGTTTTCGTCAAACCAGTCTTTGTTCCTCTTTCTAGCAAAGCCCAAGACTTCCACAGAAGATTTTACAATAGCAGTTTTCAGTTGTTCCCAGAGTGTTTCAGGGGAGGAGTCTGCTGGATCAACTGTGTCTTTGAGCATGCGCTGTAAATCGGCCTGAAGGGCAGCTTTCTTGTCGTCACGCTGAAGGCTGGCAACATCAAGCTTTTTCTTGGGGGGGGCCCCCTTTCTTGGGTTTCAGCTTGAGGCGGAGCCTGAGTTTGCAGCGAACAAGGCGGTGGTCAGTGTGGCACTCTGCGCTGGGCATCACTCTGGTGAGGAGGACGTCACTGCGGTCCCTCTGACGCACTAGGACATAGTCGATAAGGTGCCAGTGCTTGGAGCGAGGATGCATCCAGGTGGTCTTTCGACTGTCCTTTTGCTGGAAAGTAGTGTTGGTGATGACAAGTTGCTGCTCTGCACAGAGCTCCAACAGTAGGCGACCATTGTCATTGCAGTTCCCAATGCCATGCTTGCCGAGGACTCCTTTCCAGGCTTCAGAGTCTTGGCCCACTCTGGCGTTGAAGTCGCCAAGGATGATGACTTTGTCGTCTGCAGGGGTGCTCTGCAGGAGGCTGCGCAGGTCAGAGTAGAACTTGTCTTTTTCTGCAGGCTCTGCCAGGAGGGTTGGGGAGTACACACTGAGAAGGGTGACGTATTGCTGGTGTCTCAGTGGGAGGCGCATGGACATGATGCGGTCGGAGTGACCCGTTGGTAGGTTTTCCAACTTAGTTGCAATGGGGGTCTTCACCATGAAGCCCACGCCTGAGCGCCGTCTTTCTGATGCAGGCCTGCCTGACCAGTAGAGGGTGTAGCCAGCGCCAAGTTCTTGGAGGCTGCCTTCCTCCGGGAGGCGTACTTCGCTGAGCGCGGCGATGTCGATGTTTAACCTCCAATTCATGAGCAATGAGGGCGGAGCGACGCTCAGGGCGTCCGCTGTCTGCTGTGTCGAGCATGGTTCGGATGTTCCAGCATGCTACGTTGAGTCCGGTCGTGGTCGTCATGAGAGTGGATCCGTTGTTTTTTCTTGTTTTCTGACCGCATGAGAAGATGCCCGTTGACCGCGGCTAGCCAACTGGGGTTACGAGGGGATGAGCTTTGGTTAGGCCACCTTTTCTAGGCCCCTCTCCGTGTGGAGCAAGCAGTGCTGTCCCTAGAGAAGGCTGCTTGGTCGTTCAGGGTGTGCCGAGTGACGTTGTCATCCCCAGGTCAACATCAGGCGACCAATATCCTGAACCGCCTGCATGCAGGTTTGAGACTGCGGCTTCCAGTGACATTTTTCACCTGCCGTTTTGCCCCTTGCCCATCGCTACAGGACTTAAGTTCAGTGTCATAGTCCGTGGGCGTTTCGACCGGGGAAGTGGCGCAGTGGTTAAGGCATCTGCCTCCAATGCCAAAGGTGCGAGGTTCGATACCGGGTTCCGGCGTTGGATTTTTCTCCTCTGGTAAGTGTCACCGTCTGGGCAGTGGGCAGATGTTCACATCTGCACGGGACATAGACGACCCCGGCCCCCATGAGTCCCCTGCTGCCTTGCAGGCCTGGCCGCTTGACTGCGGAAAAGGCTAAGGGAGGAAACCCCTGACATCAAAGCCCCCATGTCTCCAGGGAAGGCTTTTGAGCCAGAGACTAAGACAAGGACAGTCTGATATAAAACCTACGACCTGAGGACCTCGATGCCACCGTCCCAGCTTGCTAGGCCATGGCAAACAAACCAAGGGTTTAAAGGGTGGGGCCAGTACTGCGCACACTGCACTCCACCAAAAAGCTCCACCGCGCAGGCTTTAGGAAACGCCCAAGTTATGTACTAACGTAGTACTAGCAGCGGACTAGTACTAATACTGAAACGATGACCACTGCAACTTTATATAAATTTCTCATAATAGTACAAATAAAATCTTTTTCACAGCGCAGTTCCACCCCAACTCCCCACACATGCTTGACCGCACTTTTTTAAGTACTCCCTGTCATCATGATTTTTAGTGCATGCATTAATCCAGTGGAAAAGTACCATAAACTATTCATCAGACCGCTCCCATCTCCCTTTAATTTTTCTTGCCCTTAATCACTTCACTTCGATCTTAAATTTCTTTAAATAGTTTAAAATGCTGCGGATATTTATTCCTGTCGATATTGTCCCACACACCAGAAGTGTAAGTAAGTAAGTAATGCTGTGCGTGACCTTCTAGTCTGAGTTTTTTATTGATGAAATCAAGTTTTTTTATTCTTTGCTTCTCATACTCTTGTTGAGCTTGTGCCAGTTTTTCAGATGCCTCATTGTGTCGTCTCATTTCTTCCGCAGATTCCACTCTACTTACTTTTGAAAAAAGATAATTTGATCCACTGAAAGCAAGTGCGTTGACAACAGCGCCCCCAACGATAACAGCTAGTGTCGCCATATTTTTTATTTTACATAGAAACATTTTCAGGAATAATTCCTTGCTTGACAAGAAAGTATTTTATGGCAATTGATGCTGTGACAACTGCAATTAATTTAGCACTGTCTTTAAAATCTAATCTACTCAGATCAACAGATCTCATTTGAGGAGAGTTTTTCCTAACATAGAGTAAGGGGGTTCTTTCTCCGGAACCCCACCCGGGTCTGCCCTGGGGGACTTGGGTGGGGTTAGGTATTTTTTAGTTCCCAGGGTCACCCTGGTCAGCCCCACAGGGTGGGTTTTTCTCACTATTCTGGGGCATGTGTTTCTGTCTACCCTTTGTCCATTCACCTGTATTTGCCTTTTTAAAACTCTCCCTACTGTCTGCACTGCCTGTAGCTCTTGATATTGGATGTGTGTTGCTAAATGGTCTTAGCTTTATTTAGGCCCCATGTGTTAGGTTTATTTAACGTATTTGACCGGCTGGCGACATACATTCAATGTTCTGTTTTGGTTTTTTTTTCACAAGCAGTGCAGGCACGTCCAGAGAAAGCCTTGTTGCTGTCGGGACGTTAAGCAATGTACAATCAATCTTTCTCCGGGTACTCAGTTCTTCCACCCCCACCCATCCCCCCCCCCCCCCCCACCCCACACACTTTGGTGCCGGTTTCAGGCCACTTTACAAATTTCAAATTCAAGCGATCAAAAATCTCTGTAACTTCAGTAGCTGAACTGGCCCTTCGTCTGTCTTGTACTGTGTTTGTCTTAAATGGCGTAAATCCGTGTCTGTTACGTGAGTGTGCGTGTTGGGTTTCAGTTCGCGGCGCTTTGAGTCGATTCGCCCCAAAATTGAGAAAAAGCGCCTATATAATAACGGTATTATTATTATTTTATTATAGCTACTGCTAGTCCACTTATAACGGCAGAGTGTGATAGACAAGGTTCATTAAGTTTTTTGTTTCGCTCATTTTCTAATGCAATAAACATATTTTTATTCACTGCATAAAAAATGGGTCAATCGGTTTTGGCACTGCTGGTAGTGTGGCGACTTTTGGTTTTGATGATAGAGTGTCTAATTTTTTGGACACTGTTCGATTGTGCGGTTTGTATTTTTTGTATAATTGGTAACCTACGTAACCAAATCCAACAACAAATCCGCCAAATATATATTTTGTTATTTCGGGTTTAGACTCAGTTGTTAGTCTCTCACTTTATTGTAATGGCAGGGGTGTTGGTAGTAACACTGGCGGTGGAGTTGCGGCCGACGGTCCTGACGGCGGATCACTTACATGAGCCTTTTCTGTTAGCGCCTGAAGCTGTAATTTTTTTTGTTGTCTGTTCCATTCAGCTAATCTTTTTCCAGCCTGAATTCTCCCCAGACTTTTTTGTTTAGTTATCGTTTGAATCTGAGACGAGACAGGGCTCATCAGTGGGGTCGTCTGGTTCTCATCCATTCGGTCCATCATTTTCTTTCCAAAAAAATTTAATTTTTGAAAAATCAATATGACTCCCAGGAATTAATAAGGTCACAAAAGGAGCCAGGTAATTGCCAAACTTGTAATACATGATGCATGCTAATTTGCCTATTGCACTTGAAACTATTGGATTTGATTCCAAGTCTCTACTTAGGCTGTCAGTATCAACTTGGAAAAAGTGAGTAACGGACTTTGTATAAAGAGACACGAGAGACCGACTCAGATTAGTGAAGCGATGTGATTTTCATATTTGGAGTGCAGCTTGATTAGTTCCTCGACGGTAAGAGATTTTATATCTTTTGTTGTATACTGTTTCCTGATATAAGCTTTCGATTTGCCTGAAACACTTACCGAGATAAGACGTTCCTTTTTTGAGTCTGTTTATTTTCTACCATGTTTATTTCACTGAAGAGAATTCATTTTATAATAAAAAATAAAAGTAAAACAAAATTTGAGCACTTATCTTTTTGGTTTAGGCTGTTTCAGATAAATTTTAACACTTTAATCCTTGCTAGTGAAACACATTTCACAAGAAACACACAGGCCATCCTACTTAATCATGTTTTCTCAAAAAGACTGGCACTGTGTACTGTATGGTAACGCTTATAGAAGATGTTTAAGATTAGAGGACAAACCCAGACAGCTTAACACACAGAGAGATAAAACACCACTCATGTGTGGTCTGTCTAACGCCCAAAGCGGCGCAATCAGTTACTGTGCCAACATCGAGTTAAAAGCTTTGGATTGTCTGTAGCCAGCAAACATGGACAACTTATTGATTGGCACCATGCATTAGGTCTTATGCCCTCTCGTCTGCGAATAAAACACAGGCATCTGATTTTTGCACAACTATAGTGTTTACTGGAAAAAGTTAGTATCCTAACCAACCTTTTTGTAAGTTTGTTATCGGGTGCCAAAAATTAGCCAACTAACTCTTTCACCATGCATGTCTTGTTGACTGAACCACTGGTTAAAACAGTGCAGGTAATAGCACATGTATACTGACTTTAAATCAGGTCTCTCTCTCTCTCTCTGAGGTAGCTAATGAGGGTTGGATGTTAATTTCTAAATGCATTATTCTTGTTTCATGCAGAGGTATTGCAAATCAATAGCACACATAAAACCTAACACTGGGCACTGCAGACTGTGGGAGCGCTGGCAGGCCATTCATATACGCGTGCCATCCCCAGTCACGACGCGACTATTTTTTAAAATAGACCTTATGACAAACTTATCGCCGAATGACAAAATCATTGCTGAATGACAAATCGTCAAATAACAAATGTGTCGTCAAATGACTAAAGTGTTGTCAAGTGACATATATAACCTCAACGTGGCATACTTTATGGGAGTGTGAGAGTGAGTTGAAACATTAGGTTATGTTTTGAAAAGCCGTGGCGCGTGGCAAATGTTAGCCGCCAAGCCCCCGTCAGCCTAACTCGAAATGAGAGACCTGAAAGTACAGCTGACTGAAACCTTGTGAAAACGGGAGCCAGGCTCTTGAGAATCTGGTCTTGTGTCAGCTCATAAAATCTAAGCCTGCAGGGGGTATGGGCTCCTGAGGATCTTAGTCTTTTGTAAAACCCCATGTTTGTTTATAACTCGGTACGAGGTAGTCACATATCAGGGGTTTGAAATAGAGGCTATCAAGGCAGTCTGGGCTGTGGTGTTTCTTTAAATCAACGAGTTATTGTCATCCTTTAAACCGAAAACACCTTAGGGTCTGTAGCAAACACAGAAGCCAATAATCAACATGAATAGCTCGGACTGTAAATTGTGGTGTGTGTTTTATTGTTCAATGTTTAAAGACATTCAGAGCACTGAAGTCTGTGAGAGAGCTGGCAACTTATTGAATAGGTGCAAAGGCTCGCAGGCTCAAAGCGCTGGACCGACTCTTGTTATCATAGTGCTGACAGAGACAATGACGATAGAGATAAACAATGAGAAAAACAAAACCAATAAAATCGATTATGCTGCATTGGTTATGGTCGTTTTATTTTAAAATCAACAGGATGTATTGGGGATGGCGAGGTGGTGGGGCAGGGGTGGGGGAGCAATGATGGGTTATTGCCAAAAATCCCGTAATTTAACCCTTTCATTACTGACGCCCGCTATAGCCAGCCCTGAAAATGGTGAGTAATTTACTCGCCATGGCGAGTGAATTTTTGGGGGGGCAAGTAAAAAAAAAAACCACTCGCCAAATGCGAGTGCGCTCATGCGTTTTCCAATCCAACGGCAAACCGCCAGCCGAACATTAGGTACGCCAGCGCGTGACCTGACCACACCGCGAGCCGCCTCTAACATCACTTTATGGCAGTAGCCGAACATGTCACTCGAACTGTGCGTACCATAACAGTGGTCGGTGACAGTCATTCTATTTTTAGTGATTCGTTTAGCCGCTCGCTCAGTCGCGGCTGCGTTCAGAATCAACCCAACGCTGGGGTCCGTGTCATTGTAACAGGGCGGGCAAACTGTTAGTTTATGTGTGGTGTCAGCATGTTATTACAAAGTGCGCGCTACATGTTGAACGCATTACTTGCTGTGACGTCACCATACATATTATTATGGGATACGGCATCGTGCGTTTCACTTTCGGTCTTGAACAAAGTTGTACATGGCGGAGAAAAAGCAAAGGAAGCTGGAATGCTTCGGATTCTTCAATCCGGCACCGTCTGATCTTGATAATGGCTAAGAAGAAAGTTGCACTTCGACACCGCCATCTCCATCGACAAGCGACGAGTTCAAGGCTGTGCTGCGTGTATTTCCATGGCTAAAGCATGACGGCACTCGAATGGCATGCGCAATGTTCACTGAGGCAAACTCAAAAAGCAAGTCCAGAAATTTGAACAGTTTTTTTTAATCGTGGTTGATCCATCTTCTGGTACACAGTTATTAGGCAAAAATTGGAGAAACACGTCTTTCTGAGTGGTTAAACAGGTTGAAACAAACTTTTAAGTACATCAGTTCACACACACAGAGAGAGAGAGAGAGTTTAGACAAGTCACACTTTGGTTGTCAATCTGCCGCGTTCAGCAGAAAACGTTATGTTCTCTGTTACAAAACATTATCAAACGTTCATACAAATAAATAAATAGATACATGTTTTTCTGTGTGTGAGAGAGCGAGGGAGACAGGCTTTTGCGCGATAGCTCACCAGTTAAAGAATCAGTATCATGGAAAGGACACACACACACACACTGTCACAACACATTTAAAGAGGAGAGAGTGAAATGAGTTAATTTATTTTAAGGAACATACAGATGATGCAGTTTTTCTTAAATAAATCTGCGGACCCTCTATAATGCTAGGATGGGGGTCTGTGTACCCTCTAAAATTTATACCTGGGGGTCTACAGACCCTTTAACCTGTTGTGAAAACAGAAGCCCAGCTCTACTTACAAAAAATAAATAAATAAAAATCCCACCACAGTTCACATGGGGACTTTGTCAGTTATTTCTCCACCTGATACTATCAAAAGCCTGAAATCAGGACATAAACATTAACTTGGTTATGATTGTCTGTTCAAATATTTGTTCTCAAAGCCTCTTGGCAGAAACACTCTATAACATTGGGCGTCAAACACCTGTGGTACATTATATTGTTGAGTTGGGCTATTTTCAGTAGTAAAGTTTTCAGTTTTGGCTAGTAACATTTTCAGTTTGGCTAGTAAAACTTGGAAGTCACTAGCCAAAGGCTGGTGGGCAAAATTTTAGACTTTCAGGGCTGATAGCGGGGATGGGAAACGCCTCCTCTGCTTACGGCCTCCCGGTATAGTGGGGCCGCAGCTTCTGCTCCCCCGCGTACGGCTGCCCGCTAAAGCGGTTTGTGCTGGCCGCATTCAAAATCTGCGCTAGCTGCTGAGCGTGGCTACCGAATTAGCGGTGACCTTGACAGCACTGGAATGGTACCGCGAGGCTCGCAGTGTTTATGTTATAGCCGGCTCGGGGCCTGGGAAACAGGATGTGGAGTTTATAAACAAAATTCCTTCAAGAACTTTGGTTGTGCTTGCAAAAATGGCGAAGAGGAGAAGGTGACAGTGACGAATTTAGTGATGATGAGTTTTGGAATTGAGACGATTTTGGAGACTGGATTTAGTTCAGTTGGCAGAGGAGGAAAGGGCCGATATTGTGCGACAAGACACTAATGACAACAACGATAATGGTCGCGATGCTGACGACGAAAGTGGGGATGAACTTGACGATGACAATGTGCCACTGTGGTTCCGAAATCCACAATTTGATTGGACAGTAGGACCGGCCCCATATGTTGCACCTGAGCGGGTGACATTCACCCGAAGGCCAGGTCCATCATGTGTAATTGACACATCTGTCAGTGCCTCCGGATACTTTGGTCTCTTCTACTCTGAGAGTGTGTTCGAAACGATCACAACGTACACAAACGCAAATGCAGCAAAGAGCCGTTCCTGCTCTGCCGCCAGCCAACAACGAGACTCGCCTTGACAGAGTTTACCACTTACCTGTCAAAGGAGAGGGCTGTGACCATCTATGCTACAAGCGACACACCCACTACAGGGACGCAAACCCAGGGGTTAGCTATGCGAACAACCCGTACAAGAGGCGCAAATCTGTTATGTGCCAGAAATGTGACGTATACCTTTGTTGTAATGACAACAACTGTTTTTTTTGGTACCACACACAGGTACAACTGTAAATACAGGATGACAGTGTGTGACAGTGTATAACAGTGTAGTAATTTCATCTTCAGCCTCCCAGTAACTCCACAAGGTGTATATAATAGTGGTCTTTTATAGTTACTTTTTTTGGTATGCTATGTGATATCAATAAACAGACAATGACACAGTCACAAGTTTGAATTATGAGTTTCTAACACATCATTATCATGGTAAGAGCATGCAAACACTTTTGGACCCGTTTTCATGCATGTTTGTTTGCGTCATAGGTATGTGTTGTTAATGTACTGTCATTTTGTCACATATTTGCACCTGTGTGTCACCAAATCAACTACACGACACTTACACATGACGTCAATGTGTAGCCCTTCCAAAGCCCGTCACAGCAATATAGGGTTATGGGTATCTGCGGTGGATGGGTACTCCACTATCAGCCTTTCCCGTACACTACTATATTTTGGTATTTTTCTAGTCTCTAAACTCAGTATGCAGGGGTAATACAGAACTTTATAAAAGCAGTACTCGGTGGTATTCACGAACTAGAAAATTCAGTAATGAAAGGGTTAAACGTCAGTGCGGCGTAATCGATTCTATTGTTTATCTCTGAACAAGCAAATGAATGAATATATAAAAGTCAAAATGTTAAAAAAGATGTTCAGTACAAGAGTATTTTGGGCATGAAAATGATGTTTTAAAATAAAATATAGTTTTAAAATAAAATATTTTAAAATAGGTTGGTCATTAGTCAGTGCTCGGACTAAGCGGCTGCTGTACCTGATCAAACAGATCAAACAGATGACTGCAAAAGTGTGTAAAATGTAGAAAGCATCCCAACAAGAAACACTCTTAGAAAAGACAGTATACAACAGGAACTTCATACTGTGCTGAAGAGAACTGCACAAAAAACTTGTGGTTTAGACCCACTTCATACTACATTGCTGTACAAGTGCATTGATGTTGTGCTTCCAGTCATGACCAACGTTGTCAATGAGTCCCCGAGGTCTGGTGTTTTTCTGTCGGATTTCAAGTCCGCCATTGTTAAACCTTTGCTAAAAAAAAAAAGCCCTCTCTAGACCCTAACAATCTACAGAATTACCGCCCTGTCTCAAACCTCCCTTTTCTCTCTAAGATCATTGAGAAGGTTGTCAGTCTGCTTACCGTGCAGGTCATTCCACTGAAACTGCTTGAAAACATTCTGAATGACCTCCTCGAGGCTCTTGATGATGGCTAAGTATCTGTTCTTGCACTGTTAGACCTATCTGCTGCCTTTGATACGATTGACCATGACATTTTGCTACAATGTCTCTATTCTGTGTATGGCATTTATGAAACTGCTTTATCGTTCTTTAGATTATATCTGACAGACAGAACTCAATGCATAGTTGTTAATGATAAGCTATCCAGCCCATCCACCTGGCACTTTGGCGTCCCACAAGGTTCAATTCTTGGACCAGTCCTCTTTACCCTGTATGTTCAGCCACTGGCCAGTGTCTTTAACCGTTTCTCTATATCATATCATGCATTTGCAGATGATACTCAACTCCATGACTCATGTTCACCTGATCAGATTATGGACACAATCGAGAGCCTTCAGGAGTTGTGTCTCGGAGACTAAGATGTGGATGACTTCAAACAAATTACAGTTGAATTACGGAAAAACTGAGGCCATGATCATTGCTTCCCCGAGGTTGACGAAGACGCTGACACTCCCCCAGTCATTATAAATCTCTGGTGCCACTGTCCCCTTCTCCCCCACCCCACCCGGGTCTGCCCTGGGGGACTTGGGTGGGGTTAGGTATTTTTTAGTTCCCAGGGTCACCCTGGTCAGCCCCACAGGGTGGGTTTTTCTCTCTATTCTGGGGCATGTGTTTCTGTCTACCCTTTGTCCATTCACCTGTATTTGCCTTTTTAAAACTCTCCCTACTGTCTGCACTGCCTGTAGCTCTTGATATTGGATGTGTGTTGCTAAATGGTCTTAGCTTTATTTAGGCCCCATGTGTTAGGTTTATTTAACGTATTTGACCGGCTGGCGACATACATTCAATGTTCTGTTTTGGTTTTTTTTCACAAGCAGTGCAGGCACGTCCTGAGAAAGCCTTGTTGCTGTCGGGACGTTAAGCACTGTACAATCAATCAATAAAAACCCCTTCTCCCCCCATGTAAAAAATCTGGGTGTCACACTTGATAGTAGCCTGTCCATGCGCCTTTACGTGAACGTTTGCAGATCCGCCTATACTGAACTGCGACGTATTGCTTCAGTCCACCACAATCTGACACCTGAAGCAACTAAAGTACTTGTCTGCACTTTTGTTTTGTCTAAATTAGACTATTGCAATGCTCTTTTGGCTGGCTGTTCCCAGTGTCTGATTGGCAAACTCCAGAAAATTCAAAACTCAGCTGCTAGGTTAATTCTTAGAGTCCCTAGATCAGATCATATCACACCCCATCTATCTGCTCTTCACTGGTTACCTGTAACAGGATTCAGTACAAAATTTCATGCATGACTCACAGTTGTATTACCTGTTCCTGCCCACACTACCTGTGCCTCTCTTCTCCAGCTGTATACGCCCTCAAGACAGAATTTGCGCTCTGCTGCCGACTCTCGAGTTTTACGTATACCCAGCATATAGGATGCTCATTGGTCATCGGTCATTGATGCATACAAATTTGAAATGACGCATTGCTCTGTCAGTGAGCCTGTCATATGACTTATTCATTTTTTAGACAGTCACTGATACCCGCGCCGAGTTAGTTGGCCTGTACGAGAGAGAGAGCTATGGCCAGCTAGCATGATGCTCTCGTGCACTGTAGGCCTACACAGTCAGTCCTCAATGAACAGAGTGCATCCTAAAAATTAGGGAGGTGGGAGGCCAGCTGCCAACAGTGATGGGGTACACTTGCCCCCTCTCTCTCGAGCAAATGTAAACAATACTGCAAGCATGGTCCCTGACTAGGTACACGGTCCAACATGATGCAAAACGCTTTCCGCTTGTAAGAGGCATACATCCTCATTAGTCCCCAGGCTGCAGTAACTCCAAGTCTCTTGTTGGTCTCATTGACGCTGATTTTGATCCGCGGAGTCGGTATGAGGGTGCCGCAGCGGACTAGGTCTATCTGTAGCCAGTTTTTTGACAAAGTTCAGCAGTTTACGTATTCATAATAGATGTGTATAGAAGCAAAGGCAATGGCTGTACTGTTGTCAGTGCTGCCGCTTCGTAATTTTTGCAGAGATATGCATATTTTTAAATGATGTCCAAAATGTTGTAATGTAAGATGATGTAATTGATGTACCAGTGGTCTCTCGTGCTCATACACATATAACCTTCGTTCTTATTTCATGGTTACACAATCAGTAACTTGATATTGCTTGTTCATGTCTTGTAGTTGAAGTCCACATCATGTAATTACTTGTATACTGACAAACACAATCTGTTTCTTGCAGAGATAGATAAGTAGACAGTTGAAACCCACCTAATCAATAATCGATCAATTTATTTGATCCTCTCCGTATTTAGACAAACGAACTCCAGCACTTACCACCAATGTCTTAATCGCCTAGCCATTTTAGTTCCACTCCAGAAATCATTCAAGCTACGTTTTTTGATCAGCTACCAACCCGCGAGTATTAAGGCAGATCCCCCACTCCCACCTAAATAATTAATGCTGTCATTGACTTTTTTAAGCAAAATTATTATATTACATTATAAAATGAATCAAGACGAATTGCTACTTCTAAGTGATATCTGTGCTGTAGAGAACAAAGACTTAGACTCTAAAAAACAAAGGCTTATCTCTGTTGTTGTTTCTGGAAAATCAAAAGCTTTTCTCGGTAAACAATACATGACAGAAGACATAGAATCCCTTACTGCTGATGAGCTAATTAAACTACATTCTAAATATGAAAATCACATTGCTTCACTAATGACACGTGATTTGAGTCGATCTCTTGTCTGCCTATACACAAAAGCTGTAAGTCACTTCCTACCTGTTGATAGTGACAGCCTTTCACATGATCTAGAAAGCAACCCCATAGTTTCAAGTTCAATAGGTAAATTAGCATGCCTTATGTTTTACAAGTTTGGGAATTACCTTGCACCTGCTGTAACCTTACTTGTTACTAGTAGTCATATTGATTTTTCTAAAATAAATTTTAAATTAGAAGAAAATGGACGAGACGACTCCACAACAGAGCCATGTCTTGACACAGGTTCAAACAGTGACTAAGACTAAAAGTCCAGGTCGAATAGAGGCTGGGAAAAGATTAGCTGAATATAACAGACAAAAGAAATTACAGCTTCAAGCATTAACAGAAAAGACTGACGTAACATCATCAGTGACACTACCATTAGAACCAACACATACCCCACAAAGTGATAAAAAAACAACTAAACCTAAAACAACAAAATATATAGTTGCTGGATTTGTTGTCGGATTTGGTTACGTAGGTTACCAATTATATAAAAAATACAAACCACAGACTCAAACAGTGTACAAAAAATCAAACACTCCAAAAATAAAAGAAGAAGTCTCCACATTACCAGCAACACCCAAAGCCGTGGACCCATTTTACATGCAGTAAATAAATTTATTATTTTAATTTTTATGGTATAAGAAAATGAGCAACACAAAGAACTTAATGAACCTTGTCTATCACTCTGCTGTAATAAGTGGACTAGCAGTAGCTTATTCTATGCTGGGAAAAAATCAGCAGACCTTAGTAAATTAGACTTCGAAGACAGTGCTAAACTAGTAGTTGTTATAACAGCATCGATTGCAACAAAAGATTTTCTAGTCAAGCAAGGAATTATTCCAGAAAATATTTCTATGTAAATAAAAATATGGCAACTATAGCTGTCATGATTGGTGGTGCAGTTATTAACGCATTAGCTTTTAGTGGATCAAACTATTTCTTTTCAAAAGTTAGTAAAGAAGAATCAGCAGAAGAAATGAAGCGACACAATGAGGCATCTGAAAAACTAGCTCAAGCTCAACAAGATTATGAAAAGCAAAGAATTGAGAAACTTGATTTTATTAATGAAAAACTAAAACTTGAGGGTCATGCACAGCATACATTTTCAAATGTTGATGACGCGATCAAAGAATACTATCTTGTAACTGGTGAAGACATATCTATTCCTCAACCAAAACTTAGCGACTATTACCAACCAAGCTCAGAACAAAGAAATGGAGAAATAATATTTGTTCTAGTAGGAATGACATTAGTATATTTTACAGGAGTTTATATTGCTAGAAAAAATGGCAGACGCTAAACTATCAAAAATATATTACTCCCCAATTGGCTACTGGAAAGGGAATACTGCAATAAAAAAATTACATGCTGCTGTGGGTGGAGATGTTAACCAAATAAAACAGTGGCTTAAAAAACAGGCAATTTGGCAAATATATCTTCCTGCTCCAAGAAAAATAACAAGGCCTCATTTTGAAAACACATCACCTAATGACACACACCAAATGGACCTCCTGTTTCTTCCGCATGACACAATAAGAAAGAAACGATACAAGTATGCATTAACTGTTGTTGACATAGCTTCAAGGTATAAGGATGCAGAACCCATAACTGACAAAAAAGCTGTAACAGTGGCCACTGCATTATCAAAAATATATAGTCGAGGTCCTTTAAAATACCCTAGGCTTGTGCAGGTTGATGATGGGAGTGAATTTAAAGGGGCTGTTAATCAATTATTTGCAAAGCATGGCGTACTGGTTAGACGCGGTATTCCAGGCTTGCATAGATCACAGGCAATTGTTGAAAACTTTAACAAGCAATTATCGGAGAGACTTTTTAGCTATCAGTATTCTAAGGAACTCATGCATGACGCACGTAACACTGAGTGGGTTAAAAGATTACCTTCTGTGATAAAAGCAATGAATAATGATGGTCACCCTAAACCTGTTGATTCTATTAAATTGAAAACAATACCGTCAGAAATAAAAGCAATAACACCTCCAGACACTAACTTATTTACAAAACAGGTGAGATATTTGTATCAACCTGGTGAGGCTGAAAATGACGTTAGACATAGGGCAACTGATCCAATTTGGTCTACATCTGTTCATAATATAAAAAAAATAGTTCCTTCAGCTAATGCAACAATATATTATCTGTATGAGCCTGCACCAAAGAGGGCATTTGTCAGAGAAGAATTACAGATTATTCCCCCAGACACCGTTACTCATTTCAGTAACTAACTCATCAATTAATTCATCAACCAGTTCGTCAGCTATTTCTTCAGATAACTTGAGTCTGTAATGACCAGGTGCATAAGCTTTTTCCTTACTATGAAACTCTCGTTTTGTGTCTCCAACTGCCAGAGACTTCTTATGTGTTTGGATCATTTCAAGATTATGTTTGTTTGATCTCAGTGACTTGTTTGGATAATCAGGCATTAATGCACCATCTAACACTTGCTTGTAATGTTCATGACGAATGTCTTTATTTTTTATCGCTGTTTTCTTGATACCTTTGGCTTTTGACTGACTACCCTTCTGGTGCAGTATAGAATACATTTTTGATCTCAGTCCAACGTACTCAACTATAGGCACACCATTTAGTTCATCCTTAAACTTACCAGGCACTTTCTTGTTTTGTGTGCTAAACAGTGGATGGTCTTTAGGGTAGTCAGACGTGTCATACATGTGTAACTCTGTTTTCATGTCTTCATAAAAGTCTTCAGTACACACATCAATGATCATAGAGTCAGTGTCAGTGTATAACAGACGGCAGTCAGGATACTTTGGTTTGAAGTAATCATAATAAAATTCAAGCATTAATAATTTTGACAACTCCAGAATAGCCATACCTATAAATACTGGCTTGTCCAGTTTAACAATCTTTTTTTTGAGTGACACTGCATATAATGATGAATGAAATTCTTTATACCCTGTGTACTGAGGCTTACTTGTAAGTTTAATTGCACCCGATTCAGTTGTGACCAGTCTCACATCTTTGCGGTGATGAGGATTTTCCATTGTCTTGCCAAAACAGGCATTGTTCATAAGCTTAAAGAAGTCTTTGTCAAATGCAGTGTTGCCGTCTCTGGCACGAAGGGTTGTGTTCTTCATTATGTAATCTTTCATGAAAGCACTCTGATCAAATTGAATTCCTCTGTGAACTTTCTTTAATACTAACCCATGTCTGATGTAAAACTGCAGCAATCGATAGTGGCAAACGTAATTGAATTTGTCATTCAAATTTGGTACAAGTTTGGTGTCTTCTTTTTTCCTCCCCACCTGGGTCTGCCCTGGGGGACTTGGGTGGGGTTAGGTATTTTTTAGTTCCCAGGGTCACCCTGGTCAGCCCCACAGGGTGGGTTTTTCTCTCTATTCTGGGGCATGTGTTTCTGTCTACCCTTTGTCCATTCACCTGTCTTTGCCTTTTTAAAAACTCTCCCTACTGTCTGCACTGCCTGTAGCTCTTGATATTGGATGTGTGTTGCTGGATGGTCTTGGCTTTATTTAGGCCCCATGTGTTAGGTTTATTTAATGTATTTGACCGGCTGGCGACACACATTCAATGTTCTGTTTATTATTTTTTTTCACAAGCAGTGCAGGCACGTCCTGAGAAAGTCTTGTTGCTGTCGGGACGTTAAGCAATGTACAATCAATTCTTTTTTCCCAGTCAAACTCAGTTTCTCAACTGCTAATGGATAATCATTATGGTAACCATGTAAATGGTGTGGATACTCCAAGTCTACTTCAAAGATCCAACCCTTTTCATCATTTTGACCTCGATCCATAATATATTTTGTTAATTTTTTTATGCCATACTGTGACAAATCATACAAACAAAAGTTTTTTAATGGCAACAATTCACACATTGCAAATCCATACAAATTATTAGCATCCAAGTACGTAATAAATGACCTTGACATTGAGGGGTCAAAGTCGTCAAGATATTTGTTGTTGGCCTTGCCATAATTGTTTGCTGCTAGACTAATACCACCTCTCAATCCACGTTCCACCATTTCACCCATCGTACGATCAGACAACAGGTCTATAGATATCTTACTGAATTTCAAAAATGCATCCCATGTCATGCCAGGACTAGTTATGTAGCAAGCAGGGTCAAGCTTGTAGTGCAACAAACCCTTTTCACGATAACTTTCAAATACATCTGCTAGCAAGCAAACGTCAGCTTTCAAGTACTGATCGTGGTAATCACCAATTGTCTGACACCCTAATTTATCCCACGCATCAAGTGCATGCTGGTATTCAGAGTCAGAAATACCTTTACCAGTTAGTGTAGAATAAAATTTCTCTTTTGGTGGCAGTCTTGTTTCCTCAAACACAACCCAGTGATCAATGTACTCATACGGATAAACTCCTTTCTTAATCAAGTCTGGTTCAAAATATTTACTTGTTATTGGATACTCACTCAGTCCTTCTGCCAGACTAGCAAGACCTAAAGACAAATGTTGCATGGAGTCATAAAATGCTAATTTGTCCAATCTAAAAGTCAAGTATTTCTCAGTTGTCTGGGCAATGCAACTAATTTTTCTGTAAGACTCATCAACAGCCTGCATGATGATGTGTGAATCATATCCCTTCAGATTGTGAAAAAAGATTGGTAACTTATATGTCTTAGGATCTATTTTTAATAACAAATTACAATTGTTATGTGCAGCACCTCTGTAACGTCCAGTTATGTGATCGTGGTCACGAACTTTATCACCCTGGAGGGGTTGTTCACAAATCCAACACATCTCAGCTGTATCAAATTTCAGTTTGTCTTCTTCTGTCATCACCAAAGGCATCTGACATGTTGTGAGATATTGTACTACCTGACTATACAAATGTCTCATTTCTGTTAAAAACAGACAAGCTGCATTTTCACCCCTGTAGATAACAGGTTCTGAATGAAGACCGTCTGACCTAACAAGAATGTATCCAAAAGAACACACCACTTGGTCACTCAATTTTATAGTCTTTGGTAATGACTCTGGAACAGGACCCTCATATGGAACAACGAGTGATTCAAAATCTGCATACACTACAAACGGCAGCTTTTGCTGATTCCCATAGTTCTTAAAATACACTTGACTACCAGGATCTGGATACCTCAGTATTGTTTGAATGTCATCAGCCGACCTGCAGTGCTGCACATGTTTGTGTGCTACTTTAATAGAGGAAAACCTCTGTAAACATTTTTTACAAAATTCCTGTTTACCGTCATGTTTTGTTGTATGATGAATTAGTCTTGACATACTTCTGATAATTGTGTAGTGAAAGTTATCACCAGATCTTATTAGCAACATGTCAACATGTCTATCTTCTGACTGCCCATAGGTTGGGGCAATTGGAGATACTCTAATTGGCTGTAACTTATTCTCAGATTCATTTTCCCACACAAACACATTCACAGATATACCAGGATTTAGTTTTTCAAACAAGTCTATATCCTCTATTTTAACAGGGAACTCAATGCCACTGAAGTTGAGTTCGTTTACAAATTTGGTATAGTTAGATACACGATCAGGTTTTGCTTTTACAAAATGAAGTTTAGCAAGCACACACCACATAAAACATAAATTATCATTGTTTTGAATATTGACTACAGCCTTTTTGTTTGCAACCTCAGTTGGAAGTGGTATCCATGATTTACCTAGTATAGGATGATATCTTGACTGCTTCAGTTGTAGTTCATGTACAAGGCCTTCATGCCAGCCAGACCCTTGCATTTCTGCTCTGTCAATTGCTTCATGGAAGTCTGGTAACAATCTTTCTCTAAACACTTTCTCTAGTTCTCTTCTCGAATTAACTGTGTGCTGCCTTGTCGAGATATACGTTACAATAACTTCACCAACATCTCTGGCAAATTCTATTTTTGCAACAATCTGAATCTTTACACTATCAGAAAGAAGGTTATTTTGTATGACTAAAAAAGATCTTTGTATTGATTCATAGACATTGTAAATATTAGATATAGGTAAGTCAGTTGTGTGAAACACGTTTCTTAATCTTTGATGGTTGTCCATCTTTTTTATTTGTCCGACAAAAAAATAAATAGAAAATTATATAATGAAAATGGCACTTTATTGACTGTAACTCCTACAAAACAGATTTGTTTACACACTGACTCAATCATCATTATTGGTTTTGTATGTGCAATACCATTTTATTAAATTCAATAACGTTAAACGCCCCACCCGGGTCTGCCCTGGGGGACTTGGGTGGGGTTAGGTATTTTTTAGTTCCCAGGGTCACCCTGGTCAGCCCCACAGGGTGGGTTTTTCTCTCTATTCTGGGGCATGTGTTTCTGTCTACCCGAGGTCCATTCACCTGTATTTGCCTTTTTAAAACTCTCCCTACTGTCTGCACTGCCTGTAGCTCTTGATATTGGATGTGTGTTGCTAAATGGTCTTGGCTTTATTTAGGCCCCATGTGTTAGGTTTATTTAACGTATTTGACCGGCTGGCGACATACATTCAATGTTCTGTTTAGTTGGGTTTTTTTTTCACAAGCAGTGCAGGCACGTCCTGAGAAAGCCTTGTTGCTGTCGGGACGTTAAGCAATGTACAATCAATCAATAACGTTAAAATACAAATTTATTTTATATAGCTCTTTTTCTAAATTACTACACACTTTACCAAACCAATTACTGCAATAATTAATAGTAAATGATTGTGTATTAATATCAACAGTTATTTTTTTAATAAATGGATTATCAACATATAAAGTTATATTACCAGTCATATACACTGTTGTTGGTATCATAAATAAATTACCTAGTGTCTCTCTATTATAAAGCTGGCTTTCATATTTAATATTTTTAAAATAGTGTGTAATATCTATTATTTCACTAATAGGCCAATTTTGTCTGTCTGTCATTTTTATAGACAAACCCAAAAGATAAATTAATTTACTAATCCATACCCAGTGGGCTGATCTGTTTTTAAAATAAGCTTTAGGTGCTTAGTCGATTTCAGTTTATTTTTTACACAGTTTCATTCATGTTTATTGGGAATTACATCGTTTTCTCTGAGACAGTCTTCGAAGCTGTCACGATCCTTACAGTAAAACAGACATATAAACTTTAGTTGTTCACGAAAATCTTTCAGTACAGCATTATATTTCTGAGTGAGAATCCATACACTTATGTTTGCATGTCTGCCACTAAAGGCAAGTTCTGCCAGTGTGTTTCTTTTCTTAACAATGTCTTTCTCTGCAGAACAGTCATCGACTATGAACAACGTTGGCTGTCCTTCAAATTGTTTGTAAAAATACAGCAGGTAGTCATTCAGTTTTTTCTCAGGGTCGACTAAGTATATGTTGCTGTCAGTCCAAATGAATAAACGGTTGTGATAAGCTTTGTTGTGTTTGATTGTTGGACAAAATATTACAATGTTTTCAAAGTGGTATATGTATCTTGTTTGTAACAGATTAAGAACAAATTCAGTTTTTCCACAGCCTGTGGCACCACAAAATAAACCACAGTGTGGATCGAGTGTCATTAAGCTCCGGTTCATTTTAATACACAATATAATTTTAATATATGTGTCCACTCAGTCTGCTTTCTGCAATATTGAGTTGTGCGTCATATATCAGGTACAAATATATATTTATGGCTGCAGCAGTTTCAACCTTCTTTTGTATCTGAATTGTAATCCCATCACTACCATTCTCAACAGTTCGTCCTGACCCATGAAGATAGTCGTCATCTGTACTACGAAGGTCTAGCCACAGTGCATACTTATTTGTAAGGTATTGACCAATCCTAACGTCATACAGATGTAGATCTTTGCACGCAATGTTTGCTGGTTTATCTCTAATCCTTCCTCCTGCAAAATACTTTGTGATCTCATCGTAGTGTTGATAAGGTAACATTCCAGATGCGTACACTTGATTAGGACGGCCTTCGATTGTACAGGACAAATGTGTAATCTTAGGATTGTAGAATTTTTCTGAATCCCGTTTGTATGGAGCCGCTGGTTCAATAAACAACATAAAAATACCTTTCAGTGACCTAGCAGGCGTGTTTAAGTTTATGTTCCACATTGGGTCGCTTTTGTCTTTGGGTATTAAACTATGTCTAATCACCCTGTCATAATAAATTGGTAGTCTTGACTGATACTGATTTTGTATGAGTCTGGCTAGTTCAGTGTGTGTGACAATTTCATATTCCAAGGAAATGTTAGAGATCTTATATGTTGCACTAAGATCAGATGATTTAATAACTTTGGAGTAGTCATTGAAGGTTAGTTCAAAACTCAGACGGTCATTCAGTGCTCCTTGATAATAAGGCAGATGAGCTGTTAGGATTTCAAACTCAAGTGGAATGTAGAATCTGGATCCATATGTTTCGGCCATTATAACATCCATGGCTGTATTAGTTACTTTATCTCTGGCGTCGATTCGAAGTTTACCAACATTATCTGACTGTATGCCTTGGTAAATACGGTCTTCTCGTTCTTCTTTTGTTAGCCAAAGGTCTTTGTAACAGTAGAATACATCTGAGTCATCAAGACTAAACACTTCCTGTCCTTCAAGTTTTACTTTAATAGTTCTAACAATTGCTCTGCCAAGATTGTTAACTAGTGTTCTGTTCACGTCTGCGTCTGATGAAAGTTCAATATTAAATGCTAGGCGTGCAGTGCCAGGAACAATAACGTCACTGGGACCTAGGTTTGGAAACTTGACTGTAAGTGTTTGATTCTGGTCTATGGTACTTGGATTGTTTGTGATGACTATTGTTTGTCGAATGCCCTTAACACCCAGGGGCTCACGTAGTTTTCTAAATGGGTCTAACTTTGATCCGTAAGACTGTGTCATTTTTATTATGCACAATAAAAAATAATAAATTAATAAAACAATGGCAGCGGGAGGATTTAATCATGAAGATTTTGAAATGGATGACATGAATGACTATGATACCAGTATCACAGATATGTCTGGAATGGTAACTAGTAGTAGTAGTATGCATCATGAACTGTTAAAAGACAAAGTAAACTCATTTTATGACAGTGTTGGAGCGCGCCCAGATGTAATAGATCCTAATCAGTTTGAATATGATAAAGGACACTTATTTGTAAATACAGACAGAGGGAAAATAAATCTAACACATAAAAATAATCCTTCTAAGTTTAGAGCTTTAAGTACAATTAAAGGTGAAGTCGGTGGTAACTCTGGGTTGGCAAGATACCTTGGTATTGGAGGGTCTCCTGTTCCCCCAAGACTTGTTAGTGTGCTTCACAACACGCAAACAAAGTTGCCAACAGGGCAAGAGATTGAAATGGCACCAATAACAAGCCTACCAGAAATAGCAAACACAGTGATACAAGAAACTTCATTTACTGAAGGACAAATAAATGATGATATGAAAACAATAGATGATCCACCTTTGTCAATGAGGGAGATTATGGGTTTGGATAAATCACTGCAGACAATAAGAGGTGAGATGGTAAATAATTTAGCCAAACTGGGAGAGCTTGATAAACACATAGAACGAGAAAAAGAGAAACTGGCTACCGCAGACAATGGAAATCTTGACACAGAAATGAAAGAGAGAATTCAACACAGATTAAATGATTTGCAGATAGAAAGATCAGGAAGGTTAGAAGCGATTAGTATTGGGAGACAAAAACTGAAAACACAAGTCAACAGGATTAGAGAAACTATTCAGAAAATACTTCATGAAGACACTACTCTGGCTGAGAGATTGAAAACACTTTTCAGAGAACAGGGTATCACAATTGCCAGTTTAATTACAGCTCTGGGGTTTATTATCAGTACAGTTGTGTTGGCTGTCTCCGGGGGTGGTTCTCCACCTCCAGCACCACCAACCCCAGTCCCCACAGATCCAAAAGACTTACAGTCGTGGGTAAAGAAACAACTGTCTCACATATCAGACTTGCTTAAGAAATTGGCTCTGAAAGCAGTGGACACTTTGCCTGGCATTATAGGCACTGTTGTCAGTTGGTTGATTACTACTACAGCGAAGGCAGTGGGGTTTATGGCAGAGCATGTGTGGATCTTTCTGGTTACAGTAGGAGGGTTAATGGTGGGTTATTTAATGAAACAGGTAAAGAAGTAATACCCCTAATCCAGTGAGACCTATTACCAATGCAGTTCTCTCTGACTCATGTGTGTCAAGGATTGGTGTTGGTGTTATCGTTATGGGTACCGGTGTCAAAGCTGGAGCTGTTACTGTCTGTACAGGTGATGATGTTACTGGTGCCGTGGCCGGGGGTGTTACTGTCTGTAATGGTTTTAATGACTGTACATGTGTGGTTGTGGCCCCCAAGTTTACAGATTGATTAAGACCGAGTTTTTGACCAACACCTGCAACAATGATTTCATTATTATAATTTGTTATTGTACCCATTTGTAATTGAAGGTCAGATGGTAGCATGTATAACCCAATGCCAACTACAAAGTCAACTTTTGATCTAGCATATCTGAGAACGTCTTGGTAACATTGTATGCTAGATGGGAGATCAACTGATGAATTTACTGAATCTTCAAGATTAGCGAGAAACTGTTTTTGTGAATCGAACTTTCCACTTCCATTCAAAATGTTTGATTTTGTTTGAGCTTGTGCTCCTAGAATACACCACACATATGTTCTGATAGACTCATTTATGCGTTCGACTCCTGCTTGAGTAAACCCGTCAGATTTATCTAAAATAAATGTGGTCCAGGCATTAGACTGTTTCTGTTCAATTGAGCCTAACCACACTTCAGATTTTGATGAGAATGAAGTGTAACCAGGGTAATAATCTTGAGGGTATTGTCTGTGACTCATAGCATAATACAATGTTCCCATGCCTTTGTGATCATCAAGTTTTTGTGTAAAGTCATACTTTGTACTGATGTTAAACTCATTACAGATGCGTTCAAATGCTTTCATATCCATGGGATTATTAAACTGATTAAAACTGGATTCAGTTGGTAATGGTGTATGCAGTTCTGACAGAATATGTCTAAGCTGGTAATATGTGTGGAAATGATACACAGACCTAATCAGTTTGTTTGAGTGATTCAAGTGATCTGTAAATGAAACACCACAGCCTGTAGTAGAACACAGTATAGCAAAGTTGAGTTGGTTTTGAAACATCTGTAGTGGACTTGAAGACCACTTTCTTGCAGTAGCATCGTCTGTTATTGGAGGGTTTAGGTAATGATCAAAAGGGTTGGGTACTTTGACTTGAAATAAATCTTGTTCGCTTACAGCTATGTCGAGTTGATTTAGTTGAATTATTTTCTGTTCATAAGTAGGGGCGACATTATATTTAGCATCTACGTTAAATTGAAACGCGTTTACAATGGCAATTGTTGGTGATTTAAATTCCATTGTGCTTTTTTTTATGTGATAATAAAAATGTTTATAACCTTAACAAATCTTGACACGAGCAAACCAGTGTGGCTAACTAATGGAATCGATAATCGAGATGGTAACAAGGCTGTGGCTATCCATGAAATGTTTTATACAGTAAAGTGGTTTAATGTAACGGATGATGAAAATTATTCTGTAAGTGGAACTCTTGATGGTATTGAGAAGGGTGATACTTTACGAGCTGGGTATTATGACTTTTGTACTTTAGCTGAATGGCTTCAAAATGAATTTAAAATTAAAGCAACTTTAAACCCAGCTAATTTACTTGTTACAATTGAATTTCCGAAAAGTGGTCAGTTTTCTTTATCAATTAGTCTTTTATTATTACTTGGATTTTTAGGTAAAAAAAATAACACATCCAGATGAAGATTGGTCACAATCAGTTGGTAGTCTACTATCACCAAAAAAACCAAGAATAACTGGCAGATATCCTGTTCATTTGTCAGTACACACAGTGCTAAATGTTCATTTGAAAGAACTGAACACTACTGAAAATGTACACAATGGAAAGCCTTCAACTTTGTTAAGATGCTTGCCGACTGGAACTGCCCCATATTGTGAAAGTGTGGTTGCTAGATTTCCTAATTCTCAGTTTAAAAAATTAGGTTCTAGTTTCTTTGAGTCACTGAGTATATCTGTAACTAATCAGGATGACAAACCAGTTCTTATGCATGATTTTAGTGTTGTGTTGGAAGTTAAATAATTTTATTTTTGTTTATAAAAATGAGTGGTCTTGGTCCAAAGCCTAGAATCATACCAGTTGCGTGTCCGGTAACAGAGTTGAAAGATTTGGCAGATGTCCAGGATTTTGAGAAGGAAGGGGAAATTGGAGAAATATATGGTTTTGAACTTGATTCAAATGGCATGTACAAGAGGAAAGTAATTGTTGACATAAAAGACGGTGAAAAACAGATTCCTAAACTTGGTCAGCTACGTGATGTTACTGTACCTACTCCACCTGTAAATAATGCGCCTTACAACTTAATACATGTGGGAAATAAGTGGGTGGTTTCACCTGTACCTGTTCCACCACCCACAATTGACTGGGACATAAAGATTGAATTTATTAGTCCTTTTGTATACACTGATGACGAAGGTGCCTTAGTGTTTAGGAAGGTTGTTAACTCGGGGCCGCTTATTGTAAGTCTTGTTCCAAGTTTTGCCCCAGACAACAATAGCAGAGAAAAACTGAAAGTTGAAAATTATGAGAGATGGCGGTATCTTCTTACAACTAGAAAGGGTAGATCAGATACTTCTGTTGTGTTTATGCCAGTAAGCTTAGTTGTGGCTAGAGAAGCGACAATAGTATTTGAAATTATCATGAAATCTGTTGCTTCTGCAAAAGAGGCAAATATAGCACAAGGAATTAAACTTACATGGAATGAAACAGTAACAGAATCATCAAAGGTCTTTATTGCTATTACAAAAAATAATGATGTTATTAATGTTTCGAGCAGTGTTCCAGCTGTCAAGGTGGTGGTCGACAAAACAACTTTTGTTCGTCTAACTTACATAAACCTCGAACACATTGATCTTGTTGCATTTTATTATGCCAGCAAATTGTATACTTTTGAAGAGTTGCAAAATGTAATTGCTGATTAAAAAAATATTTGTAAATAAAAAATGGTGAACTTGTATCCACAAATACCACCTGAGCAGCTTGAGCCTATTGAGCGTGATAAAACATTAAAGGCAGATTCATTCCGTTTAATGAATATTACAGAAGCGTTGAAGTATTTGGAAGAAGAACAAGCAAAATACTCGAGGTGTAAACGCCGTTACAATACGGTTTTCAATTCTGTACACAACACATCAATGGCCATGGGGGTGGTTTCGGCCGGATTATCTGTAGGAGGTATAACTCTGTTTGCAACGGGGGTGGGAAGTGTCGTAGGAATTGCTGTTGAAGCTGTTGGCCTTGCCACAAGCCTGGCATGCTTTGGTATGGAAGCCCTTAACAAAAAATTTTATACTAAGTTGCAGAAGCATGAAGCATTAAGTACGCTCGCAGCAGCTAAGCTGACGAGTATGAAACTTATTATTAGTAAATCTTTGGAAGATAATGAAATTGACGATAACGAATTTAAAAGAGTCCAGGATGATTTGGTCAACTATAAACAACAAAAGTCTGAAATACAGAATAAGATGCGTAGTCAGGCTGTAAATGTTGAAGAGCTAAAGAAATCTTTTTTAGAACAAGGAAAAAAGATAGGCGTAGAAGAAACTATGAAAAAAGTTCGAGAACTTACAAGCAAGTAACGATAGGTTTTGGTAATCCATTATTTTTGTCATACACTTCGCAAAGAGATGTCATGCCTTTCACCCCTGCCTACCTAACACCATCTGCCCCTCCACCAGACTAAAAAAAAGATTTTACGTTGTCCTTGTAACTTGGGAAATCTGTCCGAGTAAGTTGTTGACTTGGTTCAATAACTTACAAGATCTTATGATTAGGTTCTTGTAAGAACTTGTTTTAAGTCACTTATCAGAACTTGCACCAACTAACTTCAAAGTTACCTGTAAAGTTAGTTAGCGGTTGTAGGTGACTTTGGAAATTTGTTAACAAGTGTCTGTAGGTAACTTAAATTTGTATCAAGTGTATATAAGAATGTTTTGTGTGTGTGTGGTTATTATTAAATAACTGTGTTTTGGGGTATTGACGTAGAGTCAATGGTATAAATGTTCTTGAAATTATCATATCTCTAACACTAACTATATATACACATGCATAAATACACGCACAGACGCACAGACACACAAACACTCGCACACATACATACACGCATGCACATGCATACATACTAGCATGCACACGCATACATACATGCACTCACACACTGACAGACAAACACACTCATACACACATACATACATACGCGCATGCACACACACACACAAACACTCACACACATACATACATACATGCACTCACACACTGACAGACACACACACACAGACGCATACATGCATGCACTCACACATACCTACAAACACACACAAGCACTCACACACAGACAGACAGACAGACACAAAATCTTTATTCAGAAGACTCCAGTCCGCAGAAAACTTCACCGCATTTCAGTTGTATGACACGATATAGACGCGGCGACTGTGTACTTAGTCACGTTACTAAGTCCCTATGTCAGTGTTTACGTTAAAAACCGCGCTGACAGCGTTAGCGGCAAGGGTGCCAATAGAAGACTGAAGACTTTGTATTAAGAGTCATTTAACTCTATGTTCTGTCTCTGTTTTTGCTTGCTACAGAGCTACAGGCCGCTAACTTCCGCATTGCAGCTAGTGACGTATTTGTCTGCACCAATACTCAAATGAAACTGTCTGCACGCCGCGCGCCAGCGATGTTTGCTACGTAAAATCTATTTTAAAACCGCGCTGACAGCGTTAGCGGCAAGGTGGTAAACAGAAGATTGAAGACTTTGTATTAAGAGTCATTTAACTCTGTGTTCTGTCTATGTTTTTGGTTGCTCTACAGGCCGCTGAGCCCACGCCGCGCTATTTACCACCAGCGGTGGTTGCTACGTACAATCTATTTTAAAACCGCGCTGACGTTGTTAACGGCAAGGGTGTCATTAGAAGATTAAATACTTTGTATTAAGAGTCATTTAACTCTGTGTTCTGTCTCTGTCCTCAACTGAATGACACTGTCTGCAGTCCGCGCTGACGGCGTTAACGGCAAGGTGGTAAACAGAATATTGAAGACTTTATGTTAAGAGTCATTTAACTCTGTGTTCTGTCTCTGTCCTCGCTGTACTCAACTGAATGACACTGTCTGCAGTCCGCGCTGACGGCGTTAACGGCAAGGGGGTAAACAGAATATTGAAGACTTTATGTTCTACTCTCATTTCTTAACCGTTACTCAACAGATTTAACGTTTTCCGTGTAGACGGGCTTACCACAGACCTTAACATGTCAGACTCGTTATTATCACCTATGTAAAGTCAGTTTCACTTACATGAGCCGCGGCAAAAACACCTCACACTTGGTCCATAACATTTAGGATGAGACAAACAAACAAACATACAAACATGAGCTTCTGATGCGACTTGCTGATTGGTATTTGACACACATCAGACAAAATCTCACTCCATCCATTTATGACCTGCCCGTTGATTTTCTCACTCTCAGTCTTAAAGCCACTTTACGTGTACCATGTCCAATGATTTTCTCACTCTCAGACTTACAGCCTTTTTGTGGCATGTTCTGTGATTTCTCACTCTCAGACTTACAGCCTTTTTGTGGCATGTTCTGTGATTTCTCACTCTCAGACTTACAGCCTTTTTGTGGCATGTTCTGTGATTTCTCACTCTCATACATACAGCCTTTTCATTTTTTCTTGTTTGCGGCCTGCTCGGTGATATATCACTCTCACGGACTTATAGTTACACGTTTTTATTTTCCTTGTTAGTGCGGCCTGCTCTGTGATATATCACACGGACTTAAGTCAGTTAACAAAACGGAAGTGATAAAATGTCTCAGACGTGATTCAAACAGGGTCGTTAAGACGCATTAGAACCTTTGTACAAACAAACAAACAAACAAGGTCATGGACCAGCATTAGGTGTTTTCCAAAAATCGGCTATTTCCGGGACTTTTAACATTTCTTTAATTTGCTTTCGCAAACCATACACCTTCCGAAAAGGCAGTGCCAGAAAATGAAATTTTGGATACCTGCGTAACAGCTTGGTTAAATCACGTAACTGACGAGAATAAGACTCTGAAATTCCGACGTGTAATTTTAGCCAATCTTTCCAGTTCAGTTTAGTTTCTTTTCGAATCTTTTGTCGTTTGTGAATTTTGAATCCTTCAATGAGCCATTCTCCATAATGGATAAAAGCTGACATTCTTTTTTGTTTGTTACTCTGAATTAATTTATAGCCGTCCTCTAAATTTTGTTTTAAGTTATCTAAATTAAATGTAGACAAATCACACTCATCTACTTTAAGACACCCAGTCGGCTTGTCATAAAAAAGATTTTGTTTTAAAAACAAATCAAGTTCTTTTGGTTCTTTACTAACCTTTTGTTTCTTAGAACTAGTGTTTAGTATATCAGCCAAATTTCCCACTGGTTTTTCCGGTTTTTCTAACCAAAATTCTGGAGCTTTGGTCAAAACGGAATAAATGTAAGTAGCCATTTTTTCATGGTATTCACCATGTGATTGTAAGATCATCACCTCTTCCTGAGTCCAATTCATTTTTATAATGAGCGAATGTTAGTCAGCGTAGGCAAATTAAACTAAACCGATCTGGTTAACACTAGCGCACTTCTTGTTTCTAAATATTACAAGTTTAACAGACAAATTACTGTCAAACTACCAGTCATTTGTAACTTACGTTAGTCAGCGTTCAATTAACAGTCACTTACCGCTCACCACGTAGGATATTTTACAAGATTTAGTGCTATCACCGGATAAGTTAGTCCGTCACTCTGAGAACACAACCGCACTCCAACACAAAGTAATGGAAAGATCGAGAATGTTCGTCTTCACGCCCTACGAACGTCTCAACGACGCAATACTTGATCACGAGACTAGGGTCACGAGTTGACACGTGGCGTTGTTATTGGCAACATTGACGTCACTTACTTTTGGGTTGGGTGTTGTGGAAATTATGCCTAACGGGAATTCCCACAATGGCGCAAGTAGTCATTTCCCGAAAACGGCTGATAGTAGTCAATGACAGCATTAATAATTTAGGTTGGGTGGGGGATCTGCCTTAATACTCGCGGGTTGGTAGCTGATCAAAAAACGTAGCTTGAATGATTTCTGGAGTGGAACTAAAATGGCTAGGCGATTAAGACATTGGTGGTAAGTGCTGGAGTTCGTTTGTCTAAATACGGAGAGGATCAAATAAATTGATCGATTATTGATTAGGTGGGTTTCAACTGTCTACTTATCTATCTCTCTTGCTTTGTTTGTTGTTTTCTAGGAGAGGGCGGAGGGAGGGGGTGTCTATGACAAAACTGTGTTGTGGTTGGTGTCCTGGACACTGAAGCTTGAATCAGTTCTGCCAGAAAACTGGTTCTTGTTGCTGAAAACCATTGTGCTCTTCACTGCAGCACAATAATTTAGTGCTTGCACGTACATGTTTACTGAAAAAAGCATATTATATGTAATGGAAGCCATTGAATGCAAACCTGATTACATTAGATTGCAAAATAGCAAAAAATAAATAAAAATTCAAAATTGCCAAATATACTTGCGTTTGGTATTTTATACACCAAGTATAACAGGTATAGTTGGCTGCGTGATGAATGTAACCAGTGCAAGAGTGAGTTTCTAAAGTCTGCAAGTGGCATAGACTTTCAAAAGTCCTCACTACCCAAGGGTCGTTATGAGAATCTATGCATATTGCTTGAGATTTTAGTTGATAGTGTACTCAAACTGAGGAAGTAGATGCGGACTAAGTAACAATTATAATCCACATCTGCAAGAGGCACAGATCCTCATTAGAGCTGTGTACCGTGAAGACGGCCGTACCGCGATATACCGCGATATTTTTTGCCAGTACCGATATTTTCCAACGGTATACTGCCGTCCCCGATCCCTTGTAATTTGATGACAATCTGGCCACTTGTACGTACAAGAATGCATGAAGAAGTTGAAACAAAATGAGAAAAGACAGACTCAAACACACCAGTGATCGTTTTTTTTATAAACAAACTTTAATTATTTAGTGTTCACTTTGAATACAAATCAGGTAAACAAATACTATGGGGAAAAAAACACACTGAATCATTAAATGAAACCTACAGACGTAGACTTTCTGGATGGATAACAAAAAAACAACAAAAAACAAACAAACAGAAAATGAAAATTACACTCCTACTAAGAGAAACTTTTTAATGCTTTTTTTTTTTTTTTTTTTTGAACTGTACGAAAACGATTAGGCATGGCAGCCATATCAGTAGGACAGTCTCCACATTCTGAAAAGAACAGTGCATGACTTTATAAGTTCTTTTTCAGAAAGAGGAGCTTGTCCACATGCTCTGGGTTCAGGGTAGCCCTTTGGCTGGTCAGAATGTCCCCAGCTGTCGAAAACACCCTCTCAGAGGGCACACTCGTAGCCGGGATGGCGAGGTAAATCCTCGCCACCCTAGCCAACAGAGGGAAGCGGTACTCATTCTGTTTCCACCACAAGAGTGGGTTCTCCGCCATGCCAATCGATTTCTCCTCTCGATACTTCTCGACTTCTTCAGCTCCCTGCTGGTAGGTGGTCTTGCTCGGCTCGACATGTGTGACAAAGACATCTGCCAGGAGGGAGTCAAGCAGGCACGCTCCTTTGCTCTCGTACTTCCGTTCGTCCTCGGGTCTCTCTGTCTTTACAAAATGCTCTTCCTGGATCTCCTCAAGAACCTCAACATCATGGACATGCTCATCAAGAGCTGGCGGACTGGGGGTGGCTGAAGTTCCAGGTTCTGCTGAAGTTCCAGGATCTGCTTTGACTGCTTCGACGGTCTTGGGTTTTGTGTGCAAGCTCACTGTGACGTCAGTGAGTTTGCGGAAGATGCCATCGCGTTGTTCTGGTGCCATGTAGGAGAAAGACTTGAAGCGCGGGTCCAAAGCTGAAATCGTCTGCAACATCTCTCTCTGTTCTGCATACCGGCCCTCCAGATCTGCTGCCATGATAGCCTTCATTTGCTGGACGGACATGGAGTTGTCTGGCTTTGGGCGAAGATGTCCTTTTTCGCCAAGCAGACTCTCAAGAAGGGGCATGATCACAGACGAAGTCAGCATCTCCTCCGTGCACATGAAGGTCGTCATGTCCTTCAGAGGTTTCAGAAAAGCTTCAAGTTCATGTGCGGCGGCGGCCTCCTCGTCATTCAGACTCGTGATGTCATGCTCTTTGAGATAGCTCAGTTCTTTGGAGCGAATCACAGCTACGACAGCATCCTGCAGGTACAGAAATCGTGACAGCATGTCAAAGGCGGAGTTCCACCTGGTACAAACATCAACCTTCAGCTTTTTTGCCTTCAGTTGAAGCAGTTCTGCCTTTGCATGGAGAAGGTTGGAAGCCAAATGACTCCTGTGAAAGAAGGTAGATATCCGCCTGATTCTACTCAATATGGCTGCGGTTCCATCCACCTTGAGCGCCTTCTGAACTGCAAGGTTGAGTGTGTGTGCAAAGCATCCCAAGTGCAGATGGCATTGCAGCAGCTTTCCAGCCTTGACCATGTTTGATGCGTTGTCCGACACAAGTGTGAAACCCAGCACACCCGGCAGTTTCCATTCTTTGATTGCTTCCGTCATGACCCTGGTGATGTTTTCAGCTGTAACAGATGAAATAAAAAATCAATCAATTCTAGTTATTTTAAATGTACACAAAAGGAGAAAAAACTCACAATCGTTCCTAAATGTTTATTTTTTTGTTTTACAGCTTTTATCACAACACACACACACACACACACACACACACACACACGGAGAGAGAGAGAGAGAGACCTGTATTACCTGTATGGCTCTCAGGCATTGGTCTTGTTTGTAGCACATAGTTCACCATCTGCCAATCAACCACCAACACAGCAGTGACGTAGGAGTCTGTTGCTCTGGAGGTCCATCTATCTGTAGTCACAGTTACCTGCACCGGAATTCACGTCTATTATTTTGCATCCTCGTTGTGATTTATCAGTATATCACCTTTCAATTTCAGTGCTAGTACGCTCGTAATTTCTTTACAGGACTTACTTTGTTATAGACAGACTGGCAATTTAATTATAATCAAGACTTTCAAAGTGAAAATTTCAGACTTATTTGACTGATTCTGCAGACGACAGATATAGCAAGCCCACCTCCCTCCCCCCACACCTTCATTGAACCGCTAATTGAGAAAAAATCTTTAACATGCACAACTTTATACATATGCAGTATCATACTATAACTTACTTGTTCGGCTTTCTGAAGGTCATCAATCACCTTGGCTTTCATGTTTTTGTACATCTCAGGGATAGCCAGCTCTGAAAAGTGGTTACAAGAAGGAACCTGGTAACGGTCGTTGAGTGCTTCAATCAGGCTTCGGAAGTGCTTGCTCTCCACCAACTTGTAAGGTCGCAAATCTTTGATGAGGAACAGCGCAATTTGGTTTGTGATGGCCTTTGCACGAGGAGAATTTGTAGGATACTTTGCCTTTTTCGCCAGAATCTGAAAAGCTCCCGCAAGGGTCTGCTGGCGCTGTTGTTTCTTTGGGGGCTGCTCACTCTGTGAGCTTGAGGTTTCCGTCTGTGTGGTAATCAATAACTGTGGATGGTGTCTCCTGATGTGGGTGTTCATGTTGGAGGTTCCACCAGCAGTTTTTACATCGCCATTGCACGTCAAGCACACCGCCATATTCTCCACTATCGAACCGTCATTTTTTCTTTTTCTGACTCCAAAGTGCTTCCTTATAGGGGCCTTTGCTTTAGCATTTGCCACAATCGTGTACTCGCTTTGAAACCATTGTGCCTTTGTCTGCCGCACTTTCACGGAACTGCCTCTTTGTTCTAGGAAAAAACGTTTACTTTCGGTTTATAAAAAAAAAAGAAGTTTACTTTCGTTTTCTATTGCAATTCGTGGTATACCAACCCTTCCCGGACCGTACCGGTATACCGTATCGAGAGGCTTCCGAACCGATATAATACCAGTATACGGTAATACCGTGCACCTCTAATCCTCATGAGTCGCCTCTGCCCGCGGGTTCATGAAAATCTATGCCTCTGACTGGTGCCATTCATGCTCATGTTTCTCAAACTGAGTCTAACTGAAAACAGCCTTGACTGTAACCAAATGGCAGGCAAGCACCGCAAAAACGTAAACAGTGAGAGTCTGCGGTAAACAGTGAGAGTCTGCGGGCAAAGTTACCAAGATGTGTTGACAAGTTTGACAACTGAGCAGACTACTAGACCACGCCCACAAGCGGCACATGTGATTGAGGTAGAACTGTACATCGCAGTTGATAACTTGACTGTAGCCCCAGTAGACGCCGTGGCTGCGCTTCGCTTTGCATGCGCCCAATCAATTTCAACCTTTTTTCAATTATGTATACTTTTTGTGGTGGCTCGTAAAGCTGCTGTGTCTACTGAACAGGCTACAGGGGTGACCGACCGTGGGAGGATGAAATTAGTTTGTTAAAAGAGGGTGTTCGTTATGCAAGTGTATTCTCTTCATTCGTTGTACACTACTTTTGATTAAACCAACAACATCCATTTTTTTGCTGCTGACATTTCAAAATTGAAAATGCCCAAAACGCGATTTTTTGTTGACTTATGGATTTTCAAAATGACCTATTGATTTTATGTTCCTCCGGTCATATGACTTCTTGACTGCAAAACTCAACCTAATCACTGTATACCTCGTTAAAACAAAGTCGTTAGGTGAGAGGTCATTCAGGTACTAGAGCCCAGTTGTTTGGAATGACCTCCCACGCGAACTGAGATACTTGGATTAGAGAGAGGCATTCAAGCGAGCCCTAAAGACCCATATTTATCTGTCTGCTACAAATGACTTTGTCATACACCTGTCATGTTAAAGTCATCTCTATCTATGTTAGAAGTAGTGTGTGTGTGTGCGTGCGTGTGCATGAATGTGAGTATGAGTCCATGTTACGCAGTGGAGTTGTAGTCGAAGTATGATAAACACACCAGACACACACACACGTAGAGTTCTTTAAAATAAACCTCGTTCAGCTGCAATCCGTCACACGTGGCTTAAGGATGTAGACAATACTGGAGTAACAGTTCCAACAATATTTAATTCAGCGATGCGATATCCACACAGTAATGCACTTTCAAATGCACAAACTACTGATACAAAGTCTCTTCTGCTATGTCCACACTACGACTCAAAGTTTCTCATACACAGCATCTCTCGCAATAAACTGCGTGTCTCTACAACTGACAAAGCAAGACAATGTACGAACGGGCTTTCCCAGCGTCCTCCTTATATATACTACGAAAATGCAGAATCTTCTACGGAAATCATACAACGCAACCAATCAGAACGAAACACGCAGCCGAAGCTCATTAAAATAAACTCTCCAGAAATACTATAACAGGCTACAAAAACTCAGCTGCTCACTTCAGCTCTAAATTCTAGCGTATAATGAAGACACATAAAAGTATGGTATCCCTATCACCTGGTAGCTCTAGAAAGTACGAGAACATTCCCAAAACAAAATAAAGGCTGCTCAATCCACACGCACAGAATAACAAAAAGTAGCGAAATGTCGCGAAGTGTAGCCAACTAACAGACGTGACACGTACGAGGCCACCAGACAGTGCGACCCTTCTAGAACGTTCCGGACTAAACACAACAAAACAAAATCGGCGCTACTCACGAACAAAAAGAAAAATCTTACTAAAAAAACACGTGAAACGTAACAGTGATAGCTCAAATAAACAACGGATCATTACCTACGATCAACACACGCACGATCTCACAGGATAACACAACCACAATCATAACAGTCCATAAGCTTAGCACTTTTGAATGGTGACTTTATAGCTTGTTTACAGAGTGCGTTGTATTTTGTTTTAGTACTTTTTGTAAATTGCGTTTTTGTAATTAGTTATTTTTGTACAATTAGTTTTTGTTAAGCGCCTAGAGCTCTAATCTGAGGTTAGGCGCTATACAAGTACTCATTATTACTATCATTATTATTACAACACAATAGAGCACATGACAATAAGTTTATGACAGCTGCACTGTAACTGACCTTTTTAAGGGTGTTTCTTTCTTCAAAAGGTCAAGTAGCTGTCTGGAGTGACACCAGCTGGCTGCAAGCGTTTACTCAGGTGACCAATGTATAAAGGGTCATTATATAGTAATGGACGGGAGTAAATTGTAATGATCGCTTTGAGCAGTTGGATGTCATATGAAGGTGATGGCTAAGGCAGGTTTGACCATGTACTAATTAAGACACGGCATTAGTCCAAATCTTTACACAAAATAAATCAGTACACATTTCAGGTCAACTGATGATAGCTGGTACCTGCCAGCTGTACCCTGCTGCTGTTTTCACCTTCAAGTCCTGGGCTGAAAACAATGTGAGGTCTGTGCTGGCAGTCGGACATAACCCACAACCTTTCAGTATCTTGTGTTTCTGTTTTTTGGCTGTTTCAGAAACTGAGGCTGTTTGCTGGTGACTCAGGTGAACTGATGCCGGTGGACAAGCAGCTGTGTGAGTTGCTGGAAGCAGACAATGACTTGCACAGTGGTTCTTTTGTCATCATGGAGAGTGTGCCACAGGAGTTTACCAGCCTGCCACATGTTAATAGATACACTTCCTGATGTACATTTTTGTATGGGTTTGATTTAAAATGATTGTCCTTTTTTTTGGTACCATTCCAAATAAATCTTCTTGGTGGACATGTCCATAGGTTTGCCTCTCATTAGCCCCTTGCCTCCTTTTTTTTTTTTTATAAACTGCACTACTTGCTTTTTAACCCAATTAGCCCCAACACCCTACAGCAGGAAATGGATCAACCATGAAATTCAAGGGTAGTGCCAGATTAGCTTGGCGCCATTAGGCGCCAAGCTAATTTGGCACTACCCTTGAGTTATCATATGGTTGAGCCATCTCCTGCAAGTGGTAAATTGTCATTAGGCGAGACCTTCAAAATTTATAAAATGCGGCCATGGAATTAAATGGGTTAAAAACTGGACAAAGATTCAACAATCAATACCTTCACTTTCAGCCTTGACATTACACTGTCTTAAATCTTTTAAATTTGTTTTCCAACCCTGCAAACTGCATTATTTTCCATTGTTAACCTGAGGTGGCAAGACAAATTTTGCTATATAGCAACAATAAAGTCATCGTAAATCTTGAACCCTGGTAGTCGCGACAATAGTCGTCGTAAATTTTTTATACCAGTTTGTGGGTCGCTGCGTTCAGTCCATTTGTTCCCCTGAATACAATCCACAGAGAGCTCTGTCAAAATTTGCATATATAGTAACTTATTTTTGCTGTTGAACTTGAATTCCTAGTTTCAATCATCAAATTTACACTAGTCTAACAAGTAAAATATCCAGATTATTTGGTATGTATTCCCCTCTATTCAAAATGGTGGCAGCCTTGACTGGGTGTGCTCACTTCTGAAACGTTTTCAAAGAATTGAACACAGTAAAGTTTGAGTTAGAAGAAACATTTTCAAAGACTTTTTTCCAAGTTGAAAGCAGTAAAGGTTTCGTCAGAAGTAAATGGCTTCAGTGAAGGTGTTGTGATTGCAGGGGATGTAAAGGGGTTGGAACAAGCCCCATAAAACCATGATTTTGTGTGATTTTGGCAAAGGATGAGAATTTAAACATATGACTTTCATTATCAAGTCAAAAATAAATGTCCATCTTCAAGATGACGTACAGCCTTTAGACTTTTAAAGACTGTTCATCAGTGACCTGATCATCAATCTTTTGTTGACAGAAACTAAACTAGCACAGAGCTAAATCGATCAATGGTTTGATTCTTATTATTTTGTGTTTTACCTGGACTGCTTGTAGCCATGTTTGAGTCTTTATGTGACAGTGACATGCTGCAGTTTATCAAACACTGTTTGAGAAACTGTAGTGAACTGTAAAGTTCTGACTGTGGACTTCACTGTAGCTGATAAGACAACCCCTATGGTTCACACCTTTTCATCAGGTTGGTGAAATAAGTAGTGAAGGTATTGGACCCGTTTTGTGGCCAGTGTGTTCTTTGTTCATATTTTTATATTTTTTCGTTGGGTCCATTGATCAAATACTAACTCTTAAAAAGATTCAGACACATAACTCTTAAAAAGATTCAGACACAGCAACAACAAGGCCCTGGTGTCAATAAGAGGCCCTGATTGTAAGAAAAAATTGGCTCCTACACTTTTTACGCAACACTAAAAACCTACAAAATCTTTTTTTATTATAGTGAGATGGAGGGAGGCTGGAAGATTATGCAACACATGCAACCTCTGCCGAAGGTATTATTTTGTTTCCAGAGGGTGCTCTGAAAGGCCCAAAAATGGTATGTATGTTGCCATCCTAAACAATATTGTAGCTTCAGAGAAAAAAATGTATGACACGATTTTTGCACGCAATATTTTTGGTACAGACAGCTTGAAGAGAGATTGATCTTTGGATTTTCAGCTTCTGTACAGATATTTCATCATTTAGTGTGATTTTTCAGCAGCAAAAGCAAAAGGGCACCAGAAATAGGAAAATAATAACAACTGCACACTTTCAACAGTTTAACCTTCACCGATGGTCTTGGGTGACTCAGGCACCCACCCTGCTTTTTGCTCACAGTTTCTTCATTTCTGGCAACATATGAATGAAGCTTCAAGTATTCCTCAAGCATGTATATCTCCATGACAAGACCATAACAAAACACTGAATAAGTCGTAAACAAAAACAAACAAAGCAAATATCCTGATCCTTCCGATGTGAGCGACTAAGGCGCCCATACCATTACAGAGGCCTTGAGGTAGTTATTCCTCACCGTACGACCCTGGGTGCTTCAGGCGTCTATACAATAACAATAACGTTTCAATATGAACATTTTATTTAAAATGCTTAGAATGATCTACAGTTGATACAACACTTCTGCTTTGAGTGTATACGTATTTTTAATGTTGTATGGCTGCCTCACGTGCTGCAGTCACAGGGGCTCGTGAGATCCTGACCTTTATGCCAAACATAATTTCCTCCAGCTGTACCTTTTAATGAGGAAGGTGCAGGGAGAGGATGGGTGGTTGTTGCCGGCGGCTTCCAGATGGCTTTGTTTATTTCTCAGCTCAAATTTCTGCCCCAAGTACAGGTTACTAAGACAAAGAAGGGAATCCCTTTTTCCATGGAGCACAAACTCGTTTCACTCAAAGATAAGGACGTCTTTCTTGCCAATCCAGTCTAACATTACAAACAGATCAATCTGACGTTAAAAGGAAGGGGCCAGAGCATATTTTGTTTGGCGGAAAGCAAAGTTCTGACAGTCCCTGCGTCTGCAGGGGCAAATGTGAATCTATGCCTTTGAGGCATGATGGTGCAGATTGATAAACCACAAATCCCTCTTAAAATCATAAAAAATTTTAGCAATGGAATCGATTATATCTTAATTTATGTTACCTTATATTTATTTTCACACAAGAAAATGTTGATGCTTTTTATAATACAATTGAACATAATTTTTTATTATTGTTTCCTTTTATTTTATTTATTTATATATTTACATGTGTCTCTGAAATCAGATTTTTATTATCAGATCATGTGAAAAAATTAAACTGACCTGTATAAATAAATAGATGATTAATATGTTTGTTTGTTTGTTTGTTTGTTATTGTGCTTATTTGTTGTTGTTTTTTCTTGCTAGGTGCATTGTTTGGACATCAGGGTTTGTAAAACGATGCGGTATATTTCTGATGAAGAAAACAGGGGAAAAACACAGAAACAATTTTTTTTCTTCATATCAGAAATTTCATCACTATAATTATATTATGACTTGCAGGTGCATGGTTCTGTAAATTTTACAATTTCCATCCGATTTGGCATTTTTCACCATCATTTTAAGCAGATCATTCAAGTACATCCGATGAACATACTTCAAACATTGTAAACCCTATATTTCATAGAAACCTAATAGCCAAAGTTTATGTAGGGTTACATTAGGGTTAGGGCTAGTTTTATCAGTGGTAATGTACATTTTGGTGAAAATATTTTATGGTGCCATTTGATAGCACATGTGGTACCGAGTCCGAAAATGCAAATAAAACTTTTGTATTCCAATTTAAACATGTTTTATTGCCCTTGAAAAAAAACAGGGAAAAAACACATTACCCTTTCTCATGTCCATATTTTATGTTAAATCACTCCCATTTTCAATACCCATACTGTGGCTGTACTATTTCTGTTGATAACTGTAAAAATCATCTCTAAATACGCCATGGTTTTTATTTTTTAAAAAAATTTAAAAAAAATATTTTCTAAAAGTTTGTCAGGTCACCTTTCCAATTTAATAATTTTCTTCCAATTCACCATACATAATTTAGCTTGCATCAGAATGTTCAGCTGATCAAACTGCATCAGATGAACATACCTAAAACATTGTAAACACCATATTTAATAGAAACCCTATTGGCCAAAGTTTCCTTATCAGATGAACCAAGTACTAAAAGTCAAGAATTTTTTTTTTTTTTAAATAACCAAGGTTCTCTAAGGTGTACTGTTTGGATATTATGGTTCGTGAGAAGATGCAGTATATTTCTAATTAAGGAAACGTTGGAAACAACGCAGAAACAAAATTTGTTCCTTATATCAGAAATTCAAGCACTATATATTATGACTTGCAGACAAGAAGTCATATAACTTTTACATTTTCTATCCGATTTGGCATTTTTCACCATCATTTTAATCAGTCAGTCAATTGAAAGGTGTTCACCAAGTTTCAAGTTGATCAAATAAGAAATACAAATTTGCCAAAATTTGGAAACGGTACCAAGTCCAAAAATTACAAAAATATTTATAAAAAATTAACCAGGCTTTTCTTAGGTGCGTTTGGACATCATGGTTTGTGAAACGATGTGGCATATTTCTGATGAAGAAAACAGGGGAAAACACAGAAACAATTTTTTTTCTTCATATCAGAAATTTCATCACTATATATTATGACGTGCAGGTGCACGGGCCTGTAACGTTTCCAATTTCCATCCGATTTGGCATTTTTCACCATCGTTTTAAGCAGCTCATCAAAGTGAATCCGATGACATACTTCAAACATTGTAAACCCTATATTTCATAGAAACCCTAAGGGCCAAAGTTTATGTAGTGTTACCTGTTAGAGTTAGGATTAGAGTTAGGGCTAGCTAATCCTAAGGTGGTAAGGTACTTTTTGGTCAAAAAATTTTTATGGTGCCATTTGATAGCACATGTGGTACCGAGTCCAGAAATGCAAATAAAACTTTTGTATTCCAATTTAAACATGTGTTATCGCCCTTTTAAAAAAGAGGGGAAAACACATTATCCTTTCTCCTGTCCGTAATTTATGTTCAATTGCTCCCATTTTCATACCCATACTGGGGCTGTACTGTTTCTGTCGATATCTGTCAAAATCATCTCTAAATACACCATAGTTTTTTTGTTTTTGTTTTTTTTTTTTCTAAAAGTTTGGCAGGTCACCTTTCCAATTCAATAATTTTCCTCCAATTCACCACACATAGATTTAGTGTGTATCAAAATGTTCAGCTCATAAAACTGCATTAGATGAACATACCTAAAACATTGTAAACACCATATTTAATAGAAACCCTAATGGCCAAAGTGTCCGTATCAGTACTGAGCGCGACCAACTTTAAATGCCATCTGTACCTATTTTTCGCACACAGTTTTCACCTTTTTATCTTCATCTTCTCACAAACCATGCTGTCCCAAAAGTGCACCTGTGAAAAGTTTGTTAAATGTTATTCTTTTAGTGACCTTTGCTTGATAGCTTAGTAATTATGACAACAACAACCACTAACAAAAAAGGTTCCTTTTTCAATTTCACTACAGCTGCACTTGCCATTTTCATAGTATGTTTGCGCCGGTTTGAATTGCATATGTTTGAGAGACTGGTTACTATCATCTCAAGATTTTCTGCAGATCAAAGATAGAAAGTGGCTTTTTGCCAATATTAAGTGGGAAAATTTCCTCTCCTTTTAGCGAGTGATGTTTGAGGAAGAGAGAGAGAATTTGAGTGGATTTGGACATTTTTTTTTGACGCCATAATTTTACGATTTTTGCTAACAAACTTCGTAATGATCACGCCGCCCATATTTCCAGAAATGTTAGTATTAAAACAGCGCCCTGGCAAGCTTGCCTAACATACTGGCCGCTTCTGCATTATTATTTTAACAATCACCATGTTATGTACCTCTCAGCAGAGTAATATCAACAGGGGGTTAACACCTGAGTTGATTAATCCATCGGTTATGTAAGTGTGTACGTTCTGAAATGTGTATTTAATATGTTTAATTATAGTTTTAAAAATTAATATTTTTTATTATAAAATGAACCAAGACGAATTACTTCTTCTAAACGATATCAGCGCTGTAGAAAACAAAGACTTAGACTCTAAAAAACAGCGGCTTTTGTCTGTAATTGTTTCTGGAAAGTCCAAAGCGTATCTCGGAAAACAATATATGACAGAAGATATAGAATCCCTCTCGGCTGATGAATTAATTATACTACATTCTAAATATGAAAATCATATCGCTTCACTAATGACTCATGATTTAAGTCGATCTCATGTCTGTCTATACACAAAAGCAGTAAGTAACTTTCTACCTGTAGACACTGACAGTCTATCACATGACCTTGAAAGCAATCCTATTGTTTCAAGTTCAATTGGCAAATTAGCATGCGTCATGTTTTACAAGTTTGGCAATTATCTTGCACCTGTGGTAACTTTGCTCGTTCCTGGGAGCCATATTTATTTCTCAAAAATAAATTTTACTGCAGAAGAAAATGGACGAAACCCAGATGACTCCACAACCGAACCCCAGTCCTGTCTTGACACAGGTTCAAATGGTGACTAAGACTAAAAGCCCAGGCAGGGTTGAGGCTGGAAAAAGATTAGCCGAATATAACAGACAAAACAAATTACAGCTTCAAGCGCAAACAGAAAAGGCTCATGTAACTGACCCGCTGTCAGCACCGTCAGGACCAGTGTCAATACCAACACCGTCAGGACCATCGGAGCCAACATTGCCAACACCATCAGGACCATCACACCCTCATCAAAGTGTAAGACTAACAACTGAGTCTATACCCGAAACAGCAAAATATATTGTTGCTGGATTTGTTGTCGGATTTGGTTACATAAGTTTCACGCTATGGAAAAAAATACAAACCACAGACTCGAACAGTGAGCAAAAAATCAGAAACTCCAAAAATAAAACCAGAAGTCGCCACATTACCAGTATCATCCAAAGCCGTTGACCCATTTGTTATGCAATAAATTTTTTTTTTTTTTAATTTTTATTGCGTTAGAAAATGAGCGACTCAAAGAATTTAATGAACCTTGTCTATCACTCTGCTGTAATAAGCGGTCTAGCAGTAGCTTACTCTATGCTGGGAAAAAGTCTTCTCAAAATGAAATCGGCAGACCTTAGATTGGACTTCGAAGACAGTGCAAAGCTAATTGCAGTTGTAACAGCGTCAATTGCCACGAAAGACTTTCTCGTCAAGCAAGGAATTATTCCAGAAAATGTTTCTATGCAAATAAAAATAAGTATGGCTACAATAGCTATAATGATTGGAGGGGCGATGGTTAACGCCCTGGCATTTAGTGGGTCAAATTATCTCTTTTCAAAAATGGGTAGAGAGGAATCAGCAGAAGAATTAAAGCAGCATAATGAGGCACCAGAAAAACTTGCACAAGCCCAACAAGAGTATGAAAAGCAAAGAATAGAGAAACTTGATTTTATTAATGAAAAACTGAGGCTTGAAGGTCACGCACAGCATACATTTTCTAATACCGACGACGCAATCCGTGAATATTTTCTTGTCACGGGCAATGACATGACCATTCCAAAACCAAAACTTAGTGATTACTATCAACCAAGTACACAACAAAGAAACGGAGAAATAATCTTTGTTCTAGTGGGAATGACATTTCTATATTTTACTGGACTTTATATTGCTAGAAAAAATGAACGTCAAAAATAAACTATCAAAAATATATTACTCTCCATTTGGGTACTGTAAGGGACAAACCGCTATTCAGAAATTGCACGCAGCCATGGGCGGAGATGTAACACTCAATCAAATAAAACTATGGTTACAGAGACAAGCAATTTGGCAGATATACCTCCCTGTGCCAAGAAAAATAACCAGACCTCATTTTGAAAACACTGTACCAAATGACACTCATCAAATGGATCTCCTGTTCCTTCCGTATGACATAAGCGTTACAAATACGCACTGTCTGTTGTCGACATAGCTTCAAGGTAAAAGGATGCAGAACCCATATCTGACAAAAACGCTAGTACGGTTGCTACAGCGTTAACAAAAATATATAGTCGTGGTCCTTTAAAATACCCCAGGCTCGAACAGGTTGATGACGGATCTGAGTTTAAGGGCGCCGTTATTCAGTTATTTGCGAAGCACGGCGTACTGGTTAGACGCGGCATTCCAGGTGTACACAGATCACAGGCAATTGTAGAGAATTTCAATAAGCAATTATCAGAAAGACTTTTCAGCTACCAGTATTCTAAGGAACTCGTGCATGACACACGTAATACTGAGTGGGTTAAGAGATTACCACATGTGATAAAAGCAATGAATAACGAAGGCCATGTAAAGCCCGCCGATTAAATTGAAAACAATTACAGAGCCAAAAACAATGACAGCCCAGGCCCCATCACCGCTGACGCCAGACACAAGTTTATTTACAAAACAGGTAAGATATCTATATCAGCCCGGCGAGTCTGAGAATGACGTGAGGCGCAGAGCGACCGACCCCATCTGGTCTACATCTGTACACAACATAAAAAAAATAATTCCCAGCGCTGACGCGTCGTTATATTATCTTTTTGACCCTGCCCCACAGAGGGCATTTGTCAGAGAAGAATTACAGATTATTCCCCCAGACACTGTTACTCACTTTTGACCAATTCATCAATCAGTTCGTCAATGAGCTCGTCACAAATACCTTCAGATAACTTAAGTCTGTAGTGCCCAGGCGCATAAGCCTTTTCCTTACTGTGAAATACACGTTTTGTGTCCCCACAGTTAGTCTCCAAACTCGAGTTTGCACTGCCGTGAACCTAAAGGGAGCATGAGCATCGCGCTATTCTACGCCGCAGAGCTGGGACGGTCGTCGAATCGTGCGTGTTGACAGCCATGGGTGTTTTGTTTTGGGCTCGGTGGTCGCGAATTTATCCCGGCTGCGCAAACATAGCAGCATAGAGGCAGCACTAGCCAGCAAGTACATTTAGCTTCTCACAAGCCACCGCACTCTGCGCGGAACTCGTGAAGATCTATGCCTCTTGGGGAGTTTTGTCTATGGTTATAGGCGAACATTGCTAAACAGTGAAAACCATCCGTCTGATGTAAAAATCAAGACTATATTATCCTCGTGAAAGTATGCGGTAACGGTGGAATAAATGTTTCTTGATAGGTTCATTTGTCTCTGTGCACATCAGACAGAACAGAGAACCTTCTGCCGTACCATCTCGGTGACGGCAGTTCCGATGAAAGCGGCCTTCCAAGGCTGGCTCTAGCCTTGTCCTACTGTCCCCAGCCCTCAACCGAATAACAGCCCTATCCAAGCCCATTTCAGTATATTTTTAATTTGTAACCTGGCTTTTAAATTTCTGCCCGTATATGTGCCTCAGCAGATCCAAGTATATTCCGTAGTGAACCTGACTGTCTTTACCAGAACGAAAGATGGGGGGGGGGGGGGGGGGGGGGGGGGGGGGGGGGTCATTGATGTACGGGTACTGAAAAACAAAAGGAACTGCTGAAACTCACTGCAAACCACAATAAGCGCATCTCCCTCCCCCTCCCCCACTCAGTCTGGAAATTAAAATTGTGTGAACTGAAAAAGCAAAACTTAGGCACAGATTCTCATGGGTCACGGTCCTGTAACTTCCATGACGGACTCCTAAGGATCTATGCCTTTTCTCATCAGTAGAAAGGACCACTATCACACTGAATTATATACACTCACTGATATGCACCTTCTGTCTGGAATAAACATAGATCCTCATGGCGCCTGCAGATGCGAAAGCTAATGAGAATCATGCCTCTTGCCTGCCTCTATCATTATGCTGGTCATTACATACAAGAAGCTACGCGAGCTGATTCACTGACTGCCTTCACGTGTATTAGATGCGTTGACAGCAAATATAAACCAACCGCTCTGCTGGAAAAAGGGGACAGAAACAGAATAGCTCGAGCTCACATTCCAGCGAATCAAAATGATTAGGCTTTTAATTTTGGGGGAGTCTGAGTTAGAACTGTGTGTGTCAGTATATATTTTAAATTTGTAACCTGGCTTTTAAATTTCTGAGTTTTCAGAAGTATATGTGCCTCAGCAGATGCAAGTATATTCCATAGTGAACCCTACTCTGTCTTTACCAGAACAAAAGAGGGGGGAAAGTGTGTTCATTTATATGGTCATTGGATGTACGGTTACTGAAAAACACAAGAAACGGCTGAAACTCATGCAAACCACAATAGCGCATCTCTCTCCCTTTTCCCCACTCAGCCTGGAAATTAAAATTGTGTGAACTGAAAAAGCAAAACTTAGGCACAGATTCTCAAGAGTCACGGTCCTGTAACTTGCATGGCGGACTCTTGAGGATCTATGCCTTTTCTCATCTGTAGAAAGGACCACTATCACACTGTCCGAGATACACTCAATGATTAACACCTCCTGTCTGGAATAAACATAGACCCTCATGGCGCCCGCAGATACGAAAGCTAATGAGAATCCTGACTCTTGCCTGCCTCTATCATTATGCTGGTCCTTCCATAAAAGAAGCTGCGCGAGCTGATTCACTGACTGCTTTCCATAGTGTATTAGACGCGATGACAGCAATTATAAACAAACCGGTCTGCTCGAAAAAGGGACAGAAACCGAGAAGAGCGCGCGCTCACATTCCATCAAATCAAAATGATGAGACTTTTTGGAGTCTGAGTTGGAACTGCCCAATTGCAAGTGACTTCTTATGTGTTTGGATCATTTCAAGATTATGTTTGTTTGACCTCGGTGACTTGTTTGGATAGTCAGGCATTAATGCCCCATCTAATACTTGCTTGTAATGTTCATGACGGATGTCTTTATTTTTTATTGCTGTTTTCTTTATTCCTTTGGCTTTTGACTGACTTCCCTTTTGGTGCAGTATAGAATACATTTTTTATCTCAGTCCAACGTACTCGACTATTGGCACACCATTTAGTTCGTCTTTAAACTTTCCAGGCACTTTCTTGTTTTGTGTGCTAAACAGTGGATGGTCTTTAGGGTAGTCAGACGTGTCATACATGTGTAACTCTGTTTTCATGTCTTCATAAAAGTCTTCAGTAGGCACGTCAATGATAATAGAATCAGTGTCAGTGTAGAGCAGATGACACTCAGGATACTTTGGTTTGAAGTAATCATAATAAAATTCAGGCATCAACAGTTTTGACAATTCAAGTATTGCCATACCAATGAATACTGGCTTGTCCAGTTTGACAATCATTTTTTTTTGAGTGACACTGCATACAATGATGAATGAAACTCTTTGTACCCTGTGTACTGTGGCTTACCTGTAAGTTTAATTGCACCCAATTCAGTTGTAACTAGTCTCACATCTTTGCGGTGATGAGGATTTTCCATAGTCTTTCCAAAACAGGCATTGTTCATAAGCTTAAAGAAGTCTTTGTCAGATGCAGTGTTGCCATCTCTTGCACGCAATGTTGTATTCTTCATTATGTAATCTTTCATGAAAGCACTCTGATCAAATTGAATTCCTCTGTGAACTTTCTTTAGTACTAACCCATGTCTGATGTAAAACTGCAGCAAGCGATAATGGCAAACGTAATTGAATTTGTCACTCAGATTCGGCACAAGTTTAGTGTCTTCTTTTTTCCCAGTCATACTCATTTTTTCAATGGCTAAGGGATAATCATTGTGATAATCATGTAGGTGGTGTGGGTACTCCAGGTCTACTTCAAAGATCCAACCCTTTGCATTGTTTCGGCCATGATTTATAATATAGTTTGATATCTGTGTTATGTCACACTTTGACAAATCATACAGTCAAAAGTTTTTAAAGGGCAATAACTCACACATCGCATATCCACACAAATTGTTTGCGTCTACGTACGTAATGAATGACCTTGACCTTGAGGGGTCAAAGTCAAGGTCATCAAGATATTTATTATTTGCTTTTGCATAATTATTTGCAGCAATACGTATGCCTCCCCTCAATCCACGTTCCACCATTTCACCCATCGTACGATCAGATAACAGGTCAATAAATATCTTACTGGATTTCAAAAAAGCATCCCATGTCATGCCAGGACTAGTTATGTAACAAGCAGGGTCAAGACTGTAGTGTAACAAACCCTTTTCACGGTAACTTTCAAATACGTCTGCTAGCAAACAAACGTCAGCTTTCAAGTACTGGTGTTGAGGATGCATTTCCATATTTAAAAAAAGATGGGTATTAGAGGGCACAACGCATCGTTTTGTCATCAGATGGTATTGGCTGAAGCACCCAACACTGTCTGCGAATCCGCTTGGCGGCCAGTCTTTACCTAGGTTTTGGTCTCTTAAATTATGATGGACGGCATATGGCCATATAAAACAGTTATGAATGTATTCAGGATGCATTTCTATATTGAAAAAAGATGAACATTAGAGGGCAGAACGCATCGTTTTGTCATCAGACGGTATTGGCTGAAGCACCCAACACTGTCTAAGAATACCGTTTGAGGTTAGTCTTTAGGACATTTTTGATCTCTCAAGCTATGATGGACGGCACAGGGCCACATAAAACAGTTACGAATGTGTTCAGGAAGCATTTTAATATTCATAAATGATAAGCATTAGAGGGCACAACGCATAGTTTTGCCATAAGATGGTATTGGCTGAAGACCCCGCCCCCTACACTGTAGGAGAAACCGCTTGGACGACAGTATTTACGAAATGTTTTGTCTCTAAAACTATGATGGACGGCATAGGGCCATATAAAACTGTTATGAATATGTTCCAGATGCATTTCTATATTGAAAAGAGATGGGCATTAGAGGGCACAACGCATTGTTTTCCCATCAGACGGTATTTGCTGAAGCACCTTACACTGTCTGAGAATCCGCTTTGAGGCCAATCTTTACGACTTTTTGTTCTCTTAATCTATGACGGACGGCATAGGGCCATATAAAACAGTTATGAACGTGATTAGAAAGCATTTCCATATTCATATAATGATAGGCTTCACAAACAGAAAACAAAGACAATGAGGCTGAACGCAACCAGGGAGGAACCAGTCTTGCTTGCTGGCACCCCGTTGGAGGAGGTGGAGTCCTTCACCTATCTCGGTAGCATCATAGACAAAAAAGGCGGCACTGATGCAGATGTCAGAGCACGAATCGGTAAAGCCAGAGCAGCCTTTCTCCAGTTGAAAAAAGTGTGGAGTTCCAGAGAGCTGTCACAACACACCAAAGTCCGGATTTTCAACTCCAATGTAAAAGCAGTTCTCCTATGTGGAGCAGAGACTTGGAGATAAACAAAAACCACAGTCAACAGAGTACAGACCTTCATGAACAGTTGCCTTAGAAGAATTTTGAAAATCCACTGGCCAGAGAAGATCAGCAACGTCAGACTCTGGGAGAGAACAGAGCAGATAACAGCAGAGAATGAAATTGGGCGAAGAAGATGGGGATGGATCGGTCACAGTCTGAGAAAGCCAGCTTCCAGTATCACTAGGCAGGCATTGTCATGGAACCCCCAGGGAAAGAGGAAAAGAGGTAGGCCGAGAAACTCCTGGCGTCGAGACCTCCAAGCAGACATCAAGAGACTGGGAACCTCCTGGAGTAGAATCGAAGGAGAAGCACAGGATAGGAGTTGCTGGAGGTCTCTCGTCGACGGCCTATACCCGGGTAGGGGTGACAGGCGTAAGTAAGTAAGTAATAATGATAGGCATTAGAGGGCACAACGCACAGTTTTGCCATAACAGTATTGTCTGAAGCCCCCCTACACTGTCTGAAAAGCAGCTTTGAGGCCAGTCCTTACGCCATTTTTGGTCTCTTAACCTATGACGGACGGCATAGGGCCATAGTTACGAATGTGTTCAGGAAGCATTTCCATATTCAAAAATGATAGGCATTAGAGGACACAACGCATAGTTTTGCCATAAGACAGTATTGTCTGAAACCCCCCTACACTTTCTGAGAAGAGGCTTGGAGGCCAGTTCGTACGCCATTTTTGGTCTCTAAACCTATCATGGGCGGCATAGGGCCATATAAAACAGATACAAATGTGTTCAGGAAGCATTTCCATATTCATAAGTGATAGGAATTACAGGTCACAACGCATAGTTTTGCCATAAGATGGTATTAGCTGAAGCCCCCCTATACTGTCGGAGAAACCGCTTGTAGGACAGTCTTGACGAAATTTTTGGTCTCTAAAACTATCATAAACGGCATAGGGCCATATAAAACAGTTATGAATGTGTTCCGGATGCATTTCTATAGTGAAAAAAAGATGTGCATTGGAGGGCACAACACATCGTTTTCTCATCAGACGGTATTTCCTGAAGCACCCTACACTGTCTGAGAATCCGCTTTGAGGCCAATCTTTACGGCATTTTTGGTCTCTTATGACGGACGGCATAGGGCCATATAAAACAGTTATGAATGTGTTCCAGGTGCATTTCTATATATTATAAATGATAGGCATTAGAGGGCACAACGCATAGTTTTGCCGTAAGACAGTATTGTCTGAAGGACCCCCCCCCCCCCCCCCCTCCTTACACTGTCTGAGAAGCAGCTTGAAGGCCAGTTCGGGGTGTATCTGGAGAGAGGTAGTACCTTTGTAAACCTGGCAGCAGCACCCATCCGGGTGGACGGGAGCACTGGTCCTCACCCAGCACTCAACTCTCACTTCTGGCTCCAAGAAAGCTGTTAGGGATAACAGTGGCCACACCCTGGTAAACCGCTTCTGCTGGCGGGCTAAACGATGTGAGGGGCCAATGTGTTGTTATTCATTGGTGGGCAGACCGAGCTCAACCGTCCTGAACGACAGTCGGTTAAGGGGAGGGACTCCCGATACACGTTCCTGGCCGAAGACAGAGATGCAGGACCTCTCATGTGCCTAACGGCTGCATCATGTGCCTAACGGCTGCATTGCGCGCTCATCGAAGCTGTCACGACACGGGTTTTTTTTCCGCCTAATTTTGTAGGGGAGTAAGTTGAGAGGGGTGACAGGATCTAGTTAGTCACCGGGTAGCGATAGCATATGTGTCTAGTATTTGGCCTGTACACGAGTATTTGCTGCCGTGTGAGAGTTCGGAGGTCGGCGTAAAGCACGTGGCCGACCTGTCTGAACGCCATCGGGTGGTACCTGTTTCACGTGTTTTAACATCGCATGATGTAGTGAGCGGTTTTTTTTTGCCAACCTAAAGTTATCCAAATTTTAGTGAGTCGCATTTCCACCAGCGAACGAGTCATTCGTCTTTTCAACGTGGTCTCTGAGGGGGGTTTGTGCGGGCGTGGTTTTCCATTAGCCGCCGCCTCAAGTAGTTGTGTCGTCCCACCTGTGGCGTCCCTACGAAACGGCCCTGGTGGAGCCCGGGAGTCGGTGTCCTATGACGAGAAGAGAGAGCTGTGACGACTTTACCCCTGGCTTGTCTTGTCTTGTTTGTCTTCGTCCTAGCCGGGGCGTCTTCATGGATGACAGTGAGTACACACGACAATTCTCTAGTGGCCATTTGCTCGGGGGGGTTTGTGTTTGCTTGTTCTGTATTATTATTTTGGCTAGTGTGTAGTGTATTGGGGGCAGGGCTAGAATACAAGAGAATAGAATGTAGAAGTGAATGCTGTTTGTTGTATGTTTTAGTTTCTAGAGTAGTTAGCGTCGAATTAGTTATGGGGATTTAACGCCGAGCTTGCGACTAGGGCCATTTCACTATTTAGCGTAGGAATGTAAATATCAGAAGGGGGTCATGTGGTGACGTGTAAATATGTATTTGTTGAGGTTGAATTTACCATTGTGGGAGAGAAGTGATGGGAATATAAAGACGGCAATTAAAGTTGCGGGAAGGGTGATGTGATTATCTTGTTTCTTTTGTTAGTTACTTATAATGTGTATTTTTGCACCTGTGTTTTAATGCATCCTATTCCAAATCTGGTTCCTAATCTAATGGTGTACTGAGAGTGGAGGCTGACTGTGTCACTCCGCCTTGTGGGGCTACGACGCCGAACCTGGGTGCCTTCGCGAGTGTTGCAGCGCGCCTCATTTAGTCAGGTCGGGTCGTCCCGTTTGAGTGTTTCTAACCTGTTTAAGCAAAGTTTTGTTTGCGTATAGTCTTGTAAAGGACCTTGTGATATTTATTTCGTCTCGTAGTGACTGAATTGTGAGAGGAGCTCTATCACAGTGACATTTTGAGTTATTGTATTATTTAAAAGCAGCCTGTGTTACGGAAGACCTTATCGCGGAAGCAAGAGCGTCGAGTTGAGCTGCGCTTAACGGTTGTGCTTCTGGCGAGAAGGTCCCGTGACGTGAACTATATTGAGTGTATTCAACTTTCAGTCATGTTAAGTTAAGGACATATGTTCCACTTGTATACGTGATATTGTTCATTCTGAAACGTTGCTAGTTAAGAGCCTTGTTCATTCTGAAACGTTGCTAGTTAAAGGAGCCTTGTTTGTTCTGAAACGTTGTTAGTTAAAGGCACCTTGTGTCGTGAGCGTCTAGTGTACGAAAGCTTTAGTTTGATTCAAACTTGTTGTTCGTGATGCCGCTGGGGAGATATAGTAGCGTATGGATTGTATTCATTTTTTCTCGATCTTTATTTGTGTTAGTAAGCAAGCATATTTGTTCTTCATATATCATGATAGTGGTATTTTGAATACTGTATGACTTAAGGAGCCATGTGCTGTGAGGGACTCTTCGCGGAGGCAAAGGCATTAGTCTAACTGACGTTAGCGCTTGACGCTTGTGCTTCCGTAGTGGGGTCCAGGGCTTTTGATTTAAGCTTTCCAGTTTGAGTTTTCATTGTATGAAGGATAGTCGTTATTATATATTAGTTTTCTTAAATCTGTCTTCGTATTTTATTAGAGATATTTTGTTTATTATATATTAGTTTTCTTAAATCTGTCTTCGTATTTTATTAGAGATATTTTGTTTATTATATATTAGTTTTCTCAGCCTTTTGTATTGGGGATATTTAGTTTATTTGTTATTTTGTATTGTGTACAGTGGTTAATCGATTTAGGGAATTTGGACGTATGTGTGTGTGAATGTAACGTGTGAGCGTGTGGTTAGGATTGAATGAGGGTATAGTTGGTTATTGTTAGGAGTGTATGTAATACTAATGTCATCGTCAATGATCCTCTGGCGTTTGTGTTAGGTTTGTGTTAGTGTGGGTTGGGTGTGTCTCTAGCGGTAGCACTCATAGCTCGTGCCCCGGAAGCGGGGTCATGACAAAAGCGATGGAGGAAGAAGGCCAGTTTGTACGCCATTTTTAGTCTCTAAACCTATGATGGACGGCATAGGGCCATATAAAACGGATACAAATGTGTTTAAGAAGCATTTCCATATTCATAAATAATAGGCATTAGAGGGCACAACGCATAGTTTTGCCATAAGACAGTATTGTCCTGAAGCCCTTCTACACTGTCTGTTAATACTCTATTTTTGGTCTCTACACTTTAGATGGACGGCATAGGGCCATATAATACAGATACAAATGTGTTCAGGAAGCATTTCCATATTCATAAATGATAGGCATTCAAGGGCACAATGCATAGGTTTGCCATAAGACGGCATTGGCTGAAGCCCACCCCCCCCCCCCCACCCCCCCACCCTACACTGTCTTAGAAGCAGCTTGGAGGCCATTTCTTACGCCATTTTTAGTCTCTAAACCTATGATGGACAGCATAGGGCCATATAAAACAGATACAAATGTGTTCAGGAAGCATTTCCATATTCATAAATGATAGACATTATAGGGCACAACGCATAGTTTTGCCATCCATCATAGTTTAAAAGACAAAAAATGTCAAGACTGGCCGCTAAGAGGATTCTCAGACAGTGTAGGGTGCTTAAGCCGTCCATCATAGGTTTGGAGACCAAAAATGGCATGCGAACTGGCCTCCATGCTGCTTCTCAGTGTATGGGGGCCTTCAGACAATACTGTCTTATGGCAAAACTATGCATTGTGCCACTGATCTAATGCCTATCATTTATGAATATCACGGAGGTCCTTTGGTAGTGTTCCTTTTTCCCAGCAGCAGAGAAAGAGGTCGTGGAGCTTGTTGTGCAGTGCTGGGCCTCCATGTTTCCATAGCTCTTGCGGGATTCCGTCAATGCCTGCTGCTTTGCCACTCTTGAGCTGGTGGATGGCTGTGAGGGTCTCTTCGGTGGTGGGCGGTTCGTCCAATTCAACCTTTAGTGGAAGGTGTGGGATTTGGGGGATGACTGTTTCTTGAACAGTGCGCTCAGTGCTGAAGAGGTCCTGAAAGTATTCCGACCAGCGGTTCAAGATGGAGGTATTATCTGTGAGGGGTGCCTGTCCATCAGCGCTTCGCAGGGGACTTTGTACCAGGTGCCTAGGGCCATACACTGCTTTCAGTGCTTCGTAGAAGCCCCTGTAGTCACCGTTGTCAGCGCAGAGCTGGGTCCTCTGTGCCAGTCTGGACCACCACTCGTTCTGGAGTTCTCTAAGCTTGAGCTCTGGAGACTGCTGCAGATGAGGCGGAAGGCAGACTTCTTCACAGGGCAGGAAGGCTGGGCTAGGTGGGCCTGGTGGGCGGCTCTTTTTTTTGCTAGACGTTCCTGGATCTCAACTACAGAGGAATCACCTTGCTGTCAGTACCAGGAAAGGTCTTCAACAGGATCATCCTAGAGAGAATGAAGAGCTCCGTTGACCCCCAGCTGAGAGACCGGCAAGCAGGATTCAGGAAGAACCGATCATGTACAGACCAGATCGCCACTCTCCGCATCATCGTGGAACAGTCTCTGGAGTGGAGCTCCCCGCTGTACGTCAACTTTGTGGATTATGAGAAAGCATTTGACAGCGTGGACCGAGAGACTCTGTGGAAACTCCTACGACACTACGGTGTACCCACAAAGCTCGTCCGCCTGATCAAGAGCAGCTATGATGGCATGACATGTCGCGTGATCCACGAAGGGCAGTTCACCAGAGAGCTCCAGGTCAGAACTGGTGTCAGGCAGGGGTGTCTGCTGTCTCCGTTCCTCTTCCTACTGGCCATAGACTGGGTCATGAAGATGACCACAGAGCACAGACGAAGTGGAATACAGTGGACACTGTGGACACAGCTTGACGACCTCGATTTTGCAGACGACTTGGCATTACTGTCCCACACTCATCAACAAATGCAGGACAAGACCACGAGGCTTGCTGACATCTCGTCCCAAGTGGGCCTCACCATTCACAAACAGAAAACAAAGACAATGAGGCTGAACGCAACCAGGGAAGAACCAGTCTTGCTTGCTGGCACCCCGTTGGAGGAGGTGGAGTCCTTCACCTATCTCGGGAGCATCATAGACAAAAAAGGCGGCACTGATGCAGATGTCAGAGCACGAATCGGTAAAGCCAGAGCAGCCTTTCTCCAGTTGAAAAAAGTGTGGAGTTCCAGAGAGCTGACACAACACACCAAAGTCCGGATTTTCAACTCCAATGTAAAAGCAGTTCTCCTATATGGAGCAGAGACATGGAGATTGACAAAAACCACAGTCAACAGAGTACAGACCTTCATGAACAGTTGCCTTAGAAGAATTTTGAAAATCCACTGGCCAGAGAAGATCAGCAACGTCAGACTCTGGGAGAGAACAGAGCAGATAACAGCAAAGAATGAAATTGGGCGAAGAAGATGGGGATGGATCGGTCACAGTCTGAGAAAGCCAGCTCCCAGTATCACTAGGCAGGCATTGTCATGGAACCCCCAGGGAAAGAGGAAAAGAGGTAGGCCGAGAAACTCCTGGCGTCGAGACCTCCAAGCAGACATCAAGAGACTGGGAACCACCTGGAGTAGAATCGAAGGAGAAGCACAGGACAGGAGTTGCTGGAGGTCTCTCGTCGACGGCCTATACCCGGGTAGGGGTGACAGGCGTAAGTAAGTAAGTAGTTCCTGGATCTCTACGTCGTTTTCGTCAAGCCAGTCTTTGTTTCTCTTTCTAGCAAAGCCCAAGACTTCCACAGAAGATTTTACAATAGCAGTTTTCAGTTGTTCCCAGAGTGTTTCAGAGGAGGAGTCTGCTGGATCAACTGTGTCTTTGAGCATGCACTATAAATCGGCCTGAAGGGCAGCTTTCTTGTCGTCACGCTGAAGGCTGGCAACATCAAGCTTTTTCTTGGGGGGGGGGGGGGGGGGCTTTCTTGGGTTTCAGCTTGAGGCGGAGCCTGAGTTTGCAGTGAACAAGGCGGTGGTCAGTGTGGCACTCTGCGCTGGGCATCACTCTGGTGAGGAGGACGTCCCACACTCATCAACAAATGCAGGACAAGACCACGAGGCTTGCTGACATCTCGTCCCAAGTGGGCCTCACCATCCACAAACACAAGAAAGGTGGCACTGATGCAGATGTCAGAGCATGAATCGGTAATGCCAGAGCAGCTTTCTCCAGCTGTGTGGAGTTCCAGAGAGCTGTCACAACACACAAAAGTCCGGATTTTCAACTCAAACGTAAAAGCAGTTCTCCTATATGGAGCAGAGACTTGGAGGTTGACAAAAACCACAGTCAACAGAGTACAGATCTTCATAAACAGTTGCCTTAGAAGAATCTTGAAAATTCGCTGGCCAGAGAAGATCAGGAATGTCAGACTCTGGGAGAGAACAGAGCAGATAACAGCAGAGAATGAAACTGGATGAAGAAGATGGGGATGGATTGGTCACAGTCTGAGAAAGCCAGTTTCCAGCATCACTAGGTAGGCATTGTCATGGAACCCCCAGGGAAAGAGAAAAAGAGGCAGGCCGAGAAACACATAGCGTCAAGACCTCTAAGCTGACATCAAGAGACTTTGAACCACCTGGAGTAAAATCGAAGGAGAAGCACAGGACAGGAGTCGCTGGAGGTCTCTTGTCGACGGCCTATACCCTGGGAGGGGTGACAGGCGTAAGTAAGTAAGTAATCTTTTTCCCACCTCAACCCTGCCTTGGCTTTTAACCTTAGTCACCATTTGAACCTGCGTCAAGACAGGGCTCGGTTGTGGAGTCGTCTTGGTGCCGTCCATTTTCTTCAGCTTTGAAATTTATTTTAGAAAAATCAATATGACTCGCAGTAACAAGCAATGTTACACAGGTGCAAGGTAATTTCCAAACTTGTAAAACATAAGGCATGCTAATTTGCTGATTAAACTTGAAACAATAGGGTTGCTTTCAAGGTCATGTGATAAACTGTCAGTGTCTACAGTTAGGAAGTGACTAACAGCTTATGTGTATAGGCACATGAGAGATCCACTCAAATCATGAGTCATTAGTGAACCAATGTGATTTTCATATTTAGCGTATAGCTTAATTATCTCTTCGACAGTGATGAATTCTATATCTTCTGTCATGTAATTGTTTTCCAAGATAAGCTTTTGATTTGCTGGAAACAACTACAGAGAGAAGACATTGTTTTTTTCAAGTCTAAGTCTTTATTCTCTACAGTGCAGATATCGTTTAGAAGTAGCAATTTGTCCTGATTCATTTTATAATATAATATATTTTTGAAGCTATAATTATTCTCATAAAATACACTTCCAGTGTAAATTCTTACTCATTTCCTGTATCCTGTCACTAAGTGCACTTGAGAAACGCGCGCTGCCTATCCCCTCAGTTCGCGCCTAGCCGCCGACCAGGTCGGACGTACCCTCATTACTTGCTGCCCGTGCCTAGTGCCCAACTTTCACTCTTGTCCGGCGTTTGTTGATTGTCGTGTGTACAGTGTGTGCAGTACCTGTAACGTAGGAGTATATATCCCTGTGTGGATTATTGGACTGTGTAATTGTGGTTGTGATGTCGGATTTAGAAGAGTGGACATGATTTCGGACGACGTCTTAGACGTGGACGAATTTTGTTCACGAAGGTGAGTGGTTTAGTTAACACTGGCCCCGCCTGGCCAAGTGTCACCGACACGAGACTCAGAGCAAAACAGTTTTGCAGCCCTCTGTAAAGCGGTGCAACTTCTCACCGAGAAGGCCGTTAACACTTTGGAAAAAAGCAAAAGACCGCAGGACACCGTCCACACTGGTCCTTCAGCTAAACGCAGACGTTTTTTCCGCCTCAAATGCCAGCACTGATGGTCACAGGGGAGGCGGAACGGTGAAATGCAGAGTCAGAAAATATAGAAAGGGAACCGCTTGACGCAGGGGGGCATGGGACTGCGGAGATTATAGGAGATGATATTTTAGCCAATACGGAGGCAGCCTTTTGTGTCTCGGAAGAGGCTAGACCACCGGTCACAGAAAGATAGGCAAACTGACCTACTTAATTTCCCGTTTGGTTTGAAGCAGCTGTCGCATGAAAATCCCCAAGAAAAGCTGTTACAAAATTCCCGAAAACTGCAAAAAATATGAGTGTGCCCCGCACAAATGCAGTGGTGTTTCTTGTGCTAAAAGCCCACCGGACAGACGGACGTACGAATGTACAATATTGAAACTAAGGCAGCTGTCGCGGTGACCTTGTGCACCGATAAGCCTCTGACCTAGAAACTTGCAGCAAGCGCGTTAAGTTCGCCGCGCAAAATTGCCAGCATCTGTGCTCCGCACGTAGCAATGACCTGTGCTGGTGGCTCTAACTCATAGAGCTTATATACTTAACCTCTTGGCACAGAATTTGGGAAACTCCCCAACACAAGCCCGCGAAACAAAGTCGCAATATTGCTGGCACGGCTGTGCTCCGCACGTGACAGTGACCTCTGCTGAGTGGCTGGCTCTAACCTAATGGCACAGATTTTGGGAAATCCCCAAGAAGCCCGCGAAACAAAGAAAAGCGATCAAGATATGCGTAGTCATGGCTGGCTCACAGCTAGCCACAAACTGGCAGGACCAATGGTGAGGACCCCTTTTTAGACCGACACAGAAAGGTCGGCTGAAAGCTATACGTGGCGGAAAAGCCTACCCCCACGCGGGGAATTTTCCCTGGAAGTTTTAGACGCACACCTGTCACTCAATGTTTTAACTGTGCATAACTTGGGTGCATGAGTACCTGAGCGGGAAACATTTGTAGTCTTTCAAAACCGGCCAAACTGATACAAAATTGAACATTTGGGAAATCCTTTCTTCTAAAAGGCAGGAAGTACTAGAAACGGTCATAGGTGTGAAACTTAGTTTTGAGCAGACACCTGACACTAAGCTGTGTCACAGTTATACCCCAGTGAAACAGAAAACAAAATGATAAAAGCAGGAGTCAAAGACCTGCTACGAAAGGGGTCATAAATTAAAGAGTCTTGCAATGACTGAAGCAGAGCAATTTGTCCCACATTTTTTCTCAGAGAAAACATGATGGAACCATACCCACCGGGTTATATTTCACGGTTACTGAACAAGGACATTGAGTACCACTCAGAAATTCAAAATGGAAACCATTCATACTGTACTTAATATTGTCACTAAGGACTGCTATTTCGCATCGCTTGATCTTCGAGATGCGTACTACTCTGTCTCTGTACATACCGAACTGAATACCAGTAAAATTACCTCAAGAGACAAATTGTATTGTTCCCAAGCATTGCCAGTGGGCCTTAGCCTGATTCCCAGGAAGTTTACGAAACTCACAAAACCAATCCTGGCAAGACTACATGATTTGAATCATTCAATCATATCCTTCATTGACGACAACCTCTTAGTGGGCACGACAAAAGAGGACACAGTTCAAAATGGTATCGATACGGTTCAACTGCTTGATGCAGTGGGTTTTCACGGTCCACGGGGACAAATCTCAATTCCTACCCACGCAAGAGATTACATACTTGGGATTTGTGATTGATTCTACTGATGAACGAACGTAAGCAAAAACTGAAGAAGCGTGCTCCGAAATAATGAGAAAACCAGTAACCAACACTAGAGCAGTAGCTTCTGTCATTGGGCTGATGGTAGCAAGTTTTTTCAAGTACTCCTAGGCCCTCTCTCTATTATAGGGCCTTTAAACAAAAGAAACCCCGAGGTCTCAAAGAAAACAAAGGAAACTGAAAGAAAATCATGCCTATAACACAAGACACGGTTCTTGAGCTGCAATGGTGGGGTGATAACATCGGACACCAAAAAGCTCCCCTACAGAGGGAAGACCCTACCGTTACGCTGAAAACAAACAACTCACTTTCAGGCTGGCTGGGGGCTGTTTTAAGGGGTTTTAAAATGAAAATGACAAAACAAAAACTGCTGACAGCTATTCCTTTTGGATTAAAATTGCTCCTCCGAGAGAGGATAGACATGCATGTGCATGTACTGACAGACAACACCACGGTTGTTGCTTGCGTAAACAAGATGGGCCCAATGAAAGTGAGTTTGCTAAATGAAGTTACTCGGGATGTCTGGTTCGGGTGAAATCGGAGGAGACTGTGGCTGAGTGCAGCACACGTACCAGGTACCAAGAATGTAAAAGCAGACCGTCTGTTTAGACAGTTGCACAGTGACACAGAGTGGAGAATTGACTCTGAACATAACTGTTTGCATCCAAAATCAATGCTCTTTTTCCCCAAGTATGTATCCTTTCTCCCAGACCCTGGGACTTTCACTGGGGATGCTTTCTCCATTGGTTGGGGTGATTGTACTATGTGTTTCCCCCCCTTTCAGTCGAGTCTGTTACTGGTGGTCCTGGCAAAGATAAACAAAGACAAAGCCAGGGGAGTGGTAGTGGCACCATCGTGGCGAAACCAAAGTGGTTTTGGCCAGTGCTGATGCAAATGCAAACCAGTACTGTTGTCAGCAAGAGATACTTTGTTATGTAAACCAAGCGACTTGACACAAAGACATCCTCTGCGCAAACCACTGAAACTACAGACTACTCATTTGCAAGGTGTCAGGGATAGATACAGAGGGATTTTCTTCAGATGCAACCGACATCACCATGTTATCGTGGTGACTGGCCACCTGTCGCTTGTATGAAGGATACATCACTCCTTCTAGACGGTACGTGAGTGAGAGATCGGTGGATCATGTCTCACCGCCGCTAGCCGAGGCAGTCAATTTTCTTGCATCAGTGGCACTCAATGACCTATGCTATAAAGTATAATGCTATGGCTACAGAAGGGTCAGCGCTCAGATGTTATTTGTGTAGATGGAGTGCCGCTAGGGTCTACAGAAGTGATTAAGAGATTCGTGAAAGGTATTTTTGAGAGAAAACAGTGTTTGCCAAATACCATAGCGCATGGAATGTGAATGTAGTGTTGCACATGCTAAAGACGTGGGTGCCTCTAAACAAACTTATGTTCGGCAATGAACTCACGCTAAACTTGTAATGCTTATTGCTTTGCTCTCTGGATAGAGGTGCCAAACACTACGAGCGCTAAATGTTACTAACATGCAAGTGTATATGTTTAAGCTGTTGAAACATTCCATATGGGGAAAACATCAGGAACCCATTGAATTTGATGCTTTTCCAACAGTCAATTCTTTGTATGTGATTCATACGTTAAAAATATTTGAAACAAAAAGACAGACTATAGCTGACAGACAAAACAGATTTGTTTGTTGCAATCCTCACTCCGCACACTGAGCAGGCCAAGCTCGAATACTGTGGCCAGGTGGCTAAAATGGACTCAAAAGAGAGCACAGGTAGACACTTTGCATTATTCTGCTCAGTCCACCAAACTGGCCAGAGCCTCAGCAGCATAAGATATGGGTGCTTCCATAGATGTCATCATGAAAGCTGCGGGATGAACGTTATTATTGCCGGGTTCCACGTGTGAAACTCAACTTATGTCGGGTGGTGATGGACAGGTATCTGGCAAAGAAGTAGGGATAAGGCTGCTTGTCATTTCAGCATGACTTAGCCTTTACGCTCATTACCACTGTTGCTCTCAAATCTCAAGTGCACTTAGTGATGGGATACAGGAAATGAGTAAGAATTGTTAGCAATACAGCGAGACTTACCTGTAAGGTGAAGCTGATTGCAAATTGTTACGAATTTGTTGTAGACCGGAACTAGTGCACTTGCCCACCCCACACTGTGTTGAAGAGCACTGCGCTCTACCCTGCCCTTTCACTTCGTTGTAAGGTGCACTTGTTCCGGGGTTCCTTCAGTGGTAATGAGCTGTCTTTCAATACTGAGGGGATAGGCAGCGCGCGTTTCTCAAGTGCACTAGTTCCGGTCTACAACAAATTCGTAAGAATTTGCAATCAGCTTCACCTTACAGGTAAGTCTCGCTGTATTGCTAACAATTATGCAATACCGTAAGCAGACAGCTAGGCTAGCCAGTTCCCAATAACAGCTGATCGCTGATTTGAAAATGGCTGAGTGCATTGGGAAAGGTAAAGACTGTGACTGTTATTCTAATTAGCCTTTTTTTAGAGATCAATGTGACATTATTAAATTAGGTGATTGGGAATTTCTTTTTACTGAGTACACTAAAAGAGGCTCGGGTTTTTGGGAGAGTAACGACCGTGCGGGCGTTGATGAGCTTAATTAGTTAATTAAGACCAACTTAAGACAATGGATGGGTGGTCTGGGAATCTCTATTGTTCTATCTCTGCAGACGCTTCTTTGGTGGTGTACCATCGAAAGTGATAGTACAAATAGAATGACATTCCTTGCAAGAAATCGGCTTGGTGACTGATACAGAGCCTAGCAAATGAAGTTAGTAGTAGCGTCAGAGAATTGAAATACTGCGCCAGATTGACAGGGCTGGTGCGAGATGCCAATTTGAGGAGAGGAGAAAAATCAAGTTCGTTTGCCCGTGAGAGTGAGAGATAGAAGACTAGAGATCCCAAGAGCTCCAGATTCTCAGGAGCCGAGCAAATACCCTCCAGCTCTTATTTTTGGACACATCTACCCTATCACGCTCTCAACGCTAACATTCCCAGGAGAAGATCGGCGATCTTTTGGTTAAACAAACCTTAGCATCCCCACTAGTTCTATCACACCTACTCCTGAGAATCATCAATTGTATGTATTGTCTATTGTCTAAAACAAACACACAAACAAACATACTCACACACGTAAACTCCATTTAACCATGCAGACTCGCAATTCGCAGAGTATTGATTTTCCCCCCCACCCGGCGTGCTTGGCATAATGGGGTAATCAATAACTGCCCGCAGGTAACAACTGCAGTTTCAAGTCTGGTGCCAAGTAAAACTACAGTACTTACCTACAGGTTTTAGGTAAGTACTGTAGGTTCTTTATAGTGGGATTCTTATGAGCTAACACATGGTCAGATCCTCAAGAGCCCTGGCCCCAAGCCCCAGGCCTGGCTTTAGTCAACTGTACTTCAGGTCTACACTTGACGGCGCGTTGTGAAAGAGCTTAGTGCCACAGTCCTCACACACACACACACACACACACACACACACACACACACACACACACACACACACGCACACACAATGCACCGATGAAAGAGTTGTGACTGGGCCCGTTTACTAAGGAATTATGTTTACAGCAACCAGTCCCAAACATTGCCTCACTGCAGAAAATTACCTGGCCTATCGATAACTCATTATGTGCAAAGGGTTGCAGTCCAGACTGCTAATGGAGGTGTCGAACAATAACTTGCAAAGCACCAAAACAGCACATTCCAGTCTACTTAAACAAGAAGAGCCAAGTGGAATGAACACACATACATACACACATACATACACACACACACACACATACATACACACACACATACAACACACACACATACATACACACACACATAAACACACACACACACACACACACACACACACACACACACACACACAACTAACTGGTATGGCAGAGCTGCATAATACACACACACACTTTAAGAAATTCTAAGTGCAGAAAGGTTCAATATTCGGGAAATCACGACGAGGCAGGTGCAGATGACTCACTGCTGGTAACTTTTCATGGTCACCGTACACAGATTTAAACAAGACGTGTAATAGCACACACATATATACTGACTTTTAAATCCTTTCTGTGAGGTGGCTATGTATGCGTCATTCAGAACCTAGGAAACGTGGCAGGCCGGCGATGAAAAAACTTTTGACCTCCTTCACGTCAATTTTATGCATAGAATTCGGAGCCGCATGAGTTTGGCACTGCATTGGCCTCCTAGACTGTGCCGTGGTTTGCAGCAAATGCTCGCAGCCAAGAGCCACAACTTACTCGCAAAGACTTAAATAGAACAGTATACACTGTGCTGTAAGGCAATACCTGTCCTGTTCTATCTCCAGTCAACATGCACCAATGAAAGAGTTGTGACTGGTTTATGTTTATAGCAACCGGGCCCAAACAAAGCATTGCGTCAGCTTTTTTCAGACATTGCATCAGACTAATTTGGCCAGTTGGTGCCGAGAGCTTTTTTTCATAATCAATACCTGGCACCCAAATAGTAGATGGCAGGTAATGCACATATCAATCAACACAGACAAGTCAGAAACAGATCTAAATGAGTTAGCAGCCTGTTGGAAACAGAGAAACCTTTTAGGGTAAGGCCCTTCTTGTGGTGTTGACTGTCGACTGTTATTTCTGTGCTCTATGCACTGCACTGACTGGCGGGTGGTTGTGCCGGCCAGGGCTATTATCAATTTAAAGACTTATAACTGCATGTTGGCACAGAAATTGATTGCAGCACTGTATAGACTGGCATGAGTGGTGTTTTATCTCTCTGCGTGTTAGACTGCCTGGGTTTGTCTGCTGTTCATATATTTCTTCAGCGTTAAAGTGCACTGTGCCAGTCATTTGATGATGGGACTCAGAGTGGTTTGTTGTGCGTGTTGCACTGGTCTGCCTCCGTCGTTGACATGTGTAAGGTGTTTTGCTCTAGCAACACATGCAAGGATTAAAGTGTTTTTATTTTATATAAAGCAGCCTAAACACAAAGGTAAGTGCAAGAATTTTAATTCACTTTTTTATTATATTATAAAATAAAATAATGAACCAAGACGAATTGTTACTCCTAAATGATATTGGCGCTTTAGAAAACAAAGACTTAGACTCTAAGAAACAGCGTCTTTTGTCTGTAATTGTCTCGGGCAAATCAAAGACTTATCTAGAAAGACAATACATGACAGAGGATATTGAATCTCTAACCTCTGACGAACCCACCCGGTCTGCCTGGGGACTTGGGTGGGTTAGGTATTTTTAGTTCCAGGTCACCTGGTCAGCCCACAGGGTGGTTTTTCTCTCTATTCTGGGGCATGTTTCTGTCTACCTTTGTCCATTCACTGTATTGCCTTTTAAAACTCTCCTACTGTCTGCACTGCCTGTAGCTTGATATGGATGTGTTGCTAGATGGTCTTAGCTTTATTAGGCCCATGTTAGGTTATTTAACGTATTGACCGTTGGCGACATACATCATGTTCGTTTAGTTTGTTTTTTACAAGCAGTGCAGCACGTCCTGAAAGCTTGTTGCTGTCGGGACGTTAAGCATGTACAATCATCAATCATCTACCTGAAGAACTATCAGCTTCATTTAAAATATGAGAACCACATCGCTTCACTAATGACACGTGATTGATTGATTGATTGTACATTGCTTAGCGTCCCGACAGCAACAAGGCTTTCTCAGGACGTGCCTGCACTGCTTGTGAAAAAAAAAAAAATAAACAGAACATTGAATGTATGTCGCCAGCCGGTCAAATACATTAAATAAACCTAACACACGGGGCCTAAATAAAGCTAAGACCATTTAGCAACACACATCCAATATCAAGAGCTACAGGCAGTGCAGACAGTAGGGAGAGTTTTAAAAAGGCAAATACAGGTGAATGGACAAAGGGTAGACAGAAACACATGCCCCAGAATAGAGAGAAAAACCCACCCTGTGGGGCTGACCAGGGTGACCCTGGGAACTAAAAAATACCTAACCCCACCCAAGTCCCCCAGGGCAGACCCGGGTGGGGACTAATGACACGTGATTTAAGTCGATCACTTGTATGCCTATACACAAAAGCAGTGAGTCACTTTTTACCTGTGGATAGTGACAGTCTATCACACGACCTTGAAAGCAATCCTATTGTTTCAAGTTCAATTGGTAAATTAGCATGCGTCATGTTTTACAAGTTTGGAAATTACCTTGCTCCTGTCGTAACCCTTCTTGTTACCGGGAGTCATATTGATTTTTCAAAAATAAATTTTCTAGAGAAAGAAAAAGAAGGATCAAATGGACGAGAACAAGATGACTACACAACAGAACCCGGACCCTGTTTTGACACAGGTTCAAACTGTGACTAAGGCTAAAAGTCCAGGCAGGGTTGAGACAGGAAAAAGATTAGCCGAATATAACAGACAAAAAAAAATTACACCTTCAAGCACAAACAGAAAAGGCTCATGTGACTGACCAGGCGTCAACACCTTCAGGACCAGTGTCAATACTGACACACCCTCATCAAAGTGAGAGACAAACAACTAAGTCTGACCCTCAAACAACAAAATATATAGTTGCCGGATTTGTTGTCGGATTTGGTTACGTAGGTTATCAATTATACAAAAAATACAAACCACAGACTCGTACAGTGTCCAAAAAATCAGACACTCCAAAAACAAAACCAGAAGTCGCCACATTACCAGCAACGTCAAAACCCTACGATCCATTTTTCATGCAATAAATAAATAATTATTTTAATTTTATTGCCTTAAAAAATGAATGACTCAAAGAACATAATGAACCTTGTCTATCACTCTGCCGTGATAAGTGGATTAGCAGTAGCTTATTCTATGCTAGGAAAAAGTCTACTCAAAATGAAATCAGCAGACCTCAGTAGATTAGACTTTGAAGACAGTGCTAAGCTAATTGCAGTTGTTACAGCATCAATTGCGACAAAAGATTTTCTTGTCAAGCAGAGAATTATTCCAGAAAATGTTTCTATGTAAATAAAAATAATATGGCGACGATAGCTATTATGATAGGAGGTGCGATGGTTAACGCACTTGCATTCAGTGGCTCAAACTACCTCTTTTCAAAAATGGGTAGAGAAGAATCTGCTCTGGAGATGAGACGACACAATGAGGCGTCAGAAAAATTAGCACAAGCCCAGCAGGAATATGAAAAGAATAGAATTGAGAAACTTGATTTCATCAATGAAAGATTGAGGCTTGAAGGTCACGCACAGCATACGTTTTCAAATACAGACGAAGCAATCGGGGAATATTTTCTTGTCACAGGTGAAGACATGTCTATCCCAAAACCAAAACTAAGTGACTATTAAAAACCAAGCACACAACAAAGAAATGGAGAGATAATCTTTGTTCTAGTGGGAATGACATTTGTTTATTTTACTGGAGTTTTCATTGCTAGAAAAAATGGCAGCCAAAAATAAACTATCAAAAATATATTACTCCCCATCAGGCTATTGGAAAGGACAAACAGCTATTCAGAAATTACATGCCGCTGTGGGCGGAGATATAACACTCAATCAGGTCAAGCAATGGTTACAGAGACAGGCAATTTGGCAGATATATCTCCCTGCTCCAAGAAAAATAACAAGGCCTCATTTTGAGAACACATCACCTAATGACACACACCAAATGGACCTCCTGTTTCTTCCACATGACACAATAAGAAAGAAACGATACAAGTACGCACTGACTGTTGTAGACATTGCTTCAAGGTACAAAGACGCTGAACCCATATCTGACAAAACTGCTACCACTGTTGCTACTGCATTAACAAAAATATATGGTCGTGGCCCTTTAAGATACCCCAGACTTGTGCAGGTTGATGATGGATCAGAATTCAAAGGCGCAGTTAATCAGTTATTTGCTAAGCATGGCGTACTAGTCAGACGAGGCATTCCAGGCGTACACAGATCACAGGCAATTGTAGAGAACTTTAACAAACAGTTATCAGAAAGACTTTTCAGTTACCAGTATTCTAAGGAACTCATGCATGACACCCGTAACACTGAGTGGGTTAAGAGATTACCACATGTGATAAAAGCAATGAACAATGAAGGTCATGTAAAACCTGCTGATGCTATTAAATTGAAAACAATTACAGAACCGAAAACAGGACCAACCCCAACCCCAGCGCCAGACACAAGTTTATTTACTAAACAGGTGAGATATTTATATCAGCCAGGGGAGGCTGAGAACGACGACAGACGCAGGGCAACAGACCCCATCTGGTCTACATCTGTACACAATATAAAAAAAATAGTCCCCAGAAACCCATCAATATATTATCTGTACGAACCTGCACCACAGAGGGCATTTGTCAGAGAAGAATTACAGATTATCCCCCCAGACACTGTTACTCATTTCAGTAACTAACTCGTCAATCAGTTCATCACAAATGTCTTCAGATAACTTAAGCCTGTAATGCCCAGGTGCATAAGCTTTTTCCTTACTGTGAAACACACGCTTTGTGTCCCCTATTGCAAGTGACTTTTTATGTGTTTGTATCATTTCAAGATTATGTTTGTTTGATCTCAGTGACTTGTTTGGATAATCAGGCATTAATGCACCATCTAACACTTGCTTGTAATGTTCATGACGTATGTCTTTATTTTTTATTGCTGTTTTTTTTTTTTATTCCTTTGGCTTTCGACTGACTTCCCTTTTGGTGCAGTATAGAATACATTTTTGATCTCAGACCAACGTACTCAACTATAGGCACACCATTCAGTTCATCCTTAAACTTCCCAGGCACTTTTTTGTTTTGTGTGCTGAACAGTGGATGATCCTTAGGGTAGTCAGACGTGTCATACATGTGTAGTTCTGTTTTCATGTCTTCATAAAAGTCTTCAGTACACACGTCAATGATCATAGAGTCAGTGTCAGTGTATAGCAGACGACACTCAGGATACTTTGGTTTGAAGTAATCATAATAAAATTCAAGCATCAACAGTTTTGACAATTCAAGAATTGCCATACCAATGAATACTGGCTTGTCCAGTTTAACAATCTTTTTTTTGAGTGACACGGCATACAATGATGAATGAAACTCTTTATACCCTGTATACTGAGGCTTACCTGTAAGTTTAATTGCACCTGATTCAGTTGTGACAAGTCTCACATCTTTTCTGTGATGAGGATTTTCCATTGTCTTGCCAAAACAGGCATTGTTCATAAGCTTAAAGAAGTCTTTGTCAAATGCAGTGTTGCCGTCTCTGGCACGGAGGGTTGTGTTCTTCATTATGTAATCTTTCATGAAAGCACTCTGATCAAATTGAATTCCTCTGTGAACTTTCTTTAGTACTAACCCATGTCTGATGTAAAACTGTAACAAGCGGTAGTGACACACGTAATTGAATTTGTCATTCAAATTTGGTACAAGTTTGGTGTCTTCTTTTTTCCCTGTCATACTCATTTTTTCAACTGCTAATGGATAATCATTGTGGTAATCATGTAGATGGTGTGGGTACTCTAGGTCTACTTCAAAGATCCAACCCTTTGCGTCGTTTTGGTCAAGATTAATAATATTGTTTGTTATGTCTGTTATGTCATACTGTGACAAATCATGCAGACAAAAGTTTTTCAAGGGCAATAACTCACACATCGCGAACCCGTAAAGGTTATTAGCATCTACATACATAATAAATGACCTTGACCTCGAGGGGTCAAACCCAAGGTCATCCAGATATTTGTTGTTGGCCTTGGCATAATTGTTTGCTGCAATACTTATGCCTCCCCTCAATCCACGTTCCACCATTTCACCCATCGTACGATCAGACAACAGGTCTATAGATATCTTGCTGGATTTCAGAAATGCATCCCATGTCATGCCAGGACTAGTTATGTAACAAGCTGGGTCAAGACTGTAGTGCAATAGACCCTTTTCACGGTAACTTTCAAATACATCTGCTAGCAAACAAACGTCGGCTTTCAAGTACTGATCATGGTAGTCACCAATTGTCTGACATCCTAATTTATCCCATGCATCAAGTGCATGTTGGTAATCAGAGTCAGAAATACCTTTACCATTAAGTGTAAAATAAAATTTCTCTTTTGGTGGCAGTCTTGTTTCCTCAAACACAACCCAGTCACTGATGTACTCATACGGATAGACTCCTTTCTTGATCAAGTCTGGCTCAAAATATTTACTTGTTATTGGAAACTCAGTCAGTCCATCTGCCAAACTAGCAAGACCTAAAGACAAATGTTGCATGGAGTCATAAAACACTAATTTGTTGTCCAGCCTAAAAGTCAAGTACTTTTCAGTTGTCTGTGCAATACAACTTATGTTTTTGTAAGATTCATCCACAGCCTGCATGATAATGTGTGAATCATATCCTTTGAGATTGTGAAAAAAGATTGGTAACTTATATGTCTTAGGATCTGTTTTTAATAATAAATTACACTTGGTATGTGCAGCATGTCTGTAACGCCCAGTTATGTGATCATGGTCACGAACTTTATCACCCTGGAGGGGTTGTTCGCAAATCCAACACGTCTCAGCTGTATCAAATTTTAATTTGTCTTCTTCTGTCATCACCAAAGGTATTGTACTACCTGACTATACAGTTGTCTCATTTCTGTTAAAAACAGACATGCTGCATTTTCACCTCTGTAGATAACAGGTTCTGAATGCAAACCGTCTGACCTAACAATAATATAACCAAAAGAACACACTACTTGGTCACTCAATTTTACAGTCTTTGGTAATGATTCTGGAACAGGTCCATCATACGGTACAACCAGTGATTCAAAATCAGCATACACTACAAATGGTAGCTTTTGCTGATTCCTATAGTTCTTGAAATATACTTGACTACCAGGCTCTGGATACTTAAGTACTGTTTGTATATCATCAGCTGACCTACAGTGCAGGACGTGTTTATGCGCTACTGAAATAGAGGAAAATCTTTGTAAACATCTCTTACACACTTCCTGTTTGCCATTGTGTTTTGACACATGCCCATGAATTAGACGTGACATATTTCTGATAATTGTGTAGTGATCACCGATTAATAGCATGTCAACATGTTTGTCTTCTGACTGTCCATATGTGGGGGCAAGTGATGATACTCTAATTGGTTGTAACTTGTCAACAGAGTCATTATCCCACACAAACACATTTACAGATATGCCAGGATTTAATTGTTCAAACAAGTCTATGTCTTCTACCTTAACAGGAAAATCAATGCCACTGAAATTAAGTTCATTTACAAATTTAGTGTAGTTAGATACGCGGTCAGGTCTTGTTTTTACATAATGTAGTTTAGCAAGCACACACCACATGAAACAATAGTTGTCATTGTTCTGAATATTAACAACAGCCTTTTTGTTTGCAACGTCTGTTGGCAGTGGTATCCATGATTTACCTAGTATAGGATGATACCTAGACTGCTTTAATTGTAGTTCATGCACATGACCTTCGTGCCAACCAGACCCCTTCATTCTTGCATTGTCAATTGCTTCTAGAAAGTCGGGCAATAGTCTTTGTCTAAACACGTTTTCCAATTTTCTTCTTGTGTTAATTGTGTGTTGTCTTGTTGATATATACGATATAATCACTTCACTGTCTACTCTGCTGAATTCAATTTTTGCAACAATCTGAATCTTTACACTGCCTGTAAGAAGATTATCTTGTATGGCAGAAAAAGACATTTCTATCGATTCATAAACATTGTTACTATTGGATATAGGCAAGTCTGTTGTGTGAAACACATTACGTAAGCCTTGAGCATTGTCCGTCATTTTTATTTGTCCGACAAAATAATAATAGAAAAATTACACTTTATGTAATACCACTTTATTGACTGTAACACTGTTAATATAAACATTTAGTTTGTGTAATTGTTGAAATATTTGTTCACAAAGTATCTCGAACCAGCCCTGGCGGTTATTATTTTTAACTCTTAATGTGGGTGTCCTAAAATCAACTGTTAAACTCTCCACATTTGGATGCTCATCAACATAATCTAAAGTCATATTATATGACAAATATATTGCTGTCGGTTTTAAGACATTTATGTCAGGCTGTTTGGGAGGTGTTTTTATCTGAGTAAAGTGTACAACATCTTTGAAGCAGTCTGTGATGTCAATGGTTTGTCCGTCTGTCATTTTTATTGGACAAAACAAAAGTATAAATTAATTTACTAACCCATACCCTGTGGGCTGATCTGTCTTTAAAATGAGCTTTAGATGCTTAGTTGATTTCAGTTTATTTTTTACATCATCTCGTTCATGCTTATTTGGGATGACATCATTTTCTCTGAGACAGTCTTCAAAGCTGTCACGGTCCTTACAGTAAAACAAACAGATAAACTTTAACTGTTCTCGAAAATCTTTCAGTACTGCATTATATTTCTGAGTGAGAATCCATACACTAACATTTGCGTGTCTGCCACTAAGAGCCAGTTCTGCTAGTGTGTTTCTTTTCTTAACAATGTCTTTCTCTGCTGAGCAGTCATCAACAATAAACAACGTTGGCTGTCCTTCAAATTGTTTGTAAAAATACAGCAGGTAGTCATTCAGTTTTTTCTCAGGGTCGACTAAATAGATATTACTGTCAGTCCAAATGAATAAACGGTTGTGATAAGCTTTGTTGTGTTTTATTGTAGGACAAAATATTACAATGTTTTTGAAATGGTATATATATCTTGTTTGTAACAGATTAAGAACAAATTCAGTTTTCCCACAGCCTGTCGCACCACAAAATAATCCACAGTGTGGGTCGAGTGTCATCAAGCTCCGGTTCATTTTAATACTAATTATAATTTTAATACAATTGACCACTTAGTCTGCTTTCTGCAATATTGAGTTGTGCATCATAAATCAGATACAAATAAATATTTATGGCTCCTCCTGTTTCAGTCTTTTTTTGTATCTGAATTGTTATTCCGTCACTGCCGTTTTCAACAGTACGTCCTGACCCATGTAAATAGTCATCGTCTGTACTGCGCAGGTCTAGCCACAGTGCATATTTTTCTGTCAGGTATTGACTGATACTTACGTCATACAGATGTAAATCTTTACATGCCATATTTGCGGGTTTTTCTCTAAGTCTTCCACCCGCCCATTTTATAATCTCGTCATAGTGTTGATAAGGCAGCATACCCGAAGCGTACACTTGATTAGGTCGACCTTCAATCGTACAGGATAAATGTGTAATCTTTGGATTGTAGAATTTTTCTGAATCTCTTTTGAATGGATTTTTTGGTTCAATAAACATCAGTATACCTTTTAGTGACCTGGCAGGTGTGTTGAGGTTTATGTTCCACATTGTATCAGCTTTGTCTTTGGGTATTGTACTGTGTCTTATCACGCGGTCATAATAAATTGGAAGTCTTGACTGATATTGATTTTGAATTAGTCTGGCAAGTTCAGTGTGTGTGACAATTTCATATTCTAATGAAATGTTAGAGATCTTGTATGTCGCGTCTGGGTCAGTTGTTTTGATAACTTTTGCACAGTCATTAAAAGTTAGTTCAAAACTCAGACGGCCATTCAGTGCTCCTTGGTAATAAGGCAAGTGTGTTGTGAGGATTTCAAATTCAAGTGGAATGTAAAATCTATTACCATATGTATCTGCTAATATAACGTCTTCAATTGCAGATGTTGATTTGTCTCCCGCGTCAATTCTAAGTTTAGCAACGTTTGAGGATTGTATGCCTTGGTAAACACGGTCTTCTCGTTCTTCTCTTGTGAGCCACAAATCTTTGTAACAGTAAAACACATCAGCATCATCAAGACTAAACACTTCCTGTCCTTCAAGTTTTACTTTAATAGTCTTAACAATTGCTCTGCCAAGATTGTCAACGAGTGTTCTGTTTACATCTGATTCTGATGAAAGTTCAATATTAAATGCAAGTCGAGCAGTGCCAGGAACAATAACATCATTGGGACCCAGGTTTGGAAACTTGACTGTAAGTGTTTGGTTCTGATCTATAGTACTTGGATTATTTGTGATGACGATTGATTGCCTAATGCCCTTAACACCAAGAGGCTCACGAAGTTTTCTGTACGGGTCTAACTTTGATCCATAGGACTGTGTCATTTTATTATGCAAAAATCAAAAATATTAAATTAATAAAAACAATGGCAGCAGGAGGATTTAATCATGATGATATTGAAATGGATGTCATGGATGACTATGATACCAGTATGACAGATATGACAGATATGACTGGTACAAGAAATACTTACAGTTTACGTCATGAACTTTTAGAAAGCAAAGTAAACTCGTTTTATGATCATGTTGGTGATCGCCCAGACAACATAGATCCTAATCAGTTTGAACTTGATGGCAAGGGTCATTTGTATTTAAATACTGTTGACAGAGGTAAAGTACATTTAACACATAAAAACAATCCTGCTAAGTTTAGAGCTTTAAGTACAATTAAAGGAGAAGTCGGTGGTGAGGCAGCACTGCAGCGTTACCTTGGTGTTGGTTCTAGTAAAAGGTTGACACCGAGACTTGTTACTGCACTCCATGACACGCAAACAAGATTGCCAATGGGACAAGAAATTGAAATGACTGAAGTAACAAGACTGCCAGAAATAGCAAACACGGTAATACAAGAAACCTCATTTACAGATGATGTAATGAAAACAATAGAAGACCCTCCTTTGACAGTGCGAGAGATAAAGGGTTTGGATAAATCACTGCAGACAATAAGAGGTGAGATGGTAAATAATGTTGCCAAACTGGGTGAGCTTGATAAACACATAGAACGAGAAAAAGAAAAATTAGCAACTGCTGATGAAGAGAATCTTGACACAGAAGTAAAACAAAGAATCCAACACAGATTAAATGATTTGTATATAGAAAGATCAGGACGGTTAGAAGCGATTAGTATTGGAAGACAAAAACTGAAAACACAGGCCAACAGGATTAGAGAAACTATTCAGAAAATACTTCACGAAGACACTACTTTGGCTGAGAGATTGAAAACACTTTTCAGAGAACAGGGTATTACAATTGCTAGTTTAATTACTGCTCTTGGATTTATTATCAGTACTGTTGTGTTGGCTGTTTCTGGTGGTGGTGGTGGGGGCGGTCCAACACCTCCAGCACCACCAAGTGATCCAAAAGATTTACAGTCGTGGGTAAAAAAACAATTATCACATATATCAGACTTGCTTAAGAAATTGGCTGTAAAAGCAATGGACGCATTGCCAGGCATAATTGGTACAGTTGTCAGTTGGCTGATCAATACTGCGGCAAAGGTAGTAGGGTTTATGGCAGAACATGTGTTGATATTTTTGGTGTCAGTAGGAGGGTTGATGGTGGGTTATTTAATGAAACAGGTAAAGAAGTAATATACCTAGTCCTGTGAGGCCTATTACCAATGCAGTTCTCTCTGACTCATGTGTGTTTGATGACGGTGCTGGTGATGGTACTGGGGCTGGTGCCAGTACAGGTGTGGGTGCTGGGGCTGTTATTGACATTACTGGTGTTACCAGGGCTGCCTGTACGGGTGGTGATGATACTGGGGCTGGCACTATTATTGATTGTAGGTGTGTGTTTACTGATTTATTGAGTCCTAATTTCTGATCACGACCAGCGACAATGATTTCATTATTATAATTTGTTATTGTACCCATTTGTAATTGAAGGTCAGATGGTAGCATGTATAACCCAATGCCAACTACAAAGTCAACTTTTGATCTGGCATATCTGAGTACGTCTTGATAGCGTTGTATGCTTGATGGGAGATCTACTGTTGAATTAATAGTCTTCTAGATTAGCAAGAAACTGTTTTTGTGCTTCAAATTTACCACTTCCGTTTAAAATGTTTGATTTTGTTAGTGACTGTGCACCTAGTATACACCAGACATATGTTCTGATAGACTCATTTACGCGCTCGACTCCTGCTTGAGTAAACCCGTCACTCTTGTCTAAAATAAATGTGGTCCACGCATTAGACTGTTTCTGTTCTATTGATCCTAACCAGACTTGTGATTTTGATGAGAATGACGTGTAACCGGGGTAATAGTCTTGAGGGTATTGTCTGTGACTCATAGCATAATACAATGTACCCATACCATTATGATCATCAAGTTTTTGTGTAAAGTCATACTTAGGGCTTATGTTAAACTCATTACAGATGCGTTCAAATGCTTTCATATCCATGGGGTTGTTAAACCTGTTGAAACTGGATTCAGTTGGTAGTGGTGTATGAAGTTCTGACAGTATACGTCTTAATTGGTAATATGTGTGGAAACGGTAGACAGACCTAATGAGTCTGTTTGAGTGATTCAAGTGGTCTGTGAATGAAACACCACAGCCTGTAGTTGAACATAGTATAGCAAAGTTGAGTTGGTTTTGAAACATCTGTAATGGTCTTGATGTCCACTTTCTTGCTGTAGCATCATCTGTTATTGGAGGGTTTAGGTAATGATCAAACGGATTTGGTACTTTGACTTGAAATAGATCTTGTTCGCTTACAGCAATATCAAGCTGATTTAACTGAATTATTTTCTGTTCATAAGTAGGTGCGACATTGTACTTGGCATCTATATTAAATTGAAATGCGTTTGTAGTGGTAATGGTTGGTGATTTAAATTCCATTCTTCTTTTTTATGAGATAATAAAAATGTTTATTACCTTAACAAATCTTGACACAAGCAAACCTGTGTGGTTAACTAATGGGATTGATAATCGTGATGGTAGCAAGGTTGTAGCTATCCATGAAATGTTTTACACTGTTAAGTGGTTTAATGTAGAAGACAAAAATTATTATGTAAATCTTGATGGTGTGACTGAAGCTATACCACCTGGGTATTATGACTTTTGTACTATAGCTGAATGGTTTCAAAGTAAATTTAAAATTAAAGCAACTTTAAATCCGGCTAACTTACTTGTTACATTAGAATTTCCGACACAAAATTGGTTAAAAATCTCAATCAGATTTGCATATTTACTTGGATTTTATATTGATGAAGATTGGTGGAGAACAGATGATATGGATGAAGCTATGTTTGATATTATAACAATGAAGACAAAAAAACTTAAAATAACTGGAAAACGCCCTGTCAATTTGTCAGTACATACAGTACTAAATATTCTCTTAAAAAAACTAAACACAACTGAAAATATACACAATGGTAAGCCTTCAACTTTGTTGAGATGCTTACCGACTGGAACTGCTCCCTATTGTGAAAGTGTGGTTGTTAGATTTCCTTTACAGTTTAAGAAATTGGGTTCCAGTTTCTTTGAGTCACTTTGTATATCTGTAACTAATCAGGATGGCAAACCAGTTCTTATGCATGATTTTAGTGTAGTGTTAGAAGTTAAATAATTTTATTTTTGTTTATAAAAAATGAGTGGTGGTCCAAAGCCGAGAATCATACCAGTTGCATGTCCGGTAACAGAGTTGAAAGATTTGGCTGATGTACAGGATTTTGAGAAGGAAGGAGAGGTAGGGGAAGTGTATGGTTTTGAACTTGATTCAACTGGCATGTACAAGAGAAAAGTAATCGATGACATGAAGGACGGAACAGAGAGACCAATTCCTAAACTTGGTCAGCTGCGTGATGTTACTGTACCTACTCCACCTGTAAATAATTTGCCCTACAACTTAATACATGTGGGAAATAAGTGGGTGGTTTCACCTGTACCTGTTCCACCTCCCACAATTGACTGGGACATAAAGTTTGAATTTATTAGTCCTTATGTATACACTGATGATGAAGGCGCCTTGGTGTTTAGGAAGGTTGTTAACTCGGGGCCGCTTATTGTAAGTCTTGTTCCAAGTTTTGCTTCAGACGACAATAGCAGAGAAAAACTGAAAGTTGAAAATTATGAGAGACGGAGATATCTTCTTACACATAGGAAGGGTAGGTCTGATGCGAAGGTCGTGTTTGCACCAATAAACTTTCCCATCGCAAGAGAAGCGACAATAGTATTTGAAATTATCATGAAATCTGTAGCTTCTGCAAAAGAGGCAAATATTGCACAGGGAATAAAACTTACATGGGATGAAACAGTATCAGAATCATCAAAGGTCTTTATTGCTATTACAAAAAATGTTGATGTTATTAATGTTTCGAGCAGTATTCCCGCTGTCAAGGTGGTGGTTGACAAAACAACTTTTGTTCGTCTAAGTTACATAAACCTTGAACACATTGATCTTGTTTCATTTTATTATGCCAGCAAATTATATACTTTTGAAGAGTTGCAAGATGTAATTGCTGATTAAATAAAAAATATTTGTCAATAAAAAAATGGTTAAATTCTATCCAATACTACCAACGCTTGAGCCGACTGAATCAATTGCGATGACTAAAACAATGCTTGCACCTGATCCACATGCGACAGCTGTACCAATTGCATCAGATAAAACATTACAGGCAGACGCATTTCGTTTAATGAATATTACAGAAGCAATTAAATATTTGGAAGGAGAAGCAAAATATTCACGGTGCAAAAGACGGTATAAGACCGTTTTTAATTCTGTTCAAAACACTTCTATGGCTATTGGTGCAGTTTCAGCTGGATGTTCTGTAGGGGGTATTGTATTGATTTCAACTGGAATTGGAAGTTTAATTGGCGTTGGCCTTGAAGGAGCTAGCATTGCCACAGGTCTGGCATGCTTTGGTTTGGAGGCCATAAACAAGAGATTTCACACTAAATTACAGAAACATGAAGCATTGAGTACGCTGGCGGGTGCAAAACTCAGTAGTTTAAAACTTATTATCAGTAAAGCGTTGCAGGACAATTTTATTGATGACGAGGAATTTAAGCGAGTCCAAGATGATTTAAATAATTACAAACAACAAAAGTCTGAAATACAAAATAAGATGCGTAGTCAATCCCCCGTGAATGTTGAAGAACTGAAGGCTAGTTTTTTAGCAGAGGGAAAAAGGATAGGGGTACGGGAAACCACAGAAAAACTTCAAGGATTTTTAGGGAAGTAAAAATCAGTTTTGGTAATCAAACAATATTTTTGTCATATACTTCACAGAGAGATGACACGCCACCTGTCTATTTGACGCCCACAGCTCCGCCAGAATATTTTTAAAAAATAACTTTTTTTGTCTTTGTTTCTTGTCAAATTTGACTCAGTATCTTGTGACTGGAGACAAGTTCTTGTAAGTAATTAATAAGTTGTTATGGTAAGTAATTAATAAGTTCTTATGGTAAGTAACTATAAAGAACCTGCAGAGGTAACCTTTAAGTTACCTACAACTTGTAAGTTTTTTAAGTGCGCACTAATGCCCGGCACTGAGGGGCTGCCCGGCGTGATTAATCTAGTGCATTACCGGTACTGGCTGTTGTGATTATGACAGTGTAATTTTCCAATCCTATTGGCCCATGATTGATTTGAGTTGACAATAGCTACCCGGCGGCAGTCCAGCCCAGCAGACTTGGACTGTATTGATTTTTCTGAGGAACAGGTATTCTCTTTCACAACCTGAAGTCAAGTGTAGACCTGAAGTACAGTTGACTAAAGCCAGGCCTGGGGCTTGGGGCCAGGGCTCTTGAGGATCTGACCATGTGTTAGCTCATAAGAATCCCACTATAAAGAACCTACAGTACTTACCTAAAACCTGTAGGTAAGTACTGTAGTTTTACTTGGCACCAGACTTGAAACTGCAGTTGTTACCTGCGGGCAGTTATTGATTACCCCATATGCCAAGCACGCCGGGTGTGTGGGGAAATCAATACTAAGTGAATTGCGAGTCTGCATGGTTAAATGGAGTTTACGTGTGTGAGTATGTTTGTTTGTGTGTTTGTTTTAGACAATAGACAATACATACAATTGATGATTCTCAGGAGTAGGTGTGATAGAACTAGTGGGGATGCTAAGGTTTGTTTAACCAAAAGATCGCCGATCTTCTCCTGGGAATGTTAGCGTTGAGAGCGTGATAGGGTAGATGTGGCCAAAAATAAGAGCTGGAGGGTATTTGCTCGGCTCCTGAGAATCTGGAGCTCTTGGGATCTCTAGTCTTCTATCTCTAGAGTGAAACCAACGCAGAGATGAAAATCAAGTAAGTACCATTCCGAACATTTTGTATGACTAGTACGCTATGTCGTCGTTTATGTACTCTGTGCTAAACAGCTTTTTTCACAAAGATGATATGAAATATACTTATCATGTTCCACCTTGTTCAAGAAAAACAGCTTGATTGATATACAAGTCAGTTAAGACTAAATTCTTGGAAAACAAAATTCGCAAAAGACATCAAATGCGAGTGCTTAAGCCCCATCTCTGTTAAATATATAATCTGTGAGTGTCCTATTACAATGAATCTGTTGACAAAAAAAAATAACATAACAGTTGATCACTAAGCAGAAAATATTTATGACATCTTACATAGAAATATTGCAATTCCAATAGTTAATATCATTCATAGTCCGGTGGGTAAACTATTATAATAAGTAATTTGTGTGTGTGGTTGGATGTTAATTATTGCTATTCTTTGATATTCACAATTTGTGTGTTTGGTTGTTTATTTTTTTATTTTTTATTTATTTTTTTTTTTTTTGGTCTAATATCACCAATGTGTGAAAAGACGTTAAATAAAATCCTGATCCTGATCGTCGTTTATTCTCTCTTGATTCGACACATTTCACGCTGCACCAGTGTGTTGAGCCGAGATTACATCAGCACTGGCCGGAGACGTGCAGATTTCACGTGATTAATTCGAGACCGGAAGACCATTTGTGCACAACCTGGGGCGCAGCACAACCTGGGGCGTAACAAGAACAACTCGCGCAATCTGCGGCTTGCAGCGTTCTTCATAGGTTCTGTGGGAATCTGCGCGGTTAGGACGTCTCCGTTTCATTGTCAAAAACAACGTGGTTTGTGTAGCGACGCGTGGCGAGAAGCACAAGTGTGGCTTTGGCATATCCTTCGTTCTCTGCGTATGCACGAAAGTGTAGAAGAGGTACGGTATATTTTACATCGATGTTAAATCAGGGACGTAGCGGGCATGATAAAAGTAGTCCGGCGGTTACCAGAGAAAGTCGGAAAGTTTTAAAACTATTTGAGGGACAATGGCGACCAGAAGCTATTTTAAAGAAACAACATTCACATCCAAAGACAGACTTACCTATGATATGCTGGCTTGGAATCAAGAATTGGGAAATGTCTCAATTGTTGAAATCCTTCAGATGGTCATGGGTAAACCAATCAATTGGTAAACAAACTCGCCTTTCTGTAGTTAAAAGATCACAACCTGTCAGAGTTGAAGATTGTTGTAGATGAGACTTGCGAAACAAGAGATAATATCATATAATCCTTGAAGAAATGTTCTTCACAAAAGCTTTGCATCTCCTGAGTCAACATTGACAGCAGACGTTTGTGTTGCGGCACGGGATTTTTTAAGCACATTGGTTTTTGACACATCCACTCCAGCTCAGAAAATGTCCCAAAAACTGTTTGCCTGCGTGATGCAGAAGCCAAAAAGTTGTTGGCAACACGAATCAAGTTGAGCGAGTCAGTTTTAGACTTGTGGACGTGAAGTACCATTAAATGGTTCAGTCGAACCTCGTGCATGCGTGATCCTTTTTTTGGTAAAAAGGGTGTCGGTACATCGCACACCACTATGTGATGATGAAACGTTTTTATTCAGGATAAAGTTTTAGGCATGCGAATGCCTCTCTTACAAACTATCCTGCTACACTGCACACATCGAGCAACACAATAAAATATTAAAGAAAAAAAACAAACAAACATAGTATCAAGAACATTTAAATGTATGAAAAGCATAAAAGACAAAGGAAAAAACCCAAACAAAACGTAACATCGACAAAAGCTGAGGTCATCTTATAATTAGAACATGTCTCTGAGAGTACAGCATTAAAAGAGGAAAATTAAATCGTGGTATTAGTTTAAAACTAGAAGTAAAAGGCGATCCTTAAATACAAATTTAGAAATAGACTTAAGATACTGGGGTAAATTATTCCATGCCTTTGCGCCTGAAAAGGCCAGGCTAATCTAATCTTGTTCTTGGTAGGTGGAGCGACCTGTTTTTCATGTTTTGTCTATAATTATCTGAAAACAAAGTTCGCAAATGGAGTGGGGTTCTCTCGTGTAGAATCTTGTACATTAATACACAGCGATTAAATTCAAATTGTTTAATGCCAGCAATTTAAGAGATTTGATTTTTGGGTCTATGGGGGCGGGTCCAGGAAGTATGAGTTTAACACCTCGACGATACAGAGAATTTTCTTTTTTCATATAAACTTCACTTCAACGGTCCCAGACAGTGTTTTGATATGCGCGTTGTAGAAAAGTTTGCAAACGTCAGGATTAACTATATGGCTGATCTTAGACAAAAGGAACATGTTTTTGGACAGAGTTCTGCATACGTTATCAACATGAGGTTTCCAGTTTAACTGGTTGTCTACTGTTACGCCCAGCAAGCGATGCTTAGTTACTTGTTCTATAGGGTGGCCATCTAAGGTAAGTGTTAAAGTTGGTAGTCCGCGCTGATGTTTCTGGCGTGTTGTAACCAACATGCTCTTTGTCTTTGGAATGCTGATTATCATGTAATAAGTAATGCACCAGTCGGCTACTTCGTTCGGACTGCTGGAGTACCTCACTGATGTTCGCTAGCTCCTTGTTGTGTGTACGGTTGTGTCGTCGGCGAACAAATCACAGTTAGCCTCTGGGCGAGATATGCACAGGGGCAGATCATTAATAAATAATAGAAACAATAAAGGCCCTAGAATAGATCCCTGTTGAACACCACAAGCCACTCCCCCTTTTGATGTAAATTTGCCATTTAGGAGTACTTTCTGTGTTCTGTTTTTGAGATATGAAGACAAGCTTCGAGTTATTGTGATAAAGTTGTAGTTTTTTTAGGAGGATGAAATGATTGACAAGATCGAACGCCTTTTAGTTTTAAGGTCACGAAAGATTGATACTTTATTGTCATTAATGGCAGAGAGCCATTTATCAATAATGTGATTTAGAGTAGTCTGGCAGGAATGTAAAGGTTGAAACCCGGATTGTGCAACACTAATCAGATGATTTTGTTCAAATAAATTTAGGAGATGCGTATGTATATGTCTTTCAAGTGGTTTCGAAATTTATGATAAAATGGATCATAAGATGGATCTGTACTCATTTAAATTAAGTCTTTGCTTTTGGGAAGAGGAATTACCTTAGCTCTTTTCAATTCGTTAGGAGGTCTGCCCTGGGGGACTTGGGTGGGGTTAGGTACTTTTTAGTTCCCAGGGTCACCCTGGTCAGCCCCACAGGGTGGGTTTTTCTCTCTATTCTGGGGCATGTGTTTCTGTCTACCCTTTGTCCATTCACCTGTATTTGCCTTTTTAACACTCTCCCTACTGTCTGCACTGCCTGTAGCTCTTGATATTGGATGTGTGTTGCTAAATGGTCTTAGCTTTATTTAGGCCCCATGTGTTAGGTTTATTTAATGTATTTGACCGGCTGGCGACATACATTCAATGTTCTGTTTAGTTGTTGTTTTTTTTCACAAGCAGTGCAGGCACGTCCTGAGAAAGCCTTGTTGCTGTCGGGACGTTAAGCAATGTACAATCAATCAATTCGTTAGGAAATACATTATGCTTAATGGCTAGATTGTAGATGAATGTCAGTGACTCAATGATGAATGGCAGAGATAATTTTAAAAACTGAGTACTGATGCCATCTTGACCGCAAGATGATTTGTGTTTTAAACTAAAAATAGATCTACCAACATCCATAACACTCATAAGACTTTAAGAGGCACAAAAAAATGTGTGACCCGCGATGGCTTGATATGACCAGCCATATACCCTTATGACAATTCACAAATGAGTCACGTTTTGTGTTAGCTGTCAGGGGTATTTCGGGCATGTTTAAGCCTTTATGGGCTAAGGGCTGCCTTCATCAGCGTGCTGACCCTTTTGTTTTTGTTAAGTAAACCTTTGTTAGGTTTTTATGGTAGTTTGTTTTGTGGTTCATATTGTATTGTTCAAGAGGATGTACTCTCGCTCACACTATCACTTGGAAAGGCTAGTGGAGAGTGGTGGTGTGTTCTTTTCATGTCGTGTCCTTAGTTTTGTTTGTTGGTGGGGCAATTTTGTGGTTGTCTGTGGTGTTTCAGGGTTCCGTCTTAAGTGGCGTAACGCCCGTTGATCATGTCGTAGGCGTACAAAACTTTGCTGTATCTGCCCTCTTTAAAGTGTAGCTCTTGGGTGCCCAGCTGTATTTAACTATAAAACACACATAGATTGAAAGAGAAATATTTTATCTTCATTTTCATATTAAAATCAGAAACAAAAAATGATGTTTATGTAGTGAAAGTGATGATCAAATTTGTGCAATTTTTAGCACATTTTTAGTCCGCCTGCGTGTGGGCGCCTGGGACAACCTAATTTCATCAAATCATGAAATACAGTCATTTTGTGATATAAAATATATTTATCCAACTGAAAAAAGCACGAGGAAAGGAAATATGTGCACGGTTTATTTTGCCTTTGTGTAGATACTTTGATATTGGCAAAAATAGAACCTGGCCTCCGAAAAAAAAAAAATCTTCGGAAAAGTCACGTGACACAATGTCGCAAGCCTGATACGCTGGGTCCGCTCTGTTCCCGTTTGTCGAAGCATCAACACATGGACTGTACGCTGTGTTATATTTGTATCGTTTTTAGTTTTGCGGGAACTCTTTGTGTGGTGATCTACAAATATGCCGGGGCAAGTTTGTTTTGTTGGTGGATGCAGCAACAGAGCATCTGAAGAAAGATCTCCCCACACATACCCCACAGATCAAAGTTTTGTGGCCGCCGTGAGACCCGCTTCGTCCGTTCCACTCGCAGAGACTTCCAGAAGGAAAATAAAAGGACGATAATGTGCTCCGCACATTTCAAGGAGCACGATTTTTCCAACCTAGTGAATTTAGGATGAAATTTGCGAAAAAGTTGTTATTAAAACCGGGAGCCATTCCAAGCATACGGCGGCCGATCGGCACTTCATCAACACCGTCCATCGCAGCGGAGAAGAAGCACAGAAATGTCTTCGCAATGAAGGTGCAACTGGCGAAAGAGGTAAGCCACAGTATCATATTCTGAATATTTTAGGTAGATGAAGATAAAAGTTTAGTGTGTGTGTGTGTGTGTTGGGAGAGTGTGGGGGAGGGGGCGTTTGTGAGGCAGGCTTGGCTCTCATCAAGCAGCTGGTACTAAGTGGTAGTGTTACATACACTACTGCTGATTTGAATTCAATCTATAAATTGCAGTTTGTAAACATGCATGCATAATGATGCATGGTGATATACTACACAGGGAAGACTTCCAGCTTTTGCCTGCTTATCCTTGTGAAATCTTTTTGTGTCGATACTGAAGACATTTGTATTCCACGTTTTCTTCTCATATTTGTATAATAATTGTATAAGACTCTTACTCTTAGTATAAAGCAGTTAGATTTTAATTAATTTACACAGTAGGTGTGTAAGCTTTATCATCTGTGGATAAGTTGAAATTCTTTTAATTGCTTTAATTGCAGGCTTCAGAGAACAGACACGTGTCTGTGCAGGGAGACATGCTTGAAGCAAAGTCACCCCCAGCGTGTTCATCAGTAGCACCCAATCAGGCCAGCATGTCTGATGACTTTGAAGATGATTACGAGCTCAACGTCAGCGAAGAAATCCCCATGCCCCATGCAGGAGCAGAGGGTGGGTGTGGTGTATGTAAATTACACCTTTGTTTACATTTGTATACAGATGTGTAGGCAGTGGGCAGATGTTCACATCTGCACGGGACATAGACGACCCCGCCCTCCACGAGTCCCCTGCTGCCTTGCAGGACTGGCCGCTTGGCTGCGGAAAGGCTAAGGGAGGAAAACCCTGACATCAAAGCCCCCGTGTCTCCGGGGAAGGTTTTTGAGCCAGAGACTAGGACAAGGACAGTCTGATATAAAACCTACGACCCGAGGACCTCGATGCCACCGTCCTAGCGTGCTAGGCCATGGCAGACGAACCAAGGGTTTAAAGGGTGGGGCCAGTACTGCGCACACTGCACTCCACCAAAAAGCTCCACCGCGCAGGCTTTAGGAAACGCCCACGGACCATGACAACGACCTTTCCAAGTCCTGTAGCGATGGGCAAGGGGCGAAACGGCAGGTGAAAGATGTCACTGGAAGCCGCAGTCTCAAACCTGCATGCAGGCGGTTCAGGATATTGGTCGCCTGATGTTGACCTGGGGATGACAACGTCACTCGGCACACCCTGAACGACCAAGCAGCCTTCTCTAGGGACAGCACTGCTTGCTCCACACGGAGAGGGGCCTAGAAAAGGTGGCCTAACCAAAGCTCATCCCCTCGTAACCCCAGTTGGCTAGCCGCGGTCAACGGGCATCTTCTCCTGCGGTCAGAAAACAAGAAAAAACAATGGATCCACTTTCATGACGACCACGACCGGACTCAACGTAGCATGCTGGAACATCCGAACCATGCTCGACACAGCAGACAGCGGACGCCCTGAACGTCGCTCCGCCCTTATTGCCCATGAATTGCGGAGGTTAAACATCGACATCGCCGCGCTCAGCGAAGTACGCCTCCTGGAGGAAGGCAGCCTCCAAGAACTTGGCGCTGGCTACACCCTCTACTGGTCAGGCAGGCCTGCATCAGAAAGACGGCTCTCAGGCGTGGGCTTTATGGTCAAGACCCCCATTGCGAATAAGTTGGAAAACCTACCAATGGGTCACTCCGACCGCATCATGTCCATGCGCCTCCCACTGAGACACCAGCAATACGTCACCCTTCTCAGTGTGTACTCCCCAACCCTCCTGGCAGAGCCTGCAGAAAAAGACAAGTTCTACTCTGACCTGCGCAGCCTCCTGCAGAGCACCCCCGCAGACGACAAAGTCATCATCCTTGGCGACTTCAACGCCAGAGTGGGCCAAGACTCTGAAGCCTGGAAAGGAGTCCTCGGCAAGCATGGCGTTGGGAACTGCAATGACAATGGCCGCCTGCTGTTGGAGTTCTGTGCAGAACAGCAACTTGTCATCACCAACACTACTTTCCAGCAAAAGGACAGTCGAAAGACCACCTGGATGCATCCTCGCTCCAAGCACTGGCACCTTATCGACTATGTCCTTGTGCGTCAGAGGGACCGCAGTGATGTCCTCCTCACCAGAGTGATGCCCAGTGCAGAGTGCCACACTGACCACCGCCTTGTCCGCTGCAAACTCAGGCTCCACCTCAAGCTGAAACCCAAGAAAAGAGGCCCCCTCAAGAAAAAGCTTGATGTCACCAGCCTTCAGCGTGATGACAAGAAAGCTGCCCTTCAGACAGATTTACAGCGCATGCTCAAAGACACAGTTGATCCAGCAGACTCCTCCCCTGAAACACTCTGGGAGCAACTGAAAACTGCTATTGTAAAATCTTCTGTGGAAGTCTTGGGCTTTGTTAGAAAGAGGAACAAAGACTGGTTTGACGAAAACGACGTGGAGATCCAGGAACTTCTAGCAAACAAAAGAGCCGCCCACCAGGCCCACCTAGCCCAGCCTTCCTGCCCTGTGAAGAAATCTGCCTTTCGCCTCATCTGCAGCAGTCTCCAGCTCAAGCTTAGAGAGCTCCAGAACGAGTGGTGGTCGAGACTGGCACAGAGGACCCAGCTTTGCGCTGACAACGGTGACTACAGGGGCTTCTATGAAGCACTGAAAGCAGTGTATGGCCCTAGGCACCTGGTACAAAGTCCCCTGCGAAGCGCCGATGGACAGGCACTCCTCACAGATAATACCTCCATCTTGAACCGCTGGTCAGAATACTTTCAGGACCTCTTCGGCGCTGAGCGCACTATTCAAGAAACAGTCATCCTCCAAATCCCACAGCTCCCACTAAAGGTTGAATTGGACGAACCGCCCACCGCCGAAGAGACCCACACAGCCATCCACCAGCTCAAGAGTGGCAAAGCAGCAGGCATTGACGGAATCCCGCCAGAGATCTGGAAACATGGAGGCCCAGCACTGCACAACAAGCTCCATGACCTCTTTCTCTGCTGCTGGGAGAAAGGAACACTACCAAAGGATCTCCGTGATGCAGTCATCATCACCCTATACAAGAACAAAGGAGAGAAATCTGAATGCTCTAATTATCGTGGAATTACCCTGCTGTCCATTGCCGGGAAAATTCTCGCAAGGCTGCTCCTGAATCGGCTGGTACCTGCCATCGCTGAAGACCACCTCCCAGAGGGCCAGTGTGGCTTCAGAGCCAACAGGAGTACCACCGACATGGTCTTTATGCTGAGACAGCTTCAGGAGAAGTGCCGCGAGCAGAACAAAGGGCTGTACGTAACGTTTGTCGACCTAACAAAAGCATTCGACACTGTGAGCAGGCAAGGCATGTGGCAGATCCTGGAGCGACTTGGCTGTCCCCCAAAGTTCCTAAGCATGATCGTCCAGCTCCACGAGGACCAGCAAGGCCAGGTTAGACTCAACAGTAACCTCTCAGAACCATTCCCCATTATCAACGGCGTGAAACAGGGCTGCGTGCTGGCACCAACCCTCTTCACCATCTTCTTTAGCATGATGTTGAAGCAGGCCACAGTAGACCTCGACGATGACGATGCAGTGTACATCAGGTATCGTCTCGATGGCAGCCTGTTCAACCTCAGACGACTGCAGGCCCACACGAAAACCCTAGACCAACTGATTCGTGAGCTGCTCTTTGCTGATGACGCTGCCCTTGTTGCACACACAGAGAGAGCCTTGCAGCGCATCACATCCTGCTTTGCAGATGCTGCCCAGCTCTTTGGACTCGAGGTCAGTCTGAAAAAGACAGAGGTACTACATCAGCCGGCACCCAAGGTAGAGCATCGCCCTCCCCACATCACCATCGGCGAGTCTGAACTGAAGTCAGTACACCAGTTTACCTACCTTGGCTGCATCATCACGTCAGATGCCAAGCTGGACAAGGAGCTTGACAGCAGGCTGGCAAAAGCGAACAGCGCTTTTGGGCGACTTTTCAAGCGGGTGTGGCACAATCAACAGCTGAAAACGGGCACCAAGATCAGTGTGTACAGAGCTGTCGTCCTCACCACCCTGCTGTACGGTTCCGAGTCCTGGGCCCTCTACCGCAACCAACTACGACTCCTCGAACGCTTTCACCAGCGCTGCCTGCGTACCATCCTGGGCATTCACTGGAGTGACTATGTCACCAACGTCGAGGTCCTTGAACAGGCAGAAACTATGAGCATCGAGGCTTTGTTGCTGCGGACACAGCTTCGCTGGGCGGGGCACGTCTCCAGGATGGAGGATCATCGCCTACCCAAGATCACTCTGTTCGGCGAGCTTGCTACTGGACACCGTGACAGAGGGGCACCAAAGAAGAGATACAAAGACGGTCTCAAGAAGTCACTTAGTGATTGCCAAATCGACCACCGCCAGTGGTCTTCGCTTGCTGCGGACCGTGACACCTGGCGCTCCACCATCTACAAGGCAGCCGTCTCCTTTGAGGACTCTCGCAGAGCTAACCTTAAGGACAAACGGCTCAGGAGAAAAAACCGAGTTGCCGTAACTCAGAACCCTGACCAGACCTTCCCCTGCAGCCACTGCGGTCGAACCTGCCTGTCCCGGATTGGCCTCCGCAGCCACGAAATTGCCTGCAGACGACGTGGGCAAGCCCTATAGAATCTTCGTTCGCGAAGTCAAGCCAAGATGAGATGACAGATGTGTGTTGACAGTTACATACTGATACATACAGGAATATGTTTATTTCTGCCAATTTCTCCTTTTTAGATGCATCTGGGCAGCAGACAGTATCTAAAAAAAATTGTAGTATTCATTGTTATTGCTATTCATACTCATAGTGGGGTCATTCTACGGTGGTGGATGCAGCATAATTTATTTGTAACATCAACTAATCTGGCCCAGCTGGCACTTTGTTGTATCCAAGTTTGCTGTACCTATTTAGGATGGGATTTCATGCTTTACTATGTTATAACTTAGTGATTAATGTGTTTGTCAACAGGAGATCATCAGACAACTGAAAGATGATGGTCAACCGTTGGTGCTTGTTGGAAACGGGCGATCCGACAGCCCTGGGCACTGCGCGAAATATGGATCCTACATGGTTATAGATCAGCGCATCAACAGTCATTGATGTACAGGTGGTGCAGGTGAGTGTGTCAGCTGTTCCAATCAGGTTTAATCTCCTTTTTTCTACATGTATTTGCTTTTTTTACATGTGGTAATTAATTTCTGTGTAGCCTGAAACAACTTTTTTAACATGACTTGGTTCACTTCTGTCAGACTCTGTTGTGAAAAATGGACATCTCTTTTTGTAAATTAGTGAATACATTTTACTGACAGCATGGTGTCGCATTCTCCTCAGTAGCCCCTTCAACCCGAATACACTACAGCAAGAAACAGATGGCACCATCCTTGCACTGGTGTCCCTGCTGAATGCGAACTTGTCTGTAGTCTACAGAGGACAAAATTGACTTTTGGGACTGATTCAGTATTATGTTACTTCGTTAGGATGAAAATTTATTGTTTATGGTGTGTTTTAGAGCAGTGAAGTAAAATATTCCACGTGGTGCGAACTGGAGGGCTTACAGCGGACTCTGGCAGTGTTGACCGACAGAAGACTCGGGGTGAACACAATTGTCACCGATCGACATCCACAGATTACGAAGTATCTGCGGGACCGTCATGATGGCGTGCAGCACCTGTTTGACATTAGCATGTGGCGAAAGGTAACATATAATTATAATTTATATGCTTTGGAACATTTATTGATATGTGTACACAGTGTTTTGTGTTATAGTCTCTCATACTAAATCTGTTTATATTGCTTTCAATTCTGCATAATAAACTGCATGACTTACATGATTCTCAACCGCCAACCTGCCATCTTTATTGACTCGTACGTTAAGTGTTAGTCAGAAACTTATTCTTCTGTTTTAATTCCAGGGGTGTGGAAAAAACTTGACAAGCTGAGTCTAGCGGTCAGACCTCGAACCTGGAGGCCTTTTATAGCTTGCTGCTGCACTTCACTCCCAAGCACATTGCCTTCAGTTGGCTGGGAATGCGAACAAGGTCAGTCTCCTGTGTGTATTCTCAGGGTTGGGCATTGGATGCAGTGCAGGGCATCTTCCTGCTTGATAGAATTAGTTTTTTGCAAGGCATTGTGCTGCGAAAAGGGCTGCTCATTGCAACAGAGGATATGGTCACATTTTATGCACTGCCTTGTTTAATGTAAGGAGTTCAGTTCAGAAGAATGTCGCAATGTCAAACAGATTGTATGTCGCTATAGATGGTATCACGGGTAACTGATGCATGTATTTATTCTGGAAAGGTGTCCTGCATATCTGTATGATTCATACTGCTACCATCATACTGAAGAGACCACTGGACTCATGTTGTGTGATTTTGCTTACACGCAAAGCATCAAACTTGTTTGTCTATTATTAGTATTAACTGCCATTCCACCATGGATCTCTATTATACCTACATGCATATATGTGTTACAGGCACAAACTGGTGGCCATGCATTATAATGAAAACAACAACAGGGACCAGGCGACCACCAAGGAAGGAGAACCAAGATTCCAGGTCTACTATGGCAAGGCCAAAAACTGAAGCGCATGTGAGGCCAGTCACAACAGAACACACATACAGTAAGAAAACTGTTATGTTACCATACGTTATTTGAATTACAATGGCAAACACTGCTGTCATTTAAGATGTTATGGACGTGGCGCCTGCTGGGTTATGTCAACTTGTAATGCGCATATCAGAAAGACTATAGTTGCAATGTTATCACTTTCCTTGCATTCTTCCCCCACCCAGGTCTGCCCTGGGGGACTTGGGTGGGGTTAACTACTTTTTAGTTCCCAGGGTCACCCTGGTCAGCCCCACAGGGTGGGTCCCCCACCCGGGTCTGCCCTGGGGGACAGGTGGGGTTAACTACTTTTTAGTTCCCAGGGTCCCCCTGGTCAGCCCCACAGGGTGGGTTTCCCCCTCATTTCTGGGGCATGTGTTTGTCTAACCTTGGTCCATTCACCTGTAATTTCCTTTTTTAAACTCTCCCTACTGTCTGCGCTGCCTGTAACTCTTGATATTGGATGTGTGTTGCTAAATGGATTTGGTTTATTTGGCATATTAGACTGGCTGGCGACATACATTCAATATTCTGTTTAGTTTTTTTTTTCACAAGCAGTGCAAGCACGTCCTGAGAAAGTCTTGTTGCTGTCGGGACGTTAAGCAATGTACAACCATCCTTGCATTCTGGATGCTGTTTACTACCTACAGAAATTACAGCTGTGTGTTTATTGTAATGTTACACCGAGATGTCCGAATTTCTATTCATGTAATTCTAGCCCCAGTTGTTAAGTGGAAAAGAAGCTGATATTAAGTTATTTTTCTAGCATATGCTGTTAAACTGCAAGGGGCCCTCCTCCAGAGGCACAGTGAAGGTCCTGGGACCCTCCGAGCATTGACCACATCCGAGAGGAAGGGTCTGGCTACCTGAGGAGAAGGCAGACCGTGTGCCAAGAGATGAGGCGGTAGCCAACCATTTATATAGGTTTCGCCCCAGACAGACCATGTGTGATGGCAGTGATGTCCCTGATGCTGATTTTGATGGCCCTGCAGAGGATAGTTATCTGTCGGAGTTACTTTTGTTGTAGGTTTTGCTGGATGCAGGTTTTGTCTTTTGCTGTAATAATTGCACAAAGAAATTTCCATCTCATGGTCAATAAAGTGATTTGTAATTGTAACTGTCAGCGTGCAAAGAGCACACTGTCAGCACTTCTTTTTTTTTTTTAATAGCTGATTTCACAGATACCTGATGCATGTATTTATTCTTTTGCAACATGGAAAGGTGTTCTACATGTCTGTACGATTCATACTGCTACTGTCATATTGAAGAGAACACTGGACTCGTGTGATTTTGCTAACACGCAAAGCATCAAACTTGTTTAACTATTATTAGTATTAACTTGGACATGCTAGGGCAGGTTGTGGATTGACTGTGATAGTTCAAGGCTGGCAGCAGAATAGTTTGGCATCTGCAGGCACCAAGCAATTCTGACTATATGTGAATTATAATGGTCAATTTGTCCTGACCTTGACATGTATCTCAAAGGAAAATAATTTATAATTTCATCCTCAGCATATGGAAAACTCTAAACAGAAAATTGAATGCATGTTGTTGGATGCACTATAGTAAATACTGCAATGTTTCTTAAAATAATTAAACATGAAAAATATATTTTATTTATTCAATGAACATGATTGGTGGCTTTTTTTTTCTTCCTGTTCATCCGAGTGCATAAACCTGTTGATTAAAATGATAACCTATATATATATATATATATATATATATATATATATATATATATATATATATATATATATATATATATATATATATATATATATATATATATATATATATATGCTCATGAGTGAAGTTGGCAAATGTGAAATACAGATTTAGAAAGAGGACTACTTTGCACTTTCCAAGCATCTTTGTTCCTTTGTCTTCAACATAGGTGAGACATTCCTATTTTTCCTTTTAGCGCCTAGGGTTTACTTTTGTAAATATGTATGCTTCCATACACAAGAGTAATAATGTACTCTGTCTTTCCATCTGCCAACTTGTACACATGAATACTTGAGCATAAGAAATGTGACCCAATAGATGCACAAATTTAAATCGAGTTTTTGTACATGCATACTTTTGACACATAGTAACATGCACACCCCTTGCTGCATTTCTTTTGCTAACACACAAAGCATCAAACTTGTTTATCTATTATTAGTATTAACTTGGACATGCTTGGGCAGGTTGTGGATTGATTGTGATAGTTCAAGGCTGGCAGCAAAATAGTTTGGTGTCTGTAGGCGCCAAGCTATTCTGACACTATCTGTGAATTATATTTAAAATAATGGTCAATTTGTCCAGACCTTGACAAAGATCTCGAAGGAAAATAATTTGTAATTTCATCCTCAGCATGTGATGAGTTAACAGTTTGCTCATGAGTATGCATGTGGAAAACTCTTAAAGAGAAATTTAATGCTTGTTGTTGGATGCACTGTAGTAAATACTGCAATGTTTCTTAAATAATGAAACATGAAAAATATATTTTCTTTATTCAATGAACATGACTGATGGCTTTTTTTTCTTCCTGTTCATCTGAGTGTGTGAACTGTTGATTAAAATGATATGCTTGTGAGTGAAGTTGGCAAATGTGAAAATACAGATTCAGAAAGAGGACTACTTTGCACTTTCCAAGCATTTTTTGTTGCTTTGTCTTTAACATAGGTGTGACATTTCAATTTTTCTTTTTAGCGCAGAATATGTGTTAATTTTGTAAATATGTAAGCTTCCATACACAAGAGTAATAATGTACTGATTTCTGTCTTTCCATCTGCCAACTTGTACACATGAATACTTGAGCATAAGAAATGTGACCCAATAGATGCACAAATTTAAATCAAGTTTTTTGTACTATGCATACTTTTGACACACCCCTTGCTGCATTTCTTTTGCTCACAAATAGTAACCAATGTTACCTTTCTGACAGAATGGGTACAGAGCACTGGTCTAAGTAATGACAAGCCAAAATAGGTAGCTCTAGAAATGTTTATTTCATCTACACATGCACACACAGCACAATTCAACCCTTTCTGCATACCGACATTGGTACGATCTACAAGACCTGTGCCTGCACGCACCTGGGGATTAATGAGCTAAATGTAGTCGTCGTATGCAACTTCTTGTGGAAAGCGGGTTTGTCAGCTTCTGTCCACAAATTTAAAGCCATTGTAGCCTTTTTTCCCTGCTGGAAATCTCAATGAATCTTGTGCATGGCACACGATGGCAAAGGCTTTCGGTTGTGTTTTCCAAACCATCCGAAACACCAGCGGATGACTTGCCTGTATGCTGTGTATCTCGTGGTCCTGTAACACAATGACGGATTCAAAGTGTTTCATGCAGTAAAAGCAAAATATCACTACCAATTACATGCTATTTTTACAAACACACATTCTCGATGTCACAGGTGTGGTCACTGAAAACCTGAAAAACAAACCATAGGTGATGGTGTACCTAGGGTGTAGTTTTATCCTGTATCCCACTTAATTTTCACTGGTGAGGTGGGGAACGGGCTCCACTGGAACAGTCTCATATGTGTACACTGTCTCATGTGACAGTATTGCATGGTAAAGTGAAAAGTATAGTGACAACACTAATAAGTTATGTACTAACGTAGTACTAGCAGTGGACTAGTAGTAGTACCAATACTGAAACGATGACCACTGCAACTTTATATAACTTTCTCATAATAGTACAAATAAAAATCTTTTTCACAGAGCAGTTCCACCCCACCTCCCCACAGACTTAACCGCACTATTTTAAGTACTCGCTGTCATGATTTTTAGTGCATGTATTAATCCAGTGGAAAAGTACCATAAACTATTCATCAGACTGCTCCCACCTCCCTTTAATTTTTCTTGCCCTTAAGGCCAGACACTACACCCAAAATATGAGCTTTTGTCTGTCTAGAATCTGTTTTAAACTGTTCATGTATTTTGATAGGGTTTGGTGAGCTGAGACCAAAAAAGTGGTTTTTGGGTGTGTACGACTCCCCGTTGCCCTGGAAACCAAGATGTCTGCCGTATACACATTTTAGTACAAATTCAAAGCAATAGATCTCAAACACTGCCAAACTTAGAAACAAAGTTCTTTTTTCTGGTGATTCTTTGTCAACACAACTACATTTTGTCAGAAGGATTTTATTCTGAAGCTGTTGGGGGAAAACAGTTATTCATGATGAAATACGCTACATGAGCTGAAAGAGGGAAAATGTCGATTTTGGGGAATTGAATAGCCAGAACTTTTTTCCACCTTGTGCAATTACAAAATCCTTCTGACAAAATGCAGCAAAGTGAATAACAATCATAACTGCAAAGTTTGAATGCTGTGCCTATTTAGGTTTGTGAGATCTATTCAATAAAAGATGAAAAAAAGTGAAAATGAGAAAAACGGAAAACTGTCAGGTGCACAAAGTGTGTGCGTACTTTGCCATTTCAGATACACCTGAACGATGTGTAAAACCTTTTTTTTTTTTAATCATTTACTGACCAATGCCGACGTTGCGAGCATCTTTCATCAATTCAAGTTTCTTAGGTGTTGTGGATTTCACCCCCGTCCCATCGGCGTTTACATTATGAGGCTTAGGAATGTTTTCGTTCTCTCTCTCTTCACTCAGGTTCGTCTGCTCGAACACATCTCTCTTCGTCTGTTCAATGTTGCAGCTGCTAGCTGAGCACCACGCAACTTTTTCGAAGCCGTTGGAGACAATTCCAACGATTACAACTGATGGAATTTGTAAAATAACTGCTGAAGGGATGTAAAACGTAGAAAATGTGTTCTGAACTAGCGATTCTCGTATTTTGATCGAGTTGTACGCCATGCGTAATGGTGCATTGTGGGACGGTCGGGAAAACCCAAAGCCGCCCGGAGCCTGGCCGGAAAAACCCAAAGTCGCCCGGAACACTCGGCGCGCTCTGCTCATTGGTCAGTTTTGCAAAATAGTATTATCTCATTAGCATAGCGTCCGTACAAGGAAATCTCCGGTCGTTCGTGACGTCAGTTGCAAGTGCAATTTTTAAAAGGACCAGACTTCCAGCTATCGCTGATTTCGTCTGAGGGGGGATGGGCCTGGGGGGTTGGGGGATGTCTCGCTGACTGTCTCTCCGTCGTGCAGCGGCTGGTGGTATCGCCGGGGCCGGGTGGTTGGTGGTGGAGGAGGCGGGTGGTGTGGCCGGTTAACCGTCGCTTTTAGTACCAGGCTGGGGGGTGCTGATAGGCCAGCCACTCGAAAAAGTCTTGTATGAGTGGTGGCAGTGGTGGTGGTGGCCGGAGATACCGTCGCTGGTTGTGGAGGGGTTTAGGGAGATGGGGTGGTGGTGGCCAGTGGAGCCTGGGTTTCGGGGTCGGTCGTTGGAATGGGTGTGGTGGGTGGCGGTGGTGGTGTGGCAGTCGGAGATGTGGTGGTGGCGTGAGGAGTATTGGCGGGCTTTTCTGGTCTCTGAAGCGTTTGGGTGGTCGTTGTCGTTGGTGGTGGTGTTGGGTGGTGGCTGGTTTGTCGACTGTCGGTGGTAGAGGCTGTTATGGTGGTGCCGGCGTCTTTTGTTTCAATGGTTCTACTGGGTGGAGCTTCTGTCACCGTGCCGGCCTCCTGTGTAGTGGGCGGGGTGTTCCCGCACCCTTGGTGTTTGGTAGTGGTGGGCTCGGTGCCGGTTTTCATGTGCGCTGTCTTGGGGGTGTCGACTGTGGCCTGGCTGGCTGTGCTCTTTACTTGTGGCGGCTGAAGGTCCTTTATCGCTCCGGTGTGCACTAGCCACCGGGAGGTGACTAGTGCACGGTGGTACGTCAGTTTCGCGCCAATAGCTATTTATAGAGCTTTTGTAGTGTTCAACTGGTTTGTGGATGGGAAAGTAGAAACGGAACCGGTTCCAATGGACCCAAACATGGCGGCGTTCGTCGCTCGCAGGCCACAGACCACAGTGCTGTTTCCGTACTGTCCAGTCTCTTAGCCTTAGCCAGTCCCAGTCATCCCCTAATTTTTCAATTCCCTAAAAAACACTACCGCCCACCAGCTGCACATTTGCCATGCACAAAATACCGTAGCGGGCATGATAAAAGTAGTCTGGCGGTTACCATATAAAGTCGGAAAGTTTAAAAACTATTTGAGGGACGATGGCGACCAGAAGCTTATTTATTGATACTAAAATGTTAACTCTATTTTAAAGAAACAACATTCACATCCAAAGACAGACTTACCTATGATATGCTGGCTGGAATCAAGAAATGGGAAATGTCACAATTGTTTAAATCCTTAAAGTGGTCATGGGTAAACCAATCAATTAGTAAACAAACTCGCATTTCTGTAGTTAGAAAATCAGAACATGTCAGAGTTGAAGATCATTTGTTGTAGATGAGACTTGCGAAACAAAATTAAAGAAGAGATATTATCCATAAAGAAATGTTCATCACAAAAGCTTTGCTTCTCAGTCCTGAGTCAACTTTGACAGGAGACGTTTGTTTTGCACTGGATTTTTGAAGCACATCGGTTCTTGACACATCCAGCTCAGAAAATGTCCCCAAAACTGTTTGGCTGCGTGCTGCAGAAGCCACAAAGTTGTTGGCAACACGAATCAAGTTGAGTGAGTTAGTTTTAGACTTGTGGACGTGAAGTACCATTAAATGGTTCAATCGAGCCACGTGCATGCATGATTTTTTTTTGGGGTAAAAAGGTGTCGGTACATCGCATACCACTATGTGATGGCTTGATGTGACCAGCCATATACCCTTCAGTAAGACAATTCACAAATCAGTCACGTTTTGTGTTAGCTGTCAGGTGTATTTTCGGGCATGTTTAAGCCTTTATTTACACAAAGCAACTTGGGTCTCACCTGACCATACAACAGAGAACCAAATAGACCATATCTGCATTAGCAAGAAATTTAGAAGATCCCTTCAAGATGTTCGAGTGAGGAGGGGAGCAGATGTCGCCTCCGACCACCATCTGCTTACCTTAAGAATGAAGCTCAAGCTAAAGAAAAGCCGCACAGAGACAACAAGAAGACAGCGCTATAATGTAGGCCTCCTGAGAGAAACTGGAGTTAGAGAAGGATTTAAACTGGTGCTGTCCAACCGGTTTCAAGCGCTACAGGAGCTAGTAAATGAAGAGGAGGCGGTCACCACAGAGCAGCAGTGGAAGGCAGTTAGAGAGGCGCTGAACTCAACCTGCAAAGACACTGTAGGGTTCAGGAAACACCATCACAAGGACTGGCTGTCGGCACAGACCTTGAAGAAGATAGAAGTCAGGAAGCAGAAGAAAGCAGCTGTCAACAACAGTCGCACGAGAGCAGCCAAAGTAAGGGCACAGGGGGAATACTCGGAAGCCAACCGCGAGGTGAAGAGTAGTATCAGGGCAGACAAGAGGGCCTACACAGACAGCCTGGCAGCAGAGGCAGAAAAGGCAGCAGGCAGCGGCAACATGAAACAGCTCTACGACATTACCAGAAGATTGTCAGGCAAGTATGGCCATACAGAAAGACCAGTAAAAGACAAAGAAGGCAAGCCTATTGCAGACAGAGCAGACCAACTCGACAGATGGGCCGAGTATTTTGGAGAGTTACTGAACAGACCTAGCCCACCCGACCCCCCCAGACATCCAGCCGGCAGAGACTGACCTACCCATCAGCTGTGACAGACCCAGCCGGGAAGAGATCAGAAGAGCAGTGGCATTCTTGAAGAACGGCAAAGCAGCAGGCCCAGATGGCATCCCAGCGGAGTCTCTGAAAGCAGACCTAGAGACAACAGTGGAGATGCTGTACCCACTGTTTGGAAAGATCTGGGAAGAGGAGGTGATGCCGGCTGACTGGAAGGAGGGGTACCTAATCAAGCTTCCCAAGAAAGGCGACCTCAGCAAGTGTTCCAACTACAGAGGAATCACCTTGCTGTCAGTACCAGGAAAGGTCTTCAACAGGATCATCCTAGAGAGAATGAAGAGCTCCATTGACCCCCAGCTGAGAGACCAGCAAGCAGGATTCAGGAAGAACCGATCATGTACAGACCAGATCGCCACTCTCCGCATCATCGTGGAACAGTCTCGGGAGTGGAGCTCCCCGCTGTACGTCAACTTTGTGGATTATGAGAAAGCATTTGACAGTGTGGACCGAGAGACTCTGTGGAAACTCCTACGACACTACGGTGTACCCACAAAGCTCGTCCGCCTGATCAAGAGCAGCTACGATGGCATGACATATCGCGTGATCCACAAAGGGCAGTTCACCAGGGAGCACCAGAATTTTCAGTTCAGTAATTCCTATTTAGGTCCCCCTTGCACATGTAGTGATTGGGGACAAGCAAGTTTTACTGGAAATATAATTTTTGAACTTAATTTTCGAATTTGGAAAAGGAAGGAAAAAAAAATAGACCAAAGAAGTGTGCTGTTTAATCTTAGTTTAAAAACCATTATATAGCTGTAACGCACGCAGACTTGCCCACAGTCGTACGCACAGACTCTCGCACAACAGACGCATACACCACCACTGACTCAGACGGGCGCATTTATGCGGTAAACTCAACACACGGGCTCCCTTTCTAAAGTAACTTTTATACACTAAAAGGTTCAAATAGATTATCAAACTATACACTTCTCTACTAACATCCGAACATCACACACACACATTTCACAATATCTCGCCAGGCTAGGTGTTAGTTCTCAGTCTCCAACCTGTTTGATGTTATTGCCTGGTTACGTTGGTCCTTCTCACGTCCAGGCGTGCAAGTCCGTTGTATGCTCTTTCCTGTCATCCTGTCTGTAACACGGACGTCCTTGTACTCGCACCGTAGCGCAGTTCTCGCTGTGATCCGGGTATCTTGGTCCCGATCAGACTCACTCTGAGCGAAGAGCTGGAGGGATGACCTCACGTTAGGTCCCACCTGTGACTGACGTCTCGGCGTCCGTCGTTCCACTCTTTACAAGCACTCTGAATACGACAACAAAAGTCCCAACGTAACACTTGCTAAACACACAACATATTGGATCAATGAGAAACGTCACGTAACCTGGCTGATACAAATAACTCACACGTTCATTCACACACACACACACACACACGTACTTCATAAACTGTCTACTTCCGTAACGCCCCCATATCTCTGTCACTATCTTGAAACGGACTATAGCCTAACACTCTTGCTATACACTACTCTATACACTGGAAAAGACTATGCTTAACCATCCACTTACTACCTTCATAGCGACTTAAGCATACACACCTTACATTCCTTTAGTCATCCATCTCAGTAAATAACTGTATTCCAAAACACTGGTTACTTCACTGAATTCTAAACCAACATAACTGAACCAAACCGGCCAACACTATACAAATTACTCTTAGCAACGCATACTATTCTTCAACTAAGCATCAATAATACTACATATATAGAAACATACCTGAATTCTAGGCTTCAGAGTCTTGGAATACGGGCTAGGTATCTCAAACACATCTGATTCCTCTGACAAGAAAGCCCATATTAACGTATTTCTGCTCTGACAGACTAAACTTTTGCCTAGAACTCGCTATAACAGAACTCAATAAAACTCCCGTGCTAACCATGTCTTAAAGATTTCACGTGGACAACGGGCCACACGGACTATCGGTACAAAACAAACCATTAACAAAAACCGTACCGTATTTAATCTAGTGTGTGAGCACTATGTACGAGCATAGAGCTTCATCACAATAGCTGATTTATTTTGTTTATGTATGCTGAGCACCAAGGCTGCCAGAAGCACAAGAGTCGCACGACCCAAGGCATGTGTATTTGAAAAGTAATGGCAGAACGGCCAAGAAAGTGAAACAGTCGGTCGCGGCCGGCACCAAGGCCTCCGCCAAGTGACCTCTATCGCAGCCATGCCTATAAATTTATGCCTTCACCGTCGGCCCTTTTAAAAAACAGGATAACTTTAATTTTATTGACTCGGTCAGTTAAAATGTGTCCTTCAAAATATTTGTTATTGTCATTAGAACTTGGATTTAAAGAAAACATGCAGGGGGCCAAATGACATTTTCTTTAGTATTGTCATCATTCTTGTAATGCTTTCTGCATCCAAGATTGAACAGTCGAGCTCTACGTTTTCAGCTAGCCTGTTCTAAATGACTGTAATAGGCATTCCTAGTTTTGTGGGCAGGCTCACAGTATTCACGAGATGTATCTTGAAATTGTACTGAGATGATTTATTCCACTATAATTAGTTAATTTACATCACTGTTTCATGCAATAATTGTAAAATCAGTAAGAAGGCACATGCAAAGAAGTTTTTCCTAAGGCATTTCCATGGATTTGAAATCAGTGCATGTGATTGACCTTACAGCAATTTGCTTCTTGATGGGCTTCGATTGCTAAAATTTGCCTAGACAATGGGTTATCGGTGTTGTCTTGCCTCAGCTAATAATAATAATAATAAAGGAGACTTGTTGAGCGCTTATTCTAAAAGTAGCTCTAAGTGCTGAACGGTCATTAGCACTTAGACTTAAAGAAAACATGCAGGGGCCAAATGACATTTTCTGTGAGTTAACAACCCTTCTTTTCATAATACATTTGAGTGGACACGAGATGTTTTCCACTGATTTTATGTGTAAAGAAAGGAACTCTCCTGTCTAGGAAGGATAAGAATAGCAAAAAAGTCTTTGATTTTATGACATTCATACTTCATAATTTCAGTTCTTGAATATGTCATTTTTAGCATCTCGAATGTTCCAGAAGATAGGCTGACTCTCGGGGGGAGGGGGGGGGGGGGGGGGTGGAAGGGAAGGAAGTCCTACAGGGGATACTGCTTTAAAGCAACCTACTGCAGGCAATAAAGGCTAATAGTTCACAATGTCTCCTTTATAAATGTTCTTCCTCTCCTTTGTATACAGGAGAGTTCCTTCCTTTAAGCCTCGGTTTGAGTGACCAATCAGGCGCAGCGAAGGTCAAAAAGGCCAAAGTAACTTTGATCAGGTTCAGCGATATTTGAAGGCACTTCGACAGCTTCGCTGAAGTGACCAATGTAGCTTTGCCAAAGTCTTGGATGTGCCCTTTGGACACTTCGCGACATGAAACTTAGAGATATTTAGACGCAGCATTACGCTCGAAGGACAGTGGAAAACATCTGGTGTGTATGCTTAATCATGTGATCGTGAAAAAGGTTAGAAATGTCTTAATTCAGAAAAGAAAATGTCAATTACCCATTGAATATATGAATCCAGCTGTTAAAGCCCACCATGTAGCAGATCACTTTAAATGATCATATACATCTAGTCTTTTTATTTGCAGAACTGATCAACATGCTTTGCTTGGCATAAAGAATTCAACAGCTGACTGAAGTTATTTGGTGTTGAGCAATGGCAGAAAGGAACGAAAGCTTGAATTTGAAGAAAATAACACTAACAGAGTTGGTGGGCATCTGTTCTCCGTTGGCAGAGTTGGTTTCTGATATCTTTGGACCATCAGGTGACCAGACACTGATGACCTCGGTTACTGGCAAAACTGTGATTACTAGGGATGGTTTTTCAATGCTGTGTGCTCTGCATGTCTCTCATCCTGTGGCACAATGCATTATTCACAGTTTGAAGCAGTATCATGCAGTTACAGAAGATGGAAGTAAAACATACATTATCTATTTAGCAGAACTGCTGAAACAAATTTCAGATTGGATCTTGGCAGCAAATATGACATGTCAGACGACCAGTTATGAATTTTCATCAAAACTTGACAACTTTTTGCGCACAGATTTTTTAGATATTGTTGAACTTTGTACTGAGAAACTTGGAGTTTTTAAGTCTACTCGACAAGCTGCAGCGAAAAATGTTTTGAAAACATGCCTTCACACCTGCTTACCTATTCAGAAAGCCCATTTTTTTGCAGATATTTTGTGGACATTTTTGTCATGTGATGTCTGTGAATCAACCATTGATTGTTTACCAGAAGTGCTTGAACATTTTGACAACTACTTGGTAAAAGTCATCAACCAACCACTAGAAACATCAACAGTTTTTGGAGGGATGCTTTTCCGGTGTGGCATAAACACACTTTGGTGTTCCAAAGAACGTGCAGTGTGCGCAAGACTTGTGCTTGTCAGTATCTGTTTTGACGAACGTGCAAAGTCTAGAGGGACTAGTAGTATTTTTACACCAAGTTCAGACGATTGTATGTCAGAATCATTTTTTCAGAAGAGAAAAATGATATCGTGTTTTCTGCAGCGGTTGAAAATGATCAATGTCAACATTATTCTGGCAGTGGAAAATGTTCCCAAGTTTGTGTTGAGTTTATGCACAGAGGCAGGCATACTGGTGATCCAGAATGTTGATGATGTTAGGATGAACCACATTCAGGAAATAACAGGTGTGTATGTTCTGCGTGAACTTCATAATGAGCCAGTGGAATCGGACGTTGCAAATATCAATTGCCAGAGGATTGAGATTGGGACATCCTCGTACTTTCTCTTAAAACCTAGTATGACAGCGAAGACGCATCCACTAGGACTTAAACAGATAGCATTGTGTGCACCCACAGATGGACTTTATGATCAAGTGTACATGTCTTTGCGCAAGTCTCTCAAGGCTTTGCATGCATGCTTTGTGTCCACAACCTTTGGGGGTTTCAGGCCTTCAGATACAACGGCAGCTCCAGACTACTCTTTTCAGTATCCTTGTGCAACTTCTTCCTTTGGATCGCCTGCTTCTGCCAAGGCATTCTTAGTGGTAGGAGGAGGCGGCATGTTCGAGGCTTTATTATCGTCCACAATTCATCATTATTATGGAGAAAGAAAGAAGCAAGGAATTATGTGTGAAAATTATCCCATAGGTGTGCTTGTCCAAAAAATGTTGGCAAGTGTTCCACGGAAATTATGGATTAATTTGAATGCAAGCTACAACACTGACCAACCTTTTGCAAGGAAGTGGACACAACTGCTTTCAGTTTCAAGGCAGCTTTACCAATGTGGACTGGATGATTGTGAAGTTAAGGATACAAATGTTGAGGATAGACCTGGTTCCAGAACGGTGGAGCCAGTTGTTTTCAAATTGCTGTGTGTCCGTGGGGTTTTACAATTAGTGCGGCAGCTTTTGCAAGTAGAGACAGTGGTCACTGTCACTGGTGTCCGCGAATCAAAGTCCACTAATAAGGTAAGGCACTTGTTTTTGCTTTTTGAATTAAAGTTATGTTACCCAGGATCAAGCATATCGACACAGTCAGAAAACTGTCTGTAACAGATACTGCTGACAGTATATGTATGGGTTCTTTGTGTACTAACTTAGAGCTTTATGATGTAAATATAATGCCAAATGTCGAAATTCATCGTTTGGAGGGTGCGATGTTTTGTACCCGAGAGCCCAGATTATCATCTGCATCGGCCTTATTTTTAATATGTGCATATTTACTAGCTACGTCACAAGCAGAACCCGGTCAATACTGCAGGTCACGAGGTCATCGGTGTGGTACACACGTGTCGGTGTACACGTCTGCTGATGTTCGCCGGCATCCCTTTGACATAATTTTCCATGAGAATGTACAATAAACTTCCATACTCGGTATGCTGTCAAAATCACAATGTGGGTTCCGCTTGACCTGCTAATATTTACTAGTAACGATCGTGCTGCGCGGCATAGTCGGTGCACAGCCAGGGGCATGGCTTGTTCGACTCGGTCTCCGCGCTGAGCCAGCGTCCACGGTGCCTAGTTTGACCTTTGCCGATCCTTTGTTCCTCGGAAACACGAAACAGAACATTGGTATTTATACCCAATTTCTGCACTGCAATTTCACATCTCACACATCAAAGTCTACATAACTGAAAGCATCACTGGAAACGACAAATGCACCATCGCAGGAGAAACACTACCTCTGGTGAATCGTGGAGTGAATGAGAGCCCGCACAGACAAAAATGTGTCGCAACCAGCGATGTGCCGGTCCGATGTCAGGTCTACTTAGGGATATCTTGTCTCTCTTCCTCTTTCTTCTCTTCAATTCCGAGTCTGTCATTGTCGGTGTGAGTCGATACTTTTCTTCGCTGGTTCATCCGCCATCTTGCCTCTGATTGGTTATAATTATGCAGATGACCTAAGGTCATATAGAATAGTTATGTCAGCTACCATCGCCTATCAGAAGCAATCTTTTAATGCGTTCATTCACAAGATTTCGGTGGCCTCTTTTCGATTTGAACGGAAGAAAAAAAGCATTTGGTGGGACAATAGGGTGGTCATTGTCTAAGTGTATGCTAAATCCCAGTAAAAGCTTTTTTGCGAACTGAAGCATTAAAAAAGGTCAGGAGTGCCCCTTTAAGAGAACATTCTTGAGCTTTCATACATGAGCTTTCTTTTTTAAAGCATGCACAATACAGTAGGCCAAATTGTTCTAGTTGACTAGGACTTTTGAAACGTACAGGACTGATAATATGTAGGGTTTTAGAGCTAATTGAGTTGTTTTTCTGTGTTGGTGGCAAAAAGGGGGAATCAGGGGGGGGGGGGGGGAATCAAGTTTTAGGCTCACGTGCGATAGCAAAAGTGTATATATGTAATGGGCCATCCAGTGTCTGTCATCCGAGATAAACTTTAATGTTGACATTTTCTCTGAGACTATTCAACTTTTTCAAGCCTCAGACTTCAAACTTGGCCCAAGGGTACTTTGTGGTAAAACCATTTCTAAACATACCAAGTTCACTGACCTCTCTCAAAGGTCAAGGTCATGGGGTCCAGAAAGGGGTAAAATATAGCCATATTTTGACAAAAACTGTTTTTTCTCGGTGGGTTGAGAGTGCTCTGCAGTGCTAATGCCATGTAATTCCAGGCTGGCGAGCTTGAGGACATCAGCTGCCCTTTTTGCAAGGCTCACAAGATCTAGAAAAGAATGGGGATTGGGAGAGAAAGAATGACAGACCTGTCATTTTGAGCCTTTCACTAAAACACCCATTGCAAAAAGCAATATGGACTAACATAAGGTGCCCTGCCTGGACTATATCCATGCAGGCATCTCCACATATATACAGGTCGTTTGAGTTCGGAGCGCACATTTTTCATAAATATATCCACGTAGAAGCACTTTTCTGTACGACTTTAAAAACAAATGTCATTTTTTTAGTCTCAGTTGACCAAATATGGATATTTTTTTTACTGAACTCTGATGATTTGTCGATTTTGCTGTAGAGTCCCTAACATTTTGTGAAAAGACAAATGCAAGACATTTTCAATACCCCAAATAGAGCCCTGGCAGATTTCAATTTCAAGGTCAAGCATGCAGACTTCATATATGCCTGCGCTGTTTCAGGTTTGAAAACTTTGCAAATTCGTGTAAAAAATGATCTTTCCATGAGCCTATTACTAGTGTGCAACGCCTATTGAAAAAGTCGATGCCTAGTGTCGCGGGTGACACGCGCTTGAACAGGTATTTTCTAGGTGTACATTTTAAGACCTTATCGAGAGCACAATGGTAACAAGTACCACACGAGCAAGATGAACAGAAATCTTTTACATGACTAAATATTCGTCTTATGATGTATTTGCATGTTAACGTCAAGTAATGTTCCAAGCAAGCAATGTTGAAAGAATACTTTTGTTGTACAGTGCATGATTTTGCGTGGTGTGTGTGTCTATGTGTGGGACAGTGGGGGGTGGGAGAGGGGGACAAATGGCTGCATATAATGACAAAAGAAAAGGGTACATTTTTCTCCTTTTTTGTTTTGCACCTTGCACAGATTAAGAAAGCAAACAAAAATCCTGCTCAATGCTGGTCTCATAATTATCAGAAAAGAAGAATCGTTAACGTCCATGTACATTTATTACGTCGTTCCTCTTCGTTTTCGATCTTTTTCATAAAAAAATCAAGCAGTGAATGAACACATTTGTCGCCATTCAGATTCAGGCAACTTTATTATCCATAAAAGGAAATTGTTGCATGGTGGTCATTTTAAGTAACTCGATTAAAAACACCCCACAATATCACAGCTTTAAAATGCTACAATAAAATATATAATACTAGCTCTCTCTACTATACTAATTACTATAAACACATGCGTGAAAACACACACACACACACACACACACACACACACACACACACGCATAAACAAACGTGCTAATTGCAGGTTTAAAAAAAAGTAGTCCATGCCGTCAGGTAAAACCTAGCTCACTGAATAAAAAAGAAAAAAAAAAAGAATCGCATCTTTAATCAAAAACAACAAAAAAACAACAAACATTTTTAAGTACTAAAATTATATCACAGCGCTGGACAGACAACAGTTAGATCCCCTGCCCCCGCCTATCAGGCACCCAATCGCCAGCCCACAGAGAAATACGCAAGTATAGAATAAGACAATCATTTTTGGGTGCCTGATAGGCGGGGGCAGGGGATCTAACTGTTGTCTGTCCAGCGCTGTGATTCCCCTTGGTTTGAGTACTGACAATTCTGCCAGCGCTAGCCTCACCTATCTGGTTTGTGAGTGACTAAAATTATATGATTGTCCAACATTTAAATCAATAATACATAAGAACACAACTATAATTTGCGCTCCTCAATGCAATCAAAAGCACACACTCACACAATATCAGATTACATCACCTTGCGTGAGACAATGATGTAGTGTCGGGAATTTCTACTACACAACCTTCCCATCATGCGGGCCTGATTTTTGTAACTTTGAAGTCTGCGTACTTATTTTTTTACGTCACTACGGAACCTTCAAGCTAGGGCGATCGAACATTATGCATCAACGAAAGTTAGAACATGTTACTAAGTGTGCAGCTGATGTGTTGCTACTTATAGTAATAGATCTTTCTTTTACTGGGCTTAATATATTCGGGGCATATTAAGGATTAAAATCGGCCATTTCATGAAAGAATTCCTAATGTTTACGACTGTACAGCAAAACTAACTGATACATTGTTCGATTTTCTTAAAAGTAAATCGTATTAGGTGAACTGTCACTGAATGATATTTGTTCTCAGGTCGGTATAGAAAAGTGTTTATTTGCGGAGATATAAAATTTGCGAAAAACGTCAAACGACCTATATATACGCCATTTAAAGCCCAAAATATTAAATAGTTAGGAAAACGATCTTTACCTGATGTAACTTTTGTGGTTAGCAGCATGTGCTCGGAAATGCACAACCCAAAACAAAGCAGATTTTGAGGATCGCGGGAGAAGTATGAACGAAACATTATCGGAGTAATGATAGAGGTCACGCAGTACATGCGCCACGCAATGGCGTGGAAAAGGGGAAGGGGGGCCGGGTGTGATGAAAGGAGTTCCACTGAAAGTTAATGTAGTGCTCTGCACTTTTAATTTGTTAGGATATGATTTTTTTCCCGATGTAACCTAGTTTGTAAAGTTGACGCTCATAATGCATAACCCTTTGTTGCCCTTGATCAGCTACTGTTCACGTGACGTAAACATTGGCACGCGCTATTCCTTGCCATACAAGGCGATCTGTCATGAATATTAACACCATTTGTATTTTTAGAATAGGCAAGTTGTGCTACAGCCAATGAACGAACAGCACTGAATCAAACGTAAACAAAAAGCTGACGTCTGCAGTAGTGACTGGCTTGCCTGGGTTTTGATCAGCTGTTTCACTCGAGATCGTCCACTGTTGCTGTTAGAATTTCAAAGTCTGTCGCATAAGCTAAACCACAGCGTATTTTTTGGGACATTGAGGTATTTTCAAGAGGTAAGTCCAGTTTCCAGGTTCTCAGCTCTCCGTTTTCTTTTAATCGCCTCATCTTGGAAGGGCGAATAGGCGTAGTAGTGTTCGAGTCGCAGAGGCAAGTTCGTGTCAGTTGCGTTCAATGGTTTTTGTGTTGTTGTGTTTGGTTGTGCGCATTTTGTTTCTTAAACATTTAACGGAAATAACTTTTAAAAAACAAACAAACAAACAAAAAAGTGTTGTGTTGACAGAAATTGTTATTTTTCCCTTGAAATTACATAGAGGAGTCCGCCTTTTTCGCTAAAATAGTTCAGGACGCCATGTTTAGTAGGTTTGGCAGCTATGCCAACGTAGAACGATGTTGATAATCGCACCATTGTGGAGGTCATTTCAAACTTTTCATGACATAAAAGACCCGACACACATGCACCATAGTTATTGCGAAGTTTTTTTCTCTGAGAGTTTAAGACTTCTTGCCGATTATGTCGGCACCGTTCGAGTTCTTGACGGACTCGGAGCTGTTAAATTCCAATGTGTCCTTATAGATCAGAGAGTGCACTTCTTTTTGGTGCAAAAGCGCTGCTTGATTTTCTGTGTGTGATATGACAGCGTCCAGGAGTGCAGCGAGTGTACAGGGTAAAACAGGCTGGATCAGTAGTACACATTATAAATAACCTGCCCATTGTGTATACCATAGGTTTACTAGTCCTTTATGCTAGTCTAGTAAATAGGGACGATAAGCCAAATTCGTATACCATAGGTCACTTCAGTATTATATTCGTTTCAAGTGTTTATGTTCATAAAGCGCGCCAATGTCACAACTCTAGGGATGAAAATGTATAGGGCTCAGGAAGTTCCCCGCGTTGCCTAGGAGCGTCGGTTGCCGAACCGCCATCTTGAGAGGACACCCTAGCCTGGCGATAGGCTTCAGATTGTAGCGAAGTAGTGTTTCAGCACGTTTTTCTTCATGTTTCTTCATCTTTGGAAACAAACAAAAAACAGATTCTGGTTAGTGGTTTCCTACGGTGATGGCAAGACTTGCTGTTATTGCCTATAGCACGTCAGGACTTTCCTGACGTTGTCCAGACAGCGATTTCCCGATGAGCGCACATGAGTCGCGTTTCCTCTCAAGATGGCCGCCTCAACTAGCGTGATGACCTCAGCTTCCCAAGCCCTATTGTCAGCTGTAGCGTACAAAAATGTACTGCAACAGCATCTCTGTCAACCTTTGGCTATTTTCTGATCTGATGGTGAATTCTAAAATGTTGAGATTGTTTTAATAAATCACTGTCTGATTTTTTTTTGGTTGCTGATCAGCTGATAGTCATGATCAGTATCTGACACAGGACAACCAGTTTTACGTTTATAAGCAGCATGATAGTATGACCATGATTATCACAAGACAAACCAAAAATTGGAGCGATTTTCACAGCAATAATCTGCATGTAACTTTTTACCACACCATATTTATGGTTCCCAATCTGACCATGTGAATCACAACAAAAACAGTGGTCCAGTGTGAAAATGTATGCGAATGGCTAGGCAGTAGGCTAATCAGTGGCATTATTCACCTTTTTGTAGATGTTGAAAATTGTCAATTATTCAAGTTAAAATCTCATCTCCCTCCCCCCCCCCCCCCTCCCCCCCCCCCTCACTGCATGCAGTATAGAATAGTTGGTATTTTAAAGGGCCAAGAAATGTTGACGTCTATTGGTGCATCAAGTTGCAAGTCGCTCGCGATGGTGACACATCGACTGCTGTTTCAGTTTGTTTTTTCCCAACCCAATTTTAATTCATGACTTGAAATTATAACCAGTATGTTTTATTATAGCCCTTGTTCAGCAGGCAAAAGTTATACTGACCTTACTTGGTGTAGTCAGTTAGGGTCAACTAAGACTGGTTTGTACTTTTATGTATTTTTCAGGTAACCTGAGCCATGTTCAGTGGAATGACAAGCTTTCTGTTTGGGAGTGCACCTGGGGATGTGACAGTTGATCAGACCCAGGAAAGCCAGCAAGCTGAACTCAACACCATGGATGCTGAACTAGGATGGGTTCTAGTCGATACACCAGGTATTAACATGGACTTGCAGGGGTGCAACTAGGTGACGGACATTGGTCGTAGTCTGACTGCAGGGCAAAAATGTCCGATTAATGTAGGTGCAAGTAGATCAAATGTCCTATAATAAATGCCTCGAAGCTGCATCCAATCACCGTTTTTGAATTTGTAATTTACGTAGCACATTAGCAGTCTAAGTCTGCATTGCAGGCAGTGACCACTCTGGAAACAATGTTGTCTAATGATCTCACAAGAATACAAGAATGTTATGCCATAATGACCTACTACACAGATGAGCAAAAGAAATGCAGCATCATTTTGAGTCATCACGTCGGTATTTCCGATGACTATAATGATGTCGCATTTATTTTGCTTGTCAGTGCAGAATTTTTATATTGCGGACATAACGTGATGTCCTATTCATATTGGCAAACCCAGGACATTTGACTCGTTTGTGGAAATGTCTATTTACATCTCGGGACTTGATCCAAAAGTCTTTGGACTTTTCTTAGACAACTGAGACTGATTTCTTCCCAGGGACCTTTTCCCTCGTATGTGATAGCAAAAGTTAGTTTGTGTCATGAGCCAGTTATCGTCCGTAGTAAACTTTAACGTTGTCGTTTTCTTGGAGTTTTCTTGAGTCGGTTTTAGAAGTTTGGTCCTAGGAAACCTTTCTAAAAATACTAATTCCACTGACCTCTCTCAAAGGTCAAGGTCAAAGGGGAGTGGAAATAGGTAAAAATATGGTAATATTTTGACTAAATTATTTTTTTTCTCAAATGCTTCTCACAACTTCAAACCTAAATTGCTACAGAGAGGAACCCAATGGAGAAAGAAACATGCTTAGAAAAGACAGTTACAACACAATTTATTATTATATTAATATTTCAAAATAGACTTTTTCAAAATAGACAAAACTAATATAGAGATCAGTTGCTAATAATAATACCGTTATTATGTAGGCGCTTTTTCTCAATTTGTGGGCGAATCGACTCAAAGCGCCCCGAACTGAAACCCAACACGCACACTCATGTAACACACGGATTTACGCCAGTTAAGACAGACGAAGGGCCAGTTCAGCTACTGAAGTTACAGACATTTTTTGATTGCTTGTATTTGAAATTTGTAAAGTGGCCTGAAACCGGTACCAAGTGTGAGGGGTGGAAGAACCGTACCCGGAGAAAGAACCCCCGACGGTCCGCCCGAATTAATGGTGACACTTACCAGAGGAGAAAGACGCCGGAATCCGTTTTCGAACCTCGCACCTTTGGCATTGGTGGCAGGCACCTTAACCACTGCGCCACGGACCGCCCCGCTACTTATCTTCATTGTCACAGAAGGAATGTGGCAACTCTATTTTGGTCCCTATTTGCTAAATTGCTACAGAGTTACCAGATGGCAAGACCTTCCTCACCCTATGCATACTAATGTGGATGACTACAAAGGTCAAGGGTCACACACACACAGAGTGGCACATTGCACCCAAAGAACGTTCTGGAGCATGATTAGGGCAATTAGACGTTAACATTTTTATCAAGTTTTTTTCAGAGTTCAAGGCTTGCCCATGAATGACATCATTTATATGGTATTGAATGCGCTTCGTCTTCTGAGTCTCATCTTGATAGTGTGCCATATTTTTAATTTGGCACACTTCAAAGCTGGTTGGATAAGAAGATTTTAGAGTGACAAGAGCTTTTATTATTAAATATCTGATTTGACCTAGCATTTGTGTATAGTATAATTATACAGTGATAACATGAGCAGGTAAACGCTGTGCATATGAAACATGTAGCAGTCATCAGCCTGATTGACCCAACTGTCACACAGGCATAAACATAAACAGGGATCATATGACTGTGGAAAAAATATGTTAAACCATGGGTGTTGACAGTTTTCTAGCCTCTACTTGCTGTTGAAACTCGGTTACAGCTCTTCAGCAGAGCCTAGGAGCCAGAACTTGTGCATTGAAAGGAAGTTGAGGTTCAGTGATGGTTTAACGAAGGTCATTTATGATCTGATTTCTTTATTTTGAATTTTTGTTTTAGCTCAGAATTATGAATCATAATTTCGACCTAGGAGGAACAGCATGGTTATGCATACACTGTTAATAAGAATTAGTTGGTACAACTGAGTAGACTGGCTTTTAAAAATATTCAGCAAGATTCTCTGTTTCAAAATATTCCTGAAGAAAGCATGGTTCAGGGGAGTAGCAAAAACGCTCCAAGGGTATTAAAATACTAGAAAATAGTTGACATGGCACTTGTATTGTGTCCTCAGAGAACATTCCCTCAGTTCACAACAAGCAGCTTGGGTGTGAGCAAGAGCAGCAGCTTCCAGGCAAGAGGTCAGGGCATCAACAGGACCAGTATCCGCTACCAGTGTCTGTGTTCCCCCTCTCCCTGTCGAGCATGGCTGACAGTGACAGCTCTTCACCAAACTGTGTGCAGGATCATGCCAGTGTAGCAGACTATGCCATTGCTTATCCAGAAGCATGTGCCGACACTTGTCTAACATCTAGGCTTCTGTTTGAAAGTTGGATTGTAACTCCTCCGCCTTGTTTTACAGCTTCTGGTGGAGTGGTTCAGTTGGAGGAGAGCCCCCTGGAAAATCTGCTGATTGAGCATCCCTCCATGTCTGTGTACCATGCCCACCAGGGCACAGAGTCCACAAGTGATGAGGAGAACATTATGGCCGTGTTGCCTGCCTCAGCTCATCGGCAGGACATACAGCAAACGCATCGCCGACCACACATTCTAACTGCTCACGGCAACATGGAGCTTTGCAAGTTATCACGCTTTCATCAACGGCAGCAAACTAAATCTTTGAACAAGCAATTGAATAGAAAGTGCACTGAACGCAGCAACAAAACTTGTTACCAGAATTCCTGTAAAAAACGTGGTTCTCAGCGTAACCGTATTCTACGCCCATCAGGCTGTAAGTCTGGACGACGTGGTCAGCGTGCTGTGTAACTCAGGGTCTCATGCTGTTGCAGCTTGTTGGCCACACTCTGGACAGTCTTATTTATTGGAGTACCTCTTTATTAGTGTTGTGTAATATTATTATTAGCACCTTTACCATTCTAACGTACCTGGCTCTACTTGAACAATAACAACAAATCTGTATTGCATTAAAAAAAATTAAATTTTTAAAAAAATGCCTGTCTTTATGTGTTTCACCAACCACAGGCACTGGACTGCAAGTCTGAAATGTTCCTATATCTTGCGTGCATAGTCTTGGCTTTGTACATAGGGAGGGTCACTTTTCGCAGGAGGAATACTTGTAATTTTTGTGCACTTAGCATCACAATGACTAGAACAGATTGTGCACAATTTATAAATTACCTTCAAGGTTTTTGCAGTTGCTGATTCTTGTATTTAGCATTTCATTTGTAATGCTTCGTCTACTGCACACTTCACGGAAATGCATGTTGATGTACAGCAAATGACCCTCGCTCCAGTCCTTGATTGAAAATTGATTGGCTGATTTTTAGATATTACCGGACACATGAACAGTTTTTGAAACAAAAATAGACATTGACAACATGCTGTCACTGCCAGTTGTAACAGTCACTGAGACCTTCCCTAACTGGACAGCTGCATCTCGTATTAAAAACATTTTTTTGTGCATCTCCTTGGCCGTAAACTGTGGCTGATTTTGGTTTGGCGTAAAGCCTCTTGTCCTTGGACGTGATCATAGTCGCCATGTTGCCACTGGACTGGCCAGATGTGCAATACAGCTTTGCCTGCATGTTTACCTCCTTTGAAAGCAAGCGACCTTCTCTTGCAGCGTGTAGAGTTGGTATGCACGTGAGGCGAGTAGGAAATGTTTCGGGTTTGCTCTGTGGCCTAGCTAACAGAAGATGAGAAAATCTAGCTGGGTAGCTCTCAGAAACATGGCCTAGTTAGGTTACCTACCATGGCAAAAAATGTTGAGTATAAAGCTGATGAGTTATTTAGTCCTGACACACTACAGCAGGAGAGGGATCGACCGTGATAATTCAAGGGCAGTAACAGTTTAGCTTGGCGCCATTAGATGCAAAGCTTGAATTATCGTGGTCATTCCATCTGAGTCGGCTGGTACATAGTTGTTGGGTGACTCCTGTAAAATTTAAACAAGGGGCATGGAGTTAAGTGGGTTAATACTCCAGACTACCAGGATGCATAAGAATCTACAAAAGATTAATACATTTGGTTTTCTTCCCAGATGGGGGATGTAGCAAATGACCACCTAGAGTTTGGCAGTTGAATCATGGACATCAAACGAAGTGAAATGGGCTCTGCAAAGTCAATGTTGACAGAAATGTACAGGTTTTACCTTTAATAGTGTAGAATGCCTGCAGCAACTCATTTGAACATTGTAATATGATTTTGTTGATGTACATGAAGTGTGTGATTTATGTAGTGTAAACTGGACACAAATTTTTGTCGCAAAACAGTTTCATTACATCTTAGAAATAAAGCCTGAAGTACAGAAAATATGGTATTTCAGTTTTTAACTTGTCACTATTATCTGTCAGCTTCATTAAGTAATGTTGATGCTTGAAATGTGAGACATAATATGTCAGTGAGCAGTTGAAATAGAGACACCAAAAATACCGTATAAGGCACAGCATTAAAAATACGTTGACTCAAACTTTCATTCAGACAAAGAAAACCATATGAGACAGGACAGAACATGTATTGGTGCAAATTGGATCAATGTGAAAAATTGATATCTGGCGGAGATGTTTGCTTTTTTTGGTGCTTTTTTCATGTCTGTCCAAAAGGCAAGCAGAACAAAGTACATGTATAAATGGCAACATACTGTTCTTTGCTGGGACTTACTGCGTTTTGCCTGCTTTTTGCTGGATTTCGGTCATAGAAGATACAGGACAGCGAGTGCATTTTTGTGAAAAGCGATATTTTTATTGTGTTAAAATTGAAAATCATGGTTTTCACAAACATGCACTTGTATTTTGTTTGGTTTTAAGACAAAGGACAGGTACATTTCTGTGAAAAGCTTATATTTTTATTTAATTTACAATAAAATGTCACTTTTTACAAACATGGACTTGCCTTCAAGCGGCAGTAATGTTCATCAAGAAGCGAAAGACGATATTGCAAATCTGCCATGTCAAGGCAACACGGAAAAACTTTAGTTCCTGTAGCTAATTCTTTAGACAGATTCAGAAAAAGATGTTAAGAAAAAAAAAACAGTCTGGGTGCAAGCGATGGAAAAAATGAGCACAAACATGTTTTTCCACATGAATTTTGTTTTGTTAATAAGTATTGCATAGTTATGATGAAGGAATGAGATTCAGCCATTCTGAAAAAGATCATCTGCAAGCTGATGTAATTTGAGCTTTAAGTCAAGACATCCTTATTCACGTCATGTAAATAGTAAATAAATAAATCAGCGCATTAAATAGGCGCTTTACCCAATTGAATATCGGCTCAAAGCGCCGCCATGAAGTGAACCCAACAAGCACGCTCACTTGAATCGCGCGCATTCATTCACACACTGTACATAACCACAGAACATTCACGTGCTGCTAAGGGCAAGCTCAAGCGAGCTACTAAAGTTTTTGGAAATTCAAATCGTTTTATATTTGCAATTTGATAAGTGGGATAAAATTGATGGGGGAGGAAGAGTCGGAGTACCCGGAAAAAGAACCCCCGACAGTCCGCCCGAATTAACGGTGACACTAGAGAAGAAAAGTCCGCCGGAACCCAGTATTGAACCTCGCACTTTTAGCATTGGTGGCAGGCGGATGGATTCCTTCACAGTATGCACTTTAAAACCTCGCGCTGGGACCATATGGCGTTGAGGCGCGTCCCCTGGGTGGTGGATAAAGGGGTCCCTCGCGAGAGGGGTGCGCCGAATGAAATAAGGTGCCGTGAACCAACATGGTCTAAGGGAAGGTGATCCCGACAGAAAACCCCTGGTCCTCCTAGTAAGGGGGTTGGGCGTGGGGGCAGCTTCCCCACCCTGCAATCCCCACCCGGGTCTACCCTGGGGGACTTGGGTGGGGTTAGGTACTTTTTAGTTCCCAGGGTCACCCTGGTCAGCCCCACAGGGTGGGTTTTTCTCTCTATTCTGGGGCATGTGTTTCTGTCTACCCTTTGTCCATTCACCTGTATTTGCCTTTTTAACACTCTCCCTACTGTCTGCACTGCCTGTAGCTCTTGATATTGGATGTGTGTTGCTAAATGATCTTAGCTTTATTTAGGCCCCATGTGTTAGGTTTATTTAATGTATTTGACCGGCTGGCGACATACATTCAATGTTCTGTTTAGTTGTTTTTTTTCACAAGCAGTGCAGGCACGTCCTGAGAAAGCCTTGTTGCTGTCGGGACGTTAAGCAATGTACAATCAATCAAACCCACCCTGCAAAAAAGGAAATGGCTACAAAAACGCCGACGAAAAGACAAACAGTAATTCCTTTCCTGGAGGAGGAAGGTTCTTCTACCAGAAGATTTATGACGTCCTGTGGTGAAAGCCGGAAGTCTTCGGAAGCCACAGGACCGAGCCGCTTCTCTCTATCCAGGGACACAACCATGGGCACATGGAATGTCAAGATCATGTACCAGAGCGGCAAGGCCGCCCAGATAGCAGCGGAAATGCAAAAGTACAACCTTTCCCTGCTAGGTATCAGTGAAGCCAGATGGACGCAGTCTGGCCAGAAAAGGCTGTTAAGTGGGGAGATGATTCTGTATTCATGTCATGAAGAGGAGAATGCCCCCCATACAGAAGGAGTAGCATTCATGCTGTCACCAGTGGCACAGAGAGCGCTGATGGGCTGGGAACCTCGTGGGCCAAGAATTATCACAGCAGCCTTTAGAACAAAGAAAAAGCTGAAGCTGAACGTCATCCAGTGTTATGCGCCCACTAATGACAGTGACGAGGAAGAGAAACAAGAGTTCTACGACCAACTCCAGAGTGCCGTGGACAAATGTGAGGAGCGAGACATCACCATCGTCATGGGCGATTTTAATGCCAAAATAGGGGAGGACAACACCGGATACGAAGAGGTGATGGGGAGACAGGGACTAGGGGAGATGAGTGAGAACGGGGAGAGGTTTGTAGACTTTTGTGCTCTAAACAGACTTGTCATTGGAGGCAGCATCTTCCCACACAGAAGAATACACAAAGCAACTTGGGTCTCGCCTGACCATACTACAGAAAACCAAATAGACCATATCTGCATTAGCAAGAAATTCAGAAGATCCCTTCAAGATGTTCGAGTGAGGAGGGGAGCAGATGTCGCCTCAGACCACCATCTGCTTACCTTAAGAATGAAGCTCAAGCTAAAGAAAAGCCGCACAGAGACAACAAGAAGACAGCGCTATAATGTAGGCCTCCTGAGAGAGACTGGAGTGAGAGAAGAGTTCAAACTGGTGCTGTCCAACCGGTTTCAAGCGCTACAGGAGCTAGTAAATGAAGAGGAGGCGGTCACCACAGAGCAGCAGTGGAAGGCAGTTAGAGAGGCGCTGAACTCAACCTGCAAAGACACTGTAGGGTTCAGGAAACACCATCACAAGGACTGGCTGTCGGCACAGACCTTGAAGAAGATAGAAGTGAGGAAGCAGAAGAAAGCAGTTGTCAACAACGGTCGCACAAGAGCAGCCAAAGCAAGGGCACAGGAGGAATACTTGGAAGCCAACCGCGAGGTGAAGCGGAGTATAAGGGCAGACAAGAGAGCCTACACAGACAGACTGGCAGAAAAGGCAGCAGGCAGCGGCAACATGAAACAGCTCTACGACATTACCAGAAGATTGTCGGGGTAAGTATGGCCATACAGAAAGACCAGTAAAAGACAAAGAAGGCAAGCCTATTGCAGACAGAGCAGACCAACTTGACAGATGGGCCGAGTATTTTGAAGAGTTACTGAACAGACCCAGCCCACCCGACCCCCCAGACATCCAGCCAGCAGAGACCGACCTACCCATCAGCTGTGACAGACCCAGCCGGGAAGAGATCAGAAGAGCGGTGGCATTTTTGAAGAACAGCAAAGCAGCAGGGCCAGATGGCATCCCAGCGAGTCTCTGAAAGCAGACCTAGAGACAACAGTTGAGATGCTGTACCCACTGTTTGGAAAGATCTGGGAAGAGGAGGTGATGCCGGCTGACTGGAAGGAGGGGTACCTAAACAAGCTAATCAAGAAAAAACCGATCATGTACAGACCAGATCGCCACTCTCCGCATCATTGTGGAACAGTCTCTGGAGTGGAGCTCCCCGCTGTACGTCAACTTTGTGGATTACGAGAAAGCATTTGACAGCGTGGACCGAGAGACTCTGTGGAAACTTCTACGACACTACGGTGTACCCACAAAGCTCGTCCGCCTGATCAAGAGCAGCTACGATGGCATGACATGTCGCGTGATCCACGAAGGGCAGTTCACCAGGGAGCTCCAGGTCAGAACTGGTGTCAGGCAGGGGTGTCTGCTGTCTCCATTCCTCTTCCTACTGGCCATAGACTGGGTCATGAAGATGACCACAGAGCACAGACGAAGTGGAATACAGTGGACACTGCGGACACAGCTTGACGACCTCGATTTTGCAGACGACTTGGCATTACTGTCCCGCACTCATCGACAAATGCAGGACAAGACCACGAGGCTTGCTGACATCTGGTCCCAAGTGGGCCTCACCATTCACAAACAGAAAACAAAGACAATGAGGCTGAACGCAACCAGGGAAGAACCAGTCTTACTTTTTGGCACCCTGTTGGAGGAGGTGGAGTCCTTTACCTATCTCGGGAGCATCATAGACAAAAAAGGCGGCACTGATGCAGACGTTAGAGCACGAATCAGTAAAGCCAGAGCAGCCTTTCTCCAGTTGAAAAAAGTGTGGAGTTCCAGAGAGCTGTCACAACACACCAAAGTCCGGATTTTCAACTCCAACGTAAAAGCAGTTCTCCTATATGGAGCAGAGACTTGGAGATTGACAAAAACCACAGTCAACAGAGTACAGATCTTCATAAACAGTTGCCTTAGAAGAATTTTGAAAATCCACTGGCCAGAGAAGATCAGCAACGTCAGACTCTGGGAGAGAACAGAGCAGATAACAGCAGAGAATGAAATTGGGCGAAGAAGATTGGATTGGTCACAGTCTGAGAAAGCCAGCTTCCAGTATCACTAGGCAGGCATTGTCATGGAACCCCCAGGGAAAGAGGAAAAGAGGTAGGCCGAGAAACTCCTGGCGGCGAGACCTCGAAGCAGATATCAAGAGACTGGGAACCACCTGGAGTAAAATAGAAGTACAGGACAGGAGTCGCTGGAGGTCTCTCGTCGACGGCCTATACCCGGGTAGGGGTGACAGGCGTAAGTAAGTAAGTAATGCACTTTAAACAACACCAACATAGTTTCTCCAGTGGAGGACACTTTTTCCTAAGCATTTGTGATCACTGGCACCTAGACTGACTTGGAAGCAGGTGAGACATCGTATCATTCAGCAGCTTTAATGATAACAGATTCATTATTACTATTTTATTACATGGTATTTATATGGCGCATTTCTCATATTTATAATATAACTCAATGCGCAGAATGTAGCCGCGAACTGAACCCAACAAGCACGCTCACGTGAATCACACGCATTCACTCACACACTGTACGTAAACACAGAACATTCACGTGGTGCTAAGGGCAAGCTCAAGCGAGCTACTGACGGTATTTGGAAATCGTTTTGTATTTGAAATTTTATTAAGTTGGCTGAAACTGATACCAAGGTGAAGGGGGAGGAAGAGCCGGAGCACCCGGAGAAAGAACCCTCGACGGTCCGCCCGAATTAACGGTGACACTTGCTAGAGGAGAAAAATCCGACGCCGGAACCCGGAATCGAACCTCGCACCTCTAGCATTGGTGGCAGCTGCCTTAACCACTGCACCACGGACCACCCCATATTTTGTATGAAGATGTCGGATACAATATTCAATGAATATGTTTAGACTTGTATGACATCAGTTCAAGTATCTTGGGACTGAAGTATTTTATTTCCTCTTTGAAGTGGTGGTCATGCGTGCTTTGTAGATGCAGACATGATGAGATTTTTTAATGCAGACGTCGTTTATCCGAAAAAATGCTGCAAATTTGTCACTTAGATAATCAGAAAAGCTAGTTTTCAGCTGCTCTTCATGCTTCAATAAGTTTCAGATCGCGAAAAGAAGCGAGTAAAAAAAGTTTATTGTGTAATGAAAATTGCGGTTTCATTTGCAGTACAATGAGAATCTCGCTTTTCACATAAAATGCACTGGATAGGTCTTGCCAAGATCTAAATTTATAAGAAAGATAGAAACATGGACTTGCTGCATCCATATCTGAAAATAAATAATAATTGGACAAAATTTTAGTAGAAGCCCATTGGCCTCGTGCGATTGATGAGGCCATAAAAAAAGGGTGACATTTTGCACTAAAGAAGAAGCCCATTGGCCTCTTGCGATTGATGAGGCCATAAAAAAAGGGTGACATTTTACACTAAAAATGTGTCTTCCTCACTTTCTGCGTTTTGCCTGAACATGGCAGAAATCGCGAAATGAAATGAGCAAGTGTTCAAGACTTATTCTCACTGAAAATAAACAAATACGAAAAATGCATTTCTGTTGCTTGCCGCAATCTATATACAGTCGAAAACGGATAAGGGAAAAAGTCCCCCCCCAAAAAAAAAATCCTGGCCAAAGCTGTTCTTTGTATGACTACTTTTACAATGGATAACTCGAACTCGCTTAAGTCGAACTTCGGATAAGTCGAAGATGTTTCTCCACAAGTCAAAATTAAAAAAACAACAACACGCAGTTCCATATGCCCTTGTCAAAGACGGATAGGTCGAAAAATGCTTAAGTCAAACCATATTTTCCCCCTGTCCAAAGCTGCTGTTCTAGGACTAATTTTACATCTATTTCTAAAACGGTCCAGTTTGGGTTAATTAATGCGTTTCTCGTTTTCTAAACTCGGATGCGTCGAACCATTTTTTTTTTAGGCCAAAGCTGCTCTTTCCATGACTAACATTTAACTGAAAATGGCTCCGTTAAGACGAACTGTCCAATTTATGTTAATTAAACTTCAGATAAGTTGAATGTGTTTCTCCTTTTCTAAACTGGGATAAATTGAACCATTTTTCCCCTGTGGCCAGAGCTGATCTTTCTATGACTAATATTACAACTGAAAACGGCTCCGTTAAGTTGAACTTCGGACAAGTCAAATGTGTTTCCAAACTCGGATAAGTCGAACTCAATTTTTTTTTTTTGTTAACACGAAGCGACATATTCACACCGGCACCTTCTGATCATGTTTAATTGTCAAATGCTGCACACCTCGAACTTCAGGCCAGTCGAAGGTGGTCATTATTAAAATCGTGCGCGCGCCCGTACGTACGTGCGTGTGTGTGAGAGAGATGTGAAAAGTAATGAAACTTTATTTCCCAAGGATAATGATCAGGCACTGAGACCTTTTTTTTCAATCATGTCCATGCACGCACACACACGTGTAATATATGAGCTAATTTAAATGGAAAGGCAAAACATGAACATCAAAAGGCTAATTTACAGACTCGCGCAGTCGCAAACACAAACATACACACATAGTCTAATGCATTGAGAACCTGAAATAAACTTGAACGTTAAAAACAGGTTGAGCAATAACGGCGTCGACAAAATCTGCAATACAACTTGGGGCGCTTGAGTAACACAGACACGGCTATGGGCGGGTGTGTGCCTGTGGGTGACTTTGAAAGTTACCTGTTTCCAACGATGGTGGATCAATAGTTGGCAATGCCTACTTTGTATTCAAATGGTCTCTGTATGTCTTACAATATTGCTTAACAAAGAGGCTAACAGCTTTTGTAGTCTGAATGTAATGAAATGAAAAACGTCTCTGCTATCCTTAATTCTCCTTTGTAGGTAGGAAAGTTCCAACAACGTTTAGGGCCACTAGAAGACTCTGTTGTGTGAGCATACTCACATGGACTGTGAAAAGAAGAGTAGAAAAGTCTCTGCTGAGGCAAGACAACATTGACAACCCGTTTTGTCAGGAATCAAAGCCCACCCTAGAGCAGACCGCTTTAATGCCTCCATTGCATTTCTATTTTTCTTTTTCATTACTATTGTTACCCCACCCGGGTCTGCCCTGGGGGACTTGGGTGGGGTTAGGTATTTTTTAGTTCCCAGGGTCACCCTGGTCAGCCCCACAGGGTGGGTTTTTCTCTCTGTTCTGGGGCATGTGTTTCTGTCTACCCTTTGTCCATTCACCTGTATTTGCCTTTTAAAAACTCTCCCTACTGTCTGCACTGCCTGTAGCTCTTGATATTGGATGTGTGTTGCTAAATGGTCTTAGCTTTATTTAGGCCCCATGTGTTAGGTTTATTTAATGTATTTGACCGGCTGGCGACATACGTTCAATGTTCTGTTTATTTTTTTTCACAAGCAGTGCAGGCACGTCCTGAGAAAGCCTTGTTGCTGTCGGGACGTTAAGCAATGTACAATCAATCATTACTATTGTTATACAGTCCTGTGTCCAACTTTGCCTTTTCTTTCAAAGCTCCTGGAGAAGATAGTGCTGACACAGCTGCTTGAGATTAATGGTCTGTGGCATGTGTTCCAGTCAGCATATATAGGTCTGGTCATAGCACGGAGACAGCATTGCTGCATGTTGTGAACGATCTACTTGCTGCTAACGATGATGATGATGTCTTTATTTTAGCTCTGCTTGACTTGAGTGCAGCCTGACACTATAGATAATGACATTTTACTTGCGCGCCTGCATAATGTGTTTTGGCATTCAATGCACTGCACTGAAATTTGTCCAGTCTTACCTTGTTGGTCGCAAGTAGATGGTCTCGGTGGCAGGATACGAGTCCCACCCTGTGGATCTGCTTTGTGGCGTTCCACAAGGGTCAGTTTTGGGGCCTGTTCTTTTTACGCTGTATACACAGCCCCTGTCCCAACTCCCATGTCATTGACGTCACTTTGTTTCTTATCATTTATATGCTGATGACACAGAATTGTACAAACGCTCCCCACATCAGCATGTTCATCAGATGGTGCAGTCAATAGAGGCTTGTATTAGTGATGTTTAAAAGTGGACCACACAGAACAAGCTCCAGGTGAACTGATGCCCTCCGATTGACATGCTCCTCTACGTGCAGCACGGATCTTCCCGATTCAATGATGGTGGGCGAGAGCACCATCTTTTCTAGCTCGGCCCATAACTTGGGTGTCATTTTTGACAACAGGCTAACAATGAAAGAACAAGTGAAGAAAGTTTGCCAGCTTGCCTTCATTGAACTCAGAAGGATCAGTACTGTTCGACATCTCTTGACTAGAAGTGATTAAGACACTTGTTATGTCCCTTGTGCTGTCCCGCATAGACTACTGCAAAGTGCAATGCTCTGTTGTCTGGTTCTCCGCAAAACCTACTTGACCAACTCCAAAGAGTTGTGAACTGTGCTGAGTGACTGATTTTTCGGGTACCAAAGCATCTCTCAAAACACCTCTTCTAGTTAATTTGCCCTGGCTGCCAGTTACATACAGAATCCAGTACAAAGTCTGTGTGATCTGTTACAGCATTATCTCTGGTTCTGCCCAGCCAGACCTATCTGATCTAGTCCAGCTTTACACACTGTCACATTCACCACACTCTGCTCCAGATACCCGCATCTTCCACATCCCCAGACCTAAGAAGAAGACTCGGGACTATCATGCTTTGTCGTACTCTGGCCCCGTTACATGGAATTCTCCCCCAGCTGATGTGCGCCATGCGCCATCACTTTCTGTTTTTAAATCAAAACTTAAAACTCATTTTTTTTCTCCCTGGCTTATATCTAAGGACATTTTCCACCTGTCCTACATGACTGTACTACTACTGTGAGTGTGTATATATGTGTGTGTGTGCCTAGCATTAGGTTTTCAGTTGTAATTTTGTCATGTTTTTCTGTATATATGTCTTAGTATTTTTTAGTGTAACATGTAAAGCGCCTCGAGCACCTATTGTGATTAGGCGCTATAGAAATTGACATTATTATTATTTATATGATTACAGCCAAACACGTAACAATTGTAAGGAACCGAGGAGAATAAGCACAAATTGAGTCGGTCGGTCCACGTTACGTGTATTCTCTCTTCTCTCTTTGTTGATCATTACTGATGGTATAGAAATAAGAAGTGTACTCATCTCTGTAATGTCAGTTTGTTTGGGCAGAAGGCTTGTCTGACATTTCTAGGATGGAAAAATGGAATACAGGTTACATTTTAAGCCACATGCAATGAATTCTTTTTAACTTAAAGCTGTTCATTTGGGTGTAAATCCTTCAGTCGTGTATATGAGAAAAATGCCACAGAAAAAAATAACATCCTGAATTACTGCTGCTTTCAGATGTGCCTACCCGGCACCGGCCTCCACGTGGCGTGGGTGGGTAGTCCTCTCGGTCCCTGACTGAGTGGGCTAGCAGACGGGTGCCATCTTTGTCCAGGATTAGGACTTGATGTCCCTCGCGCTGGGACCATATGGCGTTGAGGCGCATCCCCTGGGTGGTGGATAGGGGGTCCCTTGTGAGAGGGGTGCACCGAATGAAATAAGGTGCCGTGAACCAACATGGTCTAAGGGAAGGTGACCCCGACAGAAAACCCCTGGTCCTCCTAGTAAGGGGGTTGGGCGTGGGGGTAGCTTCCCCACCCTGCAAAAAAGGAAATAGCTACAAAAACGCTGACGAAAAGACAAACAGTAATTCCTTTCCTGGAGGAGGAAGGTTCTTCTACCAGAAGACTTGTGACGTCCTGTGGTGAAAGCCGGAAGTCTTCGGAAGCCACAGGTCCGAACCGCCTCTCTCTATCCAGGGATACAACCATGGGCACATGGAACATCAAGACCATGTACCAGAGTGGCAAGGCCGCCCAGATAGCAGCGGAAATGCAAAAGTACAACCTTTCCCTGCTAGGTATCAGTGAAGCCAGATGGACGCAGTCTGGCCAGAAAAGGCTGTTAAGTGGGGAGATGATTCTGTATTCAGGTCATGAAGAGGAGAATGCCCCCCATACCGAAGGGCCAAGAATTATCACAGCAGCCTTTAGAACCAAGAAAAAGCTCAAGCTGAACGTCATCCAGCGTTATGCGCCCACTAATGACGGTGACGAGGAAGAGAAACAAGAGTTCTACGACCGACTCCAGAGTGCCTTGGACAAATGTGCGGAGCGAGACACCACCATCGTCATGGGCGATTTTAATGCCAAAATAGGGGAGGACAACACCGGATACGAAGAGGTGATGGGGAGACAGGGGCTAGGCTCGGAGATGAGTGAGAACGGGGAGAGGTTTGTAGACTTTTGTGCACTAAACCGACTTGTCATTGGAGGCAGCATCTTCCCACACAGAAGAATACACAAAGCAACTTGGGTCTCACCTGACCATACAACAGAGAACCAAATAGACCATATCTGCATTAGCAAGAAATTTAGAAGATCCCTTCAAGATGTTCGAGTGAGGAGGGGAGCAGATGTCGCCTCAGACCACCATCTGCTTACCTTAAGAATGAAGCTCAAGCTAAAGAAAAGCTGCACAGAGACAACAAGAAGACAGCGCTATAATGTAGGCCTCCTGAGAGAAACTGGAGTTGGAGAAGAGTTGAAACTGGTGCTGTCCAACCGGTTTCAAGCGCTACAGGAGCTAGTAAATGAAGAGGAGGCGGTCACCACAGAGCAGCAGAGGAAGGCAGTTAGAGAGGCGCTGAACTCAACCAGAGGCAGAAAAGGCAGCAGGCAGCGGCAACATGAAACAGCTCTACGACATTACCAGAAGATTGTCAGGCAAGTATGGCCATACAGAAAGACCAGTAAAAGACAAAGAAGGCAAGCCTATTGCAGACAGAGCAGACCAACTCGACAGATGGGCCGAGTATTTTGAAGAGTTACTGAACAGACCTAGCACACCCGACCCCCCCCAGACATCCAGCCGGCAGAGACCGACCTACCCATCAGCTGTGACAGACCCAGCCAGGAAGAGATATTAAAAACACTTTTCAGAGAGCAGGGTATCACAATTGCTAGTTTAATTACTGCTCTTGGATTTATTATCAGTACTGTTGTGTTACTGTAACAGGTGGTGGTAGCAGCCCTACTCCACCAGCACCTCCAGTTCCATCAGACCCAAAAGATTTACAGGCATGGGTAAAAAAACAGTTGTCTCATATATCAGACTTGCTTCAGAAATTGGCTGTAAAAGCAATGGATGCTTTGCCTGGCATAATAGGGAGTGTTGTCAGTTGGCTGATTAGTACTGCAACAAAGGTGGTAGGGTTTATGGCAGAGCATGTGTGGGTCTTTTTGGTGACAGTAGGAGGGTTAATTATAGGTTATTTAATGAAACGGGTAAAGAAGTAATATTCCTAATCCAGTAAGGCCTATTACCAATGCAGTTCTCTCCGACTCATGTGTGTTTACTGGGGTTTCTGGCTGTGCTGGTGCCGGTGCAGGTGTCGGTGCTGATGCTGGGGCTGTTACTGACATTGCTGGCATTACTGTCTGTACAGGTGATGATGATGTTACTGGCATTATTAATGGTTTTAATGGTTGTAGGTGAGTGGTTGTTGGGCTCAAGTTTACAGATTGATTGAGTCCTAATTTTTGATCACGCCCAGCAACAATTATTTCATTATTATAATTTGTTATTGTCCCCATTTGAAGTTGAAGGTCTGATGGTAACATGTATAGCCCAATGCCAACTACAAAGTCAACTTTCGATCTGGCATATCTGAGAACGTCTTGGTAGTGTTGTATGCTTGAAGGGAGATCAACAACTGAGTTAATTGAATCTTCAAGGTTTGCAAGAAACTGTTTTTGTGCTTCAAATTTCCCACTACCGTTTAAAATGTTTGATTTTGTTTGAGCTTGTGCTCCTAGTATATACCACACATATGTTCTGATAGACTCATTTATGCGCTCAACTCCTGCTTGAGTAAACCCGTCACTCCTGTCTAAGACAAATGTGGTCCAGGCATTAGACTGTTTCTGTTCAATTGAGCCTAACCACACTTCAGATTTTGATGAGAATGAAGAGTAGGGAGGCCAGTAATCTTGAGGGTATTGTCTGTGACTCATAGCATAATACAATGTACCCATGCCTTTGTGATCATCAAGTTTTTGTGTAAAGTCATACTTTGTACTGATGTTAAATTCATTACAGATTCGTTCAAACGCTTTCATATCCATGGAATTGTTAAACTGATTAAAACTGGATTCAGTAGGCAGTGGGGTATGGAGTTCTGACAGTATTCTTCTAAGCTGGTAATATATGTGGAAACGATAGACAGACTTAATCAGTTTGTTTGGATGATTCAAATGGTCTGTGAAAGAAACGCCACAGCCAGTAGTTGAGCATAGTATAGCAAAGTTAAGTTGGTTTTGAAACATCTGTAGTGGGCTTGAAGACCACTTTCTTGCAGTTGCATCATCTGTAATTGGAGGGTTTAGGTAATGATCATACGGATTCGGCACTTTCACTTCAAATAAATCTCCTTCAGACAAAGCTATATCAAGCTCATTTAGCTGAATTATTTTCTGATCATAAGTTGGTGCGACATTGTATTTGGCATTCACGTTAAATTGAAACGCGTTTACAGTGGCAATTGTTGGTGATTTAAATTCCATTATGCTTTTTTTTTTTTTTTTTTTTTTTTTTTTTTTTTTTTTTTTTTTATGTGATAATAAAAATGTTTATAACCTTATCAAATCTTACCCCCACCTGGGTCTGCCTTGGGGGACCTGGTGGGGTTAGGTACTTTTAGTTCCCAGGGTCACCCTGGTCAGCCCCACAGGGTGAGTTTTTCTCTCTATTCTGGGCATGTGTTTCTGTCTACCTTTGTCCATTCACCTGTATTTGCCTTTTTAAAACTCTCCTACTGTCTGCACTGCCTGTAGCTCTTGATATTGGATGTGTGTTGCTAAATGGTCTTAGCTTTATTTAGGCCCCATGTGTTAGGTTTATTTAACGTATTTGACCAGATGGCGACATACATTCAATGTTCTGTTTATTTATTTTTTTTCACAAGCAGTGCAGGCACGTCCTGAGAAAGCCTTGTTGCTGTCGGGACGTTAAGCAATGTACAATCAATCAATTATCAAATCTTGATACAAGCAAACCAGTGTGGTTAACTAATGGAATTGATAATCGTGATGGTAGCAAAGCTGTAGCTATCCATGAAATGTTTTACACTGTAAAGTGGTTTAATGTAACAGATGATAAAAATTATTCTGTAAGTGGAACTCTTGATGGTATTGAGAAGGGCGATATTTTACGAGCTGGGTATTATGACTTTTGTACTTTAGCTGATTGGCTTCAAAATGAATTTAAAATTAAGGCAACTTTAAACCCAGCTAATTTACTTGTTACAACTGAATTTCTGAAAAGTGGTCAGTTTTCTTTATCAATTAGTCTTTTATTATTACTTGGTTTTTTAGGTAAAAAAATTATACATCCAGATGAAGATTGGACACCATCAGTCGGGCGTCTACTTTCACCAAAAAAAACAAAAATAACTGGCAGATATCCTGTTCATTTGTCAGTACACACAGTGCTAAATGTTCATTTAAAAGAACTAAGCACTACTGATAATCTTCACAATGGAAAGCCTTCGACTTTGTTGAAATGTGTGTCGACTGGAACTGCTCCTTATTGTGAAAATGTAGTTAGATTTCCTAATTCACAGTTTAAAAAATTAGGCTCCAGTTTCTTTGAATCATTGAGCTTATATGTAATGCATAATGCAGTTGTCATGCATGATTTTTATGTTGTGTTGGAAGTGAAATAAATTTTATTTTGTTTTATAAAAATGAGCGGTCTTGGTCCAAAGCCGAGAATTATGTCACGCGATACACAACGGCTGTGTACACAAATTGACACTGTGCACTTAGTCTCGTTACTAAGGTCCTATACCGCGCTCATATCATGAGCGGCGTTTCTACCGTACTACGTCATTTGTTTACACTGTTACTAAGACCCTATGACATAGTACGTTAAAAACCGCGCTCATGGCATGAGCGTCGTTTCTACCGTACTACGTCATTTGTTTACACTGTTACTAAGACCCTATGACATACTTACTTACTTACGCCTGTCACCCCTACCCGGGTATAGGCCGTCGACGAGAGACCTCCAGCAACTCCTGTCCTGTGCTTCTCCTTCGATTCTACTCCAGGTGGTTCCCAGTCTCTTGATGTCTGCTTGGAGGTTTCGACGCCAGGAGTTTCTCGGCCTACCTCTTTTCCTCTTTCCCTGGGGGTTCCATGACAATGCCTGCCTAGTGATACTGGAAGCTGGCTTTCTCAGACTGTGACCGATCCATCCCCATCTTCTTCGCCCAATTTCATTCTCTGCTGTTATCTGCTCTGTTCTCTCCCAGAGTCTGACGTTGCTGATCTTCTCTGGCCAGTGGATTTTCAAAATTCTTCTAAGGCAACTGTTCATGAAGGTCTGTACTCTGTTGACTGTGGTTTTTGTCAATCTCCATATCTCTGCTCCAGATAGGATAACTGCTTTTACATTGGAGTTGAAAATCCGGACTTTGGTGTGTTGTGACAGCTCTCTGGAACTCCACACTTTTTTTAACTGGAGAAAGGCTGCTCTGGCTTTACCGATTCGTGCTCTGACATCTGCATCAGTGCCGCCTTTTTTGTCTATGATGCTCCCGAGATAGGTGAAGGACTCCACCTCCTCCAAAGGGGTGCCAGCAAGCAAGACTGGTTCTTCCCTGGTTGCGTTCAGCCTCATTGTCTTTGTTTTCTGTTTGTGAATGGTGAGGCCCACTTGGGACGAGATGTCAGCAAGCCTCGTGGTCTTGTCCTGCATTTGTTGATGAGTGTGGGACAGTAATGCCAAGTCGTCTGCAAAATCGAGGTCGTCAAGCTGTGTCCACAGTGTCCACTGTATTCCACTTCGTCTGTGCTCTGTGGTCATCTTCATGACCCAGTCTATGGCCAGTAGGAAGAGGAACGGAGACAGCAGATACCCCTGCCTGACACCAGTTCTGACCTGGAGCTCTCTGGTGAACTGCCCTTCGTGGATCACGCGACATGTCATGCCATCATAGCTGCTCTTGATCAGGCGGACGAGCTTTGTGGGTACACCGTAGTGTCGTAGGAGTTTCCACAGAGTCTCTCGGTCCACGCTGTCAAATGCTTTCTCATAATCCACAAAGTTGACGTACAGCGGGGAGCTCCACTCCAGAGACTGTTCCACGATGATGCGGAGAGTGGCGATCTGGTCTGTACATGATCGGTTCTTCCTGAATCCTGCTTGCTGGTCTCTCAGCTGGGGGTCAACGGAGCTCTTCATTCTCTCTAGGATGATCCTGTTGAAGACCTTTCCTGGTACTGACAGCAAGGTGATTCCTCTGTAGTTGGAACACTTGCTGAGGTCGCCTTTCTTGGGAAGCTTGATTAGGTACCCCTCCTTCCAGTCAGCTGGCATCACCTCCTCTTCCCAGATCTTTCCAAACAGTGGGTACAGCATCTCAACTGTTGTCTCTAGGTCTGCTTTCAGAGACTCCGCTGGGATGCCATCTGGCCCTGCTGCTTTGCCATTCTTCAAAAATGCCACTGCTTTTCTGATCTCTTCCCGGCTGGGTCTGTCACAGCTGATGGGTAGGTCGGTCTCTGCCGGCTGGATGTTGGGGGGGGTCGGGTGGGCTAGGTCTGTTCAGTAACTCTTCAAAATACTCGGCCCATCTGTCGAGTTGGTCTGCTCTGTCTGCAATAGGCTTGCCTTCTTTGTCTTTTACTGGTCTTTCTGTATGGCCATACTTACCCGACAATCTTCTGGTAATGTCGTAGAGCTGTTTCATGTTGCCGCTGCCTGCTGCCTTTTCTGCCTCTGCTGCCAGGCTGTCTGTGTAGGCCCTCTTGTCTGCCCTGATACTCCTCTTCACCTCGCGGTTGGCTTCCGAGTATTCCCCCTGTGCCCTTACTTTGGCTGCTCTCGTGCGACTGTTGTTGACCGCTGCTTTCTTCTGTTTCCTCGCTTCTATCTTCTTCAAGGTCTGTGCCGACAGCCAGTCCTTGTGGTGGTGTTTCCTGAACCCTACAGTGTCTTTGCAGGTTGAGTTCAGCGCCTCTCTAACTGCCTTCCACTGCTGCTCTGTGGTGACCGCCTCCTCTTCATTTACTAGCTCCTGTAGCGCTTGAAACCGGTTGGACAGCACCAGTTTGAACTCTTCTCTAACTCCAGTTTCTCTCAGGAGGCCTACATTATAGCGCTGTCTTCTTGTCGTCTCTGTGCGGCTTTTCTTTAGCCTGAGCTTCATTCTTAAGGTAAGCAGATGGTGGTCTGAGGCGACATCTGCTCCCCTCCTCACTCGAACATCTTGAAGGGATCTTCTAAATTTCTTGCTAATGCAGATATGGTCTATTTGGTTCTCTGTTGTATGGTCAGGTGAGACCCAAGTTGCTTTGTGTATTCTTCTGTGTGGGAAGATGCTGCCTCCAATGACAAGTCGGTTTAGAGCACAAAAGTCTACAAACCTCTCCCCGTTCTCACTCATCTCCGAGCCTAGTCCCTGTCTCCCCATCACCTCTTCGTATCCGGTGTTGTCCTCCCCTATTTTGGCATTAAAATCGCCCATGACGATGGTGATGTCTCGCTCCGCACATTTGTCCACGGCACTCTGGAGTCGGTCGTACAACTCTTGTTTCTCTTCCTCGTCACTGTCATTAGTGGGCGCATAACACTGGATGACGTTCAGCTTGAGCTTTTTCTTGGTTCTAAAGGCTTCTGTTATAATTCTTGGCCCAAGAGGTTCCCAGCCCATCAGCGCTCCCTGTGCCACTGGTGACAGCATGAGTGCTACTCCTTCTGTATGGGGGGCATTCTCCTCTTCATGACCTGAATACAGAACCATCTCCCCACTTAACAGCCTTTTCTGGCCAGACTGCGTCCATCTGGCTTCACTGATGCCTAGCAGGGAAAGGTTGTACTTTTGCATTTCCGCTGCTATCTGGGCGGCCTTGCCGCTCTGGTACATGGTCTTGACGTTCCATGTGCCCATGGTTGTATCCCTGGATAGAGAGAGGCGGCTCGGTCCTGTGGCTTCCGAAGACTTCCGGCTTTCACCACAGGACGTCATAAGTCTTCTAGTGGAAGAACCTTCCTCCTCCAGGAAAGGAATTACTGTTAGTCTTTTCGTCGGCGTTTTTGTAGCTATTTCCTTTTTTGCAGGGTGGGGAAGCTACCCCCACGCCCAACCCCCTTACTAGGAGGACCAGGGGTTTTCTGTCGGGGTCACCTTCCCTTAGACCATGTTGGTTCACGGCACCATATTTCATTCGGTGCACCCCTCTCACGAGGGACCCCCTATCCACCACCCAGGGGACGCGCCTCAACGCCGTATGGTCCCAGCGCGAGGACCCTATGACATAGTACGTTTAAAACCGCGCTCATGGCATGAGCGGTGTTTCTACCGTACTACGTCATTTGTTTACACTGTTACTAAGACCTTATGACATAGTACGTTAAAAACCGCGCTCATGGCGTGAGCGGCGTTTCTACCGTACTACGTCGTTTGTTTACACTGTTGCTAAGACCCTATGACATAGTACTTTAAAAACCGCACTCATGGCATGAGCGGCGTTTCTACCGTACTACGTCATTTGTTTACACTGTTACTAAGACCCTATGACATAGTACGTTAAAAACCGCGCTCATGGCATGAGCGGCGTTTCTACCATACTACGTCATTTGTTTACACTGAATACCACGATCACATGAGATTACACAGCCTCGCTAAGGTCCTTGTAAACAGAGTCATTTAACTCTGTGTTCCGTCTAGCATTTCTTAGTTGTCCACAGCAAGAAAGTGATAGCAATGACTCTGTTTGAGAAAGCTCAATATTCTGTTAACGCCGTGCGGTCCAACGCTGTTGATTACACAGCTTAGTCTACAGCCTTTACGTAACGGCAAAGCGAGATCGATATGTTTATTTTCCGCGGCGGGCACAGCCTAGTCACCTGTAATAGCGTGTAGTTGGCCACTGGTTTTAAGATAGCTCAATGTTAGTGTAAACAAATCGCATTAGGCTGTGCTAACTTCATAATAGCACGTTGACACTGAGTGACCTACAAAATTGAAGGCTTGCAAGGACCGGGTTTCTACGCAGTTGTTTTTAAAAGGTCTAACGCTACATTGTCTAGCAAAATTAAACAACTGGCAAAAATAACTGTCATATTGAATAGAGTCCGCCATGCTTTTTTCGTACGGTACCACCAAGAAACTGTAAAAGATCGGTCCTTTTACTCATAGCCGTGTTTAAAGTAAAACGCAATTAGTCAGCGTTGATTCAGGCAAATTACACTAGAAAATAACCGTAACGACGCTTACCGATCTCAACGTAGTATATTTTAAAAGATTTAGTGCTATCACTGGTTAAGAATAATGAGAATAATGTCCGTCACTTTGAAACACAACTACCTCACTCCACACACAAGGGTAGAAAGAAAGCGACCAGGTTTATTGTTTGTCAGTGTCACACACCTGTTGTCAACAGAGACTGACGTCACTAGAGGTGCGCGTGCACACTGAGCCGGCGTGTAAGCCTTGTGTGTCGCGTGACTCAGCTGATAGCGGTAGACGACCGTTGAGTTCACGTGTACATTCAAAATGTACACACTTACATAATCAATAGATTAATTAGCTCAAGGGTTAATTTTGCTTTAGTCATGAATGGCATTGGTTTTAGAAATCTTTATTTTACTGAAAAAAATAAAGAAAATCCTAGAAAAACGGGGTATGTTGTTATAGGAGCGATTTGTGGGCAAAAACAATGGAAAATTGGCGTCAGAAAATTCCCTTTTCCTCTCATATTTCCTATCTCTCACAGGCATATAAGAACACTGACTATTCAAACTGCATAAAAGAAGTGCCGTGGAATGTTGATAAAACAAGTCATGATAAGTTTGCAAATCTTGAAGTTGATCATGTTTTTTAAATTATAGTATGAATTTCCAAATCTTTTATTTCCATATTTTTGTCTTGCCTGCAATCACAAAAGTGAGTGTTAATGGGCCATCTGTTGTCTGTCCGTCTGTCGGCATTTGCTTGGAGACTATTCAAGTCTCAGACTTCAAACTTGGCCCAAGGATACTTTTTGGCAAAACCTTTATAAACATACCAATTTTAGTGACCAAAGGTCAAAAGGTGGAGGGGGGGGGGGGGGCGGGGTGAAAGAGAACGAGGCCAAATCAATGTTATAGTGCGTTAACGATGTTTGTGAACCACACTTTTCCACAAAAATTTCTTAGAGAACATAGTTTTGACACACCTCTGAAAGAAGTATTTACTTACATGAGTGCCCTCCTAAATTCATGAGAATGAATGTTTCTACCCAGACGTTTGTATCCAGCTGAGGTACGATTTTAGACAGATTTTGTAAACCGTTTAGATCCTCTCTGAAGTAAGCCAAGCTTTCCTTTTAGTACACGCACATCTGCATGAAAGACGAGCTACGTCATTTTGTGAGATGGACGTCGTTCAGAGTAATACGTTGTTTGTCTTCTGGCAATCCATGTTACCTGTTTGAGTGTTGTTAATCCTTTCATGTACATATTCTGTAAATTTGTTTTTGTTTAGCAGAATGGCTAAAAAAAAATTAAAAAAAAAAAATCACATGAAAGAATGTTTTGCTTATGTTGATATGAAAGATTACTAAATAAAACTTTTCTGAAATTCTGAAAACGGACGCGTGAATAAAGACATGATATTTAATAAATTTGGTGGGGTTTTAAAAAAAGTACCTGTAAATAATTTACCTTGCAAGTTATGGTTCAAATTATTGTAATGTTTCTCACATAATTAAGTTCTCTTTCATAGGAAACCAAAATTTCTGGAAGAAACCTTTCCATTTGTCTGTCAATGGTCCATCACATAAATAACAAAATTCTATTTGACCATGTAGCTGCGATGATGACTCGCAGGACAAATATTGAATGCTGAGACCTCTTGTTCAAAATGTGAACTGAGACAGTTGTACTTGTAAGAAATTACAGAGGCCGTTTCCACTTGCACATCAGGCCGGGTCGAACGCTGGTCCAAAGCAGGGTTAAACTGGTGTTGGATCTAAACCGCATTCCATTCCGTGTCATCACTATGAGTGTTGCTCATCAACAGTGAACATGAGATGTTTCTACGGTTTTTCATCCATGTCTGTGCTAAAAATGCTCATATGTTTGCAGCACAATTTGCCTCCTGCAGTCTTGAGACCGTGGCAGAGAACAAACACTTCTGATTATAAAGTAATTGGTTGCTGATCAAACTGACCATGTAAGAATGCTGTTAATCAACAAAGTTGTCATAAAGGTCATGATCCTGTACTAAGAAAACTTTCTTTTTTTCAAACTTTGCTGTACGAGTAGCTCATGTTCGAGATCGTCTCTTTCTATGCCGTAAGAAATGGTACATAAAAAATAATTAAAATAAAAAGAAAGATGGTCTCCAAGCAAGAGCCAAAATACATCATGAGCCACATAATGTGTTGTCTTGTGGAAAGCGCCATGATGGATTTTAAGTTGCTTTGTCACATCATGTGGGCGTGTCAACCCCAGTTCCAGATGCACGTGTAAACACATCGACCCGGGTTGAACTCTACTTCGGTTCAGCCTGGATTGCACTTCATTTCTTGCAACTAACAAACAGGACATCTACAATGTTGCAAATGCAAAAACACTTTTTGGGGGCTTAACCGATTCGTGTCCGGCCCCGAGTATACTCATGGCCCAAAATTTCTCCTACACGGCCGGCCACGAGTTAATTCGTCGCCCAATTAAAATTAATTAAATCAAAATCAATTAAAATCTCATTAAAAACCTTTTCACGTCTGCATAATGTACATAATCAAGTAATACATTCCATTTAGTGAAAGTATACCAACTTTCAGCTCATTTCATACATTTTTCTATTTTTTGTGATTTTTTTTAAGTAATGTGACTAGTTTTCAGTAATTTTTAGTAAAAAAAAACTGGGACCAGGAAGAGCATAGACAAAAAATAAACATGGACAGTAATAGGTTTAGATCAAAGTACTTACATGCACTGCGATTTCAAATCCATGAAAATGTTTTAGGAATGACTTCTTTGTTTCCCTAGGGTCCCAGCCCTTCACTAGACACAATGCCTACCCTGCCCAAGCTCTCCTAACACTCGTTATTATCATATTCATTATTATGTAAGTATGCATTCATATTTTTGTGTCTTGACAAGATAGTCTCTCTTGTCTACGTCCTTAAAACCAAGTGCGTGTTTGAAGTGTTACAAACAGCCACCAAGGTTTTGGAAAGGCCAGCCACTTTTCGGTCGAACTGGGATTTATCTCGCAGGTTTTGATTATATGTTGTTGTACACAAACCAAGGGGAATTATTCAGCGCTGGACAAACAGTTAGATCCCCTGCCCCTGCCTATCAGGCACCCAATCGCCAGCCCACGGAGAAATACGCAGGTATAGACCAAGACGATCATCTGCATCCTCAACATGATGTTGGCATCCTTCTGTCTCGGAAGACAATGGAATATATGCGCTTGCTGGGTCAGTCCGTGTGACCTCTCCAAGACGCAAGCCTGGGCGAAGTGTATGGAGATCCTGGGATGCCCAGTCATCAAGATCCCCCTCTCGGCCTCGCCGATGTAGTCCAAAGGAATGCAAAGCAATACGTTTGGCATCAGTTTGGCTGCAGGAGCTGCCAAAACAGTGCGTGAATACAGTCGGCTGTATGCCTTCGGGGCTCCATTCCTGATTTGATGGGTTTACTCCCCCCCCCCCCCCCCCCCCCCCCCCCCCCCCATTTGATTTGGCCGTTTTCGCAGGTTTTGATTATATACCATCACACTAAATGCAGGCTCATGCCATAACATTGGTTCTTCAAAATATTTTATGGTCATTAGCACTGAGATATAAAACAACTGAAGCAGAGGCCCAAATGACATTTTCTTTAGAATTGTCATCGTTCTGGTAATGCTTTCTGCACCCAAAAACAACCAAGCTTTGCGTTTTCATATAGCCTGTTCTAAATGACTAGTAGGCATTTCTAGTTTTGTGGGCAGGCTCACAAAATTCACTGTTTGTATCCTGAAACTGTACTGAGATAGTATATTCCACCATAATTTGTTAATTTAGATCGCTGTTTCATGAAATAATTGTAAAATCAGTATGAGGATACCGGTACATACCCGTGCTAGCTTTTTCATAAAGAATATAATACTAGCGAGGCATTCTGTTCTATGTAGCATTTACGCAGCTCAGCAACATGATTATTTTTTAAACTTCCTGTGTAAACACTGTCAACTACAGAGGAATCACCTTGCTGTCAGTACCAGGAAAGGTCTTCAACAGGATCATCCTAGAGAGAATGAAGAGCTCCGTTGACCCCCAGCTGAGAGACCAGCAAGCAGGATTCAGGAAGAACCGATCATGTACAGACCAGATCGCCACTCTCCGCATCATCGTGGAACAGTCTCTGGAGTGGAGCTCCCCGCTGTACGTCAACTTTGTGGATTATGAGAAAGCATTTGACAGGGTGGACCGAGAGACTCTGTGGAAACTCCTACGACACTACGGTGTACCCACAAAGCTCGTCCGCCTGATCAAGAGCAGCTATGATGGCATGACATGTCGCGTGATCCACGAAGGGCAGTTCACCAGAGAGCTCCAGGTCAGAACTGGTGTCAGGCAGGGGTGTCTGCTGTCTCCGTTCCTCTTCCTACTGGCCATAGACTGGGTCATGAAGATGACCACAGAGCACAGACGAAGTGGAATACAGTGGACACTGTGGACACAGCTTGACGACCTCGATTTTGCAGACGACTTGGCATTACTGTCCCACACTCATCAACAAATGCAGGACAAGACCACGAGGCTTGCTGACATCTCGTCCCAAGTGGGCCTCACCATTCACAAACAGAAAACAAAGACAATGAGGCTGAACGCAACCAGGGAAGAACCAGTCTTGCTTGCTGGCACCCCGTTGGAGGAGGTGGAGTCCTTCACCTATCTCGGGAGCATCATAGACAAAAAAGGCGGCACTGATGCAGATGTCAGAGCACGAATCGGTAAAGCCAGAGCAGCCTTTCTCCAGTTGAAAAAAGTGTGGAGTTCCAGAGAGCTGTCACAACACACCAAAGTCCGGATTTTCAACTCCAATGTAAAAGCAGTTCTCCTATATGGAGCAGAGACATGGAGATTGACAGAAACCACAGTCAACAGAGTACAGACCTTCATGAACAGTTGCCTTAGAAGAATTTTGAAAATCCACTGGCCAGAGAAGATCAGCAACGTCAGACTCTGGGAGAGAACAGAGCAGATAACAGCAGAGAATGAAATTGGGCGAAGAAGATGGGGATGGATCGGTCACAGTCTGAGAAAGCCAGCTTCCAGTATCACTAGGCAGGCATTGTCATGGAACCCCCAGGGAAAGAGGAAAAGAGGTAGGCCGAGAAACTCCTGGCGTCGAGACCTCCAAGCAGACATCAAGAGACTGGGAACCACCTGGAGTAGAATTGAAGGAGAAGCACAGGACAGGAGTTGCTGGAGGTCTCTCGTCGACGGCCTATACCCGGGTAGGGGTGACAGGCGTAAGTAAGTAAGTAGTGTAAACACTGGGACATAGACAGTCAGATTGGTTGGTTGGCAACGTCAAGACAGCAACAAGACTTTGTCAAAACGTGCCTGCGCTGCTTGTAAAAAAACAACTACCAGGTAAACGGAATATTGTTTACAGGCACATTGTCAGCCTGAGACGTACGAGGGATGCTGCACCTTTATGGTACTTGGTCATACCCTAGTTTACAAAAAAAAAAAAAAAAAGTAGAAAATCATACAAATATTACAAAATATGTACAGAGAAGTGCATTAACTGCAAACACATAATTTATCATTTCTTTAGTGCAGCAGACCATTTAGTAACACACAACCAATATCAAGGACTACAGGCGGCCCATACAGTTGGGAGAATTTAAGCAAAGAAAATACAGGTGAATGGACCATTGGTAGGCAGAAACACCAGCCCCAGAAAAAAGAAAATAAATCACCCTCTGGGGGTGACCAGGGTGACCCTCATCCAAGTCCATCAGAGCAGACCCAGGCAGGGGCCGCAGACAAAGCCAAGGTAAAAGTTGCCTATAAAACCAGTCACAAAGCTAAGCAGAGAGCAGCTGGTGATTGAATATACTGTGCCACCCAAAAAAAGGGATGCCGAGATATTCAAGTTGAATTGTTCAGTATTTTCAAAATCGGAAGAATTATTAGTTAACGTGGTCAAATTGTGAGCCCTGATTATGGTGTGGGTAAAGGTCATGTAAACCTCAGACGACTGCAGGCCCACACGAAAACCCTAGACCAACTGATTCGTGAGCTGCTTTTTGCTGATGATGCTGCCCTCGTTGCACACACAGAGAGAGCCCTGCAGAGCATCACGTCTTGCTTCGCAGATGCTGCCCAGCTCTTTGGACTCTAGGTCAGTCTGAAAAAGACAGGGGTCCTCCATCAGCCGGCACCCAAGACAGTGTATCGCCCTCCTCACATCACCATTGGCGAGTCTGAACTAAAGTCAGTGCACCAGTTTACCTACCTTGGCTGCATTATCACGTCGGACGCCAAGCTGGACAAGGAGCTTGACAGCAGGCTGGCAAAAGCGAACAGCGCTTTCGGGCGACTTTTCAAGCGGGTGTGGCACAATCAACAGCTAAAAACAGGCACCAAGATCAGCGTGTACAGAGCTGTGGTCCTCACCACCCTGCTGTATGGTTCCGAGTCCTGGGCCCTCTACCGCAGCCAACTACGACTCCTCGAACGCTTCCACCAGCGCTGCCTGCGTACCATCCTGGGCATTCACTGGAGTGACTATGTCACCAACGTCGAGGTCCTTGAACAGGCTGAAACTGTGAGCATCGAGGCTTTGCTGCTGCGGACACAGCTCCGCTGGGCGGGGCATGTCTCCAGGATGGAGGATCATCGCCTACCAAAGATCACACTGTTCGGCGAGCTTGCTACTGGACACCGTGACAGAGGGGCACCAAAGAAGAGATACAAAGACTGTCTCAAGAAGTCACTTAGTGCCTGCCAAATCGACCACCACCAGTGGTCTTCGCTTGCTGCGGACCGTGACACCTGGCGCTCCACCATTTACAAGGCAGCTGTCTCCTTTGAGGATTCTCACAGAGCTAGCCTTAAGGACAAGCGGCTCAGGAGAAAAAAACAGATGCCGCAGCTCGGAACCCTGGCCATACCTTCCCCTGCAGCCTCTGCGGTCGAACCTGCCTGTCTCGGATTGGCCTCCGCAGCCACGAACAAGCCTGCAGACGTCGTGGTCAACTCCTATAAAATCTTCGTTCGCGAAGTCAAGCCAGAGAGAGAGAGAGAGAGAGAGAAAGGTCATGTACAGATTATTTCTGGGAAAATTGTTTTAATTTTTTTGTTTTGTGATGATCATGTAAGACGAACCAAAACAAAACGATTTTCACAGAAATCGCCCCAGTGACTTTTACCATACCCAACACCTTAATCATGGGGGACTTGGGTGGGGTTAACTAGTTTTTAGTATAATAAATCCCACACAGTATACATAATCTATGGCAAACCAACTGACCTTTGCATTATACATTTGAAATATGAGCATACAATGTAAACGGTTTCACTGTCGGTTACTACTAAAAGAAAGCAGGCAGAAGAAAACCATCAGGCCACATTGGGATTAACCCCAACGTCCTACTGCAGGAGATGAATCGAGCATGACAATTTAAGGGTAGTGCCAGATTTTGTGCTATACAAGAACCATTATTATTATTTATTGGCTTGGCACCAAGCTAATCTGGCACTACCCTTGAATTGTTATGGTTGGTCCATCTCTTGTAACTGGGACACCACCTTCAAAATGAGGGAAATGTGGTTGGGGGGGTTAAAAGTATGACCATGAACAAAACTAGTGTGTGCATTCCACCCTTTAGCAGCTGCTCAATGGGCAGTCCTACTACTTGACCCATAGTGCTACGAGTGGATGTGGACTGACCATGACAGCTTGGTGCCTACAGGTGCTATTCCGACACCACCCTCGAACTATCATCTGCAGAAATGTGACATAGACCTCTGAGGATATCTAGTGTAAAAAAATTCACCCTCAGGATTTAATGGGTTAAAGCTGTCGCACATAATGAAAAATATAATTTTATGTAAAAAAAAAAAGTCATTTATTACGTTTTATTCTTCTTTTTGTACGTAGCCACCACTGTCGACAGTCATGTTCTTGTACAGTCCCCGCCTGGGGAGACTTTGGTGGGGTTAACTACTACTTAGTTCCCAGGGTCACCCTGGCCAGCCCTACAGGGTGGGTTTATCTCCATTTTCTGTGGTACATGTTTCTGTCTACCGTTGGTTCATTCACCTGTATTTTCCTTTTCTAAACTCTCCTGACTGCGCTGCCTGTAGCTCTTGATATTGGATGTGTGTTTAATGGTTAACTGGTCTGCTGCACCCAAGAGATGATAATTTATGTGTTTGCGGTTAAAGCATTTTTTATATATCATGAGGGGTGGGTGGGTACGGAGGAGTAAAGGTTTATTTTCAGGCACCCCTATCACTACTGTTTAATTCTCCATGTACCTTAAATATTTGTTGTGCGTCATGCAGGTAAATGTGAATTTTTTCACACACTGAAAAGAAAATATTCTCATTCAACATGTGGGATATGTGCTTTTTGTTATCGTGCGAGGAATTTTCAGCCACTTCTACAATGTGTGCTACAGAGAGCTGAATCATTTTAGGACCACAGCTGAGTGCAGATGTGCTGGAGGAACAACTCCAAACAACCCCAATATATCGGTAGCAGATAACCATTTATGCATGGACATTACTTGCATTTCCAGGAGGGGCAGTCAAATTAATATGATTAGGAATATGATTATCATGTATTGTACCAATCAGGCATGGGAATTGTCCGTGAAATTCCGCGGGAAAAATAAATCTTCCATGAAATTAAAAAGGCGTGTGCGCGAAAAACCATTGTGGGTAGCAAAACGAGCAAAGCACCTGTTTCATTCTGCGACAGAATATGACGCGGCACGCTGTGTCCTTGGTCTGCCTGAGTGTGCCGTGCGCTGCGTAGTAAACTCGGAGCATAGGCGGGCACACCCAAGGCCTCCCGCGTTTGATTTTCCGGGGCCCAGAAACAAGGAAGGTCCTTCGCATTGGCCCCCCCCCCCCCCTCCCTCATTTGATTTTTCCGGCGCCCACCCGAAGCAAGGAAGGTCCGTCGCCTCGGCCCCCCCCCCCCCCCCTTCACTGTTTGATTTTCCGGTGCCCAAAAGCAAGGAAGGTCCGTCACCTACCCCCCTCCCCGTTTGATTTGTTTTCTCAAAACACATTACCGATGATATTACTTTATAGAAATAGTTCTTAACTAGTCTAATTTTAGCCCAAAATTCATTGTGTACGATTATGGTCGTTATGGCAGGAGAGGGGCGCCATAGACTGGGCGGAAGCCCGGTTAGCCTCCCTTCCTGTTCAACCACGCATGCGCTTCGCGCTTCCCACTCTAGTCAGTTTCTTTGCTAGTTACTGAGCGGTTGTGTACGTCGTGAGCTCTACGCTTCGTAGTTCTCCTGAGCCCGTTAACCGGTCGTTGGACTGTTGTTTTGCCTTCGCCTTGTGGCTTAGGCTTGGACGCTTTCATGTGGGACTGCCTCTGCAGTTTGTGTTTGTGACTTCAGGGCTAGCCTTCAGCGGCGCCGGTGAACTGTTTTCACGTGTTTGTGGCCGCTCGGACTTGTAGCTTCGCCCTTGTGTGCCTGGTTCTGGCCTGCGCTTGCTTGCGCTGGTTCAGGCTTGGGGGTGTGTGATTGAGAACTGTGACTGGTGTGTTCGCTCGTCGTTACGACCCTTGGCGTTATGCAGGATGAGCCCTGGAGTGTTGGTGCGTGGCGGGCGTCTTCCGTCGACCCTGCCGTTCCTGCGTGGACTGGTGTCTCGACCGGCGACAGTTCGAGCCGCCTCTACGCCTGGTCGTCTACCCTCCACGTGGCTGGTTGGTCTTGGCCGGGTGGTTGGTCCCTCTTCTTCGAATGGCGAGGTATAGATTCGGTTTGAGCCTACGCCAGGCGCTCAGGAGTGTGGGTAGAGCGCCGGGCCTCGGCATAAGCCGTTTTTCGAAATTTCACTCAAACGCGGTTCGTTTTGCGTGCCCACGGGGGCATGCTCGCTCGATTGTCATTGTACCCTTTGTGTTGCAGTTGGCAAGTCCGCATCTGCACGCGTTGTGGGCAGTTCCAGTGGCCATGTGACGGATTTTCTTTTGCCTGACCTGTTCCGAATGTGCCTTATCTAACCCGTGCCCGGTCTGCGCCCCATGGCCGGAAGAGTAGCGGACAGAACTACAGAGCTTCTAAGGCCGAGAACGACCGGCCCGAGCACGGAGTTCCGATCCATCCCTGGTACGCGCCACAGACCCGCCGAGTGGCCCTTACCGTGTGGTAGAGCCTCCGACTCCGCGGCCTCGGCTGCGAGCTAGAGCTCTAAAAACCGGCATCCACCACAGTCCCGTCGAGTGGTCGCTGTGCAGTTCTGGATCGGCGAGGCCCACCAGCTAAGCCTCTAGTGATTACACCGGTATCCAGCACAGTCCCGTCGAGTGGTCGCTACACGGTGGTGATTCCCAAGCAGTCACAAGAAGACAAACAGGCACATGCCGCAGCTCCGGTAGACGTCCGGGTAGAGACACCGAAGGCTGCAGCCTACCAGGTCAGCGATCGGCACTCTCCACTACATAGACCTATTGTGCCCCCCTCCTCGTCCGCCACTGGTGAACAACTCTTCGCCCCGACCTAAGACTGGCGACACGGCACCTAGATCGGACAGACTTACTCAGCGTTCGCGCTCCCGCTCTCGGACACGCAGCCTGAGACGCGGCCCAGCTTCGCCCCGAGACTGCCCGCCCCGTGTTCGCCGTGAGCGCTCCCTCCTTCGTTGTTGGTCACGCTCCAGGGACAAGTCGATGCGCCAGAGAGTTTCTCCCGCCACTTAGCTTCTAGCCGACCCCCCACAGGCGTGGTCTAGCTACGACTCGGCCACAGTTTAGAGTCGCGACGGTGTCAGCGGTCGGTGGTTCTCTTCGCTGCTACCGTGCCAGACAGCGCAGCACTTCCACGCCACGACCGCGTGCAGCGACACCGCAGACCTTGATGTAGAGTCTTCTCATTGCGGAGCTCTTCGCGGGACTGTTCTTCCGTGCGGCTCCCTCGACTCCACCCTTCGGTGAAAAGCCCGTCGTCTAGGGCTGCGGCCATCTCCCGGGACGACAAGGCGTTGATTCTCGCTTCTCGTCAGGTAAGTTGTTGCTGCCTCCTGCACTGTGCCGACAGAGGACGACGCTCTCAGCCTGGACCCCGCGGAGTCAGTTCATCGCTCCTTCGAGAGACCAGCCCTGACCTGCCCGTCCTCGCGCCTGACGTTGAGGAGCTACAGTCGTCTTCCTTGGGACACGCTTTGGAGACTCTTCGAGCACTGGTTGCAGCAGCGCGCTTCGTGCTGCCTCCCCGCGGATCCTGACCCTGCACAGGAGGAAGGCCTCTGCTTGTCGGTGCTGATCGTCAGGGCAAGCGGTTCAAGTCGCTTCCCCAGCCGCCGGGCTTCAAGGACCTTGTGATGCCTTCTCCCTCTTCTCTCGCAGGTTCGCTGCGGCTCCGCCGGTTCTTCTTGGACTCAAGAAAAAGAGAAAAGAAGAAGCAGGTGACCGGCATGTGTGAGCTCCTTCGGCATCGTGGCACGCGAGTCGCTCGCAGTTTTTCTTCTGCCCCTGCCTCAGGGACCCCCCCCCCCGGTGTCTTCACAGGTGCTACCTTACTTCAGTCTCTTCTTCCCGGCGTGGAACAGACAGCTACACCCTTCGGAACGCCCTGGTTGCAGCGGGTTTACTTGTTCTGGAGCCACTAGCCTTCATTCGTCGGATAGAAGCCTGGCACCCTTCCTTGTCTTCTCGGCTCTGGGACCTGCTAGCGTTGGCGGTTTCTGGGAACCGCGTGGCCTACCACACCTTCGTCAACGCGTTGGCAGCGGCAGTCCACGGTGTCTTGTGGCGACGCGATGCGGCTCTTCGCCTCTGACCCATCCCGGCAGATGTCAAGACGCTTCTTTGCCAGGTTCCCCTCAGAGGAGAGCTCCTGTTCGAGCCCGCCTGGCTCGATGTCTTGGAAGCGATTAGGACTCCTGGCCCAGCTGCGCCGTCTCAGCTCCCTTCGGGTCCTCTGCAAGCTCCGGGTCGCTCCCTGCGGGCTTCCAGTCCCAGCCCCGCCCCCTACCAGAGGTGGACGTCTTCCCCCCCCCCCCCCAGACCTCCAGCCTTCCCCTGCGCCCGCCCTTCTTCAGGCTCCGCCCCTGTGCACCCCGCTCGGTCCTGGCCCAGGCCTGCCCGGTTCCGGGCAGGGTGGGGCCCAGTGACTGCCTCCCTCGTCCCCGCCGCCTCTTCCGGGTCTACTGTTGGCGGGAGGCTAGCACTCCACAGCTACGTGTGGCGAGCGCTTCTACCGGACGGCCCGTGGGTTCTATCAATGATCGCCGATGGACTCCTGATCTCCGTCAGTCTCCGTCCCCCTGCGCCGCTCTCCTTGTGGACAGCGGGTGCCGTCAGACCAGCCCTGAGACGAGGCCCTCGGCGCCGAAGTAGCCGCCTTGCTGCAGTAGCGGCCATGGAGGTGGTTATGCGACACGACTCCCCTGCGTTCTACAGCTGGTTCGTCGTGGCTCCCAGTCCTGGTGGCAGGTGGCGCCCAGTCACAGACCTCTCGGCGCTCAACAAGTTTTTCGTTGCTCCATCCTTCCGCTTGGAGACCGCCGGGCCCTTCGCTCCGCCATGCAGCCGATGGACTTGCTGTCAGCCCGGACCTCGGATGCGTGCCTTCACGTTGCCATACAGACGACGCTTCCAGCCAGGCAGTGGCTGCAGCTTCTGGGACTGATGAACGCAGCGGTGGATCTAGTTCCCTTGGGACATCTCTACGCCCGGCCCCCTGCAACGGCGCCTCCTACGGCTCTGGCGTCCGTCGACGGCTGACCTCGACGCTCCGGTCCCGGTCACAGCCGTGACCCATCCTCACCTACTGCGCTGCGTGGATCCTACCTGGCGTGCGACGTGAGTGCCGCGGTTCTCGCCGCCCCCACCCTCTCCCTGTGCGTCGACGCGAGCCTCTCCGGTTGGGGATCTCACCTCCTGCCGTCATTCGAGACTACCTTCGGCCTGTGGCCCTGAGAGTCGCCGCCCCGGCACATCAACTGTTGGGAACTGTAGACGGTCTGGCAAGCCCTCCTTCTGTGGGAACTTCGCCTCCGACTTAGGAGCCTCTAGTACGGTCAGACAACTCCACGGTCGTCGCCTACTTCCAGAAGCAAGGCAGGACCCGTTCTCCCTCCCTCTGCTTCCTCCTCTACCAGGTGCTTCGCTGGTGCAAGGACCGGGATATCACTCTTCGCGCGCCTCACGTCCCGGGTCATCTGAATGTCCGAGCCGACTTCCTCTACCGACGCGGTCAGCTACTGCTTACCAAGTGGTCGCTGCGTCCAGACATCTTTCGGATGATCAGCGCAGCCTGGGAGACACCCATGGTCGACCTCCTCGCCATGAGATGGAATCTGACACTCCCTCTTTCGTCTCCCCATTTCCAGTTCCCCTGGCCTGGGCAGTGGACGCTCTCTCCATCCCCTGGGACGGCCTGGTCGCCTTTGCCTACCCGCCGACGGTGCTAGTCCCCAAGGTTCTGCTCAAGCTCAGAGGGCGCAACACGATACTGTTCCCGGTGGCGCCTTTGCTGGACCAGGTCGTGGACCACCGACCTCCTGATCCTCGCTACGGCCACCCCGCTGAGGCTCACCACCCCAGCACGATGCTCAAGCGACCACATTGTGCGGTGGCCACCCGTGTCCAGAGCGTCTCCTCCTTCTCGCCTCGAGGTCTTCCGGCTAGCCCTCCCCGCTAGAGGCTTCTCGCGTGCGGCAGTGGATGCGATCGCTTCAGCTCGCAGAACCTCGACCAGACGAGTGACGAAGGCAAGTGGAGGGTCCTCTACTCCTGGTGCGACGACAGACACCTCTCCCCCACTGAATTGACAGTTCCTCAGCTGGCGGAGTTCTTCCTCTGGCTGCTCTCCAACCAGCACCTAGCGCCCATCTCCATTGAGGCTACTTGGCCATGATCGCGGACGCGTACAGACATCTGGGATGGCCCGACCCCGGTGCCTGCAAAGACCTTGCCGACCTGATGGACCAGTTCGGTCTACAACGTCCCACTCTACGTTCCTTGGTGTCTAGATGGGACCTGCCTTACATGCTTACTCGGCTCAACGCGCCTTGCTTCGAGCCCATCCAGTCGGCAACACTACCAGATGTGATGCGGAAGACTTGCTTCCTCTCGGCCCTTGCCTCTGCTTCCAGGGTCAGCGAGCTGCACGCCCTTCGGCACGCCCTGACTGTCTGCAGTTCAGATCGGACGGTTCAGTTCAGCTGCTGCCCGACCCGGCCTTCCTATCCAAGGCCAGATCTCCTTTGGCTGCTCCTCAACTGGTTATGTTTCAGCCATTAAGAGAACCCGGTTCCACCCGTGAGTCTAGACAACAAGACCCGGTGCGAACCTTACATCCATTAAGAGACCCAGGCTCCACCCGTGAGTCCAGACATCAGGACCCAGTGCGGGCCTTACGTGTGTACCTGTGCCGGACCAAGCCGCTACACAGAACACACACCCGACTCTCCTCTCTCTGTCCCCAGGTAGTATGACATCTCAGCCCAGGCGGTATCCTCCTGGCTTGGTGGATGTTACGCTCAGCCTACCAGGACCTGGCTTCTCACACAGCCACACGCTTGCACACCAGGGCGCACGAGATCAAGACATGGCTGCAAGCTAGTGTTCGACCGCTACTTTGCTGTCAAAAGACTTTCTGGCAGCTGTGGGCGGGCGAGCGGTGACCGCCTTCGCACGCTTCTACCTGAGGGACCTCTCCAGCCAGCGCCAGAACCTTTCGCTGGGGAGAGACATCGTGGCGGCGCAACACTCCCTCCAGGCGCCTTAGGGCGCCGTAAGTATCTTTGCTAAAATTAGAGGGAGGTTGCTTGGGGAGGGCCACTAGAAGTAGTGCGATGGCAGGGGTAGGGGCGTTATAGCGGCACCCACCTCCTGTTTGGAATTCTTCCATAAAGTAATACCATCGATAATGTGTTTTGAGAAAACAAATGTATTTTTCTTTAAAATGAATTTTTTTGAAAAATACTTACCGATGGTATTACTCGAAGGTCCCTCCCGCCGGCCCCGCTTGCCGCTGGTCTGCTAAGAAACTAACTGAAGTGGGAAGCGCGGAGCGCATGCGTGGTTGAACAGGAAGGGAGGCTAACCGGGCTTCTGCCCAGTCTATGGCGCCCCTCTCCTGCCATAACGACCATAATCATACACAACGAATTTTGGGCTAAAATTAGACTAGCTAAGAACTATTTCCATAAAGTAATACCATCGGTAAGTATTTTTTTTAAAAATTCATTTTAAAGAAAAATACATTTTTCAGCCCTTGCGGAAACAAGATCTAGCATGGTGGAGGCCTTTTGTATCAGGTTCAAGGTCCCAAAGGAAAAGTTGGACCCCACCCCCTCCTCCCCTGGAGCCAAGTGATCCGGCCCTGTTTTGTATCAGGTTCAAGGTCCCGTTTCAGATGATTTTTGCTTGGGCAATTCCCATGCCTGACCAATTTTGGCTTAAATGTTGAAAAAAAATATTTGAGAAAACACAAGTTTTGTCAAAATAATTTGATTTTACCTGTATGTGTGACCTCAGCCTGTGAGAGGTCACTTACATTGGCATGTCTAGTTTGGCAGGTTGTGCATTGCTTAACGTTACCTCCCGGCAGCAACAAGACTTGCTCAGGACATACCTGTGCTGCTTGTGGGAAAAAAACAACAGAATATTGAATGTCACCAGCCTGTCTAATATTAGGTAGGTCCATCCCTATACAAAAACAGTGGGTAACATCATTGCCAGAGAGCGATATTTAGCTATTTTGCTTTAGACAATTTATTGAGACATGCTACTCGCCCTCCCCACTTTCGGCGCCATTGCCCGATCTCGCCGCTGACCGACCGGAAATCAGGTCGCTCGCTCACACACCGGCACACACACACACACTTACTCGCACACACACCCTACTGAACCCTCTTCTCGTCTTCCTCTTTCTTGTCCCCCACCTGGGTCTGCCCTGGGGGACTTGGGTGGGGTTAGGTACTTTTTAGTTCCCAGGGTCACCCTGGTCAGCCCCACAGGGTGGGTTTTCCTCTTTTCTGGGGCATGTGTTTCTGTCTACCCGAGGTCCATTCACCTGTATTTGCCTTTTTAAAACCCTCCCTACTGTCTGCACTTCCTGTAGCTCTTGATATTGGATGTGTGTTGCTAAATGGTCTTAGCTTTATTTAGGCCCCATGTGTTAGGTTTATTTAACGTATTTGACCGGCTGGCGACATACATTCAATGTTCTGTTTAGTTTTTTTTTCACAAGCAGTGCAGGCACATCCTGAGAAAGCCTTGTTGCTGTCGGGACGTTAAGCAATGTACAATGTACAATCAATCCTCTTTCTTGTCCTCACAAACAATCATGCTCATCAAATACACACGCCAACAACTGCTATCTCTACGTCGTCACGCCACCTACTGCACGGCCGGTGCCGCTGACAGTGTTGCAGATGCCTTACGCGGCATCCGATCGCGAAAGAGAGGCCACAGGGGCGGAATTAGCAAAAGGCAGGACTCGCCACCACAAACACACGCTTCTTCCCCTTTTCCTACACCCTTCCACCCCTTCCGCCTCCTCGATTTCTCCATCTCCCTTCCTTCTTCTCCCATTTCTTTTCCTCTCTTGCTCATCTACCGCTCACTGCTCTCCTCGGCCGCCCCCTCCCCCGCCCTCCTCCCCTCACCCCCTCCTCCGCCTGCTTTTTCCTCCTCGTCCCCTCTCCCCCCTTTCTCCTCCTCTTCGCCCTCCCCCTCCCCCAGCTTTTCCTACTCCCCTTCCTCCTCCTCCCCTCTCCCCCCCTCACCCTCCTCTCGCATCCTCTTTCTTGCCCGGTTCTCCTTCCCCGTCTTTTCCTCCTCCCCCTCCTTCCCCCCTCCATCCTCTTTCCCCCCTCCCCACCCTCTTCTTCCTTCATCCTCTTCTTCGTCCGTTTCTTATCTCTCTTCCTCTTCTGGCTCATCCAACCTAAAACTGTGTCTGTTCAATGCACAGTCTGTCTGCAAAGATGGCAAAGCCGACGTGATTTCAGAATTCATTCTAGACAATGACCTAGATGTTGTCGTGATCACCGAAACGTGGCTCCGCTCAGCTGGCGACAAACCCATCATCGCCAGCGTCACTCCGAGTGGCTACCGCCTGGCCTCCTTCCCGCGTGCTTCCAGAGGGGGTGGCATTGCCATCATCTACAGGGACCGTCTTTCTGCTCACCTCTCCTTCTCTCAGTCTCTCCCTTTTGCTCATCCCTCCTTTGAATCTGTCGAGGCCGTAGCAACACTCCCTGGCCAGTCCCTCATCTTCTCATGTGCCCCACCCGGGTCTGCCCTGGGGGACTTGGGTGGGGTTAGGTACTTTTTAGTTCCCAGGGTCACCCTGGTCAGCCCCACAGGGTGGGTTTTTCTCTCTATTCTGGGGCATGTGTTTCTGTCTACCCTTTGTCCATTCACCTGTATTTGCCTTTTTAACACTCTCCCTACTGTCTGCACTGCCTGTAGCTCTTGATATTGGATGTGTGTTGCTAAATGGTCTTAGCTTTATTTAGGCCCCATGTGTTAGGTTTATTTAATGTATTTGACCGGCTGGCGACATACATTCAATGTTCTGTTTAGTTTTTTTTTTTCACAAGCAGTGCAGGCACGTCCTGAGAAAGCCTTGTTGCTGTCGGGACGTTAAGCAATGTACAATCAATCAATCTTCTCATGTATCTATCGCCCCCCTCCAAGCTCTCAAAACAAACTCACAAACTCCATGTTCCTCACCGAGTTCGACCTCCTCCTCGACCACTACAGCACACAACCCGGAAAACATCCTTCTTGGCGACTTTAACTTCCACTTCGACAAACCCGACCACCCTGACACAAAACGCCTTTGCACGTCACTTTCAAACCACAATCTTACACAACACATCACTAAACCCACCCACCGACTCGGCCACACCCTCGACTGGATCATCACCCGCACCTCCGATCAACTCTTCCTCGACTTCTGTGCTTCCCTCTGACCACCTCGCTATTCTTGTCGCCCTCAACCTACCTCCCCCGAAAAAACCCAAGCTCTTTGTCTCTCGTCGCAAACTAAAATCTGTCAACCGAGAGAACTTCTTTGATGAAGCTGTTGACCTTCTCTTGGACCCCGCCCCCTCTCCCGATCTTGCATCCCATTTCGATTCCTCCCTTCGAAAACTTCTAGACACCCATGCCCCTGTCACCACCTGCTCCATACCCAATCGACTCCCCTCCCCCTGGCTCACTGACGACATAGCTGAGGCCAAGCGCGAGCGTCGACAAGCGGAACGCCGCTGGCGATCATCTGACCTCACCGTTCACAGAGAGATCTTCCAAACCACCGGATCCAAAGTCTGCAGAATGATCTCCGACTCCAAACGTAAACACCTTCAAAACAAAATCCTGGAATCCACTTCTTCCAAAACCCTCTACGCCACCATGAACTCACTCCTAGGCACTTCTAAAGACTCTCCTCTTCCCAACACACACAGCAAAGAAGAACTTCCGTCCGCTTTCTCCTCTATTTCTCCGACAAAATCCAAACTCTGCGCAACACACTCAACACTCTGCCTTCTCTGCCTTGCCTTCCTGACCCCCCCCCCCCCCCCCCCCACCCTTTTCCGGCACTCCCCTCTCGTCCTTCTGCCCCGTCTCTCAGGATGAAGTCCTCAAGACCATAAAGTCCATGCCTTTCAAAACCTGCGAACTAGACCCCCTCCCAGCTTCTCTCTACCGGGACGGCCTCCCAAAACTTTTGCCCTTCATTACCGACATCATCAACACATCTCTAGAGAATGGCTCCATCCCCGATATCTTCAAGTCCGCCATCATCCGTCCTCTCCTCAAAAAACACAACCTCGACCCAAACGAACTCAAGAACTACCGCCCAGTCTCCAATCTTTCTTTCCTGTCCAAGCTTCTTGAGAAGGTTATCCTCAACCAACTCAACCTCCACCTCGCCGACAACAACCTCCTCAGTCCCTTCCAGTCTGCCAATCGCAAACATCACAGCACTGAAACAGCCCTTCTACATATCCTAAACGACCTGCTTCTCTCCACTGACTCGGGCAACATCCCCCTTCTTACGCTACTCGATCTCTCTGCCGCCTTCGACACCATAGACCACTCTATCCTCCTCCACCGCCTTCACCACTCCTTTGGCATCACTGACTCTGCCCAATCCTGGTTTCTCTCCTACCTCTCCGACAGACAGCAGTCCGTCACCATCGACGGCGTCTCCTCCAACCCAGTGAGGCTCTCCTGCGGCGTTCCACAGGGGTCCGTCCTGGGCCCGGTCCATTTCACACTATACACCTCTCCCCTGTCCAACATCATCCAGTCTCACCACATACACCACCACCTCTACGCTGACGACTCGCAACTACTAGACAAAGACAAACTCGACAACACTCAGACACTACTGACTCGCACGGCTGACTGCAATGAAGACGTGAAGACTGGATGATAGCAAACGAGCTCAAACTGAACGACAAAACGGAAGCCATGCTGGTAGGCACTCACCAGAAACTTTCCCAGCTCCCTCCCTCTCTCCACCTTCAACTCGACAGCACCCCCATCTCCCTCTCTGACTCGGTCAAGAACCTTGGCGTTATCCTCGATTCCTCTCTTTCCATGACCAGCTTCGTCTCCGCCACGGCCCAGGCATGTTATTTCCACCTCCGTCGCATCAGTCAGATCAGAAAATACCTCACTACCGAAGCTGCCACCAAACTCGCTGTCTCTCTCATCTTATCTCGCATCGACTACTGCAACTCTCTCCTTTCCGGCCTTCCTCACTCCACCACTCTCACTCTCCAGCGCGTCCAGAACAATGCTGCCCGCCTCGTCCTTAGAAAGAAAAAATCCGACCACATCACTCCCCTGCTCAAGCTCCTTCACTGGCTCCCCATCCCCCCAACGCATCCAATACAAGATTCTGTCCCTCTGCTACAAATCCCTGAACAACTACGCTCCTACCTATCTCTCCAACTTACTTCACCCCTACACTTCTTCCCGCTCCCTCCGCTCCGCCTCCTTATCCCCCGCACCAAACTCGGCACTTTCGGCCCCCGCTCCTTCTCAGTATATGGTCCATCCACCTGGAACACTCTCCCACTCTCTCTCCTCCTTCCAGTCCACCCTCAAAACTCACCTCTTTCAACAGTTCTAGCACTACATCACCACACTCCCCACCACAAGCTGACCGTCGTAATGTATTTTCACTATTTGTGGTACGTGAATCATTGTCTAAAGCGTGTGCATGCATGTGCGAGTTGTGAGTGCGCGCTTAGAGTTATAATTATTATAAGATAAGCGCATTATAAATTCCATAATTATTATTATTATTACTCTGAAGGTTTGCCTGTCTATCCAGTACTCTCTATGACACAGACGCGTATCCGTCAAATGATAAAATATAGACTTGATGAAAGACATGAATATTTCGACCAAGAAATGAGTGCTATGGTCAGACCACTTATCCTTTCCAGTCCACTCTTCCCTATCTTCTCAGCCGACCAGCATCTTGGTCAAACGACTGCATCTTTTTTTTCTTGTGCAAGCATTGCAGATTTATGTCTGTACGACTGAAGCTAGCATCCATAAGGTGTAAAGGTGTATGTTTGCTCTCTCTTGCTTTTGCCGACGTAAGCAACCCCCCCCCCCCCCCCCAAAAAAAAAAAAAAAAAAAAAAAAAGTTTATGGTTATGCGGTTGAAAAAAGACCTACACCAAATCCAGAATCTTTACCCTGTTCACCCCCCCCCCCCCCCACGTCCCCCAACGGACAGCACCTCTCCGAGAGACATAGCTTCTGTCTGTACTATCCCCCCCCCCCCCCATACACACACACACTTGTAACGAATAGCTTTGAAGCACGTGAGCACAGCCCTGTCTCCACCCCTACCCCCTCCGTTAACAGTATTTCAGAAAAGCAATTTTTTGGTTAAAATGCCTATGTTTTTAATCTATTTTCTAATCCCCTGTGAACTTGACCCTGAGAGAGGTCACTGAATTTGGTATGTGTAGAAAGGTCTTAGCACACCATTATGTCTTTGGCCCAAGTTTAAAGAGTGTGGATTCAATAGTCTCTGAGAAAATGCCAACATTGAAGTTTACGACAGACGAAGGACGGACGGAGGACCACTGGCCCATTACATATTCCCATTCTGCACGTGAACCCAACACTTAAAAGTATCGACTCCATTTTTGCTTATGACCATTTCTCACGCTAAAGGCTACCAAATACTAAAACTTGATGAAAATCAGTGGAGCGGTTCCAGAGATATCGCACAGACAAAAACTGAAGCACTGAAAACACATATGGCTGCCAGGGCGCTTACACTCGTTATGTCAGATAATTTTCCTTTGTGCAGCTTTCTTCAGGGTACTTCAACAACAATATAAATCAAATGAGATGTCCTTTTTGTGATATTACCTTTAGTGTACAAACACTCTAAGCCTGCTTGGCATTAAACCCAAATAACTAACTTTATATCTCTACTGTGACCTTGACCGTGACCTTAGCTTTGGTACAAGACACATCTTCTAATACTGACCAGATATGAAAATTTAAACAATTTTGTTGTTTGCTTCTGGAGAAATCGCCTGCAAAAAACCCAGACACCCAGCTACAGCGACACATAGGATGACTCCAGTAGACCCCCTCTTAGGAACAGGGGAGGGGGAAGAAGAGATATCTTAAACAAGAAACAGGAGGCAGATAACCACATTGCTTGTTTCCATAGTCAACGGACGTCTTGCAGCTGGTAAATTTGAAAAATGATGGAAATGCATTCAGAATTCCATATATGACATATAGCGTTAGAATGCAAGATATTGTTGTGTTCATATCTGAAATATACTGGGCATAATTTGAAATTATCACACACAAGGGGATTTGTCGCATTTTTGTGTGCATTTTAGTACCTGATTCACATGCCTACGATGAAAATTACCCAAGATAAAACATTTTTAGTGAACGGTGTAAACCCTCAATATGACAAGTCCAAATTGCATTTTTGGTCATTTTAGGCATGCTGTAATTGCAAATGCATCAATGTGTGGGGCTAGAATTTTTTTTAATGACAATCTACATGTTGTTTTGATCCGTGACAGTAAAAAACACACAATTCTACCATCACGTTATGATTTTATAGGTGTCTGAACATAGCACTTTCTTAAAAATGCAAAAAGTCATTTTAGGTCATATTCAAATGCACATATCTCGGAAGCCAATCAACATAAAGTTCTGATTTTTTGCATGTGCACTTCTTTGAACGTGTACTTCCGAGTGGTGCATTTGTTTGGTGGCAGGTTCTAGAAAAAAAAATTGAGTGGACCTACCTACTAATATGCAAAATAAACCTAACACTTGCTAGGGATGCTGCACCTTCATGCTAATTTATTGTACCCTAGTTAACAAAGACAGGAGTAGAAAATCATTACAATCACACTCACAAACCAGATACGTGAGGCTAGCGCTGGTAGAATTGTACACATACCAAGGGGAATTACTCATCGCTGGACAAACAGATCCCCTGCCCCCACCTATCAGGCACCCAATCGCCAGCCAACAGAAAAATATGCAGGTATATAGAACAAGACGATCATCTACATCCCTAAAAAGGATGATGCATCGGTCTAGCCTGTAACCCATGTCTTTCTGGAACTTCGGAAGTGGGCAGGAGAAACGCATATATACATACACAAGAAGGTGCACTACTAAATGTGGTCGGGCAAGTGCCCCGATTTCCCACAGTAGATGCACAAGACGATACTCAACAATGCAATATACCTGCATATTTTTCTGTTGGCTGTCGATTGGGTGCCCAATAGGTGGAGGCAGGGGATCCAACTGTTTGTCTGTCCAGCGCTGAGTAATTCCCCTTAGTACGTGTACAATTCTACCAGCGCTAGCCTCACCTATCTGGTTTGTGAGTATTCTACAACTCGGGCAAAATTTGTACCGTTACATTGTTGAGTATTGTCTTGTGCATCTGTGGGAAATCAGGGTCCCAACCACATTTAGTAGTGCACCTTCTTGTGTGTGTACGTGTCTTTCTCCTGCCTACTTTCCAGAAAAAGTCATGGGTAATAGGCTAGACCTGATGCATCCTTTTTAGGGATGTAGATGATAGTCTTGTTCTATACCTGCATATTTTTCTGTGGGCTGGCGACTGGGTGCCTGATAGGTGGGGGCAGGTGATCTAACCGATTCTGTCCAGCGCTGAGTAATTCCCCTCGGGATGTGTACATTACAGTCACAATATGTACAGAGAAATTGGCATGCCAAGATGATCTTGCTACAAACTAAGTATCCCTGTGAACCAAAAATTTGTAGCGGTTGAGACATACTGCCGGCATGCCCTTACAAACATCCAGATATCCTTGTTAAAAAAAACAAACAATAGCGACTGCACATCTTCAGGTTTTTATTCCGGCAAAGCATCTTGGCACACGCCATACATCCTTCCCTGGGAGTGGCGTTTGCAGCTGCAGGCTGGAAACACACACCAGCCTTTTTAAATAGCATGCATCGACAAAAAAGTAGGGGACGCCGAGATTTCAACTTTAAAGGGTTGAGAAGTTTAGAAATCAGTGAAACGACGAGTCGTGCTACCAATTAGCCACGCCTCTGGCCTACATTTTCACAACACTGCCGTTGCAATCTCAATATCCCCTACTTTTAGGGGCACAGTATACTACACTTAGCAGATATAAAGACTGCAATAATGAATGCACAACAACCTAAATAAATATTGAAGCTTGTTTGTATGCATGCAGGTCAATGTAGTTTAAAAAAAACCGCATGTCTTCTGTCTGTATCAAAACATTTATGGTTATAAATAAAACGGTATTAGAGATGCACATCCTGGAACCCCAGTGTATACCCGCAAAGAGTCCAGAGGAGGTTTGTACAGTGATCCAGCTTAATAGTGTTCAGGGGCAAAAGCAGCAAGAATTGCAACAAGTATGGCAAAGCCCTTATTGCTCATGCACAACTGGTCCCCATAATTAATCCGACCATTGTAACCTTGATCCTTCTGACAAGTCTTTGAAATGTTCAGGGGTACTGCAAGGCTCTTGTACCTGTGAAATCACTAAATTCACTTTTCCCCAGTACAGATTTTTTTTGTTGTTGCTATCACACGACCCCAAAATAACATGGAATAGGCTGAAACTTTGAAACAAAAATCTTACAACCACAGCCTTGGTCATAAATTAACTCTTTGCTTTGCTGTTCTGTGAGCAGTTTGATTACCACAGAAAACTAGTGTGACCATTTGATGTTTAAGTTATGTGATGTGTATGTGATTAAATGAACATTTTAGGCATGTATAATATTGTACAACTAGAATGAGCAGCAGTTTTTTTTTTTCTTGTCGGTAAAAGACAGTATTGATATGGGATACTGTGTGACATGTTCAGTAGACAACTGCCATGCCATTTGGTCACTGAATGGTCATCAAATACAGCCTCCCATACGTTACGAAAATTTTAGATACAACATGACGAGCATATGAGCATGTAGCTCCTGAGCAAACCAGTGTCCAGTATGTTGAGGTTACAAAATATGGACTACAAACATTTTTTCAGATGTTTTCCTTTAGGTTTATCGCATTCTTTTTGTAGAGATATGGCAACGGAAACGCAGATTTGGCCCAAAATTAGGGCTCGAGCACCCATCGCTGGAAAAGCAAGTAGGTTGTATAATTTCTGCACATGAAATAGGGGTAAGCCCTGCTAGTCTATCAGGAAAAAGCAACAAAAACCAGTTTTCTTACAGTTCAAGCTTTTGATGTCACAGACTTGAAAGTGTGGGAAAAAAAAAATGAGAATGGATGGATATCAAATGCAGTACCACAAAGGTATATTTGGGGACTAATATTTTCACATTTAGAACACTTTATTGTCCTATGCCAAGCTGTCTAGGGATATTTTTCTTTTCATCTGAGATACATATAACAAAATAATACTCACACACTCAGTTCCCACCCTGAAGCAGATTCAACCTGAAGGCAAAATACTTGCATTGTTATTGTAACATGTGATCCGCTGAGATTTTATCATCGGTTGCCTTAATAACAGGTAATAAGTAGCCTCCCATTGCCTTGAGAACGGGTGACCAGAAAGGCGAATAGAGCTAGGCCAGTGAGAAAAGGTGTAAAGAGTAGGAAAGAAGACAATATGGTTTAGCCGACAACCATTGTGTACTTGTAGTCATGAGGTAGGTGCTGCAAAGATGAATTCTTTCCCACAGTAGGGAACGAGCCCAGCTTTTCCATCATTACGTAATACTGGTGTGACCTTTACTTTTGCCAATGTAGTACTTTTTGCTTGAGATTTTATGGAAGATTTGCCATGGTCATTAACCCATATGATACTAAGGCTAAAAGCTTCAAATTTGTACACTGCCATATGCAAGCTACATTATAGCATTTACATCCTTGAAAAATAAGGTTTCATTCATTCAATCAATAGTACTTGCAGATAAGGATACAGACCAATGGCTTTAGTTCAAGGGTGGTGCCAGAATAGCTTCTGGCACTACCCTTGAACTATTTTAGTCAAACCTATTTCACACACTGGTGTATTCCGCTTAAGATGAGGGTTAAGGTACAATTGGGGAAATACATCTATGAAACATTTGCGCATACTCGCCATGATACACTTTATGCAGTCACGTCTGTGTGCTATACTCACATTGTGCACCCATATTTGAGTGCTGCAGCAGGAACTTTCTTTGCCTTATTTGCTGTGGGTGCTTCAGCTAAAAAAGTCAAAGGTCAAGACAAGCAGTAATTCTGTCTTCTTGTACTGGCAGAGTCACAAAAAGAATCATGTTGATTGAATGTAACGTAAACATTGGTTGATGGTAGTCCTTGATGAAAGAAAATGCCATGATCAACAGCTGAAGAAAGCATCGCAATCAACAGCTATGTTGCTGGCTTCAAGGTCAAAGCCATGGCCGCTGTTTGGTTTTTGTCTGTGGAGACATTAGCTAACAAGAAAAAACAAGATGGGATGAACTATAACCCACAAAGTCCCTTCTGTGTGAGATCTCCTCGCTGTCAAGGGTCTCTACCGGTTGTCTTTGACCTGATTCTGATGTTAAGATAGCTCCTATTGAAAAAGCCTCTAGATCTGCCAATGCCTTGGTGAGCTTTATAAGGGGCACAGTACATACGCGTAGGTGGTTTGAAAAACGTCTTGTCATGACGTAATTTACTGTTTAAGTAATTTTAATTTTACGTAAATGTCTGTGAATATCGTTTTGGCCTCCAGACTTGAGAGTAATGGTAACAAAACTAGAATTTAGCCTGCTGTAATCTGTGTGTGAAGTCAGTTTGACATTACCTATGTGATATACTACAAGCGCACGCCGTTCTGTTAGTGCATGTGTGCGCACGGGTGTGGGTTAGAGAATTCATCATGTCTAGAGTATTGCAACAGTGTCTGCGTGGTGACAAAGTTGCTACTTTCATGTCACCCTCACTGTCCGACTATTTTCTGTAGGTCAATTTTTTTTTTTTTTTTTTTACCTTTTTCCGCAAAAGATTAGTTTTAATTAATAAAGTTGAAAAGGTACAGAGCTGGCTATCGGACTCGTCCAAAGTCTATCTGCAAGCTAGCTACAACTGAAATTTTAAATGAATTTAACAATTAATAGAGGGGACTTTAAAAAAAAATTCTTTGCCTATTATTGTAATTATTGTAACATTTTTTTGTGTTATGCAATCTGTCACTAAATAATGTTAAGAGTTTATTTCTGGTTTTAGTGAACATGCCAAATAACAGCTTGTAACGGCGCTTAAAATAACAACAATCACACGCACAGCAGGCAAACCTTGGCTTTAGTTTTCTAGGGGAAGTAATCTTACCGTGGCATGGCTGAAGTCTACATCTGTAAGCAAAGAGTTAATTCATGACCAAGGCTGTGGTTGTAAGATTTTTGTTTCAAAGTTTCAGCCTATTCCATGTTATTTTGGGGTCGTGTGATAGCAACAACAAAAAAATCTGTACTGGGGAAAAGCGAATTTAGTGATTTTACAGGTACTAAGAGCCTTGCAGTACCCCTGAACATTTCAAAGACTTGTCAGAAGAATCAAGATTACAATGGTCGGATTAATTATGGGGACCAGTTGTGCATGAGCAATAAGGGCTTTGCCATACTTGTTGCAATTCTTGCTGCTTTTGCCCCTGAACACTATTAAGCTGGATCACTGTACAAACCTCCTCTGGACTCTTTGCACTGGGGTTCCAGGATGTGCATCTCTAATACCGTTTTATTTATAACCATAAATGTTTTGAACAGCTCACAAATGTCACCTCACGGTGTGTGCTAGAAAAACCATGATCTAGTGCTGCCTTTACCCTTTAGCATGTCGGTTTTTGATGTGACCATTCCTGCAGGAATCACCACAACAAAAGCTGCTACTGACAGCCAAACAGTTTATCAGTTTTCTGGTACTCTGGCCGTAACAAAGGGAAGAACAGCACATAATTCCTAGTAGACGATACTGATCCTGACCATACAGGATCAAAACCAGAATGACAAAGCGCTTAAGGCTCACTTGTATGACCGTGCCAAAACTTTGAGGAAAATATAATTCTATCAAAAACTGGCATTTTTCACACATTTGTCAACCTCTTGTGATCCGTGACCTTTCCAAGGGGTCATCCAAATTAGTATGCATAGAAAGGTCTTGCCATCAGGTATATATGTACTAAGTTTGAAGTTGAATATAATATTTGAGAAAAAAACATTTTTTGGGTGAAAAAATGGCTATTTTGGACCTATTTCTGGATCCCTGTGACCTTGACCTTTAAAAGAGGTCATTGCAATCGGTATGTTTAGAAAGGCCTAGCCACAAAGTACCATTGGGCAAAGTTGAAAGACTGTGGCTTGAATAGTCTCTGAGAAAATGCCAACATTAAAGTTTACCACAGACACCAGACGACCACTAGCCCATTACATAGACTCACTTTTGCTATCACAAGTGAGCCAAAATCCAGAAAGCGAAGCCTATGAACTCGGAGGGAGACTTGCTCCCAGTTTCTTGATCATGTCCTGATTGCATCAGCAGTTAGTTTGCTACCAGAGTTATGGTGAAAAAAAAAAAGGGGGGGGGGGGGGGTAGACAACAGGAAGTGACTGTGATACAGGCGGAACTGGGCTATAGGCACATATACCCAGCATGCAATTATATACAATACAGTCGATTTATTTCAGTGGCTAGCAGTTTACCTCTAACAAAAAGAATCTTCTAAGTACATTCACAGGAAGACATAAACAACCTTCCTCCTTTACGAAACTGAAACGCACACTTACAGATGTTGCATCAACAAGGCGACCAGGTTTGGCGAAGCCCGCAAGATATGGTACATTGTCTTCAATATAAGCACTTATTATCACTTGCGTGTGAGGAGTCCAAACTCTGGACAGCATGCCCACTGAAATGGATTTATTGGTACTTATTGAAATGTGCCTGTAAAACATCCATTTAATCACAATACAGAACACGCACTTGAAAAGTACACAACCATCATCCATTCTGTGTGTGTTTATGTTAACCCATTTAACCCTACGGCACATTTCCCAAATTTGGAATTTTTTCAGTTGACAACCATGCACCAGTTACAAGAGATGGATCGACCATGATAATTCAGGGGCAGTGCCAGATTACCTTGGTGCCTGCTGGTGCCAAGCTAATCTGGCACTACCTTTGAATTATCATGGTCAGTCCATGTCCTACTGTAGTGTGTAAGGGCTAAATGGGTTAAGCTAGATAAAGAACATTTTAACACAAGTTTAACTCTTTCACCACCAGTCACTAGCCAGCGAGTCTTGACACCAGGCACTGCCTAGAGCAGTCGGTATTAGCACGACCAATTTTTCAAGACGACAGCTGTGTTAGCAGTATGTGCAGAAAATAGTTCTAGTACAATCATTTTGGGGAGTATGTTTGTAACTCTACACAGATAAAAAGGAACAAAACTGGCAAAGCCCTCAAGGCTCACGTGCATGACCGATCCAAAATAATTAATGACTGTTGTGACCTTGACCTTCGATCAGGTCACTGAAATAAGTTTTCAAGTGTTCTAACATACGGAAAGGGTTGACATTTGTACCTGCAAAATCCATGTTTTCTCAGAATTTACACATATTTCACTTTCGTGAACCCGTCTTTGAAATCACCCTCGTGGTGGACAAAAGACGTTAAGCCCTAAACATTTAACATTTTTTAACTTTCGTGAACCAAATTAGTATGTGTAGAAAGGTCTTTTCATCAGCTACCTTTCTGCCAAATTTGGTTGAAAAGTTTTGCAAAAATCCTGACAAAAACTAACATTCTACAAAAAAGACATTTTTCACATTTGCTGATCCCTGTGACCCTTGATTTTTTTAAGAGGTGATCCAACTTAGCATGCATAGGAAGAGCTTATCATCAGGTATCTCTGTACCAGGTTTGGGATGAATGTTGTAAATAGTATTGAGGAAAAAACGATTCTTGTCAGAAAAAAAACAAACTATTTGCAACCTATTTCCTGATCTCCTGTGACCCTTGACTTTTCAGAGGGGTCATCCAAATTAGTATGCATATGAAAGTCTTGCCATCAGGTATCTCTGTACCAAGTTTGGGTATAAAGTTGTGAATAGTATTTGAGAAAATAAGGTCTCTTGTCAAAATATGGCTATTTGTGACCTACATACATTTCCTGATCTCGTGACCCTTGAGGGGTCAACCAAATTAGTATGCACAGAAAGTTCTTACCAAAAGGTATCTTTGTACCTAGTTTACATTTAAAAGGTGTGAATAGTATCTGAGAAAACAAATTTTGTCAAAATATGGCTATTTTTTACCATTTCCTGATCCCGTGACCTTAACCTTCGAGAGAGGTCACTCAAATTGGTATGTTTAGAAAGGTATTGCCACAAAGTATCCTTGGGCCAAGTTTGAAGACTGTGGCTTGAGTAGTGTTCGTGAAAATGCCAACGTAAAAGTTTACCATGGACGACGGCGGAGGGACGAATAAATGGACGACCACTGGCCCAGAACACACTCACTTTTGCTTCGCATGTGAGCTAAAAATGGTGGCAACCTTTGTTTTTAGATATCCTTTTGTTTTTGTTATTTTACCAGCATCTGATTTTAAAAACCTTTTAAAACCTGAATACTCTGTTCTCAGCAACAACAACAAAAACCATGAAAGTGAGTGAAACTAGACAAAACTGCAAATATTTTACTATTATGTAGAAACTGCAACAATACCAACAAACGGTTTCCAAGTACAATATACCACATATGTACATGTATGCTGAAAAATAACCTCATGAATCCTATGCTTGAATATATCCATCAAAGTATGAAACAAAAAAGACAAAGCCCTTATGGCTCACATGTATGACCGATCCACTTCATAATTGTGACCTTGACCTTTCAATAGGTCTGATTAAAAAGAAGGCAAAAACTTTGATAAAAACTATGTTTGTCTTTTTTTTAAACTGGCATTTTTCACACATTCACCGACCTCCTGTGACCCTTTAACTTTCCAAGGGGCCATCCAAATTAATAGTAATAATAATAATTATATTTATATAGTGCGAACTCCCTGCAGTGCAGGCTCTAAGTGCTGTATAATGCAAATCAAAATGACAAACTAACACAAATCACTTGACCGCGGCAACAAAATACAGATATGACAATCCAAATTCAAAAATTATCAGCACAAACACACTTGAAGCACAAACAACCATCATAACATGAACTGCCACAAGGTCATAATGCTGTTACCGTAAAACAGAAAAGAGACTGGAAATTAGTATGCATAGAAAGGTCTTGCCATGAGGTATCTCTGTACCAGGTTTAGGTTTAAAGTTGAAAAATAGTATTTGAGGAGAAACAGATGCCGGATGGCCCATTACATAGACTCGCATTTGCTATCGCACGTGAGCCCAAAAAATCACAGAAAATCTCCAAATGAGCAAATCGAGCTTAGCATGTGTATTTAAAATATTCTGATTACATGCATGGAAGAAGAAAGCTTTGTTTTATGTGCTATAGAGCTGTGAAGAGGGACACAACTTAATTTTGATTAAATGTGAACTTGGCAATGGCCTAGGCATTTGAAAAAAGCACAGATGGTGGCCACCCACAGATGACTCGGATGCAAAACTGGTGGTGAAAGAATTATAACCATGTCCCTTGCATCAAATCTTCTTAGGAATGGCCCAGTAATGTACCATGCACTGATTCTCAAACTGTTGTTCAGAGCGTTCAAGGCTGACAAGCACAATCAATATATAAAACGAGACCAGGAATAGTCTGACCATAAGATTAACCCTTTGCATGTCAGTAGTTTTTTTTTTTGTCGTGAAGATTCCTGCAGGAATCATTGCACCAAACACTGCTACTGACATACAAAGGGTTAAACTTGAATGTGAAATTCAAAAGTTGTTTTGAACATTCTGCTTAGTTTTCTTTAAATAACTTTACTAAAACTAATACAAACATTGACTACTGGTACAGTATAAAAATACTACACAGGAAACAAGGCAATTTTATCCCCTCTCAAAACGAATGGAAAGGGCCCAACTGTAAATGTCATACAAAATCTTCCAAATGAAACTCAACCATAAACACACACAAACTCTGACATAACGGAATAGGGTTTTCACTGCCTTTTGAGCGTAACAGAAGAACTCTCCAGCATTAAAAGGAGAGGAAGAGCAAAGAAGACTTTCATTTGATGACATTCATAATTGATAACTGAAGTCAGCACTTTTGTCCAGCATTACTGTAAGAAATTTATAAAGAAGATACTGCGACCTACTAACCCGTTACTGCCTGAAGTAGGGTGCTATTTGCTTTTGGCAATTTGCTAAAATTCCTAATGTTTGAAGTTTTTGAGACCTGCTGACTTCTTACATTATCATTTTACCAGCATACAAATGCACTGTCGGCACATTTTTCTTTTTGTCAACCAAGCACTTTTTGAGAAGCACAGCAAGAGAGCTTCACACATTTTTTTTCTTCTACCATACTGAAAATATGGCAGACTTTGAAATGGGGCTGGTTGGAGTGCGTTCCATGGCATGCACATGATGTGCTGTGCGGGCAGACCCCAAATTCTGGCAAAGAAGTAACAAGATAAAAACGACATCTCGTCTAGCTATGCAAACCTTGCTGGAGACAGTACATTTGGCACCAAACACCGCATGTATGTGTGTGTATGTGTCAGTGACTAAGCCTGCATTTGTGGACAGACAAGTTATAAATTTTAGGATATTTTCCCTGTGTGAATTCTCCCGAAGGCTGTTTAAAAAAAAAAAAATTAATTAGGTTACACGTTGACAGGAAAATGGCCATTTCACAAAAAACAGTTGATCCACATTTGAGACTGTAATTTTTGTTATTCTTACTAGATACTTTGCACACAGCTAGATTAAATGGAGATATTGAATGAGTTCGTAATCTAGCATTGTACCTCTTTAACCTGTTTAATAATAATTAATTCATTTGTGCAAGTTTTGGAGCCACGTTATACTCCCATCAGTCAGCCCTGGAAGAGGCTGTGTGGAAGAAAACGATCAGCCCTGGTAGACGCTGTGTGGAAGGCACCCCTACGTGCCTTTCGGACGAGCGACGTAAAACATCAAATTCATCACTGTGTACACACGGCGCCATGGGACTAGGGATGCCATGATGTAAAGCTTATAGTGATGTCATTTTAATGCTTGTGCTGTTCTTCCTTCTTCAGAATTCCTGTTGCTACACCAGCTCACAGAGTGTACTAATGGCGGAAAGCGCTGTGTGTCCGTCTTTATTTGTGTGCGCTGGAGTGTGTTGACCAGAGGTTGGGTTAGAGAGCAGAGACATGAATCAGAAGGATAAGCTAAGAAATATGAACAACTCTGAATGTTCCTAAAAGAAAAACGCATGCGAGCTCCAAACAATACGGCAGACTTTGGGATGAAATCCTCATCTTGTTTGTTGTTGAAGATACTGCATATTATATATTACATGCAGAAGAGTAAAACAGCTTCAAAGTCACAAACATTTCATACAAAGAAAATAACTGAATAATAAATTGAACAATGTATACAGCTTTTCAGGTCATCCAAATTCACGAATGAGGCAACCCAACGTAGTCACTGTGTAAAATGTAAACACAATTTCTTTTAGGAACACTAAATAGACTAACATCACAGCCTTAACCCCTTCACTGCCACTGGACGCTTATTTTGTTTCTGAAATCTCTGATCATTCAATGACCAAAAGCCGTAGCCATCCAAGGAACATGGGTTCAAACTGGTCTCAGCAAGAGACATGGATCCTCATGAGACCCCTAGACTGCAGGGGTCTCATGAGGATCTATGTCCCTTGCAGTTGGATCATGTTTACCCTAGACTGCAGGGGGCTCATGAGGATCTATGTCCCTTGCAGTTGGATCATGTTTACCCTAGACTGCAGGGGTCTCATGAGGATCTATGTCCCTTGCAGTTGGATCATGTTTACCCTAGACTGCAGGGGTCTCATGAGGATCTATGTCCCTTGCAGTTGGATCATATTTACCCTAGACTGCAGGGGTCTCATGAGAATCTATGTCCCTTGCAGTTGGATTATGTTTATTTTTTCTCAGCAGTGAAGGGGTTAATAAATGTACAATCTCACCATGAAACAATGGCAAACGCAATATGATCCACATAGTCCAGAATATGATGTAATATGCTTGATGTGACAAAATCTTGCTATTCATGATTTCCATCCAAGCAACTATGCATGCCGAGTACAGAGCCACTGTTTCATGGACCAAACACAATTCCAACACAAAAACAGTGAACAAAAAAGACTACATGCAAGCAGAAGGATAACGGTTCACATGACACAGCACATGTCATCAGGAACAGCCCGCAGGTCCCCCTCCAGCAGACTGCGCACGACAGACTTGGCAATGTAGGCCGTTGTACCCCCACGCACGTTTGGTGGAGTGTTGAAAAATATGTGCATGTCATCCTGTTTCTCTCGACCTTCCAACTGCTTCAAGTCTTGTTGGAAGTCATCATACGCCTCCCGAATGATCTAAACACACACACACACACAATTTACCGTTTTCTAGGATAAGGTACCCAGCAGTTAATTATAGGTATTGGCAACCAAACATGCAACATTTTACGTGGTACAGGACTTGCACAATGAGGTATCCGTTGATGAACGAAGCAAAACCCAACAAAAAAAAAAAATGGTGCTCTGATAATCCATTCTCAGCATGGCGCAAAATGTGCCCTTCAAAGTGTCTACATTTTGGCCCAAAATCATCAAGTGGGGGAAATGGTAACTGACACCCCCCCCACCCCCCCCCCCCCCCTTTGCACCTTTACTACCCCTCCGATGTTCACGTGTTCCACCCATAGAAAGAACAATACAATTCAGTTGTGTTGAAATTGTTCTTTCTTGGCGTATTTCTCTTTTTGGAGATTTCTTTACAAATAAGATAAGATCAGATAAGATATTCTTTATTGTCTTCTTTCAGACACTTTTTCTCATTGGCCTATCACTATACGCCTTTTTCCCCTGGTCGCCCATTTTCAAGACAACACAAGCCCCCTTATCACATGTTATGCCGAGTACACTCAACTTATCACGTTACACTGAGCAAAACGTTTTTCCCCCAAATATGTCACTGGCCAATCACATTTCTCAGTACAAACATCTTCATTCAGTCAAACCTCTAACCACAAAAATGCTGATAAATGAACAATTTAGGGTGTTGCACAACAAAATGAACTGTATGAAGGTGTTATGTGATACCGTTGGTACCAATTTTATACAAAACAAAACTTAAGCATTGGACAAGTTGGATAATATCAACGACAGAAAATTCCCAGCAAAGGCCCTACATAGGCTGTATTTATACTGACCATAGTTGAAACAGCGGAGAAACAGAAAGTCAGATAAATAAAAACTGAGGGGGTTACGCAATAAAAAAAAGTTACATGTACGTTTTATGTGCTACTTCGGGTTCATATTGTCTGTCTTCTTTCAGTCTCTTTTGATGTGATAAGTAGACTCTCTTATTACATGTTACGATGATGTTACTCGCTGAGCAAAGCGTTCTCTCCCAAATAAATCTTTGGCCAATCACATTTCTTGGTACAAACACACACCAATCTTCGTTCAGTCAAACCTCTAAACAAAAATATGCCAATAAATAAATAATTTAGGGGGCTACACAACAAAAAGAACTATATGTAGGTGTTCTGCTGGTACCAGTTTCATACAAAACATAACTGAATGATTGGATAAGTTAGATAATATTAACATAACAACAGGAAAATTCAACTGAAGCGAAGGTCCTATCACGTACTGACCGTATTCAAAACGGCGAAGAAACAAAAAGCTGGATAAATAAAATTTGAGGGGGTTATACAACAAAATAACTATATGCACGCGTTGTGTCCGGCCAATATTACCAATTTCATACAAAAGAATGACTGAAAATGTGTTACATTAAAAAATACCTGAGAGAGAAATTCCACTCGAATGCAGTTTGCGCGAGGTTGTTGACTGATAGTATGGAGATTTAAGTCCCCTGAATCTCTATGTAACATGTAAAGTTTGGGGTACTTTCAAGGGTATACTCACGCTTATACTTTTTACAGTTGAAGACAAAATCACATTACAATTTTAGTGATGCCAGTGGTTCTTGTCACCTCTCAGGTCTGGTCAGAGGGGTCAATGTCAGAGGTAAGAGTCTCAGGCTAAAGCCTTGACCGGACCCGAGAGGCGACAAGAGCCCTCGACTCTTATCTCCAACACTGACCCCCCTGACCGGACCCAAGAGGCGAGATGGACAACAGCGGATGGACGAACGACCACTGGCCCAGAACATATTCACTTTTGCTTCACATGTGAGCCAAAAAATCTCAGGACACAGCACCGATTTAAGACATTTTGTTTAGGGCTGATCATGTTAAACACACCTTTACTCCTCCCTGCCTTCACCCCCACCTCCCTAAAAAAAAAACCACGATGTAAACGGATACTTCTGATTTATAAAATTATTAACAAAAGAAAGTTGTACATGCAGAAGCAACCATCATGTGTGTCAACAACACTATATTCCCAATCTCTCCTCCCTATGAGGAACACCACAGCCATACACCACACTGACACGTAATTTGTGCAGAAGCCTGTTACTGCTGCCGAGTTGGTATACCTTGTCCTGTAGAGGGTGTAAATGTACACAGGGCTTATGCACACACGAATTTTGTACACTACCCATTTGCACCGAGGTACATTTTGCACTCAGACCAAAAGGACGTGTATAAATGTACACAGTTTTAAGTTTTGTGATCTCACGCATGATCTAAGGCGATTGCCGTCAAGCAGACTGTCACCAACCGCCCATTGTTGTGACAAAGCGCTTTCCAATGATGAAAGCGCTATAAAACCCCTATCTGTAAAAACCCTCACTTCATCTTCAAACACCAGTCCATGCCAGGGGCCGTTCAATATAATTGAAGAAGATCCCATAGCTTTCTTTGAGCACCCACGACTTACTACACATGCCCCGACTCAGCCAGTATGTCTTCTCATCGTCTGCATGATGCTCGATGATCTTTCGATGTCATTACATGGCGTGTCAGTGTGTGCCTCAAATTTCAAATCGCAAAACGAAGCAGTACGCAAGAACCCGGGCAAATGACACGTTCGGGCGGTTTTGTAGCATCATTATTTGACTAGTAAGTGTGTTTTATGTGTATAAAATATGCATACTCGACAAACACTTTTTTCAACGTTGTTTTTTTTTAGCCCAGTTAGAAACTTAGGGGATTTAAGATGCTCCACTTAGAAAAACTATGACAGTTTTATGAGGAGGTTTTATGTATGAGGAGGAAAAGTCACTGTTGGAACCCAGGCTCAAACCTTTGAATTAAAAATATTTCATCACAATGATTTTCCATCTACAGTCAACTTCAGATATGACAAATTGTCAGGGGACCCAGTTTTTCTTGTTGTTATATCCAAAATTTGTTACGAGCAAAGAAATTTACAATTTAATTTAGAAAGTGGTGTTAGGACCTCTGAAAAGTATCGTTACATCTGACTTTTGTTATACCGGTATCTGACCTTGTTACAAGTAAATAGACTATACATTTTCTTATGAAAACAACCAAGAAAAACATATTTATTTTGTTTGTATGATTTGGTATGCTCAACAAGGGAAAACCAATGCATCATATGTTAATTTAGTTTAGTCACAAACACCAAAAAGGACAAAATTCGTGAAAAAATGACAACTACAGATATGGTCTTACTCTTGCAAATATTTCAATGGTCAGCAAAAAATTTACTTATTTTCCAGCACCATTCAATCTGGTTTCCACCTGTAAACAGTGCAATTTGATTACAATTCACAGACATGCATTTGATATGACATCATAAAGCATGATGTTGCACATAGCTGAAAGTCACGACATGTTTATGTGAAGAAAGTGCTCAAAAGAACATCTAATCAATGAGTTGTTTCTCCTTTGCTCCTCGTAACTTTGCTTCAACAGTTCACATACAATGTTTATGACATGCATGAAGCCTTACCGTAATTACTTTAAATATTCGACAACTTTTTAGATGAAAATTTTTCAGATTTTTCAGCTCTGGTCGAATATTTAGGAGCTTTGAAAATATTTATCGCTTGAAACAGTAGCCTGGTTGAAACTTTAAGGTCGATTGGCTGAAAGTTCAGGTCACTGGAGCCAACATGACTGACCATGCCTAAATGAATTGGTGTCCATTATGCTGTAAATATGAAAGCAAGCTTACCTAGATGCCTAAGTCACCTATGTCATAGCACTAGCGCCTCCTAGATATGCATACATCAGTTTAATGACCGTTATTTTCCCCTCTTGAAAACTCGCGACAGCAAAATGTCTGATCAAAGACGCGGACATTTGGATAATGGAACTAACTCAAAGAGAGTACCAATACGTTGTTTACTGTGTGCAGTACAACAGTAATCCAGGTGACAATCCAGGTGAAAATAGGTATAATGCCTTCACATCAGAAACGTTACGAAAAAGTATTTTCACACAACTAACTTTTTTTGTTAAAATTTTTTTTTTTTCCACAGTACTGTTCCAAGAAACACTGTAGTGGAGAATGTGGACAGGTGATTCATAGTTCAGTTGTCACCAGCGCCATCACACAGACTGCCATCTGCTGCGTCCATCTGCTGTCTGAGGAAGCTCTGGTAGTCATTTCTGGTGTGGTACACAGCAAAACAACGTGGAACACACAGAGTGACTTGGCACTGTTCACACTGAAAGGCAGAATGTTTTCTTTTGAATCCAGCTCAATTCTTTTTCACAGGGCTGCATGCCACACAGTCACGTTGCGGATGCTGTCTCTTGACCCCAACTTTGGCAATGCTGTAGGTTCAGACATCTGGGAGGATTCAAGCACTTTCTTCCTCTTGCTGCAAGCTGTGGGGCATCTTGAGAAGAAGAGATCAACTGTTAAACAAGTTGCTTACGAAACTCATGGTGTGACATGGAAACAGCAGCAAACTTTCGGTGAAAATAGTATGCATTGTAGATGGCCTCTGTGAACAAGTAGAAGAACAGTTTTCTCCACTATTTGACAGTCTTCCTCAAAACAGAATAATTTTTCAGGACCTGTTCAGATGTGTCCACACCTCCCATGTGTTTGATGCAGTCAACAATGCAGAGTGGCTTCCAAATATTGTCACTGTTGTTGTCCACTGCTTCATTTCTTCAGGCAGGTGTATCTATCATAAAGAGCATGTGGACATCACGTTTGTCATGGTGCTTAGCAAGAAGGTGGTCCCTCTGCCAGAAGATACTCTGCCCCAGTGTCAGTTGAATCCTGTCAGCTCGTGTCTGCTTCTTCAAAGCTTCATGCATGCCACGTCTGATTGGTCTTGCTGTACCATATGCATAAGTGTTGAACAGGTATAACTGAGAGAAGAGTTTAGGACTAGTGTAGTAATTGTCCATGTAAATTTTATGTCCCTTGTTCAAAAGACCTGCAAATGCAAGAAGACACAGCACGACCCGGGTGGTGGCACCCATGTCTTCATCAAGATCAAAGCCTCACTAACATCTGTACTAGGTGTAGATCCCTGATAAACGTCCATGACCAGAATGTATCCAGATTTTACTTTGCAGGCTTTGTACAGTTTAATGCCAAATTTATCTGACTTTGCTGGGTTGTAGACATGGAAACGCAACCTTCCCTTCCACAGGCATGTTGCCTTATCAAAGATGATGACTTGCTGTGGGGAGGGGGTGTACACCTCAGCAAACTGCTGGTGAGGATGCCTGAAAAATGGGTGTATATTGCACAGGGGGTCTGAGACGTCGTCCTATGTGTTGTCCACAAGGTGAAAGTTGCTGAGGATAGCCAGGAACCTCTCTCTCTGTTCTTTGGGAAAAAAGGTGTAGGTGATCTCATCCTGGCTCCAGTATTCTTCAATGGTGGGCCTGATGACCAGGCCTGTTGTGGTCATCAGCAACAGGAAGACCTTCATCTCATCCACTGTAACTCGTGACCAGCGAAGTAGCCTGAAAATTTCATGTTATTTGTTTTTTACATACACATATACACATACACATGCGCACACACATATGCACAAACACACACCTGCTTAAACACTTGTATATGAATAGAAACTACATTCATATCAAATAAAACTCATCATTTCTCCAATACAAAGGGGGGGGGGGGGGGGGAAAGGAGAGAAAGAAAGAAAGGGGAAGAAAAAAAGTAAGTCACATCAACAGCTTACCGTGAGTGTGGCTTCAAATTTCCAGCATAAATTTTCCATTGTGTGCACAGGCTGGTTTGTTTGACCAACAAATCCATGATTTCATCTTCCCAAAAACAGTTGGAAAAAATGCAAGGGTTGTGGGTTTGCCAGAAATTCATCGCCGACATGCAAAGAACTTTCATGACAGAATGGCATGTCGATAGCCCCCTCACAGCTCCATCCTTCCTCAGCGTCTGCTCCAAAGTCTCTGTTTGCTGAGGCCTGTTCTAAATCCCTAATATCCCCAACGAACATCAGATGTTGTAAATCTATATCACCATCATTCTCACCTACTTCTTCAATGTTTCTAGCCGCAAAAAACATCTTTAAAAACATCTTCAAACACATTCCGATCTCCTTGTCTGTTCCTGGAGGCAGCCATTTTGGACAGTGTGCCAGGGCGTGGCTCAGTGCCCTGTATTTTTAGCAGAAACTTACTCAAAATATGTTTCAACCCTTAGAAATACAGGTTACAGGGCCCAACTAATCAATATTCAAATAAATGCAGAGCTGACAGGTTTTCGCATACAAGGTAACTACAACTGACCAAACCCACTGACCCTACAGTGCGACTTAGGTTGTGACAACCAGCTGATAGTATACATATAATGGCAACATTGTACAACAAACCAAGGGGAATATAATGGCAAGACATGTTGCGACTACCAGGGTAAGGGTTAAATTTATTAGAAGAGCAGACCTTTTAATATAAAACTGAAACAAGATTAAAGGAGAAAAGCTCCTTATGTAGGCTTGTGACTAGATTTTTAAAAAAAAAAGGTCAGTTTTGCATTAAGAACCTGACTGAACTGCGATTTAAAATTTGCAGAGACTAAACACGCGTACACTCACACACACACCGTGGCACACACACACTGTGCATTATAAAACAAGTGTTTTATTCACATGTTGTGACACCGAGTGATTGCTGAGCATTGTGCAGATGATGGGAAGCTGGTATTAATAGCCCTTCTGACCTCACTTGTGCACTGTCCACTGAGGAACGATGATCAGCGAACGTTTTCCCCCCTCAGCCAAGTTTTCATGAAAAAAACTAAGTAGGCACAGCCTCCCGCTGGAAACGTCTAAGTTCTGATTGTGTTTTCTTCTCCTTTAGTTTACTGCTGAATCAGTTCCATGCCAAACAAAATGCATAGCTGTGGTCAATGGTGAACCGGAGGTGAAAATCAGATGTGTGTCGTAAAAAGGCTCAAAACATCGATGCTGTGACATATTTTGCATTCAGACTACAGATATCCTACAAACAATTACGCTGGCATCAAATCAAACAAACATGACTGCAAAAAATGTAAACAATTTGAACTGTCACAGATTGCAACTGTTGCGTTCAGGCATCAGCTGAACTGATGCGACAACTAAAGTCATGTGATGATTTCTCCTAGATCATATTTTTGTGTACATTTCTACCCATACCCGTTTGGTTTGTGTACATTATACACCTCCGCATGAATGGGTAGTGTGCAAACCCTGTGTGCAATTGCCATGTGTGCATTTAACCCCCTACAGGGCGAGGTATACCAACACAGTGTTACTGCTCCATATGAGGAACACAGGTGCATATCATATAAGCAGTCATGCTCTCTTATGATGTATACCTCTTACACTGGATGACGATTGCTTAAAGGGAAAGGCAAGTCTGACGAACAATTCCGATAAATTGACCTGTCTTATCAAGGCAAACTTCTCCACCTTAACTTTCATTTAGATATAAGGCGGCCCTGAAAATGCAGCCTGAGCAGACGAAGGGTTGTGCTTGGTGGAACCATAGTATCACAAAGCAGCAGCCCAGCCCAGCCCAGCAGGGTAAAGGTCGTTTGATATTGGAGCACGCAACCTTTTTAATAAAAAAAATCTTTGCAGAGAACCATTTTTTCCTACCATGCTGTCTTAGGACACATATCATTCAGTGCCACTTGACCTAATATGATTAACTTTCAAGAAATTCATACATTTGCCAGTTTTGCTGTATCACATTTGCTTGCATTCATTTATAGCTGCATAACCACTTTTCTTGTCAACACATCCAGTGCTGATTATTGTTGGGACTGCAATGGTAATTTTTACTATGAAAGTTGAGTGAAGCAGCTATATTGCTGCAGAATGTGCCTTTGAAGTAGTCAGGTGTGAAGCGATCTTTACACACAAATTGAGACTTTTCATTTGTAATTTTTGCTGATAACTTTCCGTTCCTCAAGTTCTTCAGCCATGCTTGGCAACATTTCCGGTCAGCAGACTACACTACCGCAACCATGGGTGTCATCTACTATGCTATGTGTAATAATCATGACACATACCTTGTCCATGTTAACTGACTGGTGGAACATGAGCTCCTGGTTGCGATCCAGAATGGTAGAGACAACCATGAATGCCTGAAAAGGACGTGCAAAAGGCATCAGAAAACACAATTTTACCATGTTAACAGTTTTGCTGACAATTAAAGAGCAAGTTTCTCAATTCATATTTAAGTTTTCTTTCACTGAAAACACCACCTGCACTTTTATTAAAATTTTCCCAGGTAATTTACATCATGTTTGCTGTCAGATTTTGCACAGAAAAACCACACTTGTTCTGCACCAGCACTTAGACTGCTGGTTTCTGGCAAGATTGATTACTGTTTAAAACACATCTAGAAAGGCAAACCTCGAAAAGTTTATCATAGATCATCCTAGTTGTTCTGATCTGATCGCCTGCTCAGCTGGATTTGAAGCAGCATCTTTTGTGACTGTAAAGGCCAATGCGGGAGTGGCAGTCCCTGCTGCAAAGATCACAAATGTACGTGGTCGCTAGTCTGATGGAGCTGGTGCACTCCTTTCTGCGTGCCCGATTGTCTGCTGCTGCTTTTGACATCTTCTCTTCCCCTGACTTGAGGTGTTGGTGGAGGATACTTCTCCACTTTGCACGGTCATCCACAAGGCGTTCCAAGGACCCAGTGTCAATGTCCAGTGCTCTCATGTCCCTCTTGCAAACATCTGCAAATCGTAGCTTGTGGCGACCAGTGTTTCTTCTCCCAGCTGCCAGTTCTCCATAGAGGATGTCTTTTGGGATGCAGCCATCTTCCATGTGGTGAATGTGGCCAAGCCAGCACAGTCTGAGTAGGGTGTACATACTGGAAAGGCCAGCGTGGGACAGGACTTCGGTGTTGGTCACTCTATCTTGCCAAGATATGCTCAGGATACGGCGGATGCTTCTCAGATGGAGGGTGTTGAGTCTTCTTTCCTGTCTAGCATTATGTGGTCCATGTCTCACTGCCGTATAGCAGTGTGCTGATGATGCAGGCGTTGTACACAGCCATCTTTGTTTTCACAATCAGCTTGGGATTTGTCCACACTTGAGTTGTGAGGCGGCCAAGAGCTGCAGCAGCCTTCCCGATCCTCTTGTCGATCTCGATGTCCAGAGAGAGGTTATCGGTGAGGATGGACTTAAGGTAAGTGAACTGGTGGACAACGTTGAGCTCGTAGCTGTCAATGGTGATGCATGGCGGTGTCTCTGTGTCCTGTTTCAGGACGTTCATCTTCTTTAGACTGATAGTCAGTCTGAAGTCCTTGCAAGCCTGGGGGAATCGGTCCATCAGTGACTGCAGTTCTTGCTGGGTATGGGTCGAAACTGCCGCATCATAGGCGAACAGCATGTCCCTGATGAGGGCTTAGCGTATCATTGTCTTGGCTTTGAGGCGGGCAAGGTTGAAAAACCTGCCATCTGATCTGGTTTGCAGGTAGATTCCTTCTGTTGCATTACCAAAGGCATGCTTGTGCAGGACAGCGAAGAGGATCCCAAATAGTACCTGAGAAATCCTACAGTATGCCAGCAAATGTGCATTGTTCAAACGCTTACTGACCTCCCTTGACCGCTTCTGAAAGGTCAACCAAATTAGAATGCACAGGAAGGTCTTATCGTCAACTACAATACGTTTGATTCAAAAGTGTGTAAAATGACTAAACAACTAAAATTCTATTTAAAAAAAAAAAAGGTGGCATTTTTTTCACACATTTTCTGACCTCTCATGACCCTTGCCCTTTGAGAGAAGTCACCCAATTTAGTGTGCATAGGAGGGTCATATCATCAAGTATAGTCTGTTTGAGTAAACCTTGCCTCATGTTTTTGTTTTTTTTAATCTGAAGAAAAGATGAACATTAATCTTGGACCTACTTCACTTTAATTTTCCTTTAGTCCTGACAACTATGATTTAGTAGCCACTGTCCTCAGGAAATTTTGAAACGACCTATTTAAAGCTGCTAACATATTGCCTGATCCAGCCCCACTCAGAAACACTGACACATGTATTCCTGTAAACTTCATGGTCCCCATGTTGAATGGCTTGGTCGTTCAAGGCGTCTGATATGTGCATAGCTCGTCAACATAATTGATGTATGTCACTGAAGCCTCAACTCCATGATCTCCTGAGGATTGTGTAAAAAGAGGCAACAAAGGTTGCGACGATCACGTCTGTCTGCAAGGCCTTAATACAGTAAGTATACTCAATGATCCAGCCCACAGGCGATTTTCCTCAATCACTACATGAGCAAGGGGGAAACAAATAGGATTTAGATAGGTGATACAGATTGTAAAGACGTCCAGTCAGTAAATCACAAAAGGTTAACACAAGTGTGTCGCTTGACTAAAGTACTCACTGAGGTCGATCTTCGGGTATGTATTATTGGTGATGAGAAGGATTAAAGAAAGAACTAATTTCTTTGTCTGGCTTGTGACATGCACGTATTAGGGTTCTTGCTGGCATGTAACTGATTGACATGAGGTGTGAAGTCGAAGTAAAGTTTACTTCTCGACTTCATAGTATGTTACAAAGATTAAACCTTCCTGGCTGTAATCTTGCCAGAAAACCGGCCAATGACCCAAAAATGTGTGTTCAGCTTTTTACGCCCATCCTGTAGAATCCATCATCTCTCTTTTTTCAGTCTCAGTCTCCCCACCCACTGGCATCTTGTCAGTCAGTTGAGTCTCTCTCTCTCTCACACACACACTGTGATGACCATTCTGACCATTCGTTCGTGACCAAAATGCTTAGGTTTATCCCACTCATAGCTCCTTGCTCAGTCCAGTCAAAACGTTGTTGGTTACCGTGTTACTGGTTGATATAAAAACTCACCGAGGTAAAAACAATGATGAGGAACAAGCGCCTACATAATGAATGGTAATATTATTATTATGAAGATAATTACATGTAGATTGTATCTTGCATTGTATCTCAGCCAGTCTCCAACTTTGCTATGCAGCAGTACGTAGGTTATTATTATCACTATGTGCAGCGTTTGGCTTTTCTCTAATATTCAGCACAAACGGCCTCAAAAAATATATTTTGTGATGCCCCAATGTTGCAACATATTTCATGAAAACTTGGAAATTTCAAAGAAAAAAATGCCCCAAAATTAGAACATAAGGTATCTCTGTACCAAGTTTGGGCTTGAAGTTGAAAATAGTATGTGAGAACAAGAAAGATCATGTGAATGACCAAACCACATAATAAGTGTGACCTTGACCTTTCCAACATGTCACTAAAATGAGCAAGTGTTCCAGTGTCTAAACATAAGTAAAGGGTTGGCTTTTGTACCAAAATCCGAGTTTCTAAAAAACGTATGCATTTTTCACAAATTTGTCAACCCTCCGTGACCCTTGACCTTTGCGAGGGGTCAACCAAAATAAGTATGCATAGAAAGGTGTTATCATCAGCTACCTTTATGCCAAATTTGATTGAAAAGTTTGCAAAATTCTATCAAAAACTGTCATTTTTCACACACTTGCCAACCTCCTGTGTGACCTTGGACCTTTCAGAGGGGTCAACCAAACTAGTATGCAGAGATCGAGAAAGGCCTTATCAGGTATCCTCATACCAAGTTTGGGTTTGAAGTTGAAAATAGTATTTGAGAAAAAAACTGTTTTTGTCAAAATATGGCAATTTTGAACCTATTTCTGGACCCCCCCTTCCCCCACCCCCCCCCCCCCACCCTGCTCCCCCCCCCCCCCCCCCCCCATGAGCCTTGACCCTTGCCTTATGGACCACTAAATTAGTATGCATAGAAAGGTCTTATTTGAGAATAAGCAACTGGTGTCAAAATTGCTATTTTCAACCCCTTTCTGGACCCCGTGACCTTGACCTTTGAGAGTCACTGAAACTGATATGCTTAGAAAGGTTTTACCACAAAGTACCCTGGGGCCAAGTTTGAAGTCTAAGACTTGAATGGTCTGTGAGAAAATGCCAACATTAAAGTTTACCACAGACGAAGATGCCGGACGTTGGACAGACGCAGGAAGGCCCATTGCATAGACTCACTTTTGCTATAGCAAATGAGCCCAAAAATAAACTTTTGTCAAAATATGGCTATTACTGGTACTGCCCCCCCCCCCCCCCCCTGTGACCATGACCTTTGAAAAAGTAATTGAATATGGTTTTGCCACAAAATATCCTTGGGTCAATTTTGAAAACTGTGCTTGAACAAAGTCATCAATAAAATACCAACGTTAAATTTTACAACGGATGGCAGACGGATGACCACTGGCCTAGAACATTAAGACTCAATTTTGCTATCACACATAAGCCAAAAACATTGTGCTATGAAATGTCGAGTTTCTTTGTGAAGATATTTTTCAAAAACATAGTGCAATGAGATATCAAATTTCTTTACAAAGATATTTATGAAAAGCATCAGAATAGTTGATGTATGGAAGACTGGAGCTGTGTTGTAAAGAGTTTTGTGACAATGCAACAGTTGTCACAAAGCTCATGGGCACGCCTTGGAATCTCCATGTTCTTTTTTGACAGTTCGTTTTGCTTGTTGCAAAGGGTTTCAAGTTTCCATGAACTTCTTCATGATGAAAAAATTGTCGCAAAGCATACCAAAAGTCCAAAGAGTCCCCACCAGCTTTGTGCCAGCTGTCTGCTGCTGTGCTTACCTCCACCATCAGCTGTCTGTAGGCTGGGTCCACTATTTTGCTCAGCATCTGCTCCACCAGTAATGAGAAGTTCAGCTCATACATAGTCATGTCCGACAGAGTAGGTTGCTGGACAAATCAAGTGATATGCATCAAGATGGCTTCCCCTTTCTATCATGCTAGGGTGAAATGCCGTCAAATGATAATATCCCACTACCAATCAATTTCAGGGGTGGATCGAGGGGGTTGGGGGGGGGGGGGGACTGGGGCAAAATTCGCTGCTTATTAGTAAACTATTGTATTGTACTGTACTGTGCAAGAATGGGTTTGTTTCGATATGCAGAGATGATACATGTAGGACTACCTTCAAGAAGGAGGCTATTTTTGTTTTTGACCTCGCTACAAATCATCATCAACCTGCATGATTAACTTTTTATTGTTCTAATGCATTTTTATGGGTCATAAACTGGCCATCTCACACACACAACAGATTCTTCAAATTGTCCATTTTTACCATGTTATACAGAAATGTAAACTGTACAAAAAAGTAGGGGACATTGAGATTTCAACTTGAATGGCCGAGAATTTCCTTAAACAGGCAAAATGATGAGTTATGCCAACAATGAACTACATCACAGTGGTTTTGTTATGAGGGTCATGTGGTCAGATTAGAAGCTGTGAATATCGCATTGGGAACCTATGGTAACAGTCACATGCAGGTTATTTCTGTGCAAATCGTCTCAATATTATTATGGTTTGCGTTGTGGTCATATGTACCATTATTAAAACTGGTTCTCTTCTGTCAGATAATAAGATAACAATTTACAGGCAATTGGCCATCATTTTTTACTTAAGCTCTGCACACTGGAAGTGTGCTTGAAAAACAAATCAAACTAACCGTAGGATAGAAGTCAGTCAGGCCCATTTCTAAAAACAAAAGAGACTTGCCAGAAAACTTCATCCACTGCCTTTAATGGGACTTGTTAAGACTGAAGTGGCAGAGTGATGTTTTTATGCTAGTGTAACTGTACTTTTCCAGATTGGCAAAGTGTAATAAAGATGTATTTGTTACTGTTGTAGCTTTTATCTTGACAAGTCTTGTGCTGTCGGGACGTTAAACAATGTACAACCAACCAACTTATCTTGACGAAAAGTCAAGACAGGCATTGTGTGTGCGGTTTAGTTCAGGTATTCATCAAAATTGCAAAAAGCAATAGGGACTACCCCCAGCACGGCTGTTTCAGTTTGGCCACTTAGTTTGTCCCAGGCAAGCCGAGAAACTGGGTCACAAGTCGTGCGCGCGCGCTGCCTCAGCCAGTCTCTCAGCTGTCAGGCTAGCTGATAAGCGGGCTTCCTGCTAGGCGCAGTACAGCAGGGAAAATGACTACCTTTTGTTTTTCATGACTTTCTTATTTACCGTTTAAGTGTGTGATGCAAAACTTTGTTTGTTTAAAAGTGGACATTCTGCCCAACACACCAACACCAAACACACTATAGCTGTGACAAACCAGTAGCCAGCAAGATAAGGTGGAAAGAAAGAGAAAAATGCAGATTTCACTCTCTGTGTAGTGTTTTTTCACAAAATAGATGAAGTTCCAACGTCAATAACACAAATACGATACAAACTACATCAAAACGGACTTGCACGTGCTAGAAGTAACATGCCTAGAGTAAGTATGACTTACCAGATCAGAGATACCGTGAAAGGGGCCGGAGAGCGGAGGGTGATAATGAGGTCACTGTTAGTGCCAGTATTCTCACAGGCACATAGCAGTAGCACCGATCTGTCAACACTGGACACACAGTTCTTTGGCACTACTTTCAGTTTCACTCCAACACCCTACAGCAGGAGATGGATCGACCATGGTATTTCAAGGGTAGTGCCAGATTAGCTTGTGACATCAAGCACAAAGCTAATCTGGCACTACCCTTGAATTATCATGGTCAATCCGTCTACTACAACTGTTACTCAGTCGTTCAGTAGATGACACCTCCAAAATTTGGGAAATGCAGCCGTGGCATTAAATGGGTTAAAGAAAACTGTTGTGTGGTAAACAAGATGATCTCACTCTTGGGTAGTTTCTCAGGTCGAAAATGTTTAATCTGGAAAAGTCTGCTTTGAACGTGAACGGACCACAGCAGAATAAAGAAATTCAATACACTTATGCTCATCAGTCTGCTTGGCACACCAAAACCTCCTCCGACAGCAACTGCGACCAACTTTGTGATTTGGAAATAAAAGATTAGCTTAATTGTCTGACAGAAAGTGGTAAAAATTCGATGGTGTGATATTAAAAAAAAAACAAACACCGCCGCGTGTAGTGTGTGTAACGACAGCATAACAATCACCTGCTTCCAATCCATTTACTCTTTTCTTTTCTTCACAGGTGGCATGACTGAGTACAGCACAGGTGACACTAGTGTCATGTGTTCTGTTATGAGTAATTTGAGCTTCTCTGCTTCCGTTTGCAAGCTGTATGTCCTGCTCTTTAGAATGTTTACTGTTGCACGAGTCTCTTCGCCTCCCTGCTCACCATGTAGTGCCGGTCCAAAGCCCCATTGTGCGATAAAGTCTGCACAGTGGCACTCAAGTATGTGTCGTTTTGGGATTATCTTTAACGCCCTGTCCTCATGGACATTTATCTCATAACACGTCTGTATCATTTGTTCATATTTACTGCATGATATGGCCTGCCTGTCATACCTTTTTCTTTACCTCCTTCCACATATTCGACACAGAGAATTGAGTCTCTATTCATGGACACTGACAGTGTATGAGGTGTCCTCCATTTTCACAGTCTACACCATTTAATTTGATGCAAACTCTCACATAAACATACGTTACGAATAATAATAGATCCTTTGCTAGAAAGGGACTAAACAAAAAGTCACGTTCATTTAGCATGCACTCCAACGTCACACTGAAAAGCAGAAAACGCACAAGAGAGTATGACACATATTCCCGTGACTGCCAGAATGTTTTTATCCCACTAAAAACCTTACAACAAGAATCTTTAGTTGTAGATGAAACTAATGCTAATAGCAAGGAATGCGGCATCTTGGATACCACTTGACTTCTGGCTATCGTCTGTCAGTGTTCTCATTAATTCATTCTCTGCTCCCACGGGCCGGGCCTCTCGGCCTCTTACAAACCAGACCATTTAGTGTCAGTGGGCTGTATGTCTGCAGTCTTGTTAACTATGTACAAAAATGTAATGTCTGACTAAGTGCTTTGCTATAGAACTAACCCATATCATACTGAGGCTACAAGCTTTAAATTTGTACACTGCCATCTGCAAGCCACATTATAGTACATACTTACAAATAATGATATAGACCAATGGCTTTAGTTCAAGGGTAATGCCAGAATAGCTTGGCACCTAGAGGCGCCAAGCTATTCTGGCACTACCCTTGAACTATTTTAGTCAAAATTATTTCACAGACTGGTGTATTCCGAATGATAAGGGCTAAGAAGAACATTATACACAGACTTAATGAAGTACATGAAAGACTGGTGTATTCCGAATGATAAGGGCTGAGAAGAACATTATACAAAGACTTAATGAAGTACATGAAAGAAATGATAACATTGATCCGTGCTACTGCTTCGTGCCTGTGTCTGAGAGTACTACTGGCACCAACAGTGACCTCATTATCATCCTCCGCTCTCCGGCCCCTTTCACGGTATCTCTGATCTGGTAAGTCATACTTACTCTAGGCATGTTACTTCTAGCACGTGCAAGTCCGTTTTGATGTAGTTTGTATCGTATTTGTGTTATTGATGTTGGAACTTCATCTATTTTGTGAAAAAACACTACACAGAGAGTGAAATCTGCTTTTTTCTCTTTATTTCCACCTTATCCTGTTGGCTACTGGTTTGTCACAACTATAGTGTGTTTGGTGTCAGTGTGTCGGGCAGAATGTCCGCTTTTAAACAAACAAAGTTTTGCATCACACACTTGAACGGTAAATAAGAAAGTCATGAAAAACAAAAGGTAGTCATTTTCCCTGCTGTACTGCACCTAGCAGGAAGCCCGCTTATCAGCTAGCCTGACAGCTGAGAGACTGGCTGAGGCAGCGCGCGCACACGACTTGTGACCCAGTTTCTCGGCTCGCCTGGAAAAAACTAAGTGGCCACTTCTAGCGCTGGGCCAAACAGCCGTGCCAGGCGCCCCACAGTCCACTTGACTATATCCAGGCCTCCCCACGCCCGGGGAGGGTATGAATATACTACGGTGATAGGCGGCAAACTTAAATCTACTCAATAGCAGGTCCAATGTCTACCGCGAGTATATTCATACCCTCCCTGGGAGTGGGGAGGCCTGGATATAGTCAAGTGGATGGCGGAGTGCCTGGGGGGTAGTCCCTATTGCTTTTTGCAATGGGTGTTTCAGTTGAAGGCTCAAAATGATAGGTCTGTCATTCCTTCTCTCCCATCCCCCTTCTTTTCTAGATCTAGTGATCCTAGCAGTCACAGAATGGGCAGCTGATGTCCTGATGACGCAATGCAAGTTTACCAGCCTGGAATTCCATGGTATTAGTGCAGCAGAGCACTCTCAGAATTGAAATATAAAATTACAGCTCTGACTTGACATATCACGATACATCATATCGCGATCCCGGATATATCGCAGGAGGGACCTTGGATCCTGAAAAAAATGGATGGACGGACTGCATACACCAGTGAACCACAATAAATCTTTGTCACCAACCCAAAACCCCCTCCTGACACCCTTACCGCCCAGGCACTTTGCTACACACTAAACCCTGAATGACCTCCTACAGATTAAGACCACACATGCAAATGATTAGCGCTGTGACTAGTGTAAGCGCAGAATCGATATGAAATGAAAGTCTGTTAATAAATTGTCACACTCCACTTCAGGGATTAAGATGCCTAGCATGGCGGGTGAGACTAGATTGATACTGAATCCTCCACATGAAGAACACACATGCATGAAGAGCCCTGTGACAGTACAATGAATGCTGAAAGTCTAGGTTTGTTTAGGTGGAAGTTGTTCACTGCTGAGGATGCAGGTGGCCGCGAGACACTCACTGGCTGCATCTGTCAAGCGAGGTGTCGGCAATAGGTGTGGGACACCTCACAGCTAAACAAAACTGTCACAATCTATAGACATCAGTTCCCAGGACTGCTCGGAGTATCACTGAACACCTGATCATCCCCTTCATACCATAACACAGATGTAGATTTACTAGTTGACAAGACTCATAACTTGTTGGTCCCTAACACCCACAGTGCCATATGAAGATCTGTGTCAAGAGGACAATAGCATGGGTACAGCTGGTGTGTGGCGAATGCTACAGGCGACAGAGATAGACAAGGTGGGGCTACAACCCCACCTATCCCCCAATCGATCAATTTATTTGATCCTCTCGGTAATTATACAAACCCACGCCAGCCAATACAACCAATGCCTTTATTACCTAGCCGTACTAGTTCCACCCCAGAAATCATTCAAAGCAACGATTTTTATCAGCTGCCAACCCGTGATTATTAAGGCAGATCACCCACCCCACTAAATTATTAATACCGTCATTGACTTCTTTAAACAAAGGCTAAGATTAAAATCATGGGCCAAGGATCATGGTCAAGGTCACCAAGGTCAAGACCAAGGTCACCAAGGCCATGGGTCAAGGTCATCAAGGTCAAGACCAAGGCCATGGATCAAGGTCATCAAGGTCAAAACCAAGGTCAAGGTCACCTAGGGCAAGTCCACCAAGATCAAGGTCCAAGGCCACAGGTCAAGGTCATGGGCCAAGGTCATGGGGCAAGGTCACCAAGGTCAAGACCAAAGTCACCAAGATCATGGGTCAAGGTCACCAAGGGCAAGTATCAGGTCATGGGTCAAGGTCACCAAGGGTCAAGGTCACAGATCCTCATGAGCCACAGCCATAAGTCATGGCACCAAAAAATTGTAAAAGTCCGCTCGTGGTCTTTTTCCAGTTGTTCTCACAGAGTCAGCTATAACCCAGGTTCAAGTGCACAATTCGCCTTCCCTGTGAGAGCTTTTGGTGTGGCCTAGCTTTTGGTTTGTTCCGCACACCCCAGACGGGAATCTACCGACTCCTCGACTCAGCTGCCCGAAACGAAAATGTCCCAGAGGTGCTTGGAACAGACAAGGGAGTTACAACTCGGGTTAATGTGCACAAATAACCCCCTTGTTTGTTTGCCAGGCTACTGGACCACTCACGGACCCACAATGAATACAAACATTTTCATTTATATAGTCGGACATTCTCCTAACAATTTTAAGCAGGTGAGCAAAAGTGAAAAAGTAATATCAAAAAATGTTTATTTTTGTTAAAACAACAACAATAAATCACACATTTTTAACAAAATCAAGTGATAACATCTTTACACTATTATCTACCATAATTATTGGCACATCTTGTCATTTAATTTTAGAAAAACAATGTTTATTTTAGTCAAAAATTAAAACATAATTTAATTAAGCAAGGGAAGTAACTTTTTTGTCTTTCCAAAATTTTACAAATTACTTCCCTTGTATAAACATATATTCAACAAAGGGGAGTAATCTGAAATTTTGTTACTGAACATGGGGTGATTCCTTCCCTTGATGTTACTGAACAAAGGGAAATGATCTGTTATTATTTCTTATGCTGATACTGAACAAGGCAAATTCTCTCCCATGTTGTTACTGAGTCTAAACAGATTATTTTCTAGTGCTCAAGTCATGAGTAAAATTATCAAGTTACTGTTTATGTTACTTTCTGGATGTTTCTAAGTAAATTACAAGTACTTAATAAGGTACTTTATAAACCTGTAAGACCCCACCCGGGTCTGCCCTGGGGGACTTGGGTGGGGTTAGGTATTTTTTAGTTCCCAGGGTCACCCTGGTCAGCCCCACAGGGTGGGGTTTTCTCTCTATTCTGGGGCATGTGTTTCTGTCTACCCGAGGTCCATTCACCTGTATTTGCCTTTTTTAAACTCTCCCTACTGTCTGCACTGCCTGTAGCTCTTGATATTGGATGTGTGTTGCTAAATGGTCTTAGCTTTATTTAGGCCCCATGTGTTAGGTTTATTTAATGTGTTTGACCGGCTGGCGACATACATTCAATGTTCTGTTTAGTTGGTTGTTTTTTTTCACAAGCAGTGCAAGCACGTCCTGAGAAAGCCTTGTTGCTGTCGGGACGTTAAGCAATGTACAATCAATCAATAAACCTGTAAGTAACTTTGAAGTTAGTTGCCATAAGTTCTTTCAAGTGACTTAAAACAAGTTCTTATAAGTGTCTTAACAAGTTCTTAGCTCTAGTCAATAAGACACTCGGACAGATTTCCCAAGTTACAAGGACAACAAGAAAACTTTTTTTCTCAATAGTAGTCAGGTGGTGGAGCTGATGGCGTCAAATGGGCAGACGTGAAAGACATGACATCTCTTTGCGAAGTGTATGACAAAAATAATGGATTACCAAAACCTATCGTTAATTGCTTATAAATCCTTGAACCTTTTTCATAGTTTCTTCTATGCCTATCTTTTTTCTTTCCTCTAAAAAAGATTTCTTTAGTTCTTCAACATTCACGGGTTGACTACACATCTTATTCTGTATTTCAGATTTCTGTTGTTTGTAATTGGTCAAATCATCCTGCACTCTCTTAAATTCATGATCGTCAATTTTATTATCGTCTAATGCCTTACTGATAATAAGTTTCATACTGCTCAGCTTAGCTCCAGCGAGCGTACTCAAGGCTTCGTGCTTCTGCAACTTTGTATGAAATCTTTTGTTAAGGGCTTCCATACCAAAGCATGCCAGACCTGTGACAGCACCAACACCTTCAATAGCAATTCCTATGACACTTCCAACTCCAGTGGCAAACAGAGCTAAACCAGTGACAGATAATCCAGCTGAAACCACACCCACGGCCATTGATGTGTTGTGTACAGAATTTAAAACCATTTTATATCGTCTTTTACACTTGGAGTATTTTGCCTGTTCTCCTTCCAAATACTTTAACGCTTCTGTAATATTCATAAGCGGAATGAGTCTGCCTGTAATGTTTTATCTGGAACAATAGGCTCAAGACAAGTTCACCATTTTTTATGACAAATATTTTTTTAATCAGCGAATTCTTTTTGCAACTCTTCAAAGGTATACAATTTGCTAACATAATAAAATGAAATAAGATCTATGTGTTCCAGTTTAATGTAAGTTAGATTAACTAGAGTTGTTTTATCGACCACTATTTTAACAGCAGGATTACTACTCGATACGTCTATATCTACGCCTTTCCTAATAGTATAATGACCTTTGTTGACTGTTTTACTGTGTCATCCCATGTTAGTTTGATTCCCTGTGCAATATCTGCTTCTTTTACAGAATCCACAGACCTCATGAGAATTTCAAAAACTATTGTGGCTTCTCTAGCTATGGTAAAGCTATCTGGTACAAACACAACGGAAGTATCTGTTCTACCCTTTCTATTTGTAAGAAGATACCTTCGTTTTTCATACTCCTGCAGTTTTAGTTTTTCTCTGCTACTACTGATGTCTATGAAATAGCTTGGAACAAGGCTCACAAGTAACGGCCCAGAGTTAATAACTTTCCTAAATATTAAGGGACCTTCATCAGTAAAAAACACGTAAGGATTAATAAATTTAAACTTTATATCCCAATCAATTGCAGGTGCAGCAGGCTCAGGTGGAACAGGAGGAGGAAAAACTACCCACTTATTATTCAAATGTTTAAAGACATAGAGCGCATTATGCTGAGGAATAGTCTGAACAGTAACACCACGAAGTTGTCCAAGTTTAGGAAACTGTCTGTCGGTATCGTCTTTCACGTCATCGATTATCTTCCGCTTGTACAACCCATTGGAATCAAGTTCAAGGCCATATACCTCTCCCACCTCTCCTTTTTCATCAAAACCCCACACATCACCCAAATCTTTCAACTCTATTCAGGGTTCCCACAAGTTTGGTGGGAAAAAATTCCATACTTTTTAAAGACCTTTTCAAGACTGACACAACAGTTTTTCAAAGCTCACTAGTAGTAGTATATACGCCAAAATTGTGTGATAATGGAACATGGTACCTATTTTTCGGGACAATTTTTTTTTTAAAATGTGAGATATGCTGAGGAATCTCCCTGGCTATGTGTGCCTCTCTTTAACAGTTGAACGGTCACACATACAGAAATAAGATAACACACATAAAAGTTGAAATAAAAAAAACCTAACATAGATATGGTATTCAAATTCTTTTGGATGTTAATGTTTACTTACCCAGGAGTGAGGACACACGGAAATAGGTGACAGAATTTAAACTTGTAATATAAAATACTACATGGCTTATTATAGTCACAAAATAGTAATTCATAATAAACTTCCAAGTCATTTGACATAGTGTACAAAATTTAAATCACTGCCTTCTGAGCAATAATAAAATGCAATACTATTACTACTGTTCTTTTAAAACTTTAACAGTTTGTAGTTAAATGTAGTAACATATATGCATATGTGCTGTTAATTTGATTTCAAGCAGTTTTTATTTCAAGCAGTTTTTGGTCGATTTGTGACTCTATGGCTAAAGCTTCCTCAGAATTCTCTTTTGCAGATCTGCAGAGTGCATTAGACTTTGCTAAGAACGTAAACTATAACTTTTTTTTTAAAAAATTTTGTTTTTAAACCTCTAACTCTAAGAGGAATAAACTTTTAGAAGAAAAAGAAGAAGAGAAGAGAGTAAGAGAGAGCATCCAATTCCAAGTGAATTCATACAAAGTAAACGTAAACTTACTTTGCAGAAGATTTAGCTCGTTGAAAAAAAAAATCAGTCATTGCCATTCCAGGCCTTCCCTTCGATTTGCTTTCGCTATACTTCAACAGCAGTAAATGTTTTTTGCCGACTACATGGCTTTTTAATGCAGCTTCACCCATGTTGCAAATTTCGATATCCTTCTCACACACAATGCATCGAGCTTTGTGCTTTTCTCCGTCCGACGCTGGCTGGAAAAACTATGGAATTGTGATGCATGATTTTTATGTTGTGTTGGAAGTTAAATAAATTTTATTTTTAAATAAATTTTAAAATTTTTAAAACAATACATTTTTAAAACAAAAACTATGAATTCACTTTTCTCTAGCCATAAATGGCTAAAGATGCACTTCCCCATTTCTGTGTTTAGCAAAAATCTGCGCGACTTTCCATGCACAGGACCAAAGGAAGTTGAAAGATTCTAACTACGCATGTGCAGCTATTATGCAAGGGAAGTCACTGCGGAAGAAAAAAAAGGGGAGTCTTCTAGCACTAGCTTGATGAACGATCAGCTTCAGACATACTTATGAATTAAAATATAGTCTTCAGGTTACATTTTCAAACTTTCAGATTTCTCTTGTAAAGTAAATTGCATGTCAGTGTAAGATTGGCATATTTTTTTAATTTTCCAAAACTTTCCATACATAGCTTAACACAAATGAACTTTCCATAGTTTTTCCAGCCATGCAAAAGATTTTTGTATTTTCCATAGCTTTTCCAGACTTCCATGACTCTGTACGAACCCTGTCTATTACCGGACAGGCAACTGGTGTAATTCTTGGCTTTGGACCAAGACCGCTCATTTTTTATTTAACAAAAATAAAATTTATTTAACTTCCAACACAACATAAAAATCATGCATCACAACTGGTTTGTCATCCTGATTAGTTACATATAAGCACAACGATTCAAAGAAACCTGTACCTATTATTTTAAACTGAGCATTAGGAAATCTAACAACTACATTTTCGCAATAAGGAGCAGTTCCAGTCGACACACATTTCAACAATGTCGAAGGCTTTCCATTGTGAAGATTATCATCAGTGCTTAGTTCTTTCAAATGAACATTTAGCACTGTGTGTACTGACAAATGAACAGGATATCTGCCAGTTATTCTTGATTTTTTGGTGAAAGTAGACACCCGACTGGCGATGTCCAATCTTCATCTGGATGTATAATTTTTTTACCTAAAAATCCAAGTAATAATAAAAGACTAATTGATAAAGAAAGTTTCCACTTTTCAGAAATTCAATTGTAACAAGTAAATTAGCTGGGTTTAAAGTTGCTTTAATTTTACATTCATTTTGAAGCCATTCAGCTAAAGTACAAAAGTCATAATACCCAGATCGTAAAGTATCACCCTTTTCTAAACCATCAAGAGTTCCACTTACAGAGTAATTTTTATCATCTGTTACATTAAACCACTTTACAGTGTAGAACATTTCATGGATAGCTACAGCCTTGCTACCATCACGATTATCGATTCCATTAGTTAACCACACTGGTTTGCTTGTGTCAATATTTGATAAGGTTATAAACATTTTTATTATCACATAAAAAAGCATAATGGAATTTAAATCACCAACAATTGCCACTGTAAATGCATTTCAATTTAACATGGATGCCAAGTACAATGTCGCGCCAACTTATGACCAGAAAATAATTCAGCTAAATGAGCTCGACATAGCTTTGTCTGAAGGAGATTTATTTCAAGTGAAAGTGCCGAATCCATATGATCATTACCTAAACCCACCAATTACAGATGATGCAACTGCAAGAAAGTGGTCCTCAAGCCCACTACAGATGTTTCAAAACCAACTTAACTTTGCTATACTATGTTCAACTACTGGCTGTGGGGTTTCTTTTACAGACCATTTAAATCACCCAAACAAACTGATTAAGTCTGTCTATCGTTTCCACACATATTACCAGCTTAAAAGAATACTGTCAGAACTCCATACCCCACTGCTCACTGAATCCAGTTTTAATCAGTTTAACAATCCCATGGATTTGAAAGCATTTGAACGGATCTGTAATGAATTTAACATCAGTACAAAGTATGACTTTACACAAAAACTTGATGATCACAAAGGCATGGGTACATTGTATTATTCTATGAGTCACAGACAATACCCTCAAGATTACTGGCCTCCCTACTCTTCATTCTCATCAAAATCCGAAGTGTGGTTAGGGTCAATAGAACAGAAACAGTCTAATGCCTGGACCACATTTGTCTTAGATAAGAGTGACGGGTTTACTCAAGCAGGAGTTGAACGCATTAATGAGTCTATCAGAACGTATGTGTGGTGTATACTAGGAGCACAAGCTCAAACAAAATCAAACATTGTAAATGGGAGTGGTAAATTTGAAGCACAAAAACAGTTTCTTGCAAACCTAGAAGATTCGATAAACTCAGTTGTTGATCTCCCATCAAGCATACAACACTACCAAGACGTTCTCAGATATGCTAGATCGAAAGTTGACTTGTAGTTGGCATCGGTTTATACATGTTGCCATCAGACCTTCAACTTCAAATGGGGACAATAACAAATTATAATAACGAAATAATTGTTGCAGGGTGTGATCAGAAATTAGGCCTCAATCAATCTGTAAACTTGAGCCCAACAACCGCACATAGTTTGGGTCCAACAACCACACATAGCTTAGGTCCAACAAGCAAACATCACTTGCACCAAAAGTCACCACATGTGCAAAAAACATTAGTAACATCATCACCTGTACAGACAGTAACAGCCCCGTTCCCGACCCCGGCACTGACACAGACACCAGTACAACCAGTAACAGAAACCTCGGAACAGTCATCAGTCAACACACATGAGTCAGAGAGAACTGCATTGGTAATAGGCCTTACTGGATTAGGGATATTACTTCTTTACCTGTTTCATTAAATATCCTATAATTAATCCTCCTGTCACCAAAAAGACCCACACATGCTCCGCCATAAACCCGACTACCTTTGCTGCTGTACTGATCAACCAACTGACTACACTTCCTATTATGCAAGGCAAAGCATCCATTGCTTTCACTGCCAATTTCTGAAGCAAGTCTGATATGTGTGACAGTTGTTTCTTTACCCATGCCTGTAGATCTTTTGGGTCAGTCGGAGCCGGGGCTGGAAGTGCCAGTGGAGCTGGACTGCTATCACCACCTGTTACAGCTAACACTACAGTACTAATAATAAATCCAAGAGCAGTAATTAAACTTGCAATAGTGATACCCTGCTCTCTGAAAAGTGTTTTCAATCTCTCAGCCAAAGTTGTGTCTTCATGAAGTATTTTCTGAATAGTTTCTCTAATCCTGTTGACCTGTGTTTTCAGTTTTTCTTTCCCAATTTCAATTACTTCTAGCCGTGCTGATCTTTCTATTTGCAAATCATTTAATATGTGTTGTATTCTTTCTTTTATTTCAATGGCATTATTCTCATCATCAGCTTTACCTAATTTTTCTTTTTCTCTTTCTATATGTTTATCAAGTTCACCTAGTTTGGCTACATTATTCACAAGCTCACCTCTGATTGACTGCAGTGATTTATCCAACCCCACTAACTCCCACATTGTCAAAGGAGAGTCACCCATTGTTTTCATAGCCTCATTTATTTGCCCTTCTGTAAATGAAGTTTCTTGTATTACTGTGTTTGCTAATTCTGGAAGTCTTGTTACTTCAGTCATTTCAATTTCTTGTCTAGTTGGCAACCTTGTTTGCGCATCATGAAGAGCACTAGAAAGACGAGGTGGTAACTGTTTATCTCCAATACCAAGTTGACGCAAGGCGCCAACACCACCTTCACTTTTGATTGTACTTAAAGCTCTAAACTTGCCGGGGTCTCTTTTGTTAGTCAATTGTACTTTTCCTTTGTCAACAGTGTTTAAATATAAATGACCTTTTTCATATTCAAACTGATTAGGATCTATTTCATCTCACTATCATAAAACGAGTTCACTTTGTCTTTTAACAGTTCGTGATACATACTAGAAGTAATTACCATTCCAGTCATATCTGTTGCACCAGTATCATAGTCATTCATGTCATCCATTTCAAAATCTTCATGACCAAATCCTCCCGCTGCCATTGTTTTTATTAATTTAATTTTTTTGATTTGTGTATAATAAAATGACATCATCTTATGGATCGAAGTTAGACCCATACAGAAAACTACGTGAGCCTCTTGGTGTTAAGGGCATTAGACAATCAATTGTTGTCACAAACAATCCTAGCACCATAGATCAAAACCAAACCCTTACTGTCAAGTTTCCTAACCTAGGTCCCAGTGACGTTATTGTTCCTGGAACTGCTCGCCTTGCTTTTAATATTGAACTTTCATCAGACACAGATGACAAAAGAACACTAGTTGGCAACCTTGGCAGAGCAATTATTAAGACTATTAAAGTTAAACTTGAAGGTCAGGAAGTGTTTAGTTTTGACGATGCTGATGTATTCTACTGTTACAAAGATCTGTGGCTCACAAGTGAAGAACGAGAAGACCGTATTTATCAAGGTATACAGTCTGATAATGTTGCCAAACTCAGAATCAATGCAACACATAAATCAACAACAGAAGCAAAGGACGTTATTGTGGCAGAAACATATGGAAATAGATTTTGCATTCCACTTGAATTTGAAATCCTAACAGCACATTTGCCTTATTATCAAGGAGCACCGAATGACCGTCTGAGTTTTGAACTAATCTTTAATGACTACTCCAAAGTTATTAAATCAACGGATCTCAATGCATCATACAAGATCTCTAACATTTCCTTGGAATATGAAATTGTCACACATACTCATCTAGCTACTCTCATTCAAAATCAGTACCAAACAAAACTGCCTATTTATTATGACCGTGAGATGAGGCACAGTTTAATGCATAAAGACAAAAGTGATCCAATGTGGAACATCAGCTTGAACACACCTGCTAGGTCACTGAAAGGCATTCTTATGTTGTTTGTTAAACCGGCGAGTCCATACGAACGGGATTCAGAAAAATTCTATAATCCAAAGATTACTCATTTGTCTTGTACTATTGAAGGCCATCCTAATCAAGTCTTCGCTTCAGGCATGTTTACCTTACCAGCACTATGACGAGATCACAAAGTATTTTGCTGGCGGAAGGCTTAGAGAAAAACCAGCAAACATAGCATCTAAAGATCTGCATCTGTATGACGTAAGAATTGCTCAATACCTGACAGACAAGTATGCACTGTGGCTAGACCTGCGTAGTACAGACGACTACCACCTACATGGGTCAGGTCGTACTGTTGAAAATGGTAGTGATGGAATTACAATCCAAATACAAAAAAAGACTGAAACCGCTGGTGCAATAAATATATATTTGTATCTGATTTATGACGCACAACTCAATATTGCAGAGAGCAGACTAAGCGGGCACATATATTAAATTATATTCTATATTAAAATGAACTTGATGACACTTGACCCACACTGTGGTTTGTTTTGTGGTGCCACAGGCTGTGGGAAAACTGAATTTGTTCTTAACCTCTTACAAACAAGATACATCTGTCATTTCGAAAACATTGTGATATTTTGTCCAACGGTCAAACACAACAAAGCTTATCACAACCGTTTATTCATTTGGACTGATCATAACATTTATTTAGTCGACCCTGAGAAAAAAATGAATGACTACATGCAGTATTTTTACAAGAAATTTGAAGGACAGTCAACTTTGTTTATTGTTGATGATTGCTCTGCAGAGAAGGATATTGTTAAGAAGAGAAACACACTGGCAGAACTTGCCTTCAGTGGCAGACACGCAAATGTCAGTGTATGGATTCTCACTCAAAAATATAATGCTGTACTGAAAGATTTTCGAGAACAGTTAAAGTTTATCTGTTTGTTTTACTGTAAGGATCGTGACAGCTTTGAAGACTGTCTCAGAGAAAACGATGTCATCCCAAATAAGCATGAACGAGATGATGTAAAAAACAAACTGAAATCAATTAAGCATCTAAAGCTTATTTTACAGACAGATCAGCCCACAGGGTATGGGTTAGTGAATTAATTTAGCCTTTTATTTTGTCCATAAAAAATGATGGTCGGACAAATCGTGCAAGCATTTGATATCACAGAGAGCTTCAAAGACATTGATCAATTAGATTCCTTAATAACATCTACCAAACAGCCTGACATAAGCCTCTCAGTGCCATCGGTCATATAATGTGACTTTGGACTTTTTTGATGATGAGCATCCATTGATTGTACATTGCTTAACGTCCCGACAGCAACAAGGCTTTCTCAGGACGTGCCTGCACTGCTTGTGAAAAAAAAAAAACTAAACAGAAAATTGAATGTATGTCGCCAGCCGGTCAAAGACATTAAATAAACCTACAACATGGGGCCTAAATAAAGCTAAGACCATTTAGCAACACACATCCAATATCAAGAGCTACAGGCAGTGCAGACAGTAGGGAGAGTTTTAAAAAGGCAAATACAGATGAATGGACCTCGGGTAGACAGAAACACATGCCCCAGAATAGAGAGAAAAACCCACCCTGTGGGGCTGACCAGGGTGACCCTGGGAACTAAAAAATACCTAACCCCACCCAAGTCCCCCAGGGCAGACCCGGGTGGGTGATGAGCATCCAGTTGTGGAGTACATGACAGTTGATTTTAGGACACATACCTTTAAAGTTAATGATGTCAGCTGTGACTGGTTTGCAATACTTTGTTATAACATATTTAAACAACTACGTAAGCTAAATGGTTATATTAACTGTGTTACAGTAAATAAAGTGATATTACACACGCGGCATGAGCAGACAGCAGAAATATTATTTATTTAATATTTTGTCGGTCAAATAAAAATGACGGACAACACGATCGATGTAACAGAGTTCTTCAGGTATATCCAACACTTTGATCAGTTAAGAACAGATTTCAAACAACCGGACATAACACCAATATCAACACCTGCGATGATTTATGTGTCATATCAAATGACTTTAGAAATATTTGAGGAGTTACCATTTGTAGAGTACATGCCTATCGATCTTAAGACACATGCTTTGAAGTTGATGATCAGTTGTTTGAGACAGTGTGTGAACAAATATTCAGACAACTATGCAAACTGAATCTGTTTATTGTAGGTGTTACAGTCAATAAAGTGGTATTACACCTTGTGTAATTTTTTCTATTTATTATTTTGTCGGACAAATAAAAATGACGGACAATGCCCAAAGCACATCAGGCTTAAGAAACGTGTTTCACACAACAGACTTGCCTATAACCAACACTTACAGTGTCTATGAATCGATAGAAAGGTCTTTTTCAGTCATACAAGATAATCTTCTTTCAGGTAGTGTAAAGATTCAGATTGTTGCGAAAATAGAATTTACCAGGGTAGATGGTGAAGTGATTGTTTCGTATATCTCAACAAGACAACACACAGTTAATTCGAGAAGAGAATTGGAAAAAGTGTTTAGAGAAAGACTGTTGCCTGACTTTCTTGAAGCAATTGACAGAGCAAAAATGCAGGGATCTGGTTGGCATGAAGGTCGTGTACATGAACTACAACTGAAGCAGTCAAGGTATCATCCTATTTTAGGCAAATCATGGTTGCCACTGCCAACTGAGGTTGTAAATAAAAAGGCTGTAGTCAATATTCAGAACAATGATAATCTCTGTTTTATGTGGTGTGCACTTGCCAAACTACACTTTGTAAAAACAAGACCTGAACGTGTATCTAACTATACCAAATTTGAAAACGAACTCAACTTCAGTGGTATAGGTTTTCCTGTTAAGGTAGAGGACATAGACTTGTTTGAAAAACTAAATCCTGGTATATCGCGATCGAGAGTGTGTTGACATTCTCGATCGCGGTCTGGTATGGCAGTGCGTCTGCACGGGACAAACACAGACTGAACCGTGTTGTCAGGACAGCATCTAAAATAGTCGGCAGAGACATGCCAAGTCTTGACAGTGTATACCAACAGCGGCTGCTTAGACGTGCAGGTCTTATTGCACGCGACACTACACACCCGGCTAACTGTCTCTTTAACCTGCTTCCGTCTGGTCGCCGCTACTCTGCTCTCAAAGCACGGACAAACCGTTTTAGTAACAGTTTTTACCCTAGTGCTGTCCGAGCCCTTTCAGTGCTATAAGCGTGCGATGATGTGCTCTGTGGGCCGATCATAGTTTCATTGCCGAGGACTGATGTTTTCGTGAATGACTGAGTGAGTGTGCGTATGTGTATGGTATTGTGTGGCCGGCCTACAGAGCACCTCGCCCTCGCCCATCCCTTGTGCTATCCCCTTGGTTGTTGGTGGCGCTTTTGGTCGAGTTGACTCCATGAGTCTCCTCCCCGGCAGGGCGCGCCCCCGACGGTCGAGAGAATAGTGCATATCAGTATTAGCCTAGTCTTACGATATATATCAACTAGTTTTACACCCGACTGTGATCACTAAATTAGTGACATATTTACTCTATGATAGTCTGTTTTCATTTTAAACGATATACCTTTAATTAATTTAGACTTTTAGATTAATAGGCGTGTGTGTTGTGTCAGTGTGTGTGGGAAATGAGCGTGGGTGTGTGAATAGGTACGCATTGGGTTGTGAGATTAGTTGTTCAGTTTTAAAGTTTTGACAGTGTGTGTAGAGCATTGAATTGTGTGATAGAGTCGACTGAGATGTTTGTAATTGTAACGACACCAGCACACATTCCTATGCTTTATGTCTTAAGGCAAATGGCAATAAACAGTATTATTATTATTATTATTATTATTATTATTATTATCTGTAAATGTGTATGTATGGAATAATGAGTATGAGAACAAATTAGAACCAATTAGAGTATCACCAATTGCCCCCACCTACGGACAGTCAGAAGATAAGCATGTTGACCTTTTATTAATAAGTTCCGGTGATAACTTTCACTACACAATTATCAGGAGTATGTCATGTCTAATTCATGAGCATACAACAAAACACAAGTATAAACAGGAATTTTGTAAAAAGTGTTTACAGAGGTTTTCCTCTATTGAAGTAGCACACAAACATGTTAAACATTGTAGGTCACCTGATGACATTCAAACAGTACTTAGGTATCCCGATCCTGGCAGCAAGGTTTATTTTAAAAACTATGGGAATCAACAAAAGCTGCCGTTTGTAGTGTATGCTGATTTTGAATCACTGGTTGTTCCATATGATGGTCCTGTTCCATGATTGATTGATTGATTGTACATTGCTTAACGTCCCGACAGCAACAAGGCTTTCTCAGGACGTGCCTGCACTGCTTGTGAAAAAAAAAATATAAACAGAACATTGAATGTATGTCGCCAGCCGGTCAAATATGTTAAATAAACCTACAACATGGGGCCTAAATAAAGCTAAGACCATTTAGCAACACACATCCAATATCAAGAGCTACAGGCAGTGCAGACAGTAGGGAGAGTTTTAAAAAGGCAAATACAGGTGAATGGACAAAGGGTAGACAGAAACACATGCCCCAGAATAGAGAGAAAAACCCACCCTGTGGGGCTGACCAGGGTGACCCTGGGAACTAAAAAATACCTAACCCCACCCAAGTCCCCCAGGGCAGACCCGGGTGGGGGAGGTCCTGTTCCAGAATCATTACCAAAGACAATAAAGTTGAGTGACCAAGTGGTGTGTTCTTTTGGATACATTCTTGTTAGGTCAGTTGGTGTGCACGAAGAACTTGTTATCTATAGGGGTGAAAATGCAGCAGCTGAGTTTTTAACAGAAATGAGACAACTGTATAGTCAGGTAGTACAGTATCTGGAGAAGTGTCAGATGCCTTTGATGATGACAGAAGAAGATAAACTAAATTTTGATATGGCGGAGATGTGTTGGATTTGTGAACAAGCTCTGGGAGGTTGTGAACAACTTCTGAAAGGTGATAAAGTTCGTGACCATGACCACATAACTGGACGTTACAGAGGTGCTGCACATGGTGATTGCAACTTAAAACTAAAAATAGATCCCAAGACATACAAACTGCCTATCTTTTTCCACAGTCTCAAGGGGTATGATTCACATATTATCATGCAGGCTGTGGACGAGTCTTACAAAAAAATTAGTTGTATTGCCCAGACAACTGAAAAATATTTGACTTTTAGGTTAAGACAAATTAGCATTTGATAACTCCATGCAACATTTGTCTTTAGGGCTTGCTAGTCTGGCAGAAGGACTGACTGAGTATCCAATAACAAGTAAATATTTTGAGCCAGAAAGGTGTCTATCCATATGAGTACATTGATCACTGGGTTGTGTTTGAGGAAAGGAGACTACCTCCAAAAGAGGCATTTTATTCTACACTAAATGGTAAAGGTATTTCTGACTGATTACAAGCATGCCCTCGATGCATGGGAAAAACTAGGGTGTGAAACGATTGGTGACTACCATGACCAGTACTTGAAAGCTGACGTTTGTTTGCTAGCAGACGTATTTGAAAGTTACCGTGAAAAGGGTTTGTTACACTACAGACTTGACCCTGCTTGCTACATAACTAGTCCTGGCATGACATGGGATGCATTTTTTAAATCCAGTAAGATATCTATAGACCTGCTGTCTGATCGTACAATGGGTGAAATGGTGGAACGTGGCTTGAGGGTTTTGATTGATTGATCATTGCTTAACGTCCCGACAGCAACAAGGCTTTCTCAGGACGTGCCTGCACTGCTTGTGAAAAAAAAAAAAAAAACAGAACATTGAATGTATGTCGCCAGCCGGTCAAATACGTTAAATAAACCTAAAACAAGGGGCTAAATAAAGCTAAGACCATTTAGCAACACACATCCAATATCAAGAGCTACAGGCAGTGCAGACAGTAGGGAAAGTTTTAAAAAGGCAAATACAGGTGAATGGACAAAGGGTAGACAGAAACACATGCCCCAGAATAGAGAGAAAAACCCACCCTGTGGGGCTGACCAGGGTGACCCTGGGAACTAAAAAATACCTAACCCCACCCAAGTCCCCCAGGGCAGGCCCGGGTGGGTCGTGGCTTGAGGGGAGGCATTAGTATAGCCGCAAACAACTATGCCAAAGCCAACAACAAATATCTTGATGACTTTGACCCCTCAAGGCCAAGGTCATTCATTACATACTTGGATGCTAATAACCTTTATGGATTTGCAATGTGTGATTTATTGCCCTTGAAAAACTTTCGTCTGCACGATTTGTCACAGTGTGATATAACAAAATTAACAAACAAAATTATGAATTATGATCGGGATCACAAAAAGTGTTGGATTTTTGAAGTCGACCTGGAGTACCCACACCATCTACATGATTACCACAATGATTATCCATTAGGTGTTGAGAAAATGTCTTTAACAGGGAAAAAAGAAGACACTAAACTTGTGCCAAATTTGAATGACAAATTCAATTACGTTTGTCACTATCGATTGCTGCAGTTTTACATCAGGCATGGGTTAATACTAAAGAAAGTTCACAGAGGTATTAAATTTGATCAAAGTGCTTTCATGAAAGATTACATAATGAAGTGGCGCAGTGGTTAAGGCATCTGCCTCCAATGCCAAAGGTGCGAGGTTCGATACCGGGTTCCGGCGTTGGATTTTTCTCCTCTGGTAAGTGTCACCGTCTGGGCAGTGGGCAGATGTTCACATCTGCATGGGACATAGACGACCCCGGCCCCCACGAGTCCCCTGCTGCCTTGCAGACCTGGCCGCTTGGCTGCGGAAAGGCTAAGGGAGAAAACCCCTGACATCAAAGCCCCCCGTGTCTCCGGGGAAGGCTTTTGAGCCAGAGACTAAGACAAGGACAGTCTGATATAAAACCTACGACCCGAGGACCTCGATGCCACCGTCCCAGCTTGCTAGGCCATGGCAAACGAACCAAGGGTTTAAAGGGTGGGGCCAGTACTGCGCACACTGCACTCCACCAAAAAGCTCCACCGCGCAGGCTTTAGGAAACGCCCACGGACTATGACACTGAACTTTCCAAGTCCTGTAGCGATGGGCAAGGGGCAAAACGGCAGGTAAAAGATGTCACTGGAAGCCGCAGTCTCAAACCTGCATGCAGGCGGTTCAGGATATTGGTCGCCTGATGTTGACCTGGGGATGACAACGTCACTCGCCACACCCTGAACGACCAAGCAGCCTTCTCTAGGGACAGCACTGCTTGCTCCACACGGAGAGGGGCCTAGAAAAGGTGGCCTAACCAAAGCTCATCCCCTCGTAACCCCAGTTGGCTAGCCGCGGTCAACGGGCATCTTCTCATGCGGTCATAAAACAAGAAAAAACAACGGATCCACTCTCATGACGAAAACGACCGGACTCAACGTAGCATGCTGGAACATCCGAACCATGCTCGACACAGCAGACAGCGGATGCCCTGAGCGTCGCTCCGCCCTCATTGCCCATGAATTGCGGAGGTTAAAAATCGACATCGCCGCGCTCAGCGAAGTACGCCTCCCGGAGGAAGGCAGCCTCCAAGAACTTGGCGCTGGCTACACCCTCTACTGGTCAGGCAGGCCTGCATCAGAAAGACGGCTCTCAGGCGTGGGCTTCATGGTGAAGACCCCCATTGCGACTAAGTTGGAAAACCTACCAACGGGTCACTCCGACCGCATCATGTCCATGCGCCTCCCACTGAGACACCAGCAATACGTCACCCTTCTCAGTGTGTACTCCCCAACCCTCCTGGCAGAGCCTGCAGAAAAAGACAAGTTCTACTCTGACCTGCGCAGCCTCCTGCAGAGCACCCCTGCAGACGACAAAGTCATCATCCTTGGCGACTTCAACGCCAGAGTGGGCCAAAACTCTGAAGCCTGGAAAGGAGTCCTCGGCAAGCATGGCGTTGGGAACTGCAATGACAATGGTCGCCTACTGTTGGAGCTCTGTGCAGAGCAGCAACTTGTCATCACCAACACTACTTTCCAGCAAAAGGACAGTCAAAAGACCACCTGGATGCATCCTCGCTCCAAGCACTGGCACCTTATCAACTATGTCCTAGTGCGTCAGAGGGACCGCAGTGACGTCCTCCTCACCAGAGTGATGCCCAGCGCAGAGTGCCACACTGACCACCGCCTTGTTCGCTGCAAACTCAGGCTCCGCCTCAAGCTGAAACCCAAGAAAGGGGGCCCTCCCAAGAAAAAGCTTGATGTTGCCAGCCTTCAGCGTGACGACAAGAAAGCTGCCCTTCAGGCCGATTTACAGCGCATGCTCAAAGACGCAGTTGATCCAGCAGACTCCTCCCCTGAAACACTCTGGGAACAACTGAAAACTGCTATTGTAAAATCTTCTGTGGAAGTCTTGGGCTTTGCTAGAAAGAGGAACAAAGACTGGTTTGACGAAAATGACGTAGAGATCCAGGAGCTTCTAGCAAAAAAAAGAACCGCCCACCAGGCCCACCTAGCTCAGCCTTCCTGCCCTGTGAAGAAGTCTGCCTTCCGCCTCATCTGCAGCAGTCTCCAGCTCAAGATTAGAGAACTCCAGAACGAGTGGTGGTCCAGACTCACACAGAGGACCCAGCTCTGCGCTGACAACGGTGACTACAGGGGCTTCTATGAAGCACTGAAAGCAGTGTATGGCCCTAGGCACCTGGTACAGTCCCCTGCGAAGCGCTGATGGACAGGCACTCCTCACAGATAGTACCTCCATCTTGAACCGCTGGTCGGAATACTTTCAGGACCTCTTCGGCGCTGAGCGCACTGTTCAAGAAACAGTCATCCTCCAAATCCCACACCTTCCACTAAAGGTTGAATTGGACGAACCGCCCACCGCCGAAGAGACCCTCACCAGCTCAAGAGTGGCAAAGCAGCAGGCATTGACGGAATCCCGCCAGAGATATGGAAACATGGAGGCCCAGCACTGCACAACAAGCTCCACGACCTCTTTCTCTGCTGCTGGGAAAAAGGAACACTACCAAAGGATCTCCGTGATGCAGTCATCATCACCCTGTACACGAACAAAGGAGAGAAGTCTGCTTGCTCTAATTATCGTGGAATTACCCTGCTGTCCATTGCCGGGAAAATTCTCGCAAGGTTGCTCCTGAATCGGCTGGTACCTGCCATCGCTGAAGACCACCTCCCAGAGGGCCAGTGTGGCTTCAGAGCCAACAGGAGTACCACCGACATGGTCTTTGTCCTGAGACAGCTTCAGGAGAAGTGCCGCGAGCAGAACAAAGGGCTGTACGTAACATTTGTCGACCTAACAAAAGCTTTTGACACTGTGAGCAGGCAAGGTATGTGGCAGATCCTGGAGCGACTAGGCTGTCCCCCAAAGTTCCTCAACATGATCGTCCAGCTCCACGAGGACCAGCAAGGCCAGGTCAGACTAAACAGTGACCTCTCAGAACCATTCCCCATTCGCAACGGCGTGAAGCAAGGCTGCGTGCTGGCACCGACCCTCTTCACCATCTTTTTCAGCATGATGTTGAAGCAGGCCACAGTGGACCTCGACGATGATGACGCAGTGTACATCAAGTATCGTCTCGATGGCAGCCTGTTCAACCTCAGACGACTGCAGGCCCACACGAAAACCCTAGACCAACTGATTCGTGAGCTGCTCTTTGCTGATGACGCTGCCCTCGTTGCACACACAGAGAGAGCCTTGCTGCGCATTACGTCCTGCTTCGCAGATGCCGCCCAGCTCTTTGGACTTGAGGTCAGTCTGAAAAAGACAGAGGTCCTTCATCAGCCAGCACCCAAGGAAGAGCATCGCCCTCCCCACATCACCATCGGCGAGTCCGAACTGAAGTCTGTACACCAGTTTACCTACCTCGGCTGCATCATCACGTCAGATGCCAAGCTGGACAAGGAGCTGGACAACAGGCTGGCAAAAGCGAACAGTGCTTTCGGGCGACTATTCAAGCAGGTGTGGCACAATCAACAGCTGAAAAAAGGCACCAAGATCAGCATGTACAGAGCTGTCGTCCTCACCACCCTGCTGTACGGTTCCGAGTCCTGGGCCCTCTACCGCAGCCAACTACAACTCCTCGAACGCTTTCACCAGCGCTGCCTGCGTACCATCCTCAGCATTCACTGGAGTGACTATGTCACCAACGTCGAGGTCCTTGAACAGGCGGAAACTTTGAGCATCGAGGCTTTGCTGCTGCGGACACAGCTTCGCTGGGCGGGGCACGTCTCCAGGATGGAGGATCATCGCCTACCCAAGATCACTCTGCTCGGCGAGCTCGCCACTGGACACCGAGACAGAGGGGCACCAAAGAAGAGATACAAAGACGGTCTCAAGAAGTCACTTAGTGCCTGCCAAATCGACCACCGCCAGTTTTTTTTTTTGTTGGTCTTCGCTTGCTGCGGACCGTGACACCTGGCGCTCCACCATTCACAAGGCAGCCGTCTCCTTTGAGGACTCTCGCAGAGCTAACCTCAAGGACAAGCGTCTCAGAAGAAAAAAGAGAGTTGTCATAACTCAGAACCCTGACCAGACCTTCCCCTGCAGCCACTGCGGTCGAACCTGCCTGTCCCGGATTGGCCTCCGCAGTCACGAAAATGCTTGCAGACGACGTGGGCAAGCCCTATAGATCTTCGTTCGCGAAGTCAAGTCAAGCCATGATGACATAATGAAAAACACAACCCTCCGTGCAAGAGATGGTAACACTGCATTTGACAAAGACTTCTTTAAGCTTATGAACAATGCCTGTTTTGGAAAGACGATGGAAAATCCTCATCACCGCAAAGATGTGAGACTGGTTACAACTGAATCAGGTGCAATTAAACTTACAGGTAAGCCACAGTACACAGGGTATAAAGAGTTTCATCCTTAACTGTATGCAGTGACACTCAAAAAAAAAGATTGTTAAACTGGACAAGCCAGTATTTATTGGTATGGCAATTCTTGAGTTATCAAAACTGTTGATGCTTGAATTTTATTATGATTACTTCAAACCAAAGTATCCTGAGTGTCGTCTGTTATACACTGACACTGACTATGATCATAGAGGTGCCTACTGAAGACTTTTATAAAGACATGAAAACAGAACTGCATATGTATGACACGTCTGATTACCCTAAGGATCACCCGATGTTCAGCACACAAAACAAAAAAGTGCCTGTTAAGTTTAAAGACAAACTGAATGGTGTGCCAATATTTGAGTACGTTGGACTGAGGTCAAAAATGTATTCTATACTGCACCAAAAAGGCAGTCAGTCCAAAGCTAAAGGTATCAAAAAAACAGCGATAAAAAACAAAGACATTCGACATGAACATTACAAGCAAGTATTAGACGGACAACTAATGCCTGATTATCCAAACAAGACACTGAGGTCAAATAGACACAATATTGAAATGATCCAAACACATAAAAAGTCACTTGCAGTTGGAGACACAAAATGAGTGTTTCACACTAAGGAAAAGGCTTATGCACCTGGGCATTATGCGCTTAAGTTATCTGAAGAAATAGCTGATGAACTGGTTGATGAACTAATCGATGAATTATTTGATGAAATGGTTTAAAATGTGTAACAGTGTCTGGGGGAATAATCTGTAATTCTTCTCTAACAAATGCCCTCTGAGGTGCAGGCTCATACAGATAATAAATCGATGCATTAGCACCAGTAACTATTTTTTTTATATTGTGGACAGACGTAGACCATATTGGATCAGTTGCCCTGCGCCTGACGTCATTCTCGGCCTCACCAGGTTGATACAAATATCTCACCTGTTTTGTAAAAAAGTTTGTGTCTGGAGGTGTTGTTTTTATTTCTGACCCTGACTGTATTGTTTTCAATTTAATAGCATCAACAGGTTTAGGGTTACCCTCGTTATTCATTGCTTTTATCACAGACGGTAATCTATTAACCCACTCAGTGTTACGTGCATCATGCATGAGTTCCTTAGAATACTGATAGCTGAAAAGTCTCTCCGATAATTGTTTGTTAAAGTTCTCAACAATTGCCTGTGATCTGTGCACACCTGGTATGCCTCGCCGCACTAGCACTCCATGCTTTGCAAATAGCTGATTAACAGCGCCTTTAAATTCAGATCCGTTGATTGATTGATTGATTGTACATTGCTTAACGTCCCGACAGCAACAAGGCTTTCTCAGGACGTGCCTGCACTGCTTGTGAAAAAAAAACAACCAACTAAACAGAACATTGAATGTATGTCGCCAGCCGGTCAAAAACATTAAATAAACCTAACACATGGGGCCTAAATAAAGCTAAGACCATTTAGCAACACACATCCAATATCAAGAGCTACAGGCAGTGCAGACAGTAGGGAGAGTTTAAAAAAGGCAAATACAGGTGAATGGACCTCGGGTAGACAGAAACACATGCCCCAGAATAGAGAGAAAACCCCACCCTGTGGGGCTGACCAGGGTGACCCTGGGAACTAAAAAGTACCTAACCCCACCCAAGTCCCCCAGGGCAGACCCGGGTGGGGAAAATTCAGATCCGTCATCGACTTGCACAAGCCTAGGGTATTTTAAAGGTCCTCAACTATATATTTGTGTTAATGCAGTGGCTACCGTACTAGCATTCTTGTCAGTTATGGGTTCAGCTTCTTTGTACCGTGAAGCTATGTCGACAACAGTTAATGCATACTTGTATCATTTTTTTCTTATTGTATCATGCGGCAGGAACAGAGGTCCATTTGATGGGTGTCATTTGGCGTAGTGTTTACAAAATGAGGTCTTGTTATTTTTCTTGGAGCAGGTAAATATATTTGCCAAATTGCCTGTTTTTTGAGCCACTGTTTTATTTGTTCGAGTGTAATATCTCCAGTAACAGCAGCATGTAATTTTCTATTGCAGTATTCCCTTTCCAGTAGCCAACAGTGGAGCAATATATTTTTGATAGTTTAGCTCCGACGTCGGTCATTTTTTCTAGCAATAAAAACTCCTGTAAAATATACCAATGTCATTCCTACTAGAACAAAAATTATTTCTCCATTTCTTTGTTCTGGGCTTGGTTGGTAATAGTCACTAAGTTTTGGTTGTGGGATGGTCATGTCTTCGCCAGTAACAAGAAAATATTCTTTGATCGCGTCATCGACATTTGAAAATGTATGCTGTGCGTGACCTTCAAGTCTGAATTTTTCATTGATGAAATCAAGTTTCTCTATTCTTTGCTTCTCATAATCCTGTTGAGCTTGTGCCAGTTTTTCAGATGCCTCATTGTGACGCTTCGTTTCTTCTGCTGATTCCTCTCTACCCATTTTTGAAAAGAGATAGTTTGATCCACTAAATGCCAATGCATTAACAACTGCACCACCAATCATAATAGCTATTGTTGCCATATTTTTTATTTACTTAGAAATTTTCTGGAATAATTCCTTGCTTAACTAGAAAGTCTTTTGTTGCAATTGATGCTGTTACAACAGCTACTAGCTTAGCACTGTCTTCGAAGTCTAATCTACTCAAGTCTGCCGATTTCATTTTGAGAAGACTTTTTCCCAGCATAGAATAAGCAACTGTTAGTCCGCTTATTACAGCAGAGTGATAGACAAGGTTCATTATGTTCTTTGTGTCGCTCATTTTCTTATACCACAAAATTAAAATAATAAATTTATTCACTGCATAAGAAATGGGTCAACGGCTTTGGGTGTTGCTGGTAATGTGGCGACTTCTTGTTTTGTTTTTGGAGTGCTTGATTTTTTGGACGCTGCTTGAGTCTGTGGTTTGTATTTTTTGTATAATTGGTAACCTACATAACCAAATCCGACAACAAATCCAGCAACTATATATTTTGTTGTTTTAGGTTTAGACTAAGTTGTTTCTCACTTTGATGAGGGTGTGAGGGTGTTGGTAGTGACACTGGTGCTGTTGATGGTGGGTCAGTTACATGAGCCTTTTCTGTTAATGCTTGAAGCTGTAATTTTTTTTTTTTGCCTTTTATATTCAGCTAATCTTTTTCCAGCCTCTATTCGACCTGGACTTTTAGTCTTAGTCACCGTTTGAACTTGTGTCAAGACAGGACTCTGATGTGGAGTCATCTGGGTCTCGTCCATTTTCTTCTAATTTAAAATTTATTTTAGAAAAATCAATATGACTCCCAGTTACAAGTAAGGTTACCACAGGTGCAAAGTAATTCCTAAACTTGTAAAACATAAGGCATGCTAATTTGCCTATTGAACTTGAAACTATGGGGTTACTTTCTAGATCATGTGAAAGGCTGTCACTATCAACAGGTAGGAAGTGACTCACAGCTTTTGTGTATCGGCAGACAAGAGATTGACTCAAATCACGTGTCATTAGTGAACTAATGTGATTTTCATATTTTGAATGTAGTTTGATTAGCTCGTCAGCGGTGAGAGATTCTATGTCTTCTGTCATGTATTGTTTACCAAGAAAAGCTTTTGATTTTCCAGAAACGACAACAGAGAGAAGGCATTGTTTTTTAGAGTCTAAATCTTTGTTCTCTACAGCACAGATATCGTTTAAAAGTAGCAATTCGTCTTGATTCATTTTATAATGTAATATAATAATTTTGTTTAAAGAAGTCAATGACAGCATTAATTATTTAGGTGGGGGGATCTGCCTTAATGATCACGGGTTGACAGCTGATAAAAAATGCTGATTTGAATTATTTCTGGGGTGGAACTAGTACGGCTAGGTAATAGAGGCATTGGTTGTATTGGCTGGCGTGGGTTTGTCTAATTACCGAGAGGATCAAATAAATTGATCGATTGGGGGATGGATGTGGTTGTGGCCCCACCTTGTCTATCTCTGGCGACAGCTTTCACCTCCAGTGCCCACTGCAACCAAAAGGATCGTTTATGTTGGTTAATGTTTAGTGGCCCATTAGCTTTCAGCTTGAAAAGTTGCCATGGTGTTTAGTCCCTGCTACCCTTGAGCTGTCATGGTCAATGTATGCGCTGGAATGAGCCTGCAGTGTTTTGAAAACTGTTGTGAATGTGTTCGACCTCAGAAGTGAAAGGACCATTAAGTAGACTGGGTGGGTTTGAAGTCCTCCAGTCAACCCCTTTCCATGGTTGACTAGACAAGCCCATAACCGACCTGCTGCATACGTTAGTAGCGGTTCCCATTTGTTCCTCCCTTCTGACACCCCCCCCCCCTGAAAAAACCAAAAAGAAACTATATATATATATATATATATATATATATATATATATATATATATATATATATATATATATATATATATATATATATAATATCGTGGACGGATATATCGATATATCGTGGTCCCGTTTTATGGACCCCAGCAACTGTGATATATTGAGTCAGAGCTGATAATAGGGGGGGGGGGGGGGTGTCAGAAGGGAGGAACAAAAGGGAACCGCTACTAACGTATGCAGCAGGTCGGTTATGGGCTTGTCTAGTCAACCATGGAAAGGGGTTGACTGGAGGACTTCAAACCCACCCAGTCTACTTAATGGTCCTTTCACTTCCGAAGTCGAACACATTCACAACAGTTTTCAAAACACTGCAGGCTCATTCCAGCGCATACATTGACCATGACAGCTCAAGGGTAGCAGGGACTAAACACCATGGCAACTTTTCAAGCTAAAAGCTAATGGGCCACTAAACATTAACCAACATAAACGATCCTTTTGGTTGCAGTGGGCACTGGAGGTGAAAGCTGTCGCCAGAGATAGACAAGGTGGGGCTACAACCACACCCATCCCCCAATCGATCAATTTATTTGATCCTCTCGGTAATTAGACAAACCCATGCCAGCCAATACAACCAATGCCTCTATTACCTAGAGATAGAATATAGGAGAATCCCAGGGCAGGTCACTAAGTGCAAGGTCACTAAGTGCAAGGTCACTAATTGCAAGGTCACCAAGGTCATGGGTCAAGGTCACCAAGGTCATGGGTCAAGGGGTCAAGGTCGTCTAGGTCAAGGTCAGTGACACTGGAACCAAAAATCTCAGAATCCCAGGGCAGCCCTCCCCGTTTTATAGATTTATTATAATCAACTAGCCATTCAGACAAACCCACTCCACCAAATCCCACCAATACCTTTATTACCTAACCATTTTAGTTCCACTCCAGAAATCATTCAAGCAACGATTTTTGATCAGCTGCCAACCCGCGATTATTAAGGCAGATCCCCCACCCCTTAGTCTAAACAGATTATTTTTTAGTGCACAAGTCATGGATACAATTATCAAGTTACTGTCTATGTTACTTTTTGGATGTTTTTAAGTAAATTACAAGTACTTAATAAGGTACATTATAAACCTTTAAGTAACTTTGTAAGTAACTTTGAAGTTAGTTACCATAAGTTCTTTCAAGTGACTTAAAACAAGTTCTTATAAGTGTCTTAAGATAAGTTTTTATAAGTTCTTATAAGTTCTTAACCCAAGTCAATAAGACACTCGGACAGATTTCTCAAGTTACAAGGACAACAAAAAACCTTTTTTTTTAGTAATAATCTGGTGGTGGAGCTGAAGGCATCAAATGAGCAGGCATGACATCTCTTTGCGAAGAGTATGACAAAAATAATGGTTTACCAAAACTGATCATTAATTGCTTATAAGTTTTTGTACTTTTTTCATAGTTTCTTCTAGGCCTATCTTTTGTTCTAAAAAAGATTTCTTTAGCTCTTCAACGTTCACGGGTTGATTACGCATCTTATTCTGTATTTCAGATTTCTGTTGCTTGTAATTGGTCAAATCATCCTGGACTCTCTTAAATTCGTGATCATCAATTTTATTATCTTTCAAAGCCTTACTGATAATAAGTTTCATACTGCTCAGCTTAGCTCCAGCGAGCGTACTCAATGCTTCATGCTTTTGCAACTTCATATGAAATCTTTTGTTAAGGACCTCCATACCAAAGCATGCCAGGCTTGTGGCAAGGCCAACACCTTCAATAGTAATTCCTATGACACTTCCCACTCCCATTGCAAACAGAGCTATACCTCCTACAGATAATCTGGCTGAAACCACACCCACGGCCATTGAAGTGTTGTGTACAGAATTGAAAACCGTTTTATATCGTCTTTTGCACCGGGAATATTTTGCTTGTTCTTCTTCCAAATACTTCAATGCATCTGTAATATTTATTAAACGGAATGAGTCTGCCTGTAATGTTTCATCACGTTCAGGTGGTATTTGCGGATACAGTGGTGGCATTTTTTATGACAAATATTTTTTTTTATTAATCTTCTAATTTATTTTGCAACTCTTCAAAGGTATACAATTTGCTAGCATAATAAAATGAAATAAGATCTATGTGTTCCAGGTTTATGAAACTTAGATAAACTAGAGTTGTTTTATCAATCACTACCTTAACAGCAGGGACACTACTCGAAACTTCAAAATCTGTATTGATTTTTCTAATAGCAATAACAACCTTTGTTGACTCTGTTACTGAGCTTTCCCACGTAAGTTTGATTCCCTGTGCGATATATGCTTCTTTCACAGCTTCCACAGATCTCATGAGAATTTCAAAAACTATTGTCGCATCTCTATCTATGGTAAAATTTGTTGGTACGAACGAAATAGAAGTATCTGTTCTGCCTTTCCTATTTGTAAGAAGATACCTTCGTTTCCCATACTCTTGAAGTTTTAGTTTTTCTCTGCTATTGGTTTCGGAATAGCTTGGCACAAGACTTACAAGCATTGGCTCAGAGTTAACAACTTTTCTAAATACTAAGGCACCTTCATCAGTAAAATAAACATAAGGACTGATGAAAACAAACTTTATGTCCCATACAATGGGAATAGGTGCAAGCGGAACAGGGGTAGGAATAATTACCCACTTATTAGCCACATGTTTTAAGCTGTAGAGCACATTACTTACAGGAGTAGGAACAGTAACATCACGAAGTTGACTAAGTTTAGGAAATGCGCCATCTTTCACATCTTCAATTGCCTTTCGTTTGTACAATCCAACGGAAACAAGTTCAAGGCCATACACCTCTCCTACCTCACCTTCTTTATCAAAATCTTGCACGTCAGCCAAATCTTTCAACTCTATTGATGGACATGCAACTGGTACAATTCTCGGCTTTGGACCAAGACCGCTCATTTTTTTATTTTGCAAAAATAAAATTATTTAACTTCCAAAACAACATAAAAATCATGCATGACAACGGGTTTGCCATCCTGATTAGTTACATATAAGCACAATGATTCAAAAAAACTGCAGCCCAATTTTTTAAACTGAGAATTAGGAAATCTAACAACTACATTTTCGCAATAAGGAGTAGATCCAGTCGACACACATTTCAATAATGTCGAAGGCTTTCCATTGTGAAGATTATCAGTAGTGCTTAGTTCTTTTAAATGAACATTTAACACTGTGTGTACTGACAAATGAACAGGATATCTACCAGTTATTTTTAATTTTTTTGGTGATAGTAGACGTCCATCTGATTGTGACCAATCTTTGTCTAGATGTGTTATTTTTTAACCTAAAAAACCAAGTAATAATAAAAGACTAATTGATAAAGAAAACTGACCACTTTTCGGAAATTCAATTGTAACAAGTAAATTAGCTGGGTTTAAAGTTGCTTTAATTTAAATTTATTTTGAAGCCATTCAGCTAAAATACAAAAGTCATAATACCCAGCTTGTAAAATATCGCCCTTTTCTAAACCATCAAGAGTTCCACTTACAAAGTAATTGTTATCATCTGTTACATTAAACCACTTTACTGTATAAAACATTTCATGGATAGCTACAGCCTTGCTACCATCATGATTATCAATCCCATTAGTTAACCACACTGGTTTGCTTGTGTCAAGATTTGATAAAGTTATAAACATTTTTATTATCACATAAAAAAAGCATAATGGAATTTAAATCACCAACAATTGCTACTGTAAATGCATATCAATTTAATGTGGATGCCAAATACAATGTCGCACCAACCTATGATCAGAAAATAATTCAGCTAAATGAGCTCAATATAGCTTTGTCAGAAGCAGATTTATTTCAAGTAAAAGTTCCAGACCCCTATGATCATTACCTAAACCCACCAATTACAGATGATGCAACGGCAAGAAAGTGGTCCTCAAGCCCACTACAAATGTTTCAAAACCAACTTAACTTTGCTATACTATGTTCAACTACAGGATGTGGCATTTCTTTTACAGACCATTTGAATCACCCGAACAAACTGATAAAGTCTGTCTATCGTTTCCACACATATTACCAGCTTAGATGTATACTGTCAGAACTCCATACCCCACTGCCCACTGAATCTAGTTTTAATCAGTTTAACAATCCCATGGATATGAAAGCATTTGAACGCATCTGTAATGAATTTAACATCAGTACAAAGTATGACTTTACACAAAAACTTGATGATCACAATGGTATGGGCACATTGTATTACGCTTTGAGTCACAGACAATACCCACAAGATTACTGGCCTCCCTACTCTTCATTCTCATCAAAATCAGAAGTGTGGTTAGGCTCAATAGAGCAGAAACAGTCTAATGCCTGGACCGCGTTTGTCTTAGACAGGAGTGATGGGTTTACTCAAGCAGGAGTTGAACGCATAAATGAGTCTATCAGAACATATGTATGGTGTATACTAGGAGCACAAGCTCAAACAAAATCGAACATTTTAAATGGAAGTGGGAAATTTGAAGCACAAAAACAGTTTCTCGCAAACCTAGAAGATTCAATCAATTCAGTTGTTGATCTCCCATCAAGCATACAACACTACCAAGACGTTCTCAGATATGCTAGATCAAAAGTTGACTTTGTAGTTGGCATTGGGTTATACATGTTATCATCTGAACTTCAATTACAAATGGGGACAATAACAAATTATAATAATGAAATAGTTGTTGCAGGTAATGATCAGAAATTAGGACTCAACCAATCTGTAAACTTGAGCCCGACAACCACACACCTACAACCAGTAACATCATTACCTGTACAGTCAGTAACGCCAGTAACATCACCTGTACAGTTAGTAACACCCCCATCACCAAACACACATGAGTCAGAGAGAACTGCATTGGTAATTGGCCTTACTGGATTAGGAATACTACTTCTTTACCTGTTTCATTAAATATCCTATAATTAGACCTCCTACTGTCACCAAAAAGATCCACACGTGCTCTGCCATAAACCCTACTACCTTTGCTGCTGTACTGATCAACCAACTGACAACACTTCCTATTATGCCAGGCAAAGCATCCATTGCTTTTACAGCCAATTTTTTAAGCAAGTCTGATATATGAGACAGCTGTTTTTTTACCCATGTCTGTAAATCTTTTGGGTCTGATGGAACTGGAGGTGTTGGAGGAGCTGGACTACCACCACCTCCAGCTACAGCTAACACAACAGTACTGATAATAAATCCAAGAGCAGTAATTAAACTTGCAATTGTGATACCCTGCTCTCTGAAAAGTGTTTTCAATCTCTCAGCCAAAGTTGTGTCTTCGTGAAGTATTTTCTGTATAGTTTCTCTAATCCTGTTAATCTGTGTTTTCAGTTTTTCTTTTCCAATTTCAATCACTTCTAGCCGCGCTGATCTTTCTATCTGCAAATCATTTAATCTGTGTTGTATTCTTTCTTTCATTTCTGTGTCAAGATTCTCATTATCTGCGGTAGCCAGTTTTTCTTTTTCTCTTTCAATGTGATTATCAAGCTCCCCTAGTTTGGCTACATTATTCACAAGCTCACCTCTGATTGACTGCAGTGTTTTATTCAACCCCATAATTTCCCACATTGGTAAAGGAGAGTCTTCTATTGTTTTCATAGCCTCATTTATTTGCCCTTCTGTAAATGAAGTTTCTTGTATTACTGTGTTTGCTAATTCTGGCAGTCTTGTTACTTCAATCATTTCAATTTCCTGTCCAGTTGGCAACCTTGTTTGTATGTCATGAAGGGTACTAGCAAGTCGAGGTGGTAACTGTTTATCTCCAATACCAAGTTGACGCAAGGCGCCAACACCACCTTCTTTTTTGATTGTACTTAAAGCTCTAAACTTACCAGGGTCTCTTTTGTTAGTCAATTGTACTTTTCCTTTGTCAACAGTGTTTAAATATAAATGACCTTTTTCATATTCAAACTGATTAGGATCTATTTCATCTGGGCGGTCACCAACACTATCATAAAACGAGTTCACTTTGCTTAGTAAAACTTCGCGGTTCCCTCTACTTATAATATCCATTGAACTATTAACTGTTGCACCAGTATCATAGTTATTCATGGCATCCATTTCAATATCATGACCAAATCCTCCTGCTGCCCTTGTTTTTATTAATTTAATTTTTTTTTATTGTGCATAATAAAAATGGCACAGTCCTATGGATCAAAGTTAGACCCATACAGAAAACTACGTGAACCTCTTGGTGTTAAGGGCATTAGACAATCAATTGTTATCACTAACAATCCTAGTACTATAGATCCAAACCAAATTCTTACTGTTAAGTTTCCAAACCTAGGCCCCAGTGACGTTATTGTTCCTGGTACTGCTCGTCTTGCATTTAATATTGAACTTTTATCAGACACAGATGACAAAAGAACAATAGTTGACAACCTAGGCAGAGCAATTATTATGACTATTAAAGTTAAACTTGAAGGACAGGAAGTGTTCAGTCTTGATGATGCTGATGTGTTTTACTGTTACAAAGACCTTTGGCTTACACTACAAGAACGAGAAGACCGTGTTTACCAAGGCATACAGTCCTCAAACGTTGCTAAACTTAGAATAGATGCCGCTGACAAATCAACATCTGCAAATGAGGACGTTATATTAGCAGAAACATATGGAAATAGATTTTGCATTCCTCTTGAATTTGAAATCCTAACGGCACATTTGCCTTATTACCAAGGAGCACTAAATGACCATCTGAGTTTCGAACTAATGTTTAATGACTACTCCAAAGTTATTAAATCAACTGACACAGACGCGTCATACAAGATCTCTAACATTTCCTTGGAATATGAAATTGTTACACATGCTTATCTAGCTACCCAAATTCGAAATCAGTACCAGTCAAGACTGCCAATTTATTATGACCGTGTGATAAGACACAGTTTGATTTCAAAAGACAAAAGCGACCCAATGTGGAACATCAACTTGAACACACCTGCTAGGTCACTGAAAGGCATTCTTATGTTCTTTGTTGAACCGGGAAGTCCATATGGACGGGATTCAGAAAAATTCTATAATCCAAAGATTACTCATTTGTCTTGTACTATTGAAGGCCGTCCTAATCAAGTCTTTGCTTCAGGCATGTTACCTTATCAACACTATGATGAGATCACAAAGTATTTTGCTGGTGGATTGATTGATTGATTGTACATTGCGTAACGTCCCGACAGCAACAAGGCTTTCTCAGGACGTGCCTGCACTGCTTGTGAAAAAAAAACAAACTAAACAGAACATTGAATGTATGTCGCCAGCCGGTCAAATACATTAAATAAACCTAACACATGGGGCCTAAATAAAGCTAAGACCATTTAGCGACACACATCCAACATCAAGAGCTACAGGCAGTGCAGACAGTAGGGAGAGTTTTAAAAAGGCAAATACAGGTGAATGGACCTCGGGTAGACAGAAACACATGCCCCAGAATAGAGAGAAAAACTCACCCTGTGGGGCTGACCAGGGTGACCCTGGGAACTAAAAAATACCTAACCCCACCCAAGTCCCCCAGGGCAGACCCGGGTGGGGTATTTTGCTGGTGGAAGGCTCAGAGATAAACCAGCAAACATAGCATGCAAGGATCTGCATCTGTATGATGTAAGAATTGGTGAATACCTGACAAACAAGTATACACTGTGGCTAGATCTGCGTTCTACGGATGATGATTACCTTCATGGGTCGGGCCGTACTATTGAAAACGGCAGTGACGGGATTACAATTCAGATACAGAAAAAGACTGAAAAAGCCGAAGCAATAAATATATATTTGTATCTGATTTATGACGCCCAACTCAATATTGCAGAAAGCAGACTAAGTGTACACATATATTAATTATATTGTGTTTTAAAATGAACTTGATGACACTTGACCCACACTGTGGCTTGTTTTGTGGCGCCACAGGCTGTGGAAAAACTGAATTTGTACTTAATCTATTACAAACAAGATACCTTCATCATTTCGAAAACATTGTAATATTTTGTCCAACAATAAAACACAATAAAGCATATCACAACCGTTCATTCATTTGGACTGACAGCAACATTTATTTAGTTGATCCTGAAAAGAAACTGAACGACTACCTGCAGTATTTTTACAAGCAATTTGAAGGACATCCAACCCTGTTCATAGTCGATGACTGCTCTGCAGATAAGGATATTGTTAAGAAGAGAAACACTTTAGCAGAACTGGCCTTCAGTGGCAGACACGCAAATATCAGTGTTTGGATTCTCACTCAAAAATAATAATGCTGTACTGAAAGATTTTCGTGAGCAGTTAAAGTTTATCTGTTTGTTTTACTGTAAAGATCGTGCCAGCTTTGAAGACTGTCTCAGAGAGAACGATGTCATCCCCAACAAACATGAACGAGACATTGTGAAAAACAAACTGAAATCGACTAAGCACCTAAAGCTTATCTTAAAGACAGATCAGCCCACTGGGTATGGGTTAGTAAATTAATTTAACCTTTTGTTTTGTCCATAAAAAATGATGGACAGACAAAGCGGGCAAGCATTTGATATCACAGAGAGCTTTAGAGGTGTTGTGCATTTTTATGACTTAAAAACACAAGTTAAACATCCGTTTGAGCCTTTGATAAAACTCTCAACACCAACGAAGATATACATGGTATATAATGTAACTTTTATATATTCTAATAGTCCACCACGTTATAATTACAAGACTGTTGATCTTAAGACACAAGATTTTATAGTTTATGATGCTAACTGTGACTGGTTTGAGAGTATGTGTTTACACATATTCTACCATCTAAGTAAACAACATAATTATATTGAATTTGTTACTGTAAAAAAAGTGATATTACACCTGCAGCATGAGCACAAGACCTTAAGACACATACCAGGGAAGTGGTTAATTTGTTGGTGAGTAAATTTGTTTATTGTAGGGATTACAGTTAATAAAGTGCTATTACACATGGTGTGATTTTCTATTTATTATTTTGACTGACAAATAAAAATGACGGACAATCCCCAAAGCTTAAGAAACGTGTTTCACACAACAGACTTGCCTATATCTAATATTTACAGTGTCTATGAATCGATAGTAAGGTCTTTTTCTGTTATACAAGATAATCTTCTTTCCGGTAGTGTAAAGATTCAGATTGTTGCGAAAATAGAATTTACTAGGGTAGATGGTGAAGTGATTATTTCGTATATCTCGACAAGACAACACACAGTTAATTCAAAAGAGGAATTGAAAAAAGTGTTTAGAGAAAGACTGTTGTCTGACTTCCTTGAAGCAACTGACACAGCAAAAATGCAGGGATCTGGTTGGCATGAAGGCCGTGTACATGAATTACAACTGAAGCAGTCAAGATATCATCCTATATTAGGTAAATCATGGATACCACTGCCAACAGAGGTTGCAAACAAAAAGGCTGTAGTCAATATTCAGAACAATGACAACTATTGTTTTATGTGGTGTGTGCTTGCTAAACTGCATTTTGTAAGGTCAAAGCCTGATCGTGTATCTAACTATACCAAATTTGTAAATGAACTCAATTTCAGTGGTATACATTTTCCTGTTAAGGTAGAGGACATAGATCTGTTTGAAAAACTAAATCCTGGTATATCTGTAAACGTGTATATATGGGATAATGAGTCTGAGAACAAGTTACAACCAATTAGAGTATCACCAATTGCCCCAACCTACGGTCAGTCAGAAGATAAGCATGTTGATACGTTACTAATAAGCTCAGGTGATAACTTTCACTACACAATTATTAGGAGTATGTCACGACTAATTCATGATCATATATCAAAACATAATGATAAACAGGAAGTTTGTAAAAGATGTTTACAAAGGTTTTCCTCTATAAAAGTAGCAGACAAACATGTTAAACATTGTAGGTCACCTGATGACATTCAAACAGAACTTAAATATCCAGAGCCTGGTAATCAAGTATATTTTAAAAACTATGGAAACAAACAAAAGTTGCCATTTGTAGTTTATGCCGATTTTGAATCACTAGTTGTACCGTATAATGGTCCTGTTCCAGAATCATTACCAAAGACTATAAAATTGAGTGATCAAGTGGTGTGTTCTTTTGGATACATTCTTGTTAGGTCAGACGGTGTGCATTCAGAACCCGTTATCTACAGAGGGGAAAATGCAGCAGCTATGTTTTTAACAGAAATGAGGCAACTTCATGGAAAGTTAGTACAGTATTTTGAAAAGTGTCAGATACCTTTGGTGATGACAGAAGAAGATAAATTAAATTTTGATACAGCAGTGATGTGTTGGATTTGTGAAGATGCCCTTGATGGTGATAAAAGTTTGCTACCATAACAACATAACTGGTCATTACATAGGTGCTGCACATAGCAAATGTAACTTGAAATTAAAAATAAATCCTAAAAAATATAAACTGCCAATCTTTTTCCATAATCTAAAGGGATATGATTCACATATTATCATGCGGGCTGTGGATGAGTCTTACAAAAAAATTAGTTGTATTGCCCAGACAACTGAAAAATACTTGACTTTTAGGTTAGATAAATTATCATTTTATGACTCAATGCAACATTTATCTTTAGGTCTTGCTAGTTTGGCAGAAGGACTGACTGAGTATCCAATAACAAGTAAATATTTTGAGCCAGACTTAATTAAAAAAGGTGTCTATCCCTATGAGTACATTGATCACTGGGTTGTGTTTGAAGAAAGGATGCTGCCACCAAAAGAAAAATTTTATTCTACACTAAATGGAAAAGGTATTTCTGACTCTGATTACCAGCACGCACTTGATGCATGGGATAAACTAGGGTGTGAAACGATTGGTGACTACCATGACCATTACTTAAAAGCTGATGTTTGTTTGCTAGCAGATGTATTTGAAAGTTATCGTGAAAAGGGTTTGTTACACTACAGTCTTGACCCTGCTTGTTACATAACTAGTCCTGGCATGACATGGGATGCTTTTTTGAAATCTAGTAAGATTTTTATAGACTTGTATGACCGTTCGATGGGTGAAATGGTTGAACGTGGATTGAGGGGAGGCATTAGTATAGCTGCAAACAATTATGCTAAAACCAACAATAAATATCTTAATGACTTTGACCACTCAAAGCCAATGTCATTTATTACATACTTGGATGCTAATAATTTGTATGGTTTTGCAATGTGTGAATTGTTGCCCTTGAAAAACTTTTGTCTGTATGATTTGTCACAGTATGACATAACACAGTTAACAAACAATATTATGAGTCATGACCGAAACGACGCGAAGGGTTGGATCTTCGAAGTCGACCTAGAGTACCCACACCATCTACATGATTATCATAATGATTATCCCTTAGCTGTTGAGAAAATGAGTATGACTTGTAAAAAAGAAGACACTAAACTTGTGCCAAATCTGAATGACAAATTCAACTACGTTTGTCACTATCGCTTGTTACAGTTTTACATCAAACATGGGTTAGTACTAAAGAAAGTTCACAGGGGTATTCAATTTGAGCAGAGTGCTTTCATGAAAGATTATATAATGAAGAACACAACATTGCGTGCAAGAGATGGTAACACTGCATTTGACAAAGACTTCTTTAAGCTTATGAACAATGCCTGTTTTGGAAAGACTATGGAAAATCCTCATCACCGCAAAGATGTGAGACTGGTCACAACTGAATTGGGTGCAATTAAGCTTACAGGCAAGCCACAGTACACAGGGTACAAAGAGTTTCATTCATCATTGTATGCAGTTACACTCAAAAAAAAGATTGTTAAACTGGATAAACCAGTATTCATTGGTATGGCAATACTTGAGTTATCAAAACTATTGATGCTTGAATTTTATTATGATTACTTCAAACCAAAGTATCCTGAATGTCGTCTGCTATACACTGACACTGACTCTATGATCATAGACGTGTGTACTGAAGACTTTTATGAAGACATGAAAACAGAACTACATATGTATGACACGTCTGACTACCCTAAGGATCACCCGCTGTTTAGCACACAAAACAAAAAAGTGCCTGGGAAATTTAAAGATGAACTAAATGGTGTACCGATAGTTGAGTACATTGGACTGAGATCTAAAATGTATTCCATACTGCACCAGAAAGGTAGTCAGTCGAAAGCCAAAGGTATCAAGAAAACAGCGATAAAAAATAAAGACATTCGACATGAACATTACAAGCAAGTATTAGATGGTGCATTAATGCCTGATTATCCAAACAAGACACTGAGATCAAATAGACACAATACTGAAATGATCCAAACACATAAAAAGTCTCTAGCAGTAGGAGACACAAAACGCGTGTTTCACACTAAGGAAAAGGCTTATGCACCTGGGCATTATGCACTTAAGTTATCTGAAGAAATAGCTGATGAACTAATCGATGAACTAATTTATGAAATGGTTAAAAATGCGTAACAGTGTCTGGGGGAATAATCTGTAATTCTTCTCTTTAAATGCCCTCTTTGGTGCAGGCTCATACAGGTAATAAATCGATGCATTAGCGAAAGGAACTATTTTTTTTTATATTGTGGACAGACGTAGACCAAATTGGATCAGTTGCCCTACGTCTGACGTCATTCTCAGCTTCACCGGGTTGATACAAATATCTTACCTGTTTGTAAACAAACTTGTGTCTGGTGCTTTTGTTTTTATTTCTGGCCCTGATGGAACGGTTTTTAATTTAATAGCATCAACAGGTTTAGGGTGACCTTCATTATTCATTGCTTTTATCACAGATGGTAATCTCTTAACCCACTCAGTGTTACGTGTGTCATGCACGAGTTCCTTAGAATACTGATAGCTGAAAAGTCTCTCTGATAATTGTTTGTTAAAGTTTTCTACAATAGCCTGTGATCTATGCACGCCAGGTATGCCTCGCCGCACTAGCACTCCATGCTTTGCAAATAACTGATTAACAGCGCCTTTAAATTCAGATCCGTCATCAACCTGCACAAGCCTGGGTAATTTTAAAGGACCACGACTATATATCTTTGTTAACACAGTGGCCACTGTTACAGCATTCTTGTCAGTTATGGGTTCAGCTTCCTTGTACCGTGAAGCTATGTCAACAACAGTTAGTGCATACTTGTATCGTTTCTTTTTTATTGTATCATGCGGCAGGAACAGGAGATCCATTTGATGGGTGTCATTAGGGATAGTGTTTACAAAATGAGGTCTTGTTATTTTTCTTGGAGCAGGAAGATATATTTGCCAAATTGCTTGTTTTTGTAGCCACTGTTTTATTTGTTCGAGTGTGACATCAACACTCACATTGATTGATTGTACATTGCTTAACGTCCCGACAGCAACAAGGCTTTCTCAGGACGTGCCTGCACTGCTTGTGAAAAAAAAAAAAAAAAAAAAAAAAACAGAACATTGAATGTATGTCGCCAGCCGGTCAAATACATTAAATAAACCTAACACATGGGGCCTAAATAAAGCTAAGACCATTTAGCAACACACATCCAATATCAAGAGCTACAGGCAGTGCAGACAGTAGGGAGAGTTTGAAAAAGGCAAATACAGGTGAATGGACAAAGGGTAGACAGAAACACATGCCCCAGAATAGAGAGAAAAACCCACCCTGTGGGGCTGACCAGGGTGACCCTGGGAACTAAAAAATACCTAACCCCACCCAAGTCCCCCAGGGCAGACCCGGGTGGGGAGTCAACACTCACAGCTACATGTAATTTTTCTATTGCGGTTTTTCCTTTCCAGTAGCCAATAGGGGAGTAATATATTTTTGATAGTTTAGCGTCTGCCATTTCTTCTAGCAATATAAACTCCTGTAAAATATACTAATGTCATTCCTACTAGAACAAATATTATTTCTCCATTTCTTTGTTCTGGGCTTGGTTGGTAATAGTCACTAAGTTTTGGTTGCGGAATGGTCATGTCTTCGCCAGTAACAAGAAAATATTCTTTAATCGCGTCATCGACATTTGAAAATGTATGCTGTGCGTGACCCTCAAGTTTTAGTTTTTCATTAATAAAATCAAGTTTCTCAATTCTTTGCTTTTCGTAATCTTGTTGAGCTTGAGCTAGTTTTTCAGATGCCTCATTGTGGCGCTTCATTTCTTCTGCTGATTCCTCTCTTCCCATTTTTGAAAAGAGATAGTTTGATCCACTGAAAGCCAATGCGTTAATAACTGCACCACCAATCATGACAGCTATTGTTGCCATACTTTTATTTACGTAGAAATATTTTCTGGAATAATTCCTTGCTTGACTAGAAAATCTTTTGTTGCAATCGATGCTGTTATAACAACTACTAGCTTAGCACTGTCTTCGAAGTCTAATTTACTCAGGTCTGCTGATTTCATTTTGAGAAGACTTTTCCCCAGCATAGAATATGCTACTGATAGTCCACTTATTACAGCAGAGTGATAGACAAGGTTAATTATGTTCTTTGTGTCGCTCATTTTCTTATGCTACAAAAATTAAAATAATAAATTTATTTATTGCATGTAAAATGGGTCCACGGCTTTGGGTGTTACTGGTAATGTGGCGACTACTTCTTTTATTTTTGGAGTGCTTGATTTTTTGGACACTGTTTGAGTCTGTGGTTTGTATTTTTTATATAATTGGTAACCTACATAACCAAATCCGACAACAAATCCAGCAACTATATATTTTGTTGTTTTGGGTTTAGACTCAGTTGTTTGTCTCTCACTTTGTTGGGGGTGTGACGGTAGTGACGCTGGTGCTGTTGATGGTGTGTCAGTCTTTTCTGTTAATGCTTGAAGCTGTAATTTCTTTTGTCTGTTATATTCAGCTAATCTTTTCCCAGCCTCTATTCGACCTGGGCTTTTAGTCTTAGTCACTGTTTGAACCTGTGTCAAGACAGGACTCTGATGTGGAGTCGTCTGGGTCTCGTCCATTTTCTTCTAATTTAAAATTTATTTTAGAAAAATCAATATGACTACTAGTAACAAGTAAGGTTACCACAGGTGCAAGGTAATTACCAAACTTGTAAAACATAAGGCATGCTAATTTGCCTATTGAACTTGAAACTATGGGGTTGCTTTCTAGATCATGTGAAAGGCTGTCACTATCAACAGGTAGGAAGTGACTCACAGCTTTTGTATATAGGCAGACAAGAGATCGACTCAAATCACGTGTCATTAGTGAACTAATGTGATTTTCATATTTAGCATGAAGTTTGATTAGCTCATCAGCGGTGAGGGATTCTATGTCTTCTGTCATGTATTGTTTACCGAGAAAAGCTTTTGATTTTCCAGAAACAACTACAGAGAGAAGCCTTTGTTTTTTAAAGTCTAAGTCTTTGTTTTCTACAGCACAGATATCGCTTAGAAGGAGTAATTCGTCTTGATTCATTTTATAATGTAATATAATAATTTTGTTTAAAGAAGTTAATGTCAGCATTAATTATTTAGGTGGCGTGGGGTATCTACTTTAATAATCGCGGGTTGGCAGCTGATGAAAAATCGTTGCTTGAATGATTTCTGGAGTGGAACTAAAATGGTTAGGTAATAAAGGTATTGGTGGGATTTGGTGGAGTGGGTTTGTCTGAATGGCTAGTTGGTTATAATAAATCTATAAAACGGGGAGGGCTGCCCTGGGATTCTGGGATTTTTTGTTCCAGTGTCACTGACCTCTGACCTCGACGACCTTGATCCTTGACCCATGACCTTGTGACCTTGCACTTAGTGACCTTGCACTTAGTGACCTTGCACTTAGTGACCTTGCACTTAGTGACCTTGCACTTAGTGACCTGCCTTGGGATTCTCCTATATTCTATCTCTTACCTAGCCATACTAGTTCCACCCCAGAAATAATTCAAATCAGCATTTTTGATCAGCTGTCAACCCGTGATCATTAAGGCAGATCCCCCCACCTAAATAATTAATGCTGTCATTGACTTCTTTAAACAAAATTATTATATTACATTATAAAATGAATCAAGATGAATTGCTACTTTTAAACGATATCTGTGCTGTAGAGAAGAAAGATTTAGACTCTAAAAAACGCCTTCTCTCTGTTGTTGTTTCTGGAAAATCAAAAGCTTTTCTTGGTAAACAATACATGACAGAAGACTAATATATATATATATATATATATATATATATATATATATATATATATATATATATATATATATATATATATATATATATATATATATATATATATCATGTAGAGCATAGGTGATCCACCCACAGACAGATGATGAATCTTTTATTCAGAATAAAGCTATTAGATAACTCAATGCCTGTCTTACAAGCTGTCCTGTAAACAAAACAGAACATACCAGGAAAACAAACACAGCATGCAAAAAGAGAGAGAAAGAGAGAGAGAGAGCCACGATTTTCTGTTTCCGTGTTTTCCTTCAGTGTCTCTACAACTGCACAGCAACAAAAGTGCAACATTGCACCATTTTGCGTTTCTATCCCTAATACTCAAACTATAAAATATTGCTGTAACATGTGCAACATTTTGCAGTTCCACAGCCACTTCGTTTAAAACAAAGTAACACAATCCAAACAAGCGCAAGTGCCCACATTTTTAAACATCAGAGGTGAAAGACAATTTGCAAGGAGGACTGGGCCACGATTTTTGAGCAGGTGCTAGAGTCTTGTTCAAATAGATGGCCTTAATTGTACAAGACTGACGGGTGGTGGTGCAGGGGTATGAGCTGATTTGGCATGAGAAAGACTATACAGCAAGCAACATCCTGCCCCGAGCCCCGCTCCAGTACTAGCAGCATACCTGAGATTTGGCATGAGAAAGACTATACATCAAGCAGCATCCTGCCCCAGCCCTGGTAAAGTGTTCTAGCAGCATACCTGAGGTAGAAGGTAACCTGCTACTTTGATGCCTCCTGGTGTTTTCTCCAGTATTTCCCAAACTCTATCATAGAAGTCCTTAGGAACGCGGTTCAGAGCACCATCTAGCAGTCGCTTCTGGAAAGGTGTCCTGCATCCAAATACATGTACTGTTATGCAAAACTACAATACACGCATGACAGAAGACAGAATGGCAAACAGCATATGAGCAATTTTCCACTGTCAGTAACTATTATGTATTAGGGCTACACTCGTTCTGATGTAGCTAGAGTCACAGTCCCAATTCTTTTGTAAGAATTTATTCTCAGGATGAATACAGAAACAGCAGAAGCAGATAAATTACAAATTTGACTCTTGTGGAATGTGTGCCTCATTTAAAAGTGTGAAAAATCATCCAAAATTTGACCAAAGAGGAAAGCATAGGGTACTCCAATTAGATTTACTGTTGAGGCCATCAGGGGCTTGAAATTGTTTACTGATTGGTCTAGTCTGTTTCAGAAGACCGCAACAGATCTACATCTGTTAAAATAAATCAAAAGTCCTCCTCTAAAATGTAAAAATACCCCCCCCCCCCCTCAAATTGTCCATGAGTATCACTTTGACTTCTAGACTGAGACCAGTGTTGACTAAAAATTTCATGGTACAATTGCAGTCATGTTATAATTTGTGTGAAGCCAGGTTGCTACATGATATAAGACACACACATGCTCTTCTGTCAGTGCATTAGTATGCAAGCTTGAGCATGTGTGTGTGTGTGTGTGTGTGCGTGTGTGTGTGTGTGTGCGTGCGTGCGTGCATGTGTGTGTGTGTGTGTGAGAGAGAGAGAGAGAGAGAGAGAGAGAGAGAGAGAGAGAGAGAGAGAGAGAGAGAGAGAGAGAGAGAGAAATGAAATGAAATAAAATGAAACTTTATTTTCCAAGGATAAAAGAATAGGTGCGCAGACCTTTTTTCATTCTTGTCCTTGCTACAAACTACATGAAAACACACACACGCCAGCACGCACACGCGCTCGCACACACACACACATACAAACGCGCATGCACAGACATGGAAGTACGTAAATCAGAGGCAGGTCAGACCCCGCTACGGCTCAAACACTGGATTAAAGATCCGGATAAACGTGGTATCGTGATGTATGTTCGGGGCCTTTAACCAACGCCCGCGTCAGACGAAGCACAATCCCGACTCACGTCTGGTTAATATGCATTACACATGGTACACGAAATACAACTACATAATTGACACATACATATACATTGCACGCTGTTAAGACTACATCTGGTACATTGAACACAAAACTGGAAGCATAAACGTTAAGATTATCTAGTCGTTTTACTTCCTCCTGACTAACCAAACACACACGTATGTGCACACAAGAACAAACTCACACACACATACACACACACACACCAGCATAGACAAACATGCACAAAACACACTGTTCCGCACACATGCACACACACACACATACACAAGCGCCCATACACTTACATATTTGATAACAGTCATTATTCAGAACGCAGTAGTCACGTGCGCTTTGTTCGGTGGCTCCATTAAGTGCCGGAATAGTCTTGCCTTGAAGGTGGACAATGAAGATGCCTCGGTAATATTGGCCAGAAACGAGTTCCAAAGTTTGGCCCCTGAGTAAGACAGACTAGTTTTTAATATATCGTCATGGCCTAGGTACTGACAGTTTGTTCCTTGATGTCTTGTATGGTGTGTTAGCATAATTAAACAAATCCGAGACGTACTGCGGGGTTTTGGATATGCGGACTTTAAACATTAACACGCCCTTATTGAACAGAAAGAGGTTACGTAACGGAAGCATGTCAAGGGCCCTGAGTCGCTCGTCAGTGCTGTCCCTGCTATTAGGAAGGATTAGCTTGGCTGCCTTCCGGTGGAGGGAATTAAGCCTCTTTAAGCACGCATCACTACACCCGTTCCAGACTGTAGATGCGTAGTCAATGTGGGATGTGAGCGCTGAAGAAGAGTTTTCTAGTTGGTGAATTCGTAAAGTAAATAAGTTTTGAAAGGAGAAATAGATTTCTGGACACAATTTTGCACACACTGTTTACATGTGCATGCCATGTCAATTGATCGTCTATAATGACGCCTAACAGCCGGCGCTCCTTGTTTAATCGGCTCACAGTTAAGGGAAAGGCCAAGTGGTGGTGGGTTTAGCTGGTGCTTTTGACATGTAGTGATTAACATGCACTCTGTTTTGGATGGGTTAGGTCTCATGTAGTTGTCTCGGCACCAATTTGAGACATCTAATAGACTATGTTGCAAAGAAGAATTAATTGTAGATATTTTTTGCCGATGACAGGTTGAGAGTAGCGTCGTCTGCAAACAAATTGCATTGCACATTTAATTGTAAGATACACAAAGGCAAGTCATTAATAAAGATTAAAAACAAGAGAGGGCAACAAAATAGACCCTTGGGGCACTCCATGCTTAATCACACCTTCTGAGGAACGCTTACCGTTAACAAAAACATACCAAGATCTATTGCCTAGATAAGATTTAAAGAAGGCAGCGGAATCTGTGTCTATGTGGTATGCCAACAGCTTCTGTAGCAACAGTTCATGGTTGATTAAGTCAAAGGCTTTAGAAAAATCTAAAAATACCGCACTGGTCATTTCAGCATTGTTTATTGAAGTTAGCCAGGTATTGGTCAGATGAGACAGAGCCGTGTGACAATAATGGTGGGGTCTGAAGCCTGACTGTAACGGATAAATCAAGTTATGTGTCTCCAGGAAGTGACTCAGGTGCCTGTGGACATGTTTTTCTATCGGCTTTGACAAAGCTGATAAAAGTGAAATTGGCCTGAATTTGTTGGGGTCAGTGAGGTCTTTAGTTTTAGACAACGGAATGACTTTAGCTATTTTCCAGCTTCTTGGGAAAGTACCTTGGTGGATTATAAGATTGTAGATAAATGTTAAAGATTCAACCACATAGGGGACAGACAGTTTTAAAAAGAAACTATTAATGCCGTCATGACCAAGTGAGCATTTATTTTTCAGCTGACTAAAAGACTTGCCTACGTCAAAGACAGTTATGTACGGAATACTAAAAAAGTCGTTTGGTGCCAGTCTCTCGTCGAAAAAGTTTTTTATTTTTACAGAAATAGTCAGCTTATTTAGGTTATTAGTACTTTTATTCAAAAGTGAGTCGGCAGCAGACAGGAAATGTTGATTAAAAGTATCAGCAGGTATAGAAATACATGGTGGCGTTTGACGTGATTTGGTAAAGGCATTGAGTGCTCGCCAGACAGATACGGTGTCAGTTTTATTATCCATCAAGTGCTGGAAGTGTTTTTTCTGGGCCTCGAGCACCAGGTACTTTACGCGGTTGTGCTGCTTGCAGAAAGCAGCATAATCATTGTTCCGCTTCAATTCATTTCGGACAGCCATGGCGTCTTTAATGTCCTTACTTAACCACTGAGGTAACTGTGCGTGTTTGACTCTCTTCTCACGTAGTGGCGCATGCTTGTCAAGTACACCAAAGAACAATCTGTACCATTCAGCCAACGCTTCTTCAGGAATATCATAGTTATAAACCGACTGAAAAGAGATTCCGCTCAGATCGGCGAGAAACGCGTCCCGATTGAAGTGTTTATACGACCTGTAATGAATAGTGGTATGCTGGTTTTTACAGCATGGCTTGTCCAACTTCAGAGCCCAACTACAGCACACAGGGTAGTGGTCGCTAATCGCCACTTGAAGAACACGAGAGCTAAGTGTATGCATGATCAATTAAGAGTGGCAGATGACTGCGTAACTCTAGTTGCAGATGTGATAAGCTGCTTGAGGCCTACCATAGTAATAGTAGACTCCCAAGCAGGGTGTGGAGAAAACATGTTAATATTAAAGTCTCCGAGCAATAAAATATCAGAGCTGCAATTGTTAACGGTGTCCGCCATTTGTAAGAAATCGTCGTACCACTCAAGTGATGCAGACGGATTTCTGTAGACAAATCCAACAAGCAAAGGGGCTGATTTGTTTGTCTTCACCTCAACCCACACGCTTTCAACAGGGTCTGTTCTGCTGCGTGTAAAGTGCGCAATAGAAACATGCATATAGACAGCTAATCCTGTTTGTTGAGGACGTACAGGATCGCGCCGGATTACAGAAAACTCCAGTATCGAAATGGATAAATCACTTATGTCAGAATGTAATCGAGACTCTGTGATTAAAAAAATGTGAAAGGGGGTGGGTTGAGTCAGAAGGACGGTCAAATCGGGAATCTTATTCAGCAAATGATAGATATTTAGATGTCCCACGCGTATACTGTGAAATTGTAATGAGCTACTTGACATCTTAAAAGACTAGAAGTTTAAGTAAAAAAAAATGAATATGAAAATAAGCATATGAAATAAAATGGTACAGGAACACACGTTTCAGAAGTAATGTCTGAACTTAACACAACAGTCAATAATGGCTTGCACACAAGATGCAGAATGTCCGACAGTATATTTGTCTCGGCAGGAGCACTAGCACTGTGATAGTGTTTTAAATTATAGAGATCTATAGAGTCTGGTGTGAAACATTAATACCACAACTACTGTAAAATGTCTATGGCGCCGAGTCACTGAGAGTCAAAGTTGAGAACAGCACATGAGCATGCTTTACAGTTTGTTCCCGAACTCGGTTATATCAGACAAAGCAGATTCCGTGGCTGCTGGCAAGGAGTTCAATGAAAAGAAAATATTGTCTTACTCACTTACTGATAAACAAATATGGTACCAATGTCAGGTCAATTTAGAAGTCGTGAACCTGGCTAGGATGCGGCCACTGATGCAATGACGGATAGGGCCCAGGGGCGTGTGTTGTCATGGTGATGTAAGGCTGCTGCGGCACGCCACTGTAAACACTGTAGAGCTGCGGTAGGAGCTGTGGCGGTCCAAATACCCGGGGATCGTAACGAATTGAGGGAGACAACCAGTGTGGACCGTACTCCTACCATGGGAAGAGATAATGGGGGCCAGAATATTGTGTCATTCCCGGCCATGGTAGTATTGGCGGCGTCTGTTGAGGGACATCAAAGGACTGCTGTGGCAGCTGAACCGGGTGCTGTGGTGGCAAGGATGATGCAACATAAACGTCAGTGTGACATGCGGGCCAGGGGAAGCTGCCTGCTGCACATTACGTTGTCTGGTATTAGTGTTAACATTACAGTACTGCTTCCCCTGTGCTGCAGCCGGATTTGAGATGCTGTGCGGAGAGCATGGCGGGCCACGTGGCTGGTCGTTGCTTTGTGACCATGCCTGTTTGAAGTTGGCCGGAAGCTGGGACATGCCCTTGAAGCTGGGATGAATCAGGTCGTGCCCGTCTTTTCGATAGAGGGCAAGATGCGGGACACCGGCAGCTGTGAAGGTGGCCGTGTTTTCGATAAACACAACCCCAAGCTTGCGGCAGGCGTGACATAGGTTAGCGTTGGACAAGTCTATGGGAAGTGTCAGCCCACACTGTGTCTTGGGAGGCAGGATGCTTGAGGTGTGAAGACAGGCCTGAGGGAACACGTGCCTGCACTGCATTAGTAGTTGGTCCCACAGGCGGCTGGTCACTTTGCCAGTCTTACAATCATTTACACCCACATGCACAGTGACCACCTGTACATGGGGTGCCTCAGTCTGTCGCTACATCCAGTCCGCAAGATTTGCAGCTTTGAGGCTGGACACAGAGATTAATTGGACCCTCTTGCGCCGTGAAGTCGCCATCTTGCCACCCTTCACGTACTTAAGCGTGGAGCTGCCGATGACGAGATGTGTAGTGTCTGGCTGGATACGGCGAGTGGCAAGGTGTTCAGCTGGTGATTGATGGTGGGGAGGGTTGGTGTGACCGACGGCACAGTCTGATGTGTTCTGGTGAAGGGGTTGACCATCTGAGCCACAGTCGTTTCTGGGGGTGACAACAACAGGTATTGGGTCAGTATCAGACATGGACAGCGGTGGCGAAACCTCAAGGGTATTAGCACTCTGCTCGGTGGTAGGCGACTGCGGCAGCTGGACAGGGCTGGAGGGTGAAGGGGCCATAATCTTCTTGACCTGTTTCTTGATGTCACGTATGGTGTGGATTTGGCTTTTCTTGCATGATGACAGGCAGCTGATATTAACATCAATATGGTGCACCTGATCATGCAGGCCGGTCAGTTCGCTATCTGACATCTTACACGTGTTATTGGCTTTTACAGCAGTATCTCGAATTTGGCCGTCTAGCTTGCTAATCCTAGCTAGGGCAGAAGCCAGCTGCTGTCTGCTGTCAAGCAGTTCCCGCTTGACTAGCTGCATGTCTATGTGCAGGGAGCCAACAAGGGCGAAGGTCTGAGAGAGAGAGAGAGAGAGAGGAGAGAGAGAGAGAGAGAGAGCGTCTAGAGTATTGTGACAATGTCTGTGTGGTGACTAAAATGCTGCCTTTACTTCACCATCACTGTCTGATTTTCTCCAGAAGCTGAGTTTTTTCTTTAACCTTTTCCTGCCTTTTTGTACATGTATTTCACTACTGCCAACTTTCACTCATGCACACCAATGCACACGTGCACACAGCAAATTTGGAAAAAATTGCATTTAAAATGCAAAAAAGATTATCGGCACAGTTTTTCATTTTCAATGCCATTTCCTTCTGTCTTTTCCATGCAGTATGCTATAAATACTGATTAAAAGACAGTAATTCTGTGTGCCAACAGTCTATTACTATAAGTATGCAACGCCTATTAAAAAAGTAGATGCCTAGTGTCGCAGGCAACGCACATTTGAACAGGTCTTTTCCAAGTGTCTATTTGAACCCTTATCATTCGGAATACACCAGTGTGAAATAAGTTCGACTAAAATAGTTCCAGAATAGCTTGGTGCCTCTAGGTGCCAAGCTATTCTGGCACCACCCTTGAACTAGTCTATATCTTATCTGTAAGTACTATAATGTAGCTTGCATATGGCAGTGTACAAATTTGAAGCTTTTAGCCTCAGTATGATATGGGTTAAGACAAGGTGTCGAGAGCACACTGGTAACTAGTATAGTATGAGCCAGATAAACAGAAATCTTTTACGTAATAACATTTTCTTCTTATGACGTATTTGCATGCAGACATAATTGTAATGTTCTAAGCATGTACTGTTGAAAGAATACTTTTGTTGTACCGTGCAGGATTTTGAATGGCGTGTATGTGTGTGGGGTGGGGGTGGGGGTGGCAGGGGGTGACCACATTGTGTCGCCATGTTGCATACTATCTGATTACATCACCTTGCCTGAGACAATGACATAGTGTCAGGAATTTCTACGCAACCTTCCCATGATGCCGGCCTGATCTTTGTTCTTTAAAGTCTGCGTACTTGGTTTTTATGTCACTACAGAACCTTCGAGCTAGGGCGATCGAACATTACGTGTCGACTAAAGTTACATGTTACTACATGTGTGGCCGGCGTGTTGCATACTTATAATAATAGACTTATGTGAGTGCATATTCAAGTGATGAACAGTGAAACAACAGAAACCCACCTGAGATCAGCCTCCACTGTGTTGCGAGTAAGGATGCTGTACAACATTTCTTTGACCTGGTGTGGTGATAGGACATGGATGTCAACAGGGTGTCCTTGCATCTGCTCCATTTCCACAATCATTGCACGAACAATCCACCTGCACACACAATCACAATCCACCTGCACTAATCACAATACACCTGCAACTATAACCACAATGCACCTGCACCCACAATCACAATTTACCTGCAACCACTCACAAATCACATCACACAAAACACTATCATGATCCACCTGCACCCACAATCCATCTGTACCCGCAATCACAATCCACCTGCACCCACACACCACAAACAGACCACCACAAATCCGGTTCAAGTGTAACAAATGGGTGATTACAAGTATAGCAACTGACGAGTTGTGTGGCTTACCGACGACAAAATCAGACTGTCTGTCATACAGAAGTCAGGGAAAGCCCATGTTCATCAGGATATGGGCTCTGTCACTAGATCAATTTCACATTGTTCAGATACTTTGGTGTTATCATTGATAACACACTGTCATTGACAGAGTAGGTTACAGCGGTCCAAAAGAAATGTCAGCAGTGACTTTACGTGTTGGACCCAAAACTTCTTCTCCTCCATTGCAAAACTGTCCAGTCTCTTCTGACATACAGTAATGCAACTTACTTACTTACGCCTGTCACCCCTCCCAGGGTATAGGCTGTCGACGAGAGACCTCCAGCAACTCCTGTCCTGTGCTTCTCCTTCGATTTTACTCCAGGTGATTCCCAGTCTCTTGATGTCTGCTTGGAGGTCTCGACGCCACGTTTCTCGGCCTGCCTCTTTTCCTCTTTCCCTGGGGGTTCCATGACAATGCCTGCCTAGTGATACTGGAAAGTGGCTGCTCTGGTACATGGTCTTGACATTCCATGTGCCCATGATTGTGTCCCTGGATAGAGAGAGGCGGCTTGGTCCTGTGGATTCCGAAGACTTCCGGCTTTCACCACACGACGTCATAAATCTTCTGGTAGAAGAACCTTCCTCCTCCAGGAAAGGAATTGCTGTTTGTCTATTCGTCGGCGTTTTTGTAGCTATTTCTTTATTTGTAGGGTGGGGAAGCTACCCCCACGCCCAACCCCCTTACTAGGGGGACCAGGGGTTTTCTGTCGGGGTCTCCTTCCCTTAGACCATGTTGGTTCACGGCACCTTTTTTTCATTCGGTGCACCCCTCTCGCGAGGGAACCCCTATCCATCACCCAGGGGACATGCCTCAACGCCATATGGTCCCAGCGCGAGGACAGTAATGCAACACTGACATACTATTTTTCGATGCTGTGACAAATTTCTGAAAATTAAACACACTGCTGACAAGATTATTGGCCTTTCCACACCCTCTCTCATTGAGCTTTGTGACCTGCGTAAGGTATATGTAGTTGCTGCCGACACTTATCACCCCCTAAATTGTTACTTTGATCTACTTTTGTTTGGCTGCCTCTATCGCTGCCTGAAGTGTAAGAAGGCACTATATAAAAGAGTTTTATGTCTACAGCTAAAAAAGTGTTAAACAGATAATGCTTTGTTTGGGTGCAGAGTATAAAGTATACTGCTATTTGGGCATTTGGGGACAAAACATACTGGTGTTGGACTGCCGTGTTTTGCCCTCGAAGGGTCAACTCACATAACTTTGCAGCACGCAATGTTGTGAGTTCAACTCATTTCATCTAAGCGACTGTATGTGTGTGTGTGTGTGTGTGCATGTGTTTCCAATGAACACTCTTTTAGTTACATTTCTTAGCCGTTTTATCATGCATGAACAAAAATTATGTGCCGCGCAAGTGTAATAACATGATGCTAGTTGATGACCACTACTGCGACACCAATAGCCACATACCAGTAATAGTAATGTTGGGTGGTGTAATATTTAAATTAACTGGTTAGTTTCATGTGATATGTACTATGTGACGTGTAATGAGATTATATCTTCTCCAAATCACTTGTATTCTATTTGTATGATTATGCCCAACAGCCCTCCCTACCCCCCCCCCCCCCCCCCCACTCTTTTCCAAACTGTGTCATACAAAAGAAATCCAGACCAAAACAGTGACTATCAGGCAAGCATAAATACATAACAGAAAGAAACGTGCTTATAAAGAACAATTACAAATAAGTTATATTGAAATTATCCTTTCTTGGTGCTTTTCTTTTTGGGATTTTCAAAATTGTACTATAGTGTTGTAACCGTTCTCTTTACGCATGTTTTTTTTGTTGTTTTTTTTTTGGGGGGGTGGGTGTTCTCAGATATACTTGATTGATGCATGTCACCACAGGGGAGTTTTCAGAGGTTACGATTTTTATTTGTTAAAATGTTTCTTCTTTCATCTCAGAACACAGCACCGCTTTTGGCACTTTTTTAAAAGGAAGGGCTGATCATATCTACATGCACGTGTCCTCCTCCCCGCCTCCACCCCACCTAATAAATAATAATAATAATACCGTTATTATATAGGCGCTTTTTCTCAATTTTTGGGCGAATCGACTCAAAGCGCGCGAACTGAAACCCAACACGCACACTCACGTAACAGACACGGATTTACGCCATTTAAGACAAACACAATACAAGACAGACGAAGGGCCAGTTTAGCTACTGAAGTTAGAGATTTTTGATCGCTTATATTTGAAATTTGTAAAGTGGCCTGAAACTGGTACTAAAGTGTGGGGGGTGGGGGGTGGAAGAACCGGAGTACCCGGAGAAAGAACCCCCGACGGTCCGCCCGAATTAATGGTGACACTTACCAGAGGAGAAAAGTCCGACGCCGGAACCCGTTTTCGAACCTCGCACCATTGGCATTGGTGACAGGCGCCTTAACCACTGCGCCACGGACCGCCCCATGAACAAAAGTAGATAATCAGGCACTTCTGATCTTTAAATGGTGTTAATTTTCTTATTGAAAAGAATGTTCTACCTGGACTTTCTGCAGGAGCAATCACCTTGTGTTTGACAACAACACTGCACTACCAATTACTACTCGGTCTGAGGAACAACACAGCCATTTGTGAAAATTGTGATACTGCTCTATACACTCACAAACCTCCTCCATATGAGGAACACAGGATCAGATCACAGAAATAGTCATTATCACTCATGATGTATACTTCTTACACTGGCTGACGATTACTTAACTCATTCTACCCCAAGACCGGAATCCCCAAATGTTGAAGTCGTCTTCTGAAGACTGTGTTGCAGTGCAGGACACAGATCCACCATGATAGTTCAAGGGTGATGCCAGAATAGCTTGGCGCCCATAGGCGCCAAGCTATATCTGGCATCGAAGTACCCAACGGAGAAAGCATATATCTATATCTGGCATCACCCTTGAACTATCATGGTGGATCTTTATTTTGCTGTGGTGTGTCTGGGATAGAATAAGTTAAGGGCCAGTTAGTGATCAAAATCAAGACATTTCACACCTCCCCTGTGGTGACACACATCAATGACTACATTACTACTGTGAAGGGCACTGGTACATGTCCACGGACACTACATGTACCTCAAAAGACAAAGCTGTTTAATCTGTGTGAGACTGAAGACCCACTGTGCTCAGAGAGTGATGTGTGACGAGATTAGGGGATTAGCAATCACCTGTGACACCCGGGCCAGTCGGCTGCTCACCCGGAGGGAAACACTCACAGCGCAGTTGATTTCTCGCTTTCTGATCACAGTTGGCGTGTCCACAGTCGTAGACTTAAACCTAGATGGCTGCCACATATGAGGATGCAATACCATTCGTATTGCACAGAAAGAGGTAATGCTTTTCATGAGCCCCTGTGACTGAAGGGGCACATGAAACTCTATGGCTGGCTGAGGGACTGAGTTGGGCCCCAGTTCAGCAATGACTGGCCACTTTCCCACCACTGGGGTTGACCAGCAGTCAGCGGCTTATTGCCAGATGGCTGCCTCAGTCTGAGGATGCAAAGAGGATTGTATCGTACAGCAAGAGGCACTGATTTACATGAGCCCATGTGAGTGTGGGGCTCATGGCAGTCTGGGTGAAGTACTGTGACAGGTGCAGGTCGGGGGGGGGGGGGAGGGGCGAGAGCCCCCCCCCCCCCCCCCCCTGGATCCTTACTTACTTACTTACGCCTGTCACCCCTACCCGGGTATAGGCCGTCGACGAGAGACCTCCAGCAACTCCTGTCCTGTGCTTCTCCTTCGATTCTACTCCAGGTGGTTCCCAGTCTCTTGATGTCTGCTTGGAGGTCTCGACGCCAGGAGTTTCTCGGCCTACCTCTTTTCCTCTTTCCCTGGGGGTTCCATGACAATGCCTGCCTAGTGATACTGGAAGCTGGCTTTCTCAGACTGTGACCGATCCATCCCCATCTTCTTCGCCCAATTTCATTCTCTGCTGTTATCTGCTCTGTTCTCTCCCAGAGTTTGACGTTGCTGATCTTCTATGGCCAGTGGATTTTCAAAATTCTTCTAAGGCAACTGTTCATGAAGGTCTGTACTCTGTTGACTGTGGTTTTTGTCAATCTCCATGTCTCTGCTCCATATAGGAGAACTGATTTTACATTGGAGTTGAAAATCCGGACTTTGGTGTGTTGTGACAGCTCTCTGGAACTCCACACTTTTTTCAACTGGAGAAAGGCTGCTCTGGCTTTACCGATTCGTGCTCTGACATCTGCATCAGTGCCGCCTTTTTTTGTCTATGATGCTCCAGAGATAGGTGAAGGACTCCACCTCCTCCAACGGGGTGCCAGCAAGCAAGACTGGTTCTTCCCTGGTTGCGTTCAGCCTCATTGTCTTTGTTTTCTGTTTGTGAATGGTGAGGCCCACTTGGGACGAGATGTCAGCAAGCCTCGTGGTCTTGTCCTGCATTTGTTGATGAGTGTGGGACAGTAATGCCAAGTCGTCTGCAAAATCGAGGTCGTCAAGCTGTGTCCACAGTGTCCACTGTATTCCACTTCGTCTGTGCTCTGTGGTCATCTTCATGACCCAGTCTATGGCCAGTAGGAAGAGGAACGGAGACAGCAAACACCCCTGCCTGACACCAGTTCTGACCTGGAGCTCTCTGGTGAACTGCCCTTCGTGGATCACGCGACATGTCATGCCATCATAGCTGCTCTTGATCAGGCGGACGAGCTTTGTGGGTACACCGTAGTGTCGTAGGAGTTTCCACAGAGTCTCTCGGTCCACGCTGTCAAATGCTTTCTCATAATCCACAAAGTTGACGTACAGCGGGGAGCTCCACTCCAGAGACTGTTCCACGATGATGCGGAGAGTGGCGATCTGGTCTGTACATGATCGGTTCTTCTTGAATCCTGCTTGCTGGTCTCTCAGCTGGGGGTCAACGGAGCTCTTCATTCTCTCTAGGATGATCCTGTTGAAGACCTTTCCTGGTCCCCCTGGATCCGCCACTGATCAAATCAAGTCAAATCAAATCAACTACTCTGAAATAATCGTCTCACAGTTTTTTTAAACTGTCCTGGACAAAGAAAAGAAAAGTTCCTTTAAACTGCTCTGCTCAGGTAATCTGCTCCACAGTTCTGTGAACCCTTGATAGACTGTAACTTAATGTCAAAATTCTGCAAGAATATCATCAAATCATGAGATGGGCACAGTTCAGATAGTTCACGGTTGATGGTCCAGGGTCAAATACTGTCCGCTTAATGCGTTTACGATAGTCTACACACATCAAATTGGATTCATCTGGTTTCTTCACGATGAAAACTGGCGACTTGAGACTCCCTGATGACTCCCAGGTCCGACGTCTCCTTCAGTTTTTCCCTCATGTTGTAAAGTAGATGATATGGCTTACTGCGAACTGGCTCGTTTGACGTTGGATTAACTTCATGCTGGATGGTGTCTGTTGTCCCCGGGTCAGGTGTAAACCGATGCTTGAACTCCATAGTTAGGACTCTCAGCTCTTCTTGTCGTGTCTGAGTCAAGTTTTGACCGAACTGGATGTCTTCTACACCCTTCTGGTGGTGGAGTTTATTAAGGTCAAACAGGTCCTCATTGTCTAGTCTCTCGTCAGCAGCCAGACGCACCGATGCCGTTTGTTGTGGTTTGTCCTGACGACCTCTCTTGATGTCAAAATTCTGCAAGAACATCGTCAAATCATCGTCAACCACTGGCTCCCCATCCCCCAACGCACCCAATACAAGATTCTGTCTCTCTGCTACAAATCCCTGAACAACTACACTCCTGCCTAGCTCTCTAAGTTACTTCACCCCTACACTTCTTCCCGCTCCCTCCGCTCCGCCTTCGACCCTCTCCGCCTCCACATCCCCCGCACCAAACTCAGCACTTTGGGCCCCCGCTCCTCCGTCTACAGTCCATCCACCTGGAACACTCTCCCTCAGTCAGAAACACTCTCTCTCCTCCTTCCAGTCCACCCTCAAAACTCACCTCTTTCAACAGTTCTAGCACTATAACATCACCACATTCCCCACCCCGAGCTGACTGTCGTAATGTATTTGTGGTACGTGAGTCATTGTCTAAAGCGTGCGCATGTTGTGAGTGTGCGCTTAGAGTTATAATTATTATAAGATAAGTGCATTATAAATACCATAATTATTATTATTATGTACTTCTTCAGCAGATTCACGTGGTAAGTCTTCATTTTGTTGTTACTTTGAATCTGTAGTCGTTGATGCCAACCACTGTGTCAACTATGTACGGTTCCTTCCACTGCATCAGGAGCTTCTTGTTGTTGGTGAAGAGAAGAACCAACACCTGGTCACCTGGCTGGAACTGTTGAGGTTTGGCTTTACAGTCATAGTAGTGCTTCCCCTTGTTCTGAGCCTTCTCCAGTTCTTCTCAAGCCATCCGGAGGGTATCCTCCAGATTCTCCCTCAGGTTGAAGACATACTGGTAGCTGATCTTCACCTCAGCCGCATCGATCTCCTCAGTCCACAGCTCCTTCAAGATGTGCACGAGTCCCCTTACAGTCCTGCCGTACAGTAATTTAAAGGGGGAGAACCCTGTCAAATCCTGGGGAACTTCATGGTATGCGAAGAGCAAGGCATTGATGTATCTATGCCACAACCTCAGTTGCTCAGCACACAGTTTCTTCATCATAGCCTTCAGTGTTCCGTTGAACTTTTCAACCAATCCATTACACTTGGGGTGGTGAGGTGAGGTGTCAGACGCTCAACAGCCGATTGACTTCCTCCAAGCATTCGGAGACGAACTGGGTCCCTAGATCACTTAGGATCTCCTCAAGAATCCCCAGACGGCTGAACATGTCCATGAGTGCATCTGCTACCATTGGAGTATCAAACTTCTTTAGTGGTATGGCCTCAGGATACCTTGTAGAGTAATCCACCGAGTCAGAATGTAGTGATGGCCCTCTTCACTTGGAGGAGATATTGACCCCACCAGGTCCACAGCTACCCACTTGAAAGGCATATCGATGAGTGGCATCTTCTCGAGAGGAACCTTGGGCACCTTTCCTTTAGAGATTGTCTTCTGGCATATGTCGCATGACCAAGGATGGGCAAGTAGCGAGAGTAGCGACTACATTTTGTAGTTTCGCTACTATTTGGAGTAGTTTGTAACGATCCAAACTACATATTTTAAAAAAAGTAGTTGTAAAGCAGCGAACTACTAATTTGTCAGTAGCGAAGTAGCGTAAATGTATCTTTCGCTACGCTACTTTCCTTGCCATGTGACTTGCCCATCCCTTTCAGCCAAGCCGAAGCGAGTGGCGAAATTGCTCTCTCGCGTGAGATTGACCACTCGCTCAGCGAACGGAAGCATGACTGTGATTGGCTGATAGCAATAGCAAGCCACGTGACTTTCAAAAGCGCGCGTCAGTCATCTCCTTGTTCTTCAAATCAAGCACAGAACGCACAAATTTTTGACTGCAGAAGATGGAGAAACTTCCCACTTTGTTTGAACCGTATCTAGAATTTTTTCATCTCAAAGAAGAAAAGGACAATGCATTTATATTCAAATGCAAGTACGGATGCAAAGAGTATTCAGCGAGCAAGACGACAGCATCCAATCTTAGGCTTCATCTCAAGGATTGTTGACTTTTTGAGTTTTCCTATTTTGATTTTCTTACATTGCGAAATGCGTCCGGTTTTATTCTGTCGGCATTCACCTGGGACGACAAAAGCTATATTAATTTATTTTCATTTACGGAAAGAATTCCATTTTCTTGTTTGGAGTGCTGAACAGGATATATCTATAAAACATAATGGCAGCTTTTCCGTATAAATCGGTTTTAAATTTAGTAGAGGAGTTGTCCGAGTGAATGCCGATCTATTGTCATCTATTACTAGTATTAGAATTATTAGAATGGCTGGCAACACAACAGGTGAATCATCAATCATGCCCTTCGATCACTGTACTTTTTGATACAGAACAGAACACAAAGCTTCGGAATTAATTTATATTACAGAAAAGCCTAGAATAAATGCATGATGTTGGCAATGCCTGGCATACTTCATATTTTTTTTGCATTTATTTATTTTATTTAGCTTAGTCTTTTTGAACACAATTTTTTAATTTACGTTCTGACATTGTGATAAAACGTTTAGACCAAGTTGAGTATGGATGGTCTTGGAAGGGGGTAAGTGGGAATAAAAATATTTGCTACGCCTATGTATGTCACAAATTTATGAACAAAACAAAGGGGGGAAAATCAAAAGAAAAATAATAATGATAATAATAATAAATATAATCATAATGATGAAAAAAAAATAGGTAGGCCTAAGTATTGATAGCTATGATTATAATAATTTGAAATAATACTAAAGATATTGTATATTTAAGAAAAGGCACCTGTGTCACTGAACCACATTACAGACTGGGAAATACTTTCATTTCATTGTTAGGGATAGGCTATTGAATGTGAATTGGAAATAAAATGCTGATTTTTCTATATAGTATAAAAGTTAAAACAGATTTAGTAGGGGAGTTGTTGTCCCAGTAACTGTCTGCTGGGTGGGACTAAAACAGGCATATGCCCCCCAAAAATTTTATACATATATATATATATATATATATATATATATATATATATATATATATATATATATATATATATATATATATATATATATATATATATATATATATATATAAAATATTAGTAAGAAATAAATAAATAAAGCTGAAATAGTTATTTATCTGTGTTTCAGAGGAAACATCATCTCCTTTTGGAGAAAATGCAGAAAGCTCAGGAGAAAACAAGAAAACGAAAGAGGGAGGACAGTGTCGAACAGCCGCCTATCACCAAAATGATCAAGCTGTCCAAGAAGACTGAACTGTCTAAGGAGCAAATTGACAGAGCAGTTGTGGACCTTCTCCTTGGAGACAACATGCCGTTCAGCCTCCTTGATAGCCAGAACTTCAAGGAATTTGTAAGCAAATTGTCCGGCCAGCCAGCAGATGAGCTTCTCAGCAGAAAGAAGTCAAATATTCTGTTGGAGGTAAGAACAGTACATTTTGATTGATAACGCATGCCTATTGTCAACCTTATTAATACACTATGGGATAAGCCTCAAGTGGGGTATATTTAGTTTTACAAAATTATACAGATTAAAAGATACTAAGATGATGAACACTGTTGTTGCAACTTCTCAGTTGCTTTGATTTCTGTTATAGGACAAGATGAAGCAGCTGAAGAAAATAATCATTGAGGATCTTGAAAGAGTTGAGCAAGTGTGTGTCACCACTGATTGCTGGACTGCTCATCATAGGCAAGTGATACTTTGCTCATATTCATGTTCACCTGTCATAAGTATGACTATGAGTGATGGTAGTTGTCAGATGACTGTTTTTTTTTTTTTTTTTTTAAAGTACATCTTTGTGTCTTTTTCATTTTTGTCGATTTTTTTTTCTTTTTTTTTCGGGAGGGGGTGGGTGGGTGAATTTTTTAAAATTAATTTTCAACTAAGCAACTGGTTTCGTTTGTTCGTTGACTCTTTTAGATCATTCCTTGGAGTAAACATGCCACTACCTGGAGTACCTGCACGGCTATGAAAGGAAAAGCGCAGCCCTTGCATGTCGGCGCATCAATGGGCCTCATACATATGATGTGCTGGCTGAGCACTTAAATTCCATCCTCAAGGAATACAAGATCCAGAACAAAGTTCATCGGATAGTGACTGACAATGGATCAAACTTTGTCAAGGCCTTCAGGTGTGTAACATACAAGTAAAACATGTTATTCCATCATATCTATCAAGCAGCTTTTCTTTTGCATTTTTAAAATTTAAAATTTCAACCGATATAAATTTTCTTTTGCGTTTTGTTTAAATTCATTTATTTGATCTGTATTTTGTCTACATTTTTTTTTTTTTTGTGCAGAATCTTTGGGCAGAAGACCAAAGTGATAATGATGAGGAGCAGGATGAAGTCACTTTATATGACTTGTTGGGGGAGGGGCCATCATCAGGGTCAACAATTGTTCTCCCCCCTCATCTGCGATGTGCAGCACATACCATCAACCTTGTTGCTAGCAAGGATTCTGAGGCGGCTCTCCAGGGCTACACTTTTAAGACCGCTAGCAGGTCAATATTTGGCAAGGCATCTGCATTATGGACTAAACAGTCCAAAACTGTGCTTGCAGCAGGTAATTATTTTTCATATTTGTCTATCATTGATTTTATGCAGATTCTGCTTGTTATTCCATATTTATTATATTTGATTCAGTGTGTTTATTATATTTGATTCAGTGATGTATATTTCGTTTGCTTGTTTGTTTCAATTAGCAAGAAATTCAGAAGATCCCTTCAAGATGTTCGAGTGAGGAGGGGAGCAGATGTCGCCTCAGACCACCATCTGCTTACCTTAAGAATGAAGCTCAAGCTAAAGAAAAGCCGCACAGAGACAACAAGAAGACAGCGCTATAATGTAGGCCTCCTGAGAGAAACTGGAGTTAGAGAAGAGTTCAAACTGGTGCTGTCCAACCGGTTTCAAGCGCTACAGGAGCTAGTAAATGAAGAGGAGGCGGTCACCACAGAGCAGCAGTGGAAGGCAGTTAGAGAGGCACTGAACTCAACCTGCAAAGACACTGTAGGGTTCAGGAAACACCACCACAAGGACTGGCTGTCGGCACAGACCTTGAAGAAGATAGAAGCGAGGAAGCAGAAGAAAGCAGCGGTCAACAACAGTCGCACGAGAGCAGCCAAAGTAAGGGCACAGGGGGAATACTCGGAAGCCAACCGCGAGGTGAAGAGGAGTATCAGGGCAGACAAGAGGGCCTACACAGAAAGCCTGGCAGCAGAGGCAGAAAAGGCAGCAGGCAGCGGCAACATGAAACAGCTCTACGACATTACCAGAAGATTGTCGGGTAAGTATGGCCATACAGAAAGACCAGTAAAAGACAAAGAAGGCAAGCCTATTGCAGACAGAGCAGACCAACTCGACAGATGGGCCGAGTATTTTGAAGAGTTACTGAACAGACCTAGCCCACCCGACCCCCCCGACATCCAGCCGGCAGAGACTGACCTACCCATCAGCTGTGACAGACCCAGCCGGGAAGAGATCAGAAAAGCAGTGGCATTTTTGAAGAATGGCAAAGCAGCAGGGCCAGATGGCATCCCAGCGGAGTCTCTGAAAGCAGACCTAGAGACAACAGTTGAGATGCTGTACCCACTGTTTGGAAAGATCTGGGAAGAGGAGGTGATGCCGGCTGACTGGAAGGAGGGGTACCTAATCAAGCTTCCCAAGAAAGGCGACCTCAGCAAGTGTTCCAACTACAGAGGAATCACCTTGCTGTCAGTACCAGGAAAGGTCTTCAACAGGATCATCCTAGAAAGAATGAAGAGCTCCGTTGACCCCCAGCTGAGAGACCAGCAAGCAGGATTCAGGAAGAACCGATCATGTACAGACCAGATCGCCACTCTCCGCATCATCGTGGAACAGTCTCTGGAGTGGAGCTCCCCGCTGTACGTCAACTTTGTGGATTATGAGAAAGCATTTGACAGTGTGGACCGAGAGACTCTGTGGAAACTCCTACGACACTACGGTGTACCCACAAAGCTCGTCCGCCTGATCAAGAGCAGCTATGATGGCATGACATGTCGCGTGATCCACGAAGGGCAGTTCACCAGAGAGCTCCAGGTCAGAACTGGTGTCAGGCAGGGGTGTCTGCTGTCTCCGTTCCTCTTCCTACTGGCCATAGACTGGGTCATGAAGATGACCACAGAGCACAGACGAAGTGGAATACAGTGGACACTGTGGACACAGCTTGACGACCTCGATTTTGCAGACGACTTGGCATTACTGTCCCACACTCATCAACAAATGCAGGACAAGACCACGAGGCTTGCTGACATCTCGTCCCAAGTGGGCCTCACCATTCACAAACAGAAAACAAAGACAATGAGGCTGAACGCAACCAGGGAAGAACCAGTCTTGCTTGCTGGCACCCCGTTGGAGGAGGTGGAGTCCTTCACCTATCTCGGGAGCATCATAGACAAAAAAGGCGGCACTGATGCAGATGTCAGAGCACGAATCGGTAAAGCCAGAGCAGCCTTTCTCCAGTTGAAAAAAGTATGGAGTTCCAGAGAGCTGTCACAACACACCAAAGTCCGGATTTTCAACTCCAATGTAAAAGCAGTTCTCCTATATGGAGCAGAGACATGGAGATTGACAAAAACCACAGTCAACAGAGTACAGACCTTCATGAACAGTTGCCTTAGAAGAATTTTGAAAATCCACTGGCCAGAGAAGATCAGCAACGTCAGACTCTGGGAGAGAACAGAGCAGATAACAGCAGAGAATGAAATTGGGCGAAGAAGATGGGGATGGATCGGTCACAGTCTGAGAAAGCCAGCTTCCAGTATCACTAGGCAGGCATTGTCATGGAACCCTCAGGGAAAGAGGAAAAGAGGTAGGCCGAGAAACTCCTGGCGTCGAGACCTCCAAGCAGACATCAAGAGACTGGGAACCACCTGGAGTAGAATCGAAGGAGAAGCACAGGACAGGAGTTGCTGGAGGTCTCTCGTCGACGGCCTATACCCGGGTAGGGGTGACAGGCGTAAGTAAGTAAGTAAGTTGTTTGTTTCAGAGAACATCAAGGAAGTGACAGGCAAACAGCTTATCGTCCCAAACCAGACCAGGTGGAATTCCACCTTTGATGCAGTTAAGTGCCTCAGTGATCTGTCCCCTGACAGCCTGGGAAAGATCTGCGACAAGTTGGGCCTTGCACACTTCACCAGCAGAGACCATCTCTTTATGAAAGAATCTGTCATGGTGAGTACTTAACAATGCATTGTATATGTTCAAAAAGTTATGTACGCAAACTAGTCACTATGTCTATGACTAAGTGCGAAAAGGTCTGCACATGAAATGGCCATATTTTTTCATGACTTTTATCTTTTTCTGTTTTAGGTGATGGGTCCGGTTGCAAGGAGCCTCGATTATCTGCAAGGAGAGATATGTGTAGGCTTGGGTAGCCTACTGCCTCAGCTCAAGACTATGAAGGCCAGAATTGAGCTGGAGAAGTGCAAGCTTGAAATCTGTAGGCCCCTGGCAGATGCTGTTCTCCAAGGGATTGCGATCCGATTCAAGGAGGCATATGAAGACAGGGACACCTTGCTAGCTGCTGTATCGGATCCAAGGTATTGTTTTAATGTGTTCTTCACCTAAGTTATTTCCTCAGAATTTTGCTGTTAAATTAAACATTAATTGCTTTTTTATGGTTAGTGAATTATACACTGTTGCTTTATTTGTGGCCTTATGACGATGACTGTAATATATTTCATTGTCTCCGTTTCAGACTCAAGCTTTCCTGGACAGAAAATGTAAAGCTTAAGAAGACAGCCAAGATGCTGCTGACTAATGGCTTTTTTATGGTTAGTGAATTATACACTGTTGCTTTATTTGTGGCCTTATTACGATGATTGTAATATTTTTCATTGTCTCTGTTTCAGACTCAAGCTTTCCTGGACAGGAAATGTAAAGCTTAAGGAGACAGCTAAGATGCTGCTGACTAATGAAGTGATGTCCTTGAAACCACCAACCCAGACAGCAGTCAAGTCTCAAACCGATGAGGACTTCATTCTCTTTGATAATGTCGCTGACGTGGCCGAGTCTACAGCCTACCTGACAGAGGGACTGGCCAAATCCCTGGATGAATTGGACAAGTACCCTGGCATCAAAGCTGTCTTCCTGAGGATGAACACCTCATTGCCCAGCAGTGCAGCAGTTGAGCATCTGTTTAGTCAGGCTGGACTTATTTTAACAAAGATTAGAGCCAGAGTTACCGATTCTAACTTTGAGGCAAAAGTGTTGGTTAAGTACAACTCTAAGAAAGGTTTATAAGGAAGTGTCAGTGTTTTCATGAATCATTGAATGATCAATTAACTTCTTTGGCCCATTTATTCTCAACTGCCTATACAACCTTGTGGCTGTATTTATGTTTTATACTAGACATCACTGTCAGTGTATATATAAGCTGCTTTTTTCCCCCTATTTTTGACTTTAAAGTTGATTATTTACTTGAACTTCAAAATACTTATCAGTCCCAGTTATGATTACAGTTTTTAAAAAAGCAGTTTGAAAAGTAGTTAGCTGCTTTTTTTAAAGTAGCGTATTTTTTTACAAATGTAACTGTAGTGTAGTGGACTACTTTTCAAAAGTAGTTTGCCCATCCTTGCGCATGACCTGCAGAATAGGATGACGTCGCCCCCCCCCATGTCAGTCGGATCCTGTCGAGCGTCTTGCTGATTACCAGGTGTCCTCCTAAGATGGAATCATGGGCCATTTTCATCACCTGCATCCTCAGGGGTTCAAGGAACCACCACTTGATGGACAGGCTTGTCTCCATGGCTGTTGAATACCCGGTACAGGATGTCCTTTTTGGTGTCAAAGGTTATCTCCTTCCCTCTTGTCACGGGCTCAGTCTGACATCGCAATTTGTCAAGCGTAGGGTCATCCCTCTGAAGTTCACCAGCTTTTCTCTATTCACCACGGCTGCTTCTGTGTTGTCACCTACTTTTAGAAGGATGGTCTGGTGACTCTTCTTTGCCTGACTTCTTGTGGTAAACGGCACAGGTTTCAGGTCTCTACTCCAGATCTGGATCCTCTGCGTTTCTGGCACCGTCAAAGTTTCCGATGATAAGGTCATAGACTGGGGTCTTCATGCATAACACCTACACCTCTCCTGTCAGGTAAGGGGAATAATTGACACTGACCTTGGCAAGGGGAATAATTCTCACAGTTCCGTCTGCCAGGATGAGGGTTGTCCACTCCTGTAGCTTCTGGTCTTCAGTTACTAGGTCTTTTCTCATGATGATGCCGCTAAAACCTGTCTCTCAGCACTCTCACTGATGTGTTGCCGATGAATCCTGACACCACCAACATGTTGGGCACTTCACTCTCAGGCAGCACGATGTTGGAAACTGGCAAGAATGTAGCCCCATCGCCAACTGGAATGCGTCCACTCCTACTAATAGACTTGATCTGCTCCGGTGTCGCCCGCCTTTCTCCACACTCAAAGTCACTAGATGACATCACATCATTGGCCAGTACAGCGGCTGCTCTGTGTTGAGACATGGTACCACTTCTGCCTGCTATCCCGTGGACTTGGTTGGGCCTTCTGGGGTTGTCGCCTCAGGGAACACTCTTGGAAGGACACCGTATCGCCTTGTGTCCCTTCTTTCCACAAAGGAAACATGTCAGGCTCTCCATCGGCATGTGTTTTGGCATGTCTCTGACGTCATGGTTTTCCACTGCGGAGTAGACATGCTGCGGCTTTCCGGGCCTGAACTTCATGTTGTGGGAATCCAGGTCCTTTTGCTCCCTGAGGTGGGCGGACAGGTCCTTAGAACATGCGCTGAGAACTTGTTCTTTGATGATGAGGTCACACAGGTCCTTCTTTAAACCAGCCAGCTCTATCCATTTCGCCAGGTAGGTCAGGATTCTCTCAATGAATAGGCTGGGTGTTTCTCCTTCCTCAGGCTTGCAATTCTGGAATCGTCATATGTAACCCTCTTCAGTGAAGTCGTACTGTCTCAGGAGGGTGGCTCTCAACTCCACATAATCCTCGGCTTCTCCTCTTGGCAGGTGGGTGTAGAACTCAATTGGATGGCCCAAGTCTCTTGTTTTCAGTTGTTGCTGCTTATGAAGCACTCAAACCGCTCCAGGTAAGCATCCATTTTATCTGAATTTTCTGCAAAAGGTGGTAGTTTTGGCGCATGGGCTGTTTGCTCTCTGCTGGCTAAAGCTGTTGCTTCAGCTGTCCTCTGGCCCTGTGTCTCCAAGTACATCTTCTTGAGATGAATTTCATGTTGTCACTGCCTCTCTGCCTCTTCTTGCTCAATTTCAAGTTTCTTGATTTCATGCTCTTTGGCTCTTTACCCTGGGAACTAAAAAGTAGTTAATCCCACCCAAGTCCCCCAGGGCAGACCCGGGTGGGGGCTCAAAGAAAAACACAACCACAAACGTAACACATTACAAACTGTGTAACATCTTTTTTTCATGACATTCCTTCATTGTGACCAGTACCAAATAATGACTCATGTGTATTATTTGGAAAACATGTGGCACATATGAAGCTTTAGCTGACAATAATAAAGGCTCATGACGCATAATAAAAAGCTCTAGATTCTGAATAGGTGTAATATTAATAATTTATAAACAAATGCATAGTATAGAAGAGTCAAGAGACTTTTAACAAACCAAAACCATACAACTATCTTAACTGACACACAACAAAAAAAGCAATCAAAACCCTGCAAGGCAGCCACAGGTCCATGCACCAGGTGAGGAAGATGGACCAGTCACGACAGGCTTTTCTGGTGTCACGCTACACCCACACCACCCTTAGCACCTGTGCGCTAGGAGTGAATACATCAATAACATTACAGTTCAGTTCAGTTCAGTCAAGATGGGATCATTGGGCTCAGAAAAGCCCATACGCACTCCACCCCACCTGTCAGAAGTCTTCCCAGAGTTCCTTCTGAGATTGTACCATTATTGGTTTGGTTCACAATGGATCGCTCCTGTCCTTTCAAGTCTGCCTGCTGCCTTTCGCTGTACCTCTGCTCTGGAGGCGATCAACTGTGTGGTGCCCTTGGCTCTGTTCCTGGAAATGCTATCTCAAGTTTCTCACGTCTCATCTGCCCCTCCGTAGTCCTTGTGTGACCTCTGCCTTGCCAGCGAGGGTGTCCGCTCGATTGCTGCCCTGGATTCCAGCATGTCCTGGGCAGTAGACCCATAAAAGTCTGCTGGGTTGCAGTTTGGGCCATTGCCCAGTGCTAGTATGGGCTCCATATTCCTGCATCAATTTTTTTTTTGCAGCAGGCATTTTGAGTCAGTGAGAATGATGGCATGACTGATTTGGCTGTCATCCAGTTTAGCAATCCATCTCAGAGTGTGAGTCATCGCCTCAGCCTCCATCATTAAACTTGAGTCTTGGTTTTGTAGGCTACTGTCTTCATACATAACTCCGCCGAGGTGTACCCTAAAGGTTACCTTGCCGGTCCCAAGCCCGGATAAAGGAGGAGGGTTGGGCGTAGGGCTAGCAACCCTACCCCGGAAAACACTTCCTGCTACAGAAACGCCAACAGAGAATCAAAAAGAAAACTCAGCCCTGGGAAGAGAGAGGTCTTCAACAAGAAGATTTATGACACCATGTAGTGAAAGCCAGAAGACTCTGGAAGCTACAAGGCCGATACCCTTTCTTTCGACCAGGGCAATCAGCATTGGTACATGGAACGTAAGAACCATGTGGGAGACAGGAAAAACATTTCAAGTAGCGGCGGAGATGAAGAACTACAATCTTGCCCTTCTTGGAGTTAGTGAGACAAGATGGACACAATCTGGACAGAAGCAACTAGCATCAGGAGAGAAGCTGTTGTATTCTGGACATGAAGAGGACAACGCCCCTCACACACAAGGAGTTGCATTGATGCTCTCAAAAGAAGCACAAAGAGCACTCATAGGATGGGAACCTCATGGACCCAGAATTATTACAGCTTCCTTCCGTACCAAGATGGAGAAAATCAAGATGAACGTTATTCAATGTTACGCACCCACCAACGACAGTGATGAAACCATCAAGGATCAGTTTTACGAGAGACTACGGTCTATCATAGAGAAGTATTCAGAAAAGGACTTCACCATTTGATGGGAGACCTTAATGCCAAGATAGGAACGGATAACTCTGGATATGAAGAAGTCATGGGGCGCCATGGACTAGGAGATAGAAACGACAATGGGGAGAGGCTGGCAGACCTGTGCGCATCAAACAACTTGATCATCGGTGGCAGCGTTTTCCCCCACAAGAACATTCACAAGACCACATGGGTTTCTCCAGACCACATAACAAAGAACCAGATTGACCACATCTGCATCAGTAAGAAATTCAGAAGGTCCATGCAAGATGTGAGAGCAAAGAGAGGAGCGGACGTGGCCTCGGACCACCATCTCGTGGTGGCCAAGCTAAAACTGAAACTAAAAAAGAACTCGACAACAGCGCACAGGGCACAACAGAAATACAATACCACCTTCCTGAGAGACACTACCAAGCTGCAAGAGTTCAAGTTGACCATCAGCAACAAGTTTCAAGTGTTACAGGAGCTGTTGGAAGAGGAGGAAGGTACCCTCGAGAGCAAGTGGGAAGAAATTAAAGAAGCAGTTACATCAACCTGCCAGGAAGTGCTTGGTCCCAAGAAGCACCAACATAAAGAATGGATCTCGGTTGACACACTGAGTAAAATTTATGAGAGGAAGAACAAAAAGATGGCCGTCAACAACAGTCGAACAAGAGCAGAGAAAGCCAAGGCACAAGCAGAGTACACAGACGCAAATAAACGAACGAAGAAGAGCATTAGAGCAGACAAGCAGAAATATGTGGACGACCTGGCAACCAAAGCAGAGCAAGCAGTTAGAGAGGGCAACATGAAAGAACTTTACAACACCACCAAGAAGCTAGCAGGGAAGTACCATAGACCCGAATGTCCGGTCAAAGACAAGGAAGGAAAACCAATCATGGGCGATCAAGAACAGAGAAACAGGTGGAAAGAACACTTTGAAGAGCTCCTGAATAGACCAGCACCGAAGAACCCACCAGACATCGAACCTGCTGAAGCGTACCTACCTATAGAGGACAGCCCACCCACAAGAGAAGAAATTAGGATGGCCATTAAGCAGCTCAGGAATGGAAAAGCAGCAGGACCAGACAGCATCCCAGCTGAGGCGCTGAAGTCGGACTTAGAAACAACAGTGGGAATGCTATACCCACTATTTAAGAAGATCTGGGAACAGGAACAAATACCAGCTGACTGGAAAGAGGGATATCTTATTAAGATTCCGAAGAAAGGAGACATTAGTAACTGCACCAATTACAGAGGGATCACGCTCTTATCAGTGCCGGGGAAAGTATTCAATAGGGTTCTGCTGAACAGAATGAAAGACCCAGTCGACGCCCTACTTAGAGATCAACAGGCTGGCTTTCGCAAAAATCGATCCTGCACTGACCAGATTGCCATGCTGCGAATTATAATTGAGCAGTCGTTAGAGTGGAACTCACCCCTGTACATCAATTTCCTTGACTATGAGAAAGCATTTGACAGCGTGGACAGAGAGACCCAATGGAAGCTCCTAAGGCACTATGGGATACCTGAAAAAATCTCCACCATTATCAGGAACTCATATCAGGATCTAAGTTGTAAAGTGGTACATGGAGGGCAACTCACTGAGGCATTCCAGGTGAGGACAGGCGTCAGACAAGGATGTCTTCTCTCGCCATTCCTCTTTCTACTGGCGATTGACTGGATTATGAAGACCTCTACAGCTCAGAGAAGAAATGGAATCCAGTGGACACCTTGGAAGCAGCTAACTGACCTGGACTTCGCAGATGACTTGGCCCTACTATCACACACTCAGCAGCAGATGCAGGAGATGACAACCAGAGTAGCAGATACCTCCGCACAGGTTGGCCTCAATATTCACAAAGGCAAGAGTAAGATACTCAAGACAAACACAGCCACCACCAACCCGATTACGCTTGACAAAGAAGCACTGGAGGAGGTGGATGCCTTTACTTATTTGGGTAGCGTCATCGACAAACAGGGAGGCTCAGATACAGATGTCAAGCAAAGGATAAGGAAAGCACGAACAGCATTTATACAATTGAGAAACATCTGGAGATCCAAAGAACTATCAACCAAGACCAAAGTCAGGATCTTCAACACCAATGTCAAGGCAGTTCTTCTATACGGAGCAGAAACTTGGAGAACAACAGTTGCCATCACAAAGAGAATACAAGTCTTCATTAACAACTGCCTGCGCAAGATCCTAAATATCCATTGGCCAGAGACCATCAGCAACAACGAACTCTGGAACAGAACCAACCAGCTGCCTGCAGAAGACGAAATTAAACAACGACGTTGGAGATGGATAGGGCACACCTTACGTAAGCCAGCAGACAACATCACCAGGCAAGCCCTAACATGGAATCCACAGGGCACGCGTAAAAGAGGCAGACCAAGAAACACATGGCGCCGGGAACTGGATGCAGACCTTAAGACCATGAAGATGACCTGGAACCAAGTGGAAAGGAGAGCCCGGGACAGAGACTCTTGGAGATCCTTTGTAGGCGGCCTATGCCCCAGTAGGGGTGCAAGGCATAAGTAAGTAAGTCTTCATACATGGTGCTGCCTTTTTGTTTCACTGTGACACCCCAGCCTGACTGGCTGTCAGTGATTGAACCATCCGTGTATATGATCAGATCTTGGGGCCTGCTATTCTCTTCCAACAGCATTCTGACTTTAGCTTCTGTCTTGCCCACTGGCCATACTCGACAGTGTGTTCCAAAACTTTCAGGTATGATAGTTTGGTAACACTGGGCAAAAACACCCCCAAAATGGTTATATCACTGTAACTTTAACAATAAAAAAGCATGAATGTGATATGAATACAATGTGAACCCGATACGGCAAAGCAACTATCGTTGAAACTACACGTTTTTGTCTACCGTATTGAAAATACGGTAGACTATGAGATGGGGCTGGTCAGAGCACGTTCCATAGCATGCAAATGACGAACATAGGCGGTCACACATCAGACTCTGACAGTAAAGTAACACGATAAAAATTACTTCATGCCTAGCTACGCTAACCGTGCTGTTGAACGTATATTTGGCGGGAAAAGCTGTATGTGCGTGTGTGTGTGTGTGTGTGTGTGTGTGTGTGTGTATGTAGACACAAGTTTTTCTGAAACTGTAGGAAATGCTTCCTTCAAGATGTATTTTGGAGTACTTTTCAGCATATTTAAATTGGATTATTCATTAAAAAGAAAAACTGACGTTTATAGAAAGTCGGTTGACCCGCATTGGAGTCCGTAATTTGCATTATATTTATTTTAAATTTTGAATATAGGTAGCTTCGAGAAAGATATTGATGAGTTTGTTAACCAGCCTTGTACCTATTCAATGTTTTTGTCCAAAATAATTCATTGCAGAAAAAAAAGTCGAAACAAAGAATTCTCGACTTAAGACAGTGGCGGTGATGTGAAAGTGCTAGACACATCAGTGTTATACATTGTTACTGTAACTGACGCAAAGCACCAGACACGTCATTGCTATACATAAATTGACACAAAGCTCTCTCTCTCTGACAGTTTGAGTTAGGAAGACCGCTTATAGAAAGTCGGCTGACCCACATTTGAGTCTGTAATTATCGTTCTATTCATTTTGAATTTTCGATATAGATAGCTTTGAAATAGACACTGGATGAGTTCGTAATCCAGTGTTGTACCTCTGCAAGTTTTGGATCCTATATATACTCCCATGAAACAGGCATCCCTGGAAGAGGCTGTGTGGAAGAAAACAGTGAGGTCTGGAAGAGGCTGCGTGCCTTTTGGATGAGTGATGTCAAACATCAAATTCGTCACTTTGTACACGGCGTCGTGAGACTAAAGATGCCATGACGTGATGTTTATTGTGACATCATTTTGCTGCTCGTGCTATTCTTCTGCAGAATTCCTGTCACTACACGAGCCCACAGAGCGCACTAATGGCGGGAAGCGCCCTGTGTCCGTCTTTATTTGTGTGCGCCAGCGTGTGTGTTGATCACAGGTTGGCTAAGACAGGAGGGAAATGGATCAGAAGGATAGGCTGAAAAATATTAACAACTGTGAATGTTCCTAAAAGAAAAACGCATGTGAGCTCCAAACAATACGGTAGACTTTGGGATGAAATCCTCATCTTGTTCTATATTAACACATGCAGCATCCAAATTCCACCTTCGTGGGAATCACTAGAAATGGAGTGAACATCAGAATGGTGCAAGAACGTGTAACAGATGACAAAATTTACGATACACTTTCTGTCCAAGCACATCCAACATCTCCGGAGAAAATAAACAAACCTATCACTTTCATTCTGAAGTTTTGGTTTCACATCCACATATGGAAACACACAATTATAACGACTTATATGAACTTTTCTGTTTTGGACCCACTTCGGATTTGGATCGCACTTGCATCGGATTCGTGATTATGGAAACATAATGGAAACATAACTTAAGGGTCATGACATGAAAGTTAAGATTAGACTCTGTATCATGACTTAACAAGATAGCCCATAGTTGTTCCTGTTTCTAAGCTTATCCTTCTGATCCATCTCTCTCCACCCTACCCTCTGATCCACACAATGGCACACACAAACACAGACGCGTCAGTTGTACGTTCAGTGGGCTGGCATAGCCATGGCCATTCTGAAGATTAATAATAGCATCAGCAGCGATGGCCATTCTGAAGATTAATAATAGCATCACTATAAGCTTAATGTCATTGCACTGCTAGTCCCACACCGCCGTGTACACTCCTTGTAGAAAGGATCAAACTTTGTAATTCCCTACCTGATTTTCATACATAGAACTTTTAGGTCACAACAAAGACAATACATTATAAGACAGATCACTAATTCATAAGGTTTACTGAAAAAAGTGAGGTCAGTGTAAGGGTTCAGTCCCTTGGCTTAAGCGTGCTGTGTTGCTAGGTTTTCTGAAGGGGAACTCGGCATATACATGTGCTATGTGCGTGCATTGCAGAGGACCGATTCTTTTTCAATTAAAAAAATATATATATTATTACTTTTTTTACAAGAGCTTTGATTCTAAGATATTTTTCTCTGAATTTTGCTATCTTTAATTTAAAGATTTTCCTTGTGAAAAGTAGTAAATTAACATGTGCAAGAGAAAAAAAAGATATGTTAATAAATCAGGGACTTCCTTGTTGCTGTAAGAAAGGTTGATGTATAGCATGTGCGCATGCAAGCACACACACATGCACACACAAACAAACACCAACTTTGGATTTAAAAAAATTACAGAAACACTATTTTTTTAATATTTTATACAATATCACATGATCAGTTACTCTGGTCAGTATTTATATATTTCCAACTTGCAATAGGTATTACCACCAATCTATCAACAAAGCCAAACAGTGATTATACACACAGGCCATATTAACCCCCTTGTGCATGCAACACCAGTAACTGTAAACACTACCTGTCGGTGCATGCACAAGAAGATTAATGAGAAATTATCAATAATGACTTGTTCTTTTCCCTCCTCCTCCTCATTCCTCCCCCTCCACCCAACATATGCAAATTTAGGACAGAATTATGCATCATCCATAAAATAGTAGGTCAACTTGATTATTGATAATGACTTATTGCAGACAATACCATCAGTTACAGATGAACGTTATTACTAGTAAACTGATAAAACAGACATCACCAATCATATGTTCTCCAACCCCCATCTGTTCCCACTCTCCATCTCCCCCTCCCTCCTTCCCCCAAAACACACACACAGACACATGGAGACAAAAGCCTCAGAGTGGGTTACCTACCATTTTATGTGAAAATGGGTTCCCATATTTCTATTTATTCTAGGGCTCTGGAATTGATGCGAATGTTTAGAACTCACCTTATAACTAAGCTCTATAACTTAAAATAAAATAGACATTTTCTAGAAACAGAGCCACTAGATGCAGAAAAAATGGGTTTCTACCAATAAAGTGGGTGCCTCTCACACAAAAACTGGCATTACAGTGAAAATGGGTGTCTTCACAACATTAGGCGTCTGTAATAAGGTCAAGTTCATGGAATACTTCTTTTTCACATTCATTTTTTTGGTTTTGTATGTATGCATTAACATTTTTAACATTGTATGGTGCAAAATTGAATGAACACTGGCCCTTAACCTTTCGATTATGATTTTTACTGAGGAAATCTTTTAAACATTGCTACGTTTTGTCCTTCTGAAGCAAAACAGTTTTCATGGCATTTATGTGAGAATTCTGGAAATTAAAGGACTTTTTTTTATTTTTATGTACTCTGGAGTTTGAGACAAACAGCAAACAGAGCATTTTGAATATTAACCCTTATCATTCGGAATACACCAGTGTGTGCAACAAGTGTGACTAAAATAGTCCAAAGGGTAGTGCCAGAATAGCTTGGCGCCTCTAGGCGCCAAGCTATTGTGGCACCACCCTTGAACTAATGCCATTGGTCTATGTCCTCATCTGTAAGTTCTGTAATGTAGCTTGCATATATGGCAGTGTACAAATTTGAAGCTTTTAGCCTCAGTATGATGCGGGTTAAAAAGTGTGGAAAAATATGAAAGATAGAAAAAGACCCAGACGAAGAAACTAACACTTAACTTATTCTACCCCAGACACACCTGAGCAAAATAAAGATCGACCATGATAGCTCAAGGCTGATGCCAGAATAGCTTGGCGCCTATGGGCGCCAAGCTATTCTGGCATCACCCTTGAACTATCGTGGTCGATCTGTGTCCTGCCCTGCAACGCAGTCTTCAGAAGACGACTTCAACATTTGGGGATTCCGGTCTTGGGGTAGAATGAGTTAAAATGACAAAACAGAACACTGACATTAATTAATTAACTGACAACATGGGAAATCACTTGAAACTTCAGCCTAAAGGCCAGACACGGTACCCCAAAAAGTCATTTTGGGTGTTCCTTAGTGTTTTTGGGTTGAGTGGATTTTTGGGTTGTTTGAACCCCTTAGAACCCAGCCACAATCATAAAATATCAAAAAATAACTTTTATTTGCTGTAAAAAAATAAATAAAGTAAAGCACCTGCTCAATTTTTCAAGCGTTCGCGACGTCTTTTGCTCGAAAACATCGAATGTTTGGACCCTGACTACACCACGTTGCGACCGACGAACGCCGCCATGTTTGGGTCCATTCGAACCGGTTCCGTTTCTACTTTCCCATCTACAAACCAGCTGAAGGCTACAAAGGCTCTATAAATAGCTATTGGTGCAAAACTGACATCACGAACGACCGGAGATTTCCTTGTATGGACGTTATGCTAATGAGATAATGCTATTTTCCAAAACCGACCAATGAGCAGAGCACGCCGAGTGTTCCGGGCGACTTCGGGTTTTTCCGGCCAGGCTATGGGCGGCTTCGGGTTTTCCGACTGTCCCACAATGCACCATTACGCATGGCGTACAACTCGATCAAAATACGAGAATCGCTAGTTCAGATCACGCATTTTCGACGTTTTACATCCCTTCAGCAGTTATTTCGCAAAGTCCATCAGTTGTAATCGTTGGAAATGTCTCCAACGGCTTTGAAGGCTAGCAGCTGCGAGGTTGAACAGACGAAGAGAGATGTGTTCGAGCAGACGAACCCGAGTGAAGAGAAAGAAAACATTCCTAAGCCTCATAATGTAAATGCCGATGGGACGGCGGTGGTGAAATCCACAACGCCCAAGAAACTTGAATTGATGAAAGATGCTCACGACGTCGGCATTGGTCAGTAAATGATAAAAAAAAAATTGGTTTTACACACCGCTTAGGTGTATCTGAAGTGGCAAAGTACAGCAGACATTTTGTGCACCTGACAGTTTCCTTCAACATTTTACCTGCATAATATATCCAAGACTGAGAAAACTTTTGCTTTTCATTTTCTCATGCAAAATATGAATTTTTGTTCTAAAATGTATTTTTTTGAAAAATACTTACCGATGGCATTACTATATGGAACACACTCAATTGCCTGTAGATTTCAGCCCAAAGTTGTGTCCCCTACACAACTGGGGAGGAGACACCGGGGATCCAAGTATAGGCGCCCGGGTGTCCTCCCCTACCAACCTATCCCGCCATGCGTGTGGAGAACTCACCTCAGTTTCACGCTTAGCCAAGGAGGAAAGCGGGGCAGGTGGGAGGGCCATCCGAGTAATGCCATCAGTAAGTATTTTTCAAATAAATACATTTTAGAAAAAAAATTCATTTGTTTTTTTCAAAATACATTACCGATGGCATTACTATATGGAAGAATACCAAAGAGGAGGAGGGTGCCGACACCCAAACCCTAACGTAGAGCCCTCCGCTAGCCCGCAAGGAGCACTCCCGACGATTTCAGCTAAGAAGTGTCTATGGCGCTGTGGCGCGCGGAGGGAGTGCTGGGCCGCGGAGAGGCTGCCCATCAAGACCAGGCAGTCACGCTGGCCAGATAGGTCACGGAGGTAGAAGAGGGAGCAAGTGGAACAGCACACCTGCCTACCGCCCGTCCCAAAGTCATAACCGAGCAGAAAGCGGTCGAAGCCGCTCAGGGGCTACTGCCCGTACGTCATGCGCCCGGAACTGTAACCTTCTATCCCGAAAAGGGAGAGGTTGGGTAGGCCAACGAGTCACCCACCGAAGCCACGGCAAACTGTCTGGGTCGAGCTACTCGGCCTGCCTGACGAAGGGTAGGAAGAGGCGGGCAGGCAAGACGGTGTGGCCGATGGCAGTGCAGGAACTGCAGTGCCTGGACTAGGTCCTGACGACGCGCCCTGTGGGTCAGTCGTCCCCTGAATGGGGGTAAGGTCAGCCACTGGGGTGCAGCCGAGAGAGGCCGGCTCAAGACCTGAAGGCCGGGTCGATGAGAAGTTGTGACGAGTGAAGGCTCGGACTGCCAACCTGCGGGGCGGACCGAGAGAGCATGCGGCTCGCACCCACGGGAGCCGTGGCGAGCGCCAGGATGAACATGTTTCCGGGCAAGGACGGAGAACCGTGCCAAGGCAGGGGTTCGAAGCAGTCTGTAAATAGCCACGTCCGGGTCCAGACGAGGTCCCACCAAGGTAAAAGAGAACTGGAGAGAGGACATCTGAATTCAAGGTCCCAAGGACCCAAAACTCGCCAGGGCCGGATCCTAAAGGCCCCGGCTGAGGGAAGCGAGTACGATTACGGAGCGGTAACTCTTGACGGAAAAAGGAGCTTAACCTTGGTCATCGAAGAGCCCTAAGGGGAACTCCACCCGTAGGGATAGTGAGATCGTGGGGCGGAACCGCCGAGAGGCGCACCCCGACTGATAGAATCTCCCCTAGCCATCGCACACAACACTGGTAACAGTCCGCGGGCTGCTGCCATAGCCGTCCCGCCCCCTCCGAGAATCCAAAGCAGGGGGGCCACCAGGAAGAGAACCGTGGAGCAGGAAGAAGATACTGCCGAATCTTCGGCACCACACCGAAAGGGGGTAGGCCACAGGGAACAGACCATCCCAAGAAGAGCAGCGCGTCTGCAGCCCGGGCGAGAGGCAGAGCCCGTGGTTCTCTCAGTGCCTAGCCAGAGGCCAAAGGCCCCATAACCCAACCGGCCCAGGGTAACGGGCAGGACTCTAGGCTGTAACCGTACGCCTGGGAGGGCCGGTAGAGAGTGGCGTAGCCATAGCCGCGCCTAAGTCCACAGAAGAAGGCGGGTCGAGCTCGCTCAAAGTCGGGTTCGCCTGACTCCCCGAAAAGGAGAGAGGCAGCCGACAGGTATCGAAGTGTCGTCCTTACGAGGGTAACTGTCTCCAGCCTGGTCAAGGAAGTCCCACAAGCATAATGCCGCGGACTTGTTTGGAGGCGGCAGCGCAGGTCCGCCCTAAAAGAAGACGGGACTCATAGTACCGAAGACAAGCTGCGCGTCGACTACAGCGTCCGGTCAGCGCGCTCCACTGAGCGCGGTCCCGGAAATCCTGACTGAAGTGCTGCGATCTAGCCCTAGGAGCGTGGTCAGAGCCGTCCTCTCGGGTCTGTACCTGCAACCGGCGAAGAAGCTCGCTCTCGTAGCTAACTCTCGCCGACCCACCGTCCCAGGGCAGGAACCACTCGGGAAGGTCCTAAATGGAGCGCTGACCTCCTGCGTAGGGCAAAGAGGGCAAGGCCCCACCTTCTTGGAAGCAGCAACGTAGGGCCCACCAGCTAAGGTACTGAAACCTGTTCCCGCGTCCAAATGAGCCGAAGCAGTCGGCGGAACCGGGTAGAGTCCACTAGTCGTGTGGGAGCTGCCCACTGTTTCCTGTAAGAATCCGAATCGCCGAAGTCGGCGGAACCGGACAGCGTCCAAAGGAGGACTGTGGTAGCAGCCGGAGCAGGAGAACGGGCCCGTGACCGAAGTCGCGGCGTTGACTGTTCTGTCGCCTGCAAGAACCACTAACCATCAGCGTAACTGTAGATTATCCTGTGTCGCCAAGTCGCAGGAAGCCAGCCAGCGCGCTAGCCGGGTCTGAGTTTCGCTGCCGGAGTAAGAACGGACGCGCAACCGAAGTCGCAGCGCCGACTGTACCAACGCCTGGTAGATCCCCAAACCTGGACTGAGGGGATTACCAGCGTGTTAGACTTGTACTTGGAAGGAGAGTCTGTATCTGAAGCTTGGCTCTAGAAGCAGCAGCCGGAAGGGTGCACTAGACGGGTCTGTGTTAGCTGCCGGTGCAGGAGGACGGGCTCGCGGCCTAAGCTGCGGCGTAGACTGTAGTCTCACCAGGTGAAAAACCACTAGTCGGGTCTGAGGGTCTACCAGAGTTGGACCTAGATCCGAGCTGGACTTGTCAGCTGCAACATAGCGAACCAAGGGACCAAGCGCAAGCGCCCCCGCAGGTACACCAGAACAGTGGAACCGCACGAGACGAACACGGCGTATGCTGACACAAGACACCATACCCCGTCCCAAGAGCGCTGGACAGAAGCCGAGACCGAGATAACCTTGCCAGAATGCAAGGAAAAGGCAAGAAGGAACGTAACAAAAAGTGTAGCCAGGCGCCGTCCCAAGATGGCAACGAAACTGATACCCGTCCGGCCAAGGGCTGCGAACGGCGCAGGAAGCAGAGACGCCCATCACAACTGGTCGGTGAAGATGGAACAGCACCGCGAGGCAAAGGTAACAACCAGGGCCTACGCAAGTCCACAACTAGCCCAGGCGACGCCAGAGGGCACAAGCCGACGAAGGCGTGTCGTAACAGGGCGAAGAACGCACCGGTGAAGTCCCAGAAGCCGGCTGGCTGACGGAGGGACTAGCGACGCTAGGCCCGCCTCTGCGTATAGATCCCCGCAGAAGCCTGTCTCTCCATAAATGAAGGAGGACCGAAGAAGAGGGGGAGGAACTACGCCAAAACCCAAGCGAGAAGTCGGCGAGCTGAGCGAAGAGCCGACGTCGTCCGAAGAGGAGACCGACGTGACCACTAACAGCCGGGGGAAAGAACCAGTCGTCGAGTCTCGAAAGAAGAAGACAGCCGAATCCGTAGGAAGACGGCTGAGAATATCCGGTTCGAAGAAGCGAGGCAGTCCATCCCTCGAGGCGCAAGGAGGGGCAAGTGGCTCCCAGAGCGCCGAAACGCCGTGCGAGAGGAAGACGCAACCCGCCCGCGAAGCCCGCAGGCGGCTCGTCATATGGCGGAGGGACCGCGAAAGACGGACGGACAGCAGAAAACTGAGATCCGAACGCGGGTGCCGAAGACTGCTCCCCTAGCAGAACTGGTCTAGGGACAAGAGTCCGGGTCCCGCCAGGCCCGCTTGGGGGGGGCGGGGGGGGGGGGGGACCCACCGTAGTCGCCCAAGACTGCTCAGCAAGGCAAGGCGGGGAGGGAACAGTCCAAAGTCACACCAAGACCGCTCAGCGAAGCGAAGCAGTGAGGGGACAGACTAAAGTAACTCCAAGACCGCTCAGCGCCTAGACTGCTCAGCGAAAGGCGAAGCGGGGAGGGTACAGTCTAAAGTCACGCCAAACCCGCTCAGCGAAGGCGAAGCGGGGAGGGGACAGTCAAAGTCACGCCAAGCCCGCTCAGCGAAACGAAGCGGGGAGGGGACAGTCAAAATCACTCCAAGACCACTCAGCGAAGAGCGAAGTGGGGGAGGGGACAGTCTGTAGTCACACCAAGCCCGCTCAGCAAAAGCGAAGCAGGGAGGAGACAGTCTATAATCACGCCAAGCCTGCTCAGCAAAAGCGAAGCAGGGAGGGGACAGTCTTAAAGTCACACCAAGCCCGCTCAGCAAAAAGCGAAGCGGGGAGGGGACAGTCTATAATCACGCCAAGCCTGCTCAGCAAAAGCGAAGCAGGGAGGGGACAGTCAAAGTCACGCCAAGCCCGCTCAGCGAAGAGCGAAGCGGGGAGGGGACAGTCTATAATCACGCCAAGCCTGCTCAGCAAAAGCGAAGCAGGGAGGGGACAGTCTTAAAGTGACGCCAAGCCCGCTCAGCGAAGAGCGAAGCGGGGAGGGGACAGTCTGTAGTCACACCAAGCCCGCTCAGCAAAAAGTGAAGCGGGGAGGGGACAGTCTATAATGACGCCAAGCCTGCTCAGCCAAAGCGACGCAGGGAGGGGACAGTCTTAACGTCACGCCAAGCCCGCTCAGCGAAGAGCGAAGCGGGGAGGGGACATTCTGTAGTCACGCCAAGCCCGCTCAGCAAAAGCGAAGCGGGGAGGAGACAGTCTATAATCACGCCAAGCCTGCTCAGCAAAAGTGAAGCAGGGAGGGGACAGTCTAAAAAGTCACGCCAAGCCCGCTCAGCGAAGAGCGAAGCGGGGAGGGGACAGTCAGTAGTCACGCCAAGCCCGCTCAGCAAAAAGCGAAGCGGGGAGGGGACAGTCTAAAAACACGCCAAGCCTGCTCAGCAAAAGCGAAGCAGGGAGGGGACAGTCTAAAAGTCACTCCAAGCCCGCTCAGCGAAGAGCGAAGCGGGGAGGGGACAGTCTGAAGTCACGCCAAGCCCGCTCAGCAGAAAGCGAAGCGGGGAGGGGACAGAAGGGGCGAACGAAACCGCACCTGTGAATAAAAGTCTTAAGTCACACCGGGCCCGCCTGGAAACTTCGGGGCGGGGGGGGGGGGGGGGGGGGGCGGACAGAAAGGTGTCACGCCAAGCCCGCTCAGGAAAAGCGAAGCGGGGAGGGGACAAATGGTGCGCACGAATCCGCACCTGAGTAAATATATATGTCCACCCATGTGGGAAGCACGACCCTGATACTCGCCTGCCCTGCTCAGAAGACTTGGAGAGGGGAGGGAGTTTCTGCGCGGCTAAGGTAAAAGAAGGGGACTTACCTGCGGGCTGGCAGGCCCGGAAGCCGTAGTGAAGCGGGGCCCGAGAAGCCGACGTAGCGACGCCATCCTGCGGAGCAGTCCGGGGAGAACGTTGAGACCAGGAAGAAGGACACGTCTGGAGGATCCCCACCTGAGACCGCCGGTCCTCACTCCCGTCAGCACACACGTCACACATCCTGTCGGAAGAGCAGTAGAGCACAGCCGGCAGGCGACGAGGGCGAACGAGGGCCCCAGAAATCCTCGCACAGGGGGGCAAACTTCAACAGAAGCCGCCATAGCGTTCGTTGTACACTGTTCACAGGAAGGAACCCACTCAAGCGCCGAACTTACACCGCGAGGCAAAAGCCACGTGAGAAAGTCACAAGCTGAAACCCCAAGGCTGCAGCCAAGGACGAAGTTCACTGAAAGTCAAACCGGTCGGAACCGGTCGGCGCCAAGTCCACACACAGTAAAAACGCCGAAGTGTAGAACACACTAACGAAGTAGACTGAGTCCAAGGAGAAGTCAAAAACAAGGCAAAAAGCCAAGTAGTAGAAACCACAGAAGAAACGGTCAAAAAACCGTAGCAAGGCAAAAGCCCGACCGTCCCCGGTCGAGCTAAGAGTGAAACTGAGGTGAGTTCTCCACACGCATGGCGGGATAGGTTGGTAGGGGAGGACACCCGGGCGCCTATACTTGGATCCCCGGTGTCTCCTCCCCAGTTGTGTAGGGGACACAACTTTGGACTGAAATCTACAGGCAATTGAGTGTATTCCATATAGTAATGCCATCGGTAATGTATTTTGAAAAAACAAATGTCTATACTGCATAATTCGCATATTGATGACTACAAAGCTGAATTATGACAAAGTAAAGGTTGATGTTTACCTTATTCTCTGTTTTTCTCATTTTCATTTTTTTTTCATCTTTCATTGAATAGATCTCATAAACCTGAATAGGCACAGCATTCAAACTTTGCAGTTATGATTGTTATTCACTTTGCTGCATTTTGTCAGAAGGATTTTGTGATTGCAAAAGGGGAAAAAAAGTTGTGGCTATTCAATTACCCAAAATCAACATTTTCCCTCTTATAGTTCATGTAGTGTATTTCATAATGAATAACTTTTTTCCCAACAGCTTCAGAATAAAATCCTTCTGATAAAATGTAGTTGTTTTGACAAAGAATCACCAGAAAAAAGAACTTTGTTTCTTAGTAGTGTTTGAGATCTATTGCTTTGAATTTGTACTAAAATGTGTATACGGCGGCCATCTTTGTTGGTTTCCAGGGCAACGGGGAGTCGTACACACACCCAAAAACCACTTTTTTAGTCTCAGCTCACCAAACTCTATCAAAATACATCAACAGTTTAAAACAGATTCTAGACAGACAAAAGCTCATATTTGGGGTGTAGTGTCTCACATCAAAGGTGCATGCATATAAAAACACAGTAATTGTTTGTAAACACTTCAAATCAAACAATCAAGAGCAGTCAAACCTTTTTCTGGCAACTTTGTGATGAGGAAAACTAGTTCTTGCCCAAGTTCGGCACGTAAAGGGTTTCCGCGACTTATGTGCCTCTATTCATAAAATGGAGAGAGAAATATAATACTGAGTTCTAGCAAGTGCGACAATAAAGTTTAGCCGAGTTGGTATACCTCGTCCAGTGCCTAGGTTAAATGCACCAGCGGTGCCAATGTTGCTATTTTGGCACCAGACCGGTCGCTCGGACAGGTCTGGTGCACCCGATCGGTTTAGAGCATGTGCTTTCTGCACCTGTAATGGGCAACCTTGGAGAAAGAATCACGTGAGCTTCGTTTGATTGCTGCAAAATAACATGAATAAAGAATAAACTCTTTCCCATATATGCAATCCGGCAATAATGCATCCATCCTTATGCTAGCACCACGAAACATTACACGATTTGGCAGATTTGAAAAATAGCTTTTTTAAATCCTCAATGGAGGTGATTTTTGCAACATCTGCGTCGTTTGCGGCAGAAAGCACCGTCAAAGTTGAAGTTCGAGAAATGAGCGCACTACATGTACAATAGACTTGATTCAGTGGTGTGGGGCATGACAAGCCTCCGCCATCTCAACACAAAACTGGCGTGTTCGGGGAGGTAAAAGGAGCGGCTACAAGTTAAAACCGTAAACGAACCTTTTTTTTTCGACTGCAATCACAATCTTCCGCGGTGTGGGGCATGACAAGCCTCCGCCATCTCAATACAAAACTGGCGTGTTCGGGGAGGTAAAAGTAGCGGCTACAAGTTAAAACTGCAAACGAACCTTTTTTTTCCGACTGCGATCACAATTTTCCGCGTGAACGTATGAGACCACACTACAAGTGCAGAAGCCAACCTGTGCGTGCAGTTCTGGTGCACATGACCGGTCCGAGCGACCAGTCTGGTGCGCAAATAGCAAAATGGCACCGCTGGTGCGTTTAACCTAGGTAGAGGGCGAGGTATACCAACTCAGCTATGGTTTATGCTTCCTGTGACTTTAGAAACAATGCACAGTATGCAAAGTGTACTTTATACTAACAAAAAAAAAAAGTTACAGACATTTCCAAAATGATCCAGGCATACATCAGATAAAAACAAGCTATACACACTGAAATAATAACACTCTTGTAATAAATCTTTTTCATGTTGACAATGGTTTTCTTATCTTATTATTGTCTTTCGTCCCGATTGGTTGTACATTGCTGAACATCCCGACTTTTTCAGGACGTGCCAGCACTGATGATGAAGGGGACAAAAATAAAATAAAATAATGAACAGAATATTGAATGTATGTCGCCAGCCGGTCTAATACGCTAAATAAACCTAAGACCATTTAGCAACACACATCCAAAATCAAGAGAGATACACCACCACCCCCTCCCCCTCCCCCCCCCCAAAAAAAAAATAATAAAATAAAAAAATAAAAATAAATAAATAAATTATTCAGACCCAAAAGGTGACTGCCAATCATGTAAAATCATGTATCTCTTGAAAAGAAGTACCCAATGGAGAAAGAAACACGCTTAGAAAAGATGGTTACAACACAATTTATTAAGATTTCAGGTAAATCCGCCTTGTCAAAACAGACAAACAGACAAACAAACAAACGGAGAGATCAGTCGCTACTTATCTTTGTTCACAGAAGGAATGTGCCCCATTGCGAGATTGCCTTTTTTGAACTGATGTGTGTCCTCATCAAATTCTGCTAGCTCTTTTACAGTCAGTACAACATGATCAAAGCTAGCTGAATTGATCACAGCATTTAAACTTGCGCTTTTCATTTCTGACCTCACTCTAAGAATCTTTAATAGTCTCCCTAACTCCCGCATTCTGGAGCTGATTTGCCCAGCCGTGTGTTCTTCAATGTCCCTGCGGTCAAATAATCTCTTTCCATACTCCAGAAGCAAGGGGTCAGTTCTGATGAGACAGCTTATCTCATCATCTCTCTGTCTGGCTAAAACCTTATGATAGAAGGAAAAGTCAACGTCTAAGGGTATTGGAAGCATTAGCCTCCCACATTGTGCCGCCTCACCTCTCTTAGCGAACTGAAACCCTCCTTGTTTCTGACAGCAACGTTTTGAGTGTACAGAGATCAGTTTTTTTTGATAGAGCCCTTTGCAATGGCTACAGGCGAGAAGGTCGTCTACCTTACTAGTTTTGGTGCGATACTTAGGAATCAAACATCCTGATTTCTTTTCAAGAACGGCAACGTTACGCATGTAATCACCCTCATCTTTGTAGTCTGATCCATGCTTGATGTCTCTGCTTAGTCCCTTTTTTCATCATCAATAGCAACGTCTGCCTTATCTGCATGGACATCTTGTAAGTGCGTGCTCATTTTCAAGACAAGCTTGCTACAAAATTTGCATGCATGTTTCTTGTCCCATTTGTACTTTCCTTTCCCTCTCTGCGACACATGCACACCCGTTTCTTCGGTAAGTGCTCTTTCCCCACCCCCAACGTCATGTTCCTTCTGCCTATCCACATTGTCATTGCCACCCCCTAATTCACCCCCTAACGCACACTGCACCTTGCTGATACTTGCTTCACTGACACCTGCCCATCCTGAACCAGCCATCTAACATATTTAACATATTCAATACAATACTGTCTGTGTCGGAGACCCCAGAGATTGATGGCGACACACCATCTGAATCCTGTGAGCTCAAGTCAGGAACAAACTCCTCGTCATCACTGTCCTTGTATTGCGATGCGCTTGCACTCTCAGTCTCAGGTCCATCCCAGGCTCCATTTGCCAACTGGAAAAGGAAAGAAAAAAAGAAAGCTGCATTATGACAAAAGCAGCCCAATTTTGGTTTAAGGTGCCTTGCACAAGAATATAAAGAGTAATCCCGTGTATGGACCGATTTACATATGTGTGACCTCGGTGACGAGGGCTGGCTTCTGCATGTTTTCTGAAAATGTAAGCAGTTTTCACACATCTGTCAAACCCGCGTGACCCTTTGAGAGAGGTCACTCAAATTGGCATGTTTACAAAGGTCTTGCCACAAAGTATCCTTGGGCCAAGCTTGAAGAATGTGGCTTGAATAGTCTCCGAGAAAATGCCACTGTTAACATTTACCATGGACGACGGACGGACGACCAGTGGCCCAGAACATAAACTCACTTTTGCTTCGCACGCGAGCCAATAAAATGAAGATGATCATAGAATCACTTACCAGGTTGTAATTGGGGGCATTCCGCTGCCGTCTATGCACCCTCCTACCAGACGCACCCTCTGCGGCAGAGGCTGGGCCATCATGATCATGCTGCAGCTGACTAATTTTGCCATGGGCCTTGGTCATGTGCCAGGAAGGGGCATGCTTGTCCACTTCCATAGATCCCGATGGGTTTGGACATCCTGCGCTGGGTGTGCGCCATCTGGCGCTGGGTGTGTGCAGAAAGTGCTGAGTGTAGCCAATTCAGTGCTGCAATGCAAACATGTCCAATGCAGCCATTGTAAACCGTGGACATTTTGGATCAGATATATACATAATTACTGCAGTACCCCCTGCCCCCTACGAACAATAACTGGTAATACAGTAAAAAGCGACACTTCAGTTGCACAATCCGAAAAATCTGTTCGTGGAAGTCTGTTCTTCGAATCGCAAGGTAGTTTTGCGTACGAGGATTGAAATACACACTGAAATCTGGTGCCATCTTGTTTATAGTGCATGCATGTGTCAAGTTACTTTTCGATCACAATCACACGTCAGAAAAAAAAAGCAACCCAATCACGTGACAGATTGACCTTGTAATGGTGTTATTGAACGAATTCCTTTCATTGAAGAAGAAAGCTTTTGTTAAAATCGTGGGGTTCTATTATCTGTTACTACACGACTGACTGAGCAGCAGGTGCCGGTCGTAGCAGACGTCTCAGTTTTCTCGGCCAAACGGGTCCATATAGGCTACTGTGCAATTGTATCGGATTGGGCGCATCTCAGTTAAATAACTGCGCTGACACTTTGGCGTGCTCTTAACTAAGAAATATTGCATAAAATCAATCATACCTGATGGAACAACGGTTGGCAGGACGAGAGACAATAGAAGGGGAAACAACTCAGTTCATGTCACTGCGCAGCCGACCATCTGCGCAGCCGACCAATCAGGTATCAAGTTGATCCATAGAGACGCTCGCTTCCGTGGTAACACACTGGCCAAGTGCGTTTCAAACACACAACATGAGGTAAACCTGCATAAATGGGACATCCTATTTTGATATTTTTTTTTCTGACTTTTGAATGAAAGATAATGCAGAAACACAACCCTCAGAAAAAATGGGTGCCTGACTTGGTCACCCAGAATTTTACACACACCCATTTTCCATAAGGATGGTAAAGAAAGTCACCCATTTCAGGGGTTTTGTGCATGCACACACATACACACACGCGCACACACACACACACACACACACACACACACACACACACACACACACACACACACACACACAGAGGAACTGTATGTTTGAAGAGCAATTTACTTCTCAATAATATGACTAGGAACTGATTTGGGCTTTTTAAATTAAACAAATTCTTTACTGTTCATCCTTCTTTCGGTGTGAATGTCTTTATTTTTATTTTTGTAATCGTCTTTCTCCTACAGCATATTTATATTCCTTCTGGTGGTACAGTCTGTTGCACACAGTTTTCATATTCCCCTTGAAAGCCTCCGTTCATGTAAATCGCTCGCTTGATCACCTCTTGTGAGGGGCGGATCAGTTACCTGGACGAGTTGGGGGGGGGGGGGGATGTTCCAACTTTTTGTTTGACTGATAAACCACCACACCTTTACTCAAATCAACAACTCAAAACAATCAGTTCCTATTTTATATAACTGACTTACACACGTGTGTGCGCGCACACACAAAAAGACAAAACAAACACAGGTCATCAAAAATCATAAGAATATAAATTCTGCATGTCTGACTGAATTTAATGATAAACAGTTTTAACCCTTTGCATGTCACTAGTGGTTTTAGTTGCGATGATTCCTACAGGAATCATCGCAACTAAAACTGCTACTGACACGCAAAGGGTTAAGATTACAGTTCTGAAAACAACTCTCATCTCTTGTGCTGTTGTTCTTTGTTTGTTTTTGTTTTGTTTTGTAGGGAGGTAAACTTACATATTTGAGAATCTTACGTTTACGTATTATATTAACAATTTATTTATTGCCTGGCTGAAGTGGCACGTGCAGCAGGATCCCTCTTCCTGGGTGGCTGTCTCTTTGCCATCACTTTTGGGGGTGGGTTGGGCATAGAAAACGAAGTTGGCACAGCATCCCACAACAGACTGTGCCTTTCCGTGACACATGTAAACTGGCTGTCTTCAAAATGGACACTACATAACCTGTAGGCCTGTGAATGCAGCTCTGCAGGTGGCAGTCTCTTCAAGTGTTCTGCACTTATTTCTTACATCTGTTGAGAAAATAACAAACACTGAATGAAACTGAAGTATTAAAACATCATCTAAACGTTTTAATCTGTAGTCTAGTTCGTGAGAACAGTTCAGGTTGCAACGTTCCCCCCCCCCCCCCCCCCCCCCAAAGTAATATTAGCTGTGCACAAGCAGCACAAATGATTAGATCTATCTTGCATTAATCCAACATTAGTGGAGAGTAGAACAATTCTATGTACAGATGGATCACTTATAAAAATACTAAGAACGTATAATTTCAGTTTTCCACTAAAGACCAAAAAGGTGACTGCCAAGCGTGTCAAATGCCGAGAAGAACTGAATGGAGAAATTCCAAGATTCAAACCCAAAGATAATTAAAATTATTTTTAACAGCTATCTGTTCACATATCACTCATGTACCTTCGTCACATGCGAGACCTTTGCTTGCTTATCGCTCAGCACCCCTATCTCAAAATTGATTTTTTTCCTCTCAGATAGACCACTCATCCTGTACGCCATTCAATTATTCTCTAGTCATAAGTGTATGCAAATATAAGAGCTAAAAGTGATTAGCTTACCTTTTTTCTTCCTTGGGAAAGCGGATGAATGATATGCCGATACAACTTCACTTGTTGCGAGAAAGAAATTGCTTTGCGAGTCTCCCCCATGCTTCGCTGTGCTCGGTCAGCCTGTCGCAGCAGGTTTATAAGGGAAATAACTCTCAAAACGCGTCCTTGCACTCTCGGGCCAAGTGCTTTGTCTTATAATGTACTGTCTTTGGTCACAATCATAAACGAGAGCCAGGACAAATAGGCTTATGTAAATATTGTTATTATGAGAAGACAGCTCTTTTATAAAAAAAAGATTCAAATATGTTTAACTGTTTTAAAACATTTTTTCAAACAGTGGTGCTGAAAATCGCTATTTGACCTAGTCATACCTGAGAACTGGGACAAACAGCAGGCTTATATAAATACCGTTTATGAAGATTTATTCAGCTGTTAAATGAAAAGATTGCATATAAGTAAAAAATAATCAAATATTGTTTCCCATTTAAAAAATAATCTCACCCAAATTGTGAAAATTACAATGCCGAAAATTTCAAACACACTATACTTTTCACTCAAAAAGTTGATGAGACACTGCTCATATCTAAACACAAAGAGACACTACATGCACCTACACACACAAACAAGGAGAGCCAAGTTTAAGTTACAAACTGGTACACATGTACAACTGGCAGTTTGTAACAAGCAAATGTTCAGATACTCAACTGCCTGCAGGTAAAATCAAGTAACCTTTAATTTACCCAATGCGTATTTTGAGAATGCCGTCGAAGAGTTCAGGCGAAAAAGCAATCAGCTTTCCAATGGCAATGATGAGCTCCTGCTGAAGCACAGCCTGACGAATGTCATAGGGTAGACACTGGCGGTACAGGATTGTCTTTAGCTCATTTGGGCTCACTGGCTTGTCAAGCACCTCTTCTTCATGGCCAAACACACCAACTGTGATCTGCACAAAACCAACCAGCAAATCTCTTCCTGTCGTTAATTCAACAAGTACAAATATAAAATGAAAACTGACGTTTTAAAGTACCTAATCTTCAATGATTGTCATGGACATAGTACCCAGAGTGGTGTCTTTGTGTGCATATAACTAACTCATATGACCAAATATTATCAGTTGTTTAGATCTGTGGCCAAATTACAGCTTTTGGTCACAATAAGACATTGCTACAACACCTCAGCAGCTTCAGCTGCAAGTGTGTTTGTGACCATCGAGATAGTGACCAAAAGCCAAAAGTTTGTCGTGGATAAGGATAGATGGGATGCTATTTGTAAACTACTTATGTCACATAAATAAAATTGGTATCCAAACAAATTTCAGCCTTTGCCCTTTCGTTCCTGCACAATATGGGCTGGTATCTTCAGCCATGTCACTGTATGATGTTGCCGAAAAAGTGATGTTAACAACTATGCTTGAAAACCATAGACTCTCAAAGATAATAAATTTATTTCTACCTTTTAATGAGAATGGGAAAGCCCCTAGAGTTCACTTGTATAACCTATTTGCATAATAAGTCTGGCCTTTGTGATCATGACCTTTCTGATAGGTCGCTGAAAAGTTTAAGCGTTTTTAGATAAGTACTGGTTTGGCTTTTGCACCTGTGAAATCTGTTTTCTCAAAATGTATGCGCTTTTCACAAATTTGTCAGTCCCCTGTGACTCTTGACCTTTGCGAAGGATCAACTAAATTAATAAGCAAAAAAACGGTTTTGTCATCAGATACCTTTAAGCCAAATGTGATTGACAAGTTTGCAAAAACTTTTATGAAAACTAAATTTCTATAGAAATTGGCATTTTTCATAATTTGTCAACTCCTCTGTGACCCTTAACCTTCCCGAAGGGTCATCCAAATTAGTATTCATAGAAAGGTCTTATCATCAGGTATCTCTGTACCAAGTTTGGGTTTGAAGTTGAAAAGAAAATGTGAGAAAAGAACAATTTTTGTGAAACTATGGCTAGTTTTTACCTATTTTGTGACCTCTTGTGATCCTTGACCTTTCCGAGGGATCATCCAAATTAGTATGCATAGAAATGCCTTACCATCAGGTATCTCTGTACCAAGTATGGGTTTGAAGTTGAACACACTATTTGAGGAAAGACAATTTTTGTAAACATATGGCTATTTTTCACCCATTTCGGGACCTCGTGACCCTTGACCTTTCCAAGGGGTCATCCAAATTAGTATGCATAGAAAGGTCTTTACCATCAGCTATCTCTGTCCCAAATGGGGGATTAAAGTTGAACATAGTATTTGAGAAAAGACCAGTTTTGTAAAAATATAGCTATTTTTACCTATTTCTGGACCCCCAGTGACGTTGACCTTTGAGAGAGGCCACTGAACTTTGTGAGATTAGAAAGGTATTGTCACAGAGTATCCTTGGGCCGAGTTTGAAGACTTTGGCTGAAATAGTCTCCGTGAAAAAGCCAATGTTAAAGTTTACCACGGACGACAGCGTACATGCGATGGCGGACAGACGACCACTGGTCCATTGTATAGACTCACTTTTGCCATTGCACGTGAGCCAAGAAGAGTTAAACTCTGAAGACAGTCCTGTCAAAATCCAAACACATTTTTTTTTTTTTTTTTTTTGGTATATGATACTTGTGTAGTCCTGCGCTGATTGCAATCTGACTGCACAATTCAACTCTGAAAGAGAGGACTTTAAAGACAAGTGCTGTCTGACTGTCACATTTGAGCCAGGAACAAGCAAACTTTGCTCTTTACACACTGATAAGAAAATACTCATACATGCTACTTTATACTTCTGAACTTTTATTTTGAACACTAATGTCTTCAAAGGATAGTGTACAATGACCTTAACCTAAACAAAATATCTGCACTAAGGATATCCCATTTTTTGACAAATGCAACAAAAAAGTTCATCACTCATAACAATTACTCAAAACGTTTAGTGTAAGTGGCCCCAAACAACCATGTAATGTCATCACTGAGACGATATCTGCTTGTGCTATAATGGTATCCTCAACAAACAAATCAGTAGTGGATGACCTCTGATGAAATGAGATTACAAGCACTGTCAGATTTTCAGAACTGATGAGAACATATTTTTTTAAACTTAGCCCTCCATGTCATCGTTCATATTTACCAAACCACACAAATAATCCGACCTTTGTGGATTTGACCTCTCCAAACGGTCACTGAAATGAGCAAGTGTTCATGTGTAATAACCCATGGGTTGGCCCTCATATGACACTGCAGGCTTTGCGGATCTACACAAGGTACGAGTCTTGCCAACTTGTAATGTGTTTATGGCATGAAGTGTGTGATCGGGTGTTCAGTTATAGAGTCGGCAGTTCTGGGACTGGACGTCTATAGATTGTAACACGGGAACAGCAAATCGCTTTTGTTTAGCTGTGTGGTGTCACAACACCTGTTGACACCACCTCGCTTGGCTGACCATAGACTGAAACCAAACCATCCTTCTACCAAACAGAAAGTAACACTTTATCCACTAACCTCCACCAAGATACAGCTCCTCTTTTCATCAAATTCAGTCACATATTTAATGATGTGTTTTGTTTGAAGTCACCACCGAGGCGAGCAACTAAATCCAATAAATCTAACAGTTACTGAGGTGCAGCCAGTGGAGAGTGTTGTGCGGCTCTGTATCTCAACAGCGGCAAGCAACTGCCACTTAAAACAAGCCTAGACTTTCAGTATTCATCGTGTCCATCACACATGGCCCTTCCTGAGTGTGTTCTTTGTGTGGAGGAGGCCCATGAGGTTTCAGTGTCAATGTGTACATGACTGTGTCTTTCTGATATGGAGAAGGTCCTTCAGTGTGGTGTGTACACGGTAAGGGAGAGAGGGTGGGGGTTTGGTTGGTGACAAAGATATGGCGATTCACTGGCGTCTGCGGTAGGTCTGATTTTTTTCAGATCCCAGGTCCTCTCTGTGACATATCCGAGACTGCAGTAAAACAAGAAAGGCATAACCCTTATGGCTCATGTGTACTGGTATGACCGATCCACATGTGTGACTTTTGTGACCATAAGTAAAGGCTGGCTTCTGCATCAGCAAATGGCATCTTTTCTAAAAATTTAAGCATTTTTCACACATCTGTAACCCTTGACCTTTGTGATGGGTTGACTAAATTAGTATGCATAGAAATGTCTTGCCATCAGCTACCTTAATACCAAATTTGATTGAAAAGTTTACAAAAACTTTGATAAAAACTACTATTCTAACAAAAAATGGCTTTTTCACACATTTACCGACCTCTTGTGACCCTTGACCTTCCTGAGGTGTCATCCAAATTAGTATGCACAGATTGGTCCGGGTATCTCTGTACCAAGTTTGGGTTTGAAGTTGAAAATAGTATTTGAGAAAAAACAGCTTTTGTCAAAACACGGCTATTTTTTACCTATTTCTGGATACCATGTGACCTTGACCTTTCAGAGAGGTCACTAACAATGGTATGTTTATTAAGGTCTTTTCACAATATATCCTTGGGCCAAGTTTGAAGTCTGCGTCTTGATTAGTCTCTGAGAAAATGCTAAAGTTAAAGTTTACCACTGGCGACAGACACCGGACAGATGACCACTGGCCCAGAACATACTCACTTTTGCTTTGCACATGAGCCAACAAATCGCATTACATCACACCTATATTTGCTCCGTCAGTGCCATCCCTAGTAGCATTCTATGGTCGCGGTTACCATCTCAATTTGGAAACAGCGTCGCATTATGGTCACGGCCTTTTTGAGGAGTTACATTTACGTAACTGCGACGGACAATTCGAGCCCGTCACATTTTGAGCTCAACATGACATTGTGGCGAACGCCCATAATAGCTCACATGAGCTCTTCTCTGAAGACCTATGAGATGGTATTGCGACGTCTATGTGAACTTTGAATGAGCCCAAAATGTGACTGTCACAAAGCAGAGGTCGCTGAGCAGTTGCAGCACTGGCTCACACTAGCTCATCCCCAAAAGACTGACGAGACGGTACTGTGACCAAAATGGGACTGAATGAGAGGGCACAAAATGGTCACACGTATCATCTGCTATGATATGTGGATGTTAATTGCCCTTGCCACAGACTGTCATCCATCCATCCATCCATCCTAATTCTCTCTCTCTCTCTCCAGCCAGCCAGTAGGCTAGACTATCATCCACCCACCCACCCATCCATCCATTCACCTAGCCATCCATTCGCCCATCCTTTAACCATTCCGTCCCCCCATCCATCCAATTACATGCATCTTTCCCTCCCTCTCTCTCTCTCTCTCACACACTCTGTAGACAGCCAGCCAATTAGACCGTCATCAGTCCATCCATCCATCCGTCCGTCCATCCATTTACATGCACTCACGTAGCCAGCCAGTTAGACTGTCATCCATCCATCCATCCATTTACATGCACTCTCTCTCTCTTTCTCTCCAGCCCGTCATCCATTCATCCATCCATCCATTTACATGCATTGTCTCTCTCTCTCTCTCATGTGAAAACATATTGTTCATATTTTTCTTTCACATACCGTCATTGACTGCAGAAACACTTCCTTATTCATATATCATAATACTTTAGACTTGCTGAGGTGTTCTTTGTCATTTCTTTTGCAGCATAACATATTTTTTTTAATGTTTAATGTTTTGCTTGGTGTCAGTGTGTGTGTGTGTGTGTGTGTGTGTGTGTGTGTGTGTGTGTGTGTGGATTGGTAGAAATCAGTATATGTGTGTGTGCGTGTGTGTCTGTGTGTGCGGACTGGTATATATCAGAGTGTGTGTGTGTGTGTGTGTGTGTGTGTGTGTGTGTGTGTGTGTGTGTGTGTGTGTGTGTGTGTGTGTGTGTGTGGTAATGTGAGCATTGATTATTTGAAATGGAATTATTGTTGCCTGTACTTTTCACTATTATGTATACTTTTATATATAAAATTATGTATGTGTGTGTTTACGTTTAAGAACATGATTGCAAAAAGGTCATTGAAGGTACCTAATCATTTATCCTTGAAAAATAAAGTTTCATTTCATTTCATTTCTCTCTCTCTTTTCCTCACTCACCTTAACTCTCCTGACCGTCCATCCATTGTTGTCTCTCCGTCAATCTACCCAGAAGACCCGCCCTATTTTGTCTTTGTTTCTGAACTTCACTAACGCATGCATGCACGCACACATGTACACATAACCCCGTCATAGACCTATTTCTTACGTCATTTGCCAGATGACATAAATAATGCAACATCAACTTCAGAAAAGAAAAGGGGAGACTGCCAGTGCTAATATTTTAGGAAGGTTACAAAGTAAAGTTTACTATGTAACCATCAAGTTCAGAACTCTGCTAATCAATCAATCAACTTTATTCTTCTGAATACATGTTGCCACGTACAGGAAAATTTGTTTCGCCACCTCAGGTGCAACTCGCAATCACCCAAACTCACACAACAGTACAAACAACAAATGGACAATGGCTCGGGATGGGTGAAGCCCGTCGCCAAGGCGTCTCATGGCCGGCACCAACGGCCCCAAAACGACCTGAACCTCCCTAACACAAAGCAAACTAAGGACAGCCCTATCATAGTATCTCTTAAACACGTAATATGTTTTTAAACTTCCTGCTTGGCTGAGACTAGTTACACTTAATACGCATAAACAAAACAAATAGATGAATTATACTTCCACAGTTGCGGCTACCTGGGGGCCCGTCGCTATAAGAACAGCGCTGGCTACTACTTTACTAGACAGTCGCTCCGGCATAAACAGTCACCACTACCTTAACTAGTACCCATTATAGTAATGTTATGGCTTCCATATTATGTCTATTTTCGTTGGAAAATTTGTTTTCACGCAAAGCCCCAAGTTTCAAGCAGAATGTCAAGGGTGGCTAAGTTGGCATGATTTATGATTTTTTACTTTTATTTGATAGCTGGGTGTGATGAACTTTGTAAATTCTTCTTTTTTTCATTCTAGTTGACTCTGTCTGAAGGTGAATGTGGACACTTCCTTTTACTGTTGTTTTCCGTTGTGTATAGTGTGCCTATACTGTTGGCGTAGTAATGGTAAACGCAGGGTCGAAGCATCAAACTAAAAAAACAAACAACTGCCAAATGGCAGTAAGGTTGTTTCAAGGCAACAAAGCAGCGCAGTGCAAAGAACAGTGGTGAAATATTTGTGTGTAGATACTGGTAGTCTTACACATCAGTGGTCTCATGTATGAGTTGTCGTTTGTGGCAACGCTTCAGTGATTCTATGATTTATTTGCAGTGTGATTTGTCATAGAGGATAGTTCTACTCGATTTTTGCCACACAGTTAAACATGGCGGAGGAGGAAAATGGCCAGAAAAGGGAAAGTGGGAGAGACAGAGACAGACAACTGACAGACAGACAGGCAGACTATTTGACAAAACATAAAAGTAAGCATGAATGGGATCAAAAAGCTAAGAAATGAAATTACGTTTTCACATTAAACCCATTGTCTAATACATATGCGTCTTTAAAGTCTTTTCTGTTGTTTGTGACAGGCGTCACTGGTGGGAAAGTGCAGTCTATGATGGCTACATTTCATACAGTCCAAGAATACACAGATGAGTGGGGGCTAGGCTTGTTTCTGTAAAGACTGGCATAGTTGTGTCTTGAAACGTTTATAATGTTCACACTCTGAAAGGGAAGAAGCTCAAGCATTACAACAAAAACGTGTGAAACTCTCCCCCCCCCCCCCCTCCCCAAATCCCTCTGTCATATTGAGAAACAGACTTATTGCAAAATGATCTTTTGTACAGAAGTTCATACCTTGTTTTATTCAGGTTCATATGTGTGAAATTTAACTTCCTTTTGATCTCAGAGCACGATTATGTTTCCACCAATGTTGTTGATAGAGGAAAGCAAATTTTGAAATATAAATAGTTTGTCAAAGGTAACTTCGGTTGTAACAAATACAAAGAGCAAACATTTTCTTATTGTTATGTCTAACGCTTTTGTCAGGGAAATAACATATATAGAAAAAGTGTAGTCGGGACCTCCAAAAAGTGTCATTACATCTGACTTGTGTTCAGCCTGACCATGTTATATAATGCAAAGTTGCTGTACACATGGTTTTGTACTTTTTCAGGAGCTACTGTTTTCACTACTGATGGCAAGTGAATACAAGACACTGCAGTTCGTAACATGTAACTGCACCAGGATAGAGACATCAGTTCTGCCAACAACAGGACGTCTATGGCTACTTTACCATGTGCTTCATTCACTTTCAACATTTATGTTTGTACTAACTGATCCATTCCTGATGGTTGCTGTTTTTTTATTTGGTGAATCCATCAAGAGGGGAAATGAAACTGTGCCACACCAAGGACATCTGAACGGCTCTTCTTCTATTCAAATATATCATTTTATGAAGACAAATCTTATAAAATGGCTCAAAACAAACAAAACACACACACACACACATAAACAAAAAAATTTAAAAAAAATATGCTCAGATCCACCTGTATCTGGCTTGGTCCCTCCTCATTTAGCTGTGCTGCGTTACTGTTCCTACACCACCATATCCCAAAATGGATCAGCTTTAATAAGTTAGATAAAATACCTTACAGAACTTTAATTTCTTCACCATAATGTTTGAAACTGTGAACTGTAGCTGTCTTGTTGCATTCTTGCACTTTTCAAAAGTTAATCTATTGGATTGTGTGGTGCAGGAACATTACAGCAGCACCTTCTAAACAATTCACAGCAGTATATTTACTGAACTACTGACTAAAAATGGAGAGGGTCAGAGTTGGCTCTGTGGGTCTAAGCTTTTTTTAAAAATTTTATGAAAGCCATGATATAGCAGTGTGATACAAGGCTTGAATCTCAGTGAGTGTAAAAGACATGAAGATAAAAGAAAGTGTATATTTACTGTTACAAATGATCAAGAATAATTAAAAACAAATTGTCATATTTACAGTTTGTTTGCAATTGTTACATTTTTCTTCAGATTATTATTTTCATGACAGTATCTGTCAAGGTAGACAAAGTAGACATTTTGCCCAAGGAGTCATTTGTAATACATTTTACAGTGGGCCTCTTTGTAGCAGAATGCCTAATGTTTGACTTGGCTTGACTCTTGTAATAATTGTATGCATGCAAATATTATTTGAAGAACAAAGAAGGGTGGGAAAAGGGTGGGGTCACAATGAAACCCAAATGCGACCATCCTGTGACGGTCCATGTGAGCCCTTACTGCGATTCTCCAGTGACCGTCACAAATAAGCCCTAAACTGCTACCATACTGCTACCGTCACAAATGAAACTTAAATGTGACCATGATGCGACCGTGACATCTCCACATTCATTTTGGTCGCCGGAAGGGCTCCTGTGACCAAAAAATCATAGTCGCCGGAAAATCCTGTGCTGGTGCAAAGAAGCAAATGTGCGATCAAAAAGTGAGTCTGAAATGCAACATAACAGTTCCGCTTCATGCTACTAGGGATAATTAGCACTGGACCTCAGACCTGACCACTAGGATGGTGGTGACAGACATTGCTTTTCAGTGATGGCGGTGGCAAGGACTGCAGAGGTGATGGTGATGCAGGTGGCGGCAGTGTTGACGGCTGTAACTGTTGAGATGACTGCCACCATAGAGACATTACGTTTATGCCAAACGACTCCCAAAAATGAACAAGAGTGAAGTTGCACCGGATAACTAGTGTGTACCAGAAGCACAGACAACATTCCAAACATCTCCATTCCAAGAGGCATAGATCCTAGGGTGGTGACAGATTAGCTTGGCATCATCAGGCTCTAATCTGGCACTACCGTGGAATTATCATGGTCGATCCGTCTCCTGCAACTAGTACAGTCATAGGTGATACTTTCTAAATGTGGCCCTGGGGTTAAATTGGTTATAGTAAGAGTGAACTTGCCAGATAGTATTGTGAAAGTAGCAACTGTACAACTGTACACCCAGCCTACTTCACTAAAAGTACACTGTTGTATCTCACCTGTTTGCCACGGACAAGAACCGTGGTGATGGAAGGGGCCAAGCTGTCGACAAGCTTCCCTAGCAGGCCTGAACAGAGACGCACCACAGACCACTTTTTCTGCATGCCGGCCTGAGTGATTAGAGTCTCCATGCGCTCACTGACGGAGATGCCGTCGACGCGGAAGAAGGGCCCTTCTCGCTGGTACAGAATCTTGATGATGTTGGCTTGGTTGACAAGGCCAGTGACTGACTTGTAGTAGTGCAGCAGGTCCGGCGTTGACTTGTACTGCAGCTCCTTTTGGTACAATAACACACTGATGTCTAACTCATACGGTCCTCACACACTTAATTAGACATGGATCTACAATGAAAGTTCAAGGGGAGTGCTAGAATAACTAGGCATTTCTAGGCCTCAAGGAAAATGCTGTAAGGTGGTCTTAGTCACATGATCTATGTTAAACCCTAATAACTAACTCAAGGGAGGATTTTATTACTGTAACAACAAAAGAACAAAACAACAGTAAGCCCTAAAAAACGACAGTTGTATTGACAGTTGCAGTGGTGGATCCAAGGGAGGGGGGGGGGGGGGGGCCAGGGGGCCCTGACAAAATGTCGTTTTTTTATGGTTATTATTGGAAGTTGTGTTTTACTATTCGATGGTTCTTCTTTTCTTGTACAGTGTATTTTACAATTATCTCACGGGATTGGTGGGTGAGCATAGTGTGTTCATGGACCTATAGTCAAATATCCTCACTTCGCACTCCTTACCTGCACCTGTCACAGTACTTCATGCAGACATAGAGTGCTATATGCCCCGCAACTCAAGGGGCTCATGTAAATCAGTGCCTCTTCCTGTGCGATACAATCCTCATTGCATCCTCAAACTGAGGCAGCCATCTGGCAATAAGCCGCTGACTGCTGGTCAGCCCCAGCTGTGGAAAAGTGTCCGATCATTGATGAACTGGGGCCCAACTCAGTCCCTCAGCCAGGCATAGAGTTTCATGTGCCCCTTCAGACACAGGGGCTCATGAAAAGCATTACCTCTTTCTCAGTTTCTGTGCCATACGAATGGTATTGCATCCTCATACGTTGCAGTCATCTAGGTTTAAGTCTATGCCTGTGTACACGCCAACTGTGATCAGAAAGCGAGAAATCAACTGTGCTGTGAGTGTCTCCCCCGGGGTGAGCAGCCGACTGCCCCGGGTGTCACAGGTAATTGCTAATCCCCTAATCCTGTCACACAACACTCTCTGAGCACAGTGGGTCTCCAGCCTCACACAGCTTGCATAGCTTTGTCTTCCGTGGACATGCACAAGTGCCCATCAGAGTAGCAATGTGGTCACTGATGCGTGTCACCAGAGGGGAGGTGTGAAATGTCTTGATTTTGATCAACCAACCCTTAAGTAATCGTCAGTCAGTGTAAGAGGTATACATCATGAGTGATAATGACTATTTCTGTGATCTGACCCTGTGTTCCTCATATGGAGGAGGTTTGTGGGTGTATAGAGCAGTATGACAATTTTCACAAATGGCTGTGTTGTTCCTCAAACGGAGGAGTACTTGGTAGTGCAGTGTTGTTGTCAAACACAAGGTGATTGCTCCTGCAGAAACTCCAGGTAGAACATTCTTTTCAGTAAGAAAATTAACACCATATAAGAATGTAGATATGATCAGCCCTTTCTTTTAAACTTTTTAAAAAGTGCCAAAAGAGGTGCTGTGTCCCGAGATGAAAGAAGAAATGTTTTAACAAATAAAAATCGTAACCTCTGCAAACTCTAAATATTATGTCTAAGAAAACCCCAACAAACAAACAAACAAAAAAAAAAAAAGAAAGAAAGAAACACGCGTAGAGAGAACGGTTACAACACTATAGTACAATTTTAAAGAAAATCCCCAAAAGAAAACACCCAGAAAGAATGAATAATTTTAACACAACTTATTTGTAATTGTTTTTTTTAAACGCGTTTCTTTCGTTGTTATGAATTTATGCTCGCCTGACAGTCACTGTTTTGGTCTGGATTTCTTTTGGGCTGGCAAACGGGTGCCTGATAGGTGGGGGCAGGGGATCTGTTTGTCTGTCCAGCGCTGAGTGATTCCCCTTGGTTTGTGTACAATTCTGCCAGCACTAGCCTCACCTATCTGGTTGGTGAATTTTGTATGACAGTTTGGAAAACGGTAGGGGGGGGGGGGGAGGGCTGTCGGGCCCTCCCCGTCGAGACACCCCTGGATCGGCCCCTGAGTTGAAATGGTTGATTCTCCTATAGTCAGCATGTATTACTCATATTTTTCCTGCTGGTAACAAACAAGTAAGATTTGCATTGCCAATTGACTCTCTGCGCATGTGCATTCAAAATAGTACACATCAATCATGTTCGCTGAGACACAACCATGATTGCATTTGCAACTGCATGCATGCACAGTGCTGTATTTCACTCTTTTCATTCACTACATAAACTTGATACACATTATCAAAATGGATGCTATCACTGAACCAAACGCTACAAGGAGAGCTTTGTACCCTCAGCCATCCGTCTCCTAAATGAAGAGTGCGTTAACTAGCGTATCTCTCTCTCCCTGTTGATGCCGTCGTGGAACTTGCACCTCAGATGTCGCAGTGGCATCTTGCAAGTGGCAGACTCACTCCTAACACTGTGGTCATGTAGTGTGTTTTGTTTTTTGTTTTTTTTCTCCACCATTGTCACAATTGTCATAATGTGGCTAAAACGTATGCGCGTATGTGATCCCAACGAAAGAAAATTTGTTGGCTAGACTGACACAATAAAGTTTTTGAATTGAATTGAACAGCTTAAGATCTCTGGGATGAATCATAATGACAAAAATGCACAGAGTTTAACCAACATACTCTGTGGAGTCCTGCGGCATGGACGCCAAATTCCTGGACATACCATACAGACATGGAACATGATAAAGAACTGTTGCCATCACTGCTGTGGAACTGCCTTTTAGGGAGGCCCTCCCAGGGTGAACATAAGGAAAACTAAAGCAAGCAAAAGGCTTGTTACGTTTGTGGTTGTATTATTCTAATTAGGGCATGTGTGTGTTAATCATAGGAAAAGATTCACTTAAGTTATTGTGGATGAGAATCATGTACCTTTTTCGTATGATTCGTTTTCTTTTGCATGGAGAATTCGGATGGATTTTTGTTGTGTAGCTGGACGTTGCATATTTTCGGTACACTGTCACAAAGTCTGACCTACATTAGACTGAAATTATTCTAGTGACCACAGATATGAGTCAAAGTACACGTTGGTAACATTTTGTAACAGATCTGTAGACAGATCTAGAATTTGCTGGATTGTTTTGGAAATCTGTAATAGCATAAAAGACATGTTAGGAAATGAGTGTGTGCATTGTATGGGATATGCACAGTGCATCAGAATTGCGGATGCATTGTATGAGACAGTGTACCAAAGCGTGGATGTATTGTGCTGAGATTGCATCGTGAGAATAAATACTGTTGAAACTGTTACTTCAGTGTGGTCTACAACCTTGTGCCACATGTGACGAGTTGCAGCTGAGTGAAGTTTCTTTACAAGAACCATAGGTGCGTCTGTGTGATTGCATCATACTATGACAATGACTACCACGTAACAAGGCTCTTTTGAGTTAACACAACCAAATGAGATCATGTGACATGTTAAACCATAGGTGGTGATGATTTATGACTTTCGACTTGCTTTGACACACTGAACCTCGGAGCCAGAACTTGTATCAAAAGCAAGTCCTGGCTTGTATATCTACATGTGAATGTATAAGTATGTACTAAGCTGTGTGTGTGTGTGTGTGTGTGTGTGTGTGTGTGTGTGTGTGTGTGTGTGTGTGTGTGTGTGTGTGTGTGCGCGCGCGCGTGTTTACATACATTTATGTTTTAGCTGCTCTCTCTTTCTCCTGATCACAACTATTTTGTGTTTTGTGTCATTCAAAATTCTCACTGCGATAGCAAAAGTGAGTCTGAGGAAATGGGCTATCCGTTGTCTGTATGGCGTCTGTCGTCCGTGGTAAACTTTAACATCAACATTTTCTCGGAGACTACTCAAGCCTCAGGATTCAAACTTTGTCCAAGGGTACTTTGTGGTAAAACCTTTCTAAACATAACAATTTCATTGACCTCTCTGAAAGGTCAAGGGCACAGGTGGTCCAGAAAAGGGTAAAAAATAGCCATATTTTGACACAAATTGTTTCACCTCAAATACTATTTTCGACTTCAAGCCCAAACTTGGTACAGAGATACGTGATGGTAAGACATTTCTATGCATACTAATTTGGACGACCCCTTGGAACGTTCAAAGGTCAAAGGAGGACGACAAATGTGTGAAAAATGCCAGTTTTTGATAGAATTGCAGTTTTTTTTTAATGAACGTTTTGACCAACTTTTCAGTCAGATTTTGCACAAAGGTAACTGATCATAAGATCTCTTTATGCATACTAATTTACTGGTCCCCTCACAAAGGTGAAGACCTGGAGGGGATAGCCATATTTTGACAAAAACTGTTTTTCCCCCCCTCAAAAATACTATGTTCAGCTTCAAGCCCAAACTTGGTACAGAGATACCCGATGATAAGGCCTTTCTATGCATACTAATTTGGGTGACCCCTCGGAAAGGTCAAGGGTCACAGGAGGTCAGCAAGTGTGTGAAAAATGCCAGTTTTTGATAGAATTGTAGTTTTTGCAAACTTTTCAATCAAACTTGGCATAAACACCCTTCTACACATGCTAATTTAGTCGCCCCCTCACAAAGGTCAAGGGTCCAAAGGGTGGATAAATTTGTAAAAAATGCTTACATTTTGAAAAAACTCTGATTTCGCTGGTACAAAAGCCAAAGCTTTACCTATGCTTAGAAACTTGAACACTTGCTCATTTCAGTGACCTTTTGGAAAGGTCGAGGTTACAAAGGTCACACTTATTATTTCGACTGGTCATACACGTGAGCATAAAGGCTTTGCCTTTCTCGTTTCCTCATTCTGTCAGGATGAAATCTTTTCTTTCTCTCTTACATTCTATTCTGTTCTGTGTTGTTTCATTTCACTTCAATTCACCAGAAGATGAATCTTCAAACTGAAATGGTGTTATTAAGCTTCTTTTTTTAATCACCACTCGTGTAACTCATACACATAACAATGTCTCACTGCTTGTTCTGTAGATAAGCAACATGTAGACATGCAGGCGGGGAAGTGGCGCAGTGGTTAAGGCGTCTGCCTCCAATGCCAAAGGAGCGAGGTTCGATACCGGGTTCCGGCGTTCGATTTTTCTCCTCTGGTGTCACCGTCTGGGCAGTGGGCAGATGTTCACATCTGCACGGGACATAGACGACCCCGGCCCCCACGAGTCCCCTGCTGCCTTGCAGGCCTGGCCGCTTGGCTGCGGAAAGGCTAAGGGAGGAAACCCCTGACATCAAAGCCCCCGTGTCTCCGGGGAAGGCTTTTGAGCCAGAGACTAAGACAAGGACAGTCTGATATAAAACATACGACCCAAGGACCTTGATGCCACCGTCCCAGCTTGCTAGGCCATGGCAAACGAACCAAGGGTTTAAAGGGTGGGGCCAGTACTGCGCACACTGCACTCCACCAAAAAGCTCCACCGCGCAGGCTTTAGGAAACGCCCACGGACTATGACACTGAACTTTCCAAGTCCTGTAGCGATGGGCAAGGGGCAAAATGGCAGGTGAAAGATGTCACTGGAAGCCGCAGTCTCAAACCTGCATGCAGGCGGTTCAGGATATTGGTCGCCTGATGTTGACCTGGGGATGACGTCACTCGGCACACCCTGAACGACCAAGCAGCCTTCTCTAGGGACAGCACTGCTTGCTCCACACGGAGAGGGGCCTAGAAAAGGTGGCCTAACCAAAGCTCATCCCCTCGTAACCCCAGTTGGCTAGCCGCGGTCAACGGGCATCTTCTCTTGCGGTCAGAAAACAAGAAAAAACAATGGATCCACTCTCATGACGACCACGACCGGACTCAACGTAGCATGCTGGAACATCCGAATCATGCTCGACACAGCAGACAGCGGACGCCCTGAACGTCGCTCCGCCCTCATTGCCCATGAATTGCGGAGGTTAAACATCGACATCGCCGCGCTCAGCGAAGTACGCCTTCCGGAGGAAGGCAGCCTCCAAGAACTTGGCGCTGGCTACACCCTCTACTGGTCAGGCAGGCCTGCATCAGAAAGACGGCTCTCAGGCGTGGGCTTCATGGTGAAGACCCCCATTGCGACTAAGTTGGAAAACCTACCAACGGGTCACTCCGACCACATCATGTCCATGCGCCTCCCACTGAGACACCAGCAATACGTCACCCTTCTCAGTGTGTACTCCCCAACCCTCCTGGCAGAGCCTGCAGAAAAAGACAAGTTCTACTCTGACCTGAGCAGCCTCCTGCAGAGCACCCCTGCAGACGACAAAGTCATCATCCTTGGCGTCTTCAACGCCAGAGTGGGCCAAGACTCTGAAGCCTGGAAAGGAGTCCTCGGCAAGCATGGCGTTGGGAACTGCAATGACAATGGTCGCCTACTGTTGGAGCTCTGTGCAGAGCAGCAACTTGTCATCACCAACACTACTTTCCAGCAAAAGGACAGTCGAAAGACCACCTGGATGCATCCTCGCTCCAAGCACTGGCACCTTATCGACTATGTCCTAGTGCATCAGAAGGACCGCAGTGACGTCCTCCTCACCAGTGTGATGCCCAGCGCAGAGTGCCACACTGACCACCGCCTTGTTCGCTGCAAACTCAGGCTCCGCCTCAAGCTGAAACCCAAGAAAGGGGGTCCCCCCAAGAAAAAGCTTGATGTTGCCAGCCTTCAGCGTGACAAGAAAGCTGCCCTTCAGGCCGATTTACAGCGCATGCTCAAAGACACAGTTGATCCAGCAGATTCCTCCCCTGAAACACTCTGGGAACAACTGAAAACTGCTATTGTAAAATCCTCTGTGGAAGTCTTGGGCTTTGCTAGAAAGAGGAACAAAGACTGGTTTGACGAAAACGACGTAGAGATCCAGGAACTTCTAGCAGAAAAAAGAGCCGCCCACCAGGCCCACCTAGCCCAGCCTTCCTGCCCTGTGAAGAAGTCTGCCTTCCGCCTCATCTGCAGCAGTCTCCAGCTCAAGCTTAGAGAGCTCCAGAACGAGTGGTGGTCCAGACTCGCACAGAGGACCCAGCTCTGCGCTGACAACGGTGACTACAGGGGCTTCTACGAAGCACTGAAAGCAGTGTACGGCCCTAGGCACCTGGTACAAAGTCCCCTGCGAAGCGCTGATGGACAGGCACTCCTCACAGATAATACCTCCATCTTGAACCGCTGGTCGGAATACTTTCAGGACCTCTTCGGCGCTGAACGCACTGTTCAAGAAACAGTCATCCTCCAAATCCCACACCTTCCACTAAAGGTTGAATTGGACGAACCGCCCACCGCCGAAGAGACCCTCACAGCCATCCACCAGCTCAAGAGTGGCAAAGCAGCAGGCATTGACGGAATCCCGCCAGAGATCTGGAAACATGGAGGCCCAGCACTGCACAACAAGCTCCACGACCTCTTTCTCTGCTGCTGGGAAAAAGGAACACTACCAAAGGATCTCCGTGATGCAGTCATCATCACCCTGTACAAGAACAAAGGAGAGAAGTCTGCCTGCTCTAATTATCGTGGAATTACCCTGCTGTCCATTGACGGGAAAATTCTCGCAAGGTTGCTTCTGAATTGGCTGGTACCTGCCATCGCTGAAGACCACCTCCCAGAGGGCCAGTGTGGCTTCAGAGCCAACAGGAGTACCACCGACATGGTCTTTGTGCTGAGACAGCTTCAGGAGAAGTGCCGCAAGCAGAACAAAGGGCTGTACGTAACGTTTGTCGACCTAACAAAAGCGTTTGACACTGTGAGCAGGCAAGGTATGTGGCAGATCCTGGAGCGACTAGGTTGTCCCCCAAAGTTCCTCAACATGATCGTCCAGCTCCACGAGGACCAGCAAGGCCAGGTCAGACTAAACAGTGACCTCTCAGAACCATTCCCCATTCTAACGGCGTGAAGCAAGGCTGCTGGCACCGACCCTCTTCACCATCTTCTTCAGCATGATGTTGAAGCAGGCCACAGTGGACCTCGACGATGACGACGCAGTGTACATCAGGTATCGTCTCGATGGCAGCCTGTTCAACGTCAGACGACTGCAGGCCCACACGAAAACCCTAGACCAACTGATTCGTGAGCTGCTCTTCGCTGATGACGCTGCCCTCGTTGCACACACAGAGAGAGCCTTGCAGCGCATTACGTCCTGCTTCGCAGATGCTGCCCAGCTCTTTGGACTTGAGGTCAGTCTGAAAAAGACAGAGGTCCTTCATCAGCCGGCACCCAAGGAAGAGCATCGCCCTCCCCACATCACCATCGGCGAGTCCAAACTGAAGTCTGTACACCAGTTTACCTACCTTGGCTGCATCATCACGTCAGACGCCAAGCTGGACAAGGAGCTGGACAACAGGCTGGCAAAAGCGAACAGCGCTTTCGGGCGACTATTCAAGCGGGTGTGGCACAATCAACAGCTGAAAAAAGGCACCAAGATCAGCATGTACAGAGCTGTCGTCCTCACCACCCTGCTGTACGGTTCCGAGTCCCGGGCCCTCTACCGCAGCCAACTACGACTCCTCGAACGCTTTCACCAGCGCTGCCTGCGTACCATCCTGGGCATTCACTGGAGTGACTATGTCACCAACGTCGAGGTCCTTGAACAGGCGGAAACTGTGAGCATCGAGGCTTTGCTGCTGCGGACACAGCTTCGCTGGGCGGGGCACGTCTCCAGGATGGAGGATCATCGCCTACCCAAGATCACTCTGTTCGGCGAGCTCGCCACTGGACACCGAGACAGAGGGGCACCAAAGAAGAGATACAAAGACGGTCTCAAGAAGTCACTTAGTGCCTGCCAAATCGACCACCGCCAGTGGTCTTCGCTTGCTGCGGACCGTGACACCTGGCACTCCACCATTCACAAGGCAGCCGTCTCCTTTGAGGACTCTCACAGAGCTAACCTTAAGGACAAGCGGCTCAGAAGAAAAAACAGAGTTGTCGTAACTCAGAACCCTGACCAGACCTTCCCCTGCAGCCACTGCGGTCGAACCTGCCTGTCCCGGATTGGCCTCCGCAGCCACGAAAATGCCTGCAGACGACGTGGGCAAGCCCTATAGAATCTTCGTTCGCGAAGTCAAGCCAAGAATAGACATGCAGGCCTATTACACTCTATGCTATACTATATGTAGCGGGATAAAACCCAACTCCTGACTGAAGGAACTAATTAACGATCCCTTGCACAGTGGCTAACTACCTAAGAGTGTACAAGAAGGAAATCATGTACAAAGCTGTATCTGAAACAAGGTCTTCCTTGTGCCATTGTATAGTACAACCAAGCATCTCACATGTGCCATTCTTCTGAAGAATTAAAACAACTACTAAACTCTTGTACCCTAGCCCTACCAATTCAAAGTTGTAAGGCACAGGTGGAGAATGGTCAAAAAGAACACTACAGTTAAATTTCAACTCAGGTTTCGACTGCATTTCATGTGACTTTAGTACAGTACTTTTACGGCGGTCAGTCAAAAACCCACTGTTAATTCAATTTCAAATCAGCCACTATCTCAACCTTTGTCTGTTTTTAGGGTGCTGCTACACCAGGGTTCATATAGCAATAATTCTAAGTGTAAACAAGATGAGGATTTCATCCCAAAGTCTACCATATTGTTTGGAGCTCAGATGTGTTTATCTTTGAGGAACATTTAGAGTTGTTCATATTTTTAGGCTTATGATGCTGATCCATTTCCCTCCTCTCTAAGCCAACATCTGCCGATCAACACACACGTTGGTGCACACAAATAAAGACGGACACACGGCGCTTCCTGCCATTAGTACGCTCTGTGGGCTCATGTAGCAACAGGAATCCATCTCTATCTACTCTAACCCACCCTCTGATCCACATACACTGGCACACAGAAATAAAGACAGACACACGGCGATTCCCACCATTCGTAAGCTCTGTGGTCTGGCGTAGCATAGCTATTCTGAAGAAGAATAATAGCATGAGCAGTGAAATGACATCACTTCAAGCTTCACGTCATGGCATCATTAGTCCCACGACGCCGTGTTTATAGTGACAACTCGATGTTATATGTCATTTATCGCAGTACTAACATTTGACGTATCAGAGGATTAACTTCGCAATTTTCTTGCTGATTTTCACGCCTAGGGCTTACAGATCACAATTTTGACCTAATCATACCCCAGAGCCAGGACAAATAGCAGGCTTATGCAAGCACTGTATATGAAAAATCATGTGGGTATTAATGAGAAGATATTTTTTTTCGTAAAAGAAAAATTAAAGTTATGTTAGCTGTTTTACAAATGACTCTGAAAAAGTGGTGCAGAAAATTGTCTGATTTTCACACCTAGGGCATACAGGTCACAATTGACCTAACTGTACCCGACAGCTGAGACAAACTGTAGGCTTAAGTAAATACCGTATACGAAAAATCATGCGATTATTAATGAGAAGGTTTTTTTTCATAAAAAAAGATTCAATTGTTTTAAGATTGACCCATATAATTTATGAAATTTATCCTCAAAACGTGAAAATATATATTTTTTTAAATTATCACTCAAAAAGTTTTAGAGATACAATGCTGGTTAACGAACTCATTCAATATCTCCCTTTTATCTAGCTAATATGCAACATATATCTAGTAAAATAATCAAGGGGTCTCTGCTCGACTCAAAGGGTGGAGGCCCCAGGGGACAAGTTGTGTTGGTGGTGCGGGTAGTGGGGAACTCTTACAGCGCCTCCCCCGGGATCACCCTAGTCTAGGGCCTCTTGGCCTTTGTGAGGCACCCTCGTGTGTAATCCCTCCGGACTAGCATAGCATCCCTCTATCCCAAGACCGTCCCTGCGTGGTCCCTGGTCACATCCTCTCCCAGGTGACCCCAAAAACTGGGCAGTACTAGCCCCCAGGCTAAACACGGCGGATCTACAGGAGAGAACCTCGAAAATAAATCATTGTCCTGCTGCTTTGCAGGCCTGGCCGCTTGGCTGCGGAAAGGCTAAGGGAGGAAAACCCTGACATCAAAGCCCCCATGTCTCCGGGGAAGGTTTTTGATTGATTGATTGTACATTGCTTAACATCCCGACAACAACAAGGCTTTCTCAGGACGTGCCTGCACTGCTTGTGAAAAAAAAAAAAAAAAAACAGAACATTGAATGTATGTCGCCAGCCGGTCAAATACGTTAAATAAACCTAACACATGGGGCCTAAATAAAGCTAAGACCATTTAGCAACACACATCCAATATCAAGAGCTACAGGCAGTGCAGACAGTAGGGAGAGTTTTAAAAAGGCAAATACAGGTGAATGGACAAAGGGTAGACAGAAACACATGCCCCAGAATAGAGAGAAAAACCCACCCTGTGGGGCTGACCAGGGTGACCCTGGGAACTAAAAAATACCTAACCCCAGGGAAGGTTTTTGAGCCAGAGACTAGGACAAGGACAGTCTGATATGAAACCTACAACCCTAGGACCTTGATGCCACCGTCTCAGCTTGCTAGGCCATGGCAGACGAACCATGGGTTTAAAGGGTGGGGCCAGTATTGCGCACACTGCACTCCACCCAAAAGCTCCACCGCGCAGGCTTTAGGAAATGCCCACGGACCATGACACCGACCTATCCAAGTCCTGTAGTGATGGGCAAGGGGCAAAACGGCAGGTGAAAGATGTCACTGGAAGCCGCAGTTTTAAACCTGCATGCAGGCGGTTCAGGATATTGGTCGCCTGATGTTGACCTGGGGATGACGTCACTCGGCACACCCTAAACGACCAAGCAGCCTTCTCTAGGGACAGCACTGCTTGCTCCACATGGAGAGGGGCCTAGAAAAGGTGGCCTAACCAAAGCTCATCCCCTCGTAACCCCAGTTGCCTAGCCGTGGTCAACAGGCATCTTCTCCAGCGGTCAGAAAACAAGAAAAAACAATGGATCCACTCCCATGATGACCACGACCGGACTCAACGCAGCATGCTGGAACATTCAAACCATGCTCGACAAAGCAGACAGCGGACGCCCTGAACGTCGCTCCACCCTCATTGCCCATGAATTGCGGAGGTTAAACATCGACATCGCCACGCTCAGCGAAGTACGCCTTCCAGAGGAAGGCAGCCTCCAAGAACTTGGCGCTATCTACACCCTCTACTGGTCAGGCAGGCCTGCATCAGAAAGACGGTCCTCAGGCGTGGGCTTCATAGTCAAGACTCCCATTGCGACTAAGCTGGAAAGCCTACCAACGGGTCACGCCGACCGCATCATGTCCATGCGCCTCCCACTGAGACACCAGCAATACGTCACCCTTCTCAGTGTGTACTCCCCAACCCTCCTGGCAAAGCCTACAGAAAAAGACAAGTTCTACTCTGACATGCGCAGCCTCCTACAGAGCACCCCTGCAGACGACAAAGTCATCATTCTTGGCGACTTCAACGCCAGAGTGGGCCAAAACTCTGAAGCCTGGAAAGGAGTCCTCAGCAAGCATGGCGTTGGGAACTGCAATGACAATGGCCACCTACTGTTGGAGTTCTGTGCAGAGCAGCAACTTGTCATCACCAACACTACTTTCCAGCAAAGGGACAGTCGAAAGACCACCTGGATGCATCCTCACTCCAAGCACTGGCACCTTATTGACTATGTCCCAGTGCGTCAGAGGGACCGCAATGACGTCCTCCTCACCAGAGTGATGCCCAGCGCAGAGTGCCACACTGACCACCATGTTGTCCGCTGCAAACTCAGGCTCCGCCTCAAGCTGAAACCCAAGAAAGGGGGCCCCCCCAAGAAAAAGCTTGATGTTGCCAGCCTTCAGCGTGACGACAAGAAAGCTGCCCTTCAGACCGATTTACAGCGCATGCCCAAAGACACAGTTGATCCAGCAGACTCCTCCCCTGAAACACTCTAGGAACAACTGAAAACTGCTTTTGTAAAATCCTCTGTGGAAGTCTTGGGCTTTGTTAGAAAGAGGAACAAAGACTGGTTTGACGAAAACGACGTAGAGATCCAGGAACATCTAGCGAAAAAAAGAGCCACCCACCTGGCCCACCTAGCCCAGCCTTCCTGCCCTGTGAAGAAGTCTGCCTTCCGCCTCATCTGCAGCAGTCTCCAGCGCAAGCTTAGAGAGCTCCAGAACGAGTGGTGGTCCAGACTCGCACAGAGGACCCAGCTTTGCGCTGACAACGGTGACTACACGGGCTTCTACGAAGCACTGAAAGCAGTGTATGGCCCCAGGCACCTGGTATAAAGTCCCCTGCGAAGCTTTGATGGACAGGCACTCCTCACAGATAATGCCTCCATCTTGAACCGCTGGTTGGAATACTTTCAGGACCTTTTCAGCGCTGAGCGCACTGTTCAAGAAACAGTCATCCTCCAAATCCCACACCTCCCACTAAAGGTTGAATTGGACGAACCGCCCACCGCCGAAGAGACCCTCACAGCCATCCATCAGCTCAAAAGTGGCAAAGCAGCAGGCATTGACGGAATCCCGCCAGAGATCTGGAAACATGGAGGCCCAGCACTGCACAACAAGATCCACGACCTCTTCTCTGCTGCTGGGAGAAAAGAACACTAGGATCTCCGTGATGCAGTCATCATCATCCTGTACAAGAACAAAGGAGAGAAGTCTGCCTGCTCTAATTATCGTGGCATTACCCTGCTGTCCATTGCCGGTAAAATTCTTGCAAGGCTGCTCCTGAATCGGCTGGTACCTGCCATCACTGAAGACCACCTCCCAGAGGGCCAGTGTGGCTTCAGAGCCAACAGGAGTACTACCAACATGGTCTTTGTGCTGAGACAGCTTCAGGAGAAGTGCCGTGAGCAGAACAAAGGGCTGTATGTAACGTTTGTCGACCTAACAAAAGCGTTTGACACTGTGAGCAGGCAAGGCATGTGGCAGATCCTGGAGCGACTTGGCTGTCCCTCAAAGTTCCTCAGCATGATCGTCCAGCTCCACGAGGACCAGCAAGGCCAGGTCAGACTCAGCAGTGACCTCTCAGAACCATTCCCCATTCTCAATGGCGTGAAGCAGGGCTGAGTGCTTGCACCGATTCTCTTCACCTCGACCTCGTGCACACAAAGCAAAGTCGTCCACAAACAAAGAGCATTCAGAATCATCCTTGACGGCCTTTACAATGTTATTAATTTTAATGCTAAATAAAACAGGAGATAAAATGCTGCCCTGCGGGACACCCATCTCCTGTTCAAAGAAGTTGTGTATAGTATTTGAGAAAAAATAAATTATGCCATTGTCAAACTATAGATATTTTGGACCTATTTCCTCATCCTGTGACCTTGACCTTTGTGAGATGTCACTCAAATTGGTATGTTTAGAAAGGTGTTGCCACAAAGTATCCTTGGGCCAAGTTTCAAGTCTGTGGCTTGAATAGTCTCTGAGAAAATTCCAATGTTAAAGTTTACCCTGGACGACAGACGACAGCGGACGGACAAACGACCACTGGCCCAGAACATAGACTTACTTTTGCTTCACAATTAATTAATTATTATAATCAAAAAGCTAAAGAGGTACAATGCTGGATTATGAACTCATTCAAAATCTCCCTTTAATCTACACATACCAAGGGTGTTACGATTGTGGTTGTGTTGTCCTGTGAGAGCATGCATGTGTTAATCGTAGGAAACGATCCGATATTTATTTGAGCTATCATGGTTACGATTCAAGTACCTTTTTAGTAAGATTGTCTTTCGTTCGTGCGTAGAGCGGATTTCGCTTTGTTATTATGCTAACCGGAAGCTTCTAGCAAGGTCGCGCGGAGAATAGCGGTCGATCTTTGTTTTGCGTAGATTCGCCAAGTATAGATTAGAACCATCGAGCAGGTCGCGCTGTCTAATGACCGCGTACGTGTATTGTCAGAGGAATAGGTAACATTTTACTACATTGTTATATAGACGCTCAAATAGTCATAGTTGTTTTCTGTGCGCGTGAAGTTGGCAGCTAATCGGTATGTTTTTTTTAAAGATTGTGAAACTTCTGGAAAGATTCCGGCTAGATCGTGAACTGCCTTCCATACTTTTGTGTGATATGATTACACACTAGGATGTGGGGCTGAAATTAGTAGCCAAATTTTTGTAGCCTATTGTAGTTATTCTAGAAAATTCTTCCTTTATTAATATTTATGAGTTTCAGTTACATGTTTCGTTTTGATTGGTTGCATTGTATGATTTTCTTGGATTATTCTGGAAATTGGTTGTACTATAAAAGATTAGTGCTGGGAAGCACAGATATACATTGTCTTGCATTGTCAGTTGTAGAGACACACAGTTTATCGTAGGTACGTGGCCCATGAGAGACGCAGTGTAACGGTGGTGTATGTTGTATGAGAAACTTTGTGTCACCAGTGTGGACATTTGCAGAAGAGACATTGTATCAGTGTTAATGCATTTGGAAATGCATTGTGTAGAGATCGCATCGCTGAATTAAAATATTGAAGGAACTGTTACTCCAGTATTGTCTACATCCTTAAGCCACGTGTGACGGGTTGCAGCTGAATGAAGTTTATTTAAAAGAACCTTACGTGCGTGCGTCTGGTGTGTTTATCATACTATGACTACGACTCCAACACGTAACAAAGGGGAATTATTCAGCGCTGGACAGACAATTAGATCCCCTGCCCCCGCCAATCAGGCACCCAAACGCCAGCCCACAGAAAAATACGCAGGTATAGAACCAGACGATCATCTACATCCCTAAATAGGATGCATCAGTTCTAGCCTATAACCCATGTCTTTTTCTGGAACTTAGGAAGTAGGCAGGAGAAACACACATACACAAACAAGAAGGTGCACTACTAAATGTGGTCGGGGAAATACCCTGATTTCCCAAAGTAGATGCACAAGACAATACACAACAATGTAACGATACAAGTTTAGCCTCGAGTTATAGAATACTCACAAACCAGATAGGCGAGGCTAGCGCTGGTAGAATTGCACACACACCAAGGGGAATTATGCAGCGCTGGACAGACAAACAGTTAGATCCCCTGCCCCCACCTATCAGGCACCCAATCGCCAGCCCACAGAAAAATACGCAGGTATAGAACCATACGATCATAGGTCTAGCCTATAACCCATGTCTTTTTCTGGAACTTAGGAAGTAGGCAGGAGAAACACACATACACAAACAAGAAGGTGGGCTGGCGATTGGGTGCCTGATAGGCGGGGGCAAGGGATGTTTGTCTGTCCAGCACTGAGTAATTCCCCTTGAGCGCTAGCCTCACCTATCTGGTTTGTGAGAGTTCCCTTTAATCTAGCTGTATGCAAAATCTCTAGTAAGAATAACAAAAATTATGCACTCAAATGCTGATCAACCGGTTTTTGTGAAACAGCCATTTTCTTGTCAATGTGTAACACTGTTGTGTCTGGTACTTTGCCTCAATTCAGAAACATTGTATAACACTGAAATCTGTGCTTTGCGACAATTTAGGAACATTGTGGGACACTGACATGTTCGGTGCCTTTCCCAAGTAGCATTCGATGGTCGTGGTTACCATCTCAATTTGGAAACAGTGTCGCATTATGGTCAAGGCCTTTTTGAGGAGTTACATTAACGTAACTGCGACGGACAATTCGAGCCCGTCGCATTTCGGGCTCAACATGACATTGCGGCGACCGCCTATAAATAGCTCACATGAGCTCTTCTCCGAAGACCTATGAGATGGTACTGCGACGTCTATGCAACCTTTGAACGAGTCCAAAATGTGACTGTCACAAAGCAGAGGTCGCTCTGCAGTCGCAGCACTGGCTCACACGAGCTCATCCCCAAAAGACCGATGAGACAGTACTGTGACCAAAATGGGACTATCATAAATGAGTGGGCACAAAATGGTTGCACTTGCGTATCATCTGCCATGATCTGTGGATGTTAATTGCCCTTGCCATATACTGTCATCCATCGATCCATCCATTCTAATTCTCTCTCTCTCTGTCAGCAAGTTAGACTATCATCCACCCACCCACCCATCCATTCATCAATCCATCAATTCATCCAGGCAGCCATTCAAGCCATCTATTCACCTATCCTTTAACCAGTTAGTTCCACTGTCCATCCATCCATTCATTTACATGCATCTCTCTCTCTCACACACACACACACTGTAGACAGCCAGCCAGTTACACTGTCATCAATCAATCAATCCATCAATCAATCATTCAATCAATCCATCTATCCATCTGTCCATCCATCCATTTACATGCATTCTCTCTATCTCCCTCTCCAGCCAGCCAGCTAGTTAAGACTGTCATCCATCCATCCATCTACATGCACCCTCTCTCTCTCTATCCAGCCTGTAATCTATCCATCCATCTATCCATTTACATGCATTCTCTTTCTCTCTCTCTCTCACTTTTCCTCACTCTCACTGTCCGTCCATACTTCGTCGTCCCTCTGTCCATCTATCCGTCATACCCGCCCTATTTTGTTTTTGTTCCTGAACTTCACTGAAACACATCATCACAGGCATGCACGCACGCACGTACACATACAAATAGCCCTGTCATAGGAGAGAACTATTTCCTATGTCATTTGCCAGATGACGTCGTAAATAATGCAACATCAAGTTCAGAACTCTGCTAACGTTATGGCTTCCAAGTAGGGATCGAGTGTTGCTGATTATATTATCTCTATTTTCGTCAGAAAAGTTGCTTTCACTGAAAGCCCCAAGTTTCACGCAGAACGTCAAGGGTGGGTAAGTTGGCATCGTTTATGATTTTTTACTTTTATTCGACACCTGGGTGCGATGAACTTTGTAAATTCTTCTTTTTTACATTCTCGTCTACTCTGTCTGAAGGTGAATTTGGACGCTTCCTTTTACTGTTGTTTTCCGTGGTATATAGTGTGTCTACTGTTGGGGTAGTGATGGTAAACGTAGGGGCGAAGCATCAAACTAAAAAACAAACAACTGCCAAATGGCAGTAAGGTTGTTTCAAGGCAACAAAGAAGCGCAGAGCAAAGAACAGCGGTGAAATATTCGCATGTAGATATTGGTAGTCTTACACATCATTGGTCTCATGTATGAGTTGTCATTTGTGGCAACACTTCGGTGATTCTAAGATTAATTTGCAATGTGATTTGTCATAGAGGAGAGTTCTACTCGATTTTTGCCACACAGTTAAACATAGCCGAAGAGAAAAATGACCGGGAAGGGTTAGTTAGTTAGTTATTTGGGTTTAACGCCAAGCAGGCAACCAAGGCCATCTCACGGCAGAGCCGGAAAAGTGAAAGTGAGAGAGACAGAGACAGACAGACTGACAGGCAATTTGACAATAAAAGAAAAGTAAGCATGAATGGGATCGAAAAGCTAAGAAATGAAATTACGTTTTCACATTAAACCCGGTGTCTAATACATGTGTTTTTAAAGTCGTTTCTCTTGTTTGTGACAGGCGTCACTGGTGGGTAAGTGCAGTCTATGATGGCTACATTTCATACAGTCCAAGAATACACTGGTATGTGGGGGCTAGGCTTGTTTCTGTAAAGACTAGCATAGTTGTGTCTTGAAACGTTTATAATGTTCACACTCTGAAAGGGAAGAAGCTCAAGCATTACAACAAAAACGTGTGAACCTCTCTCTCTCTCTCTCTCTCTCTCCTCTCCCTCCTCTCCCCCACTCACGCCCTCCCCCCCATCCCCTCTGTCATATTTGAGGAAACAGGACTTATTGCACAAAATGATATTTTGTGTACAGGAAGTTTATATACCTTGTGTTTTATTCAGGTGCATATGTGTAGAATTTAACTTCCTCTTCATCTCAGAGCACGATTATGTTTCCACCAATGTTGTTGATGGAGGAAAACAAATTTTGAAATATAAATAGTTTGTCAAAGGTAACTTCAGTTGTAACAAATACAAAGAACAAACATTTTGTTATTGTTATGTCTAACGCTTTTGCCAGTGAAATAACACATATAGATATAGTGTAGTCAGGACCTCCAAAAAGTGTCATTACATCTGACTTTTGTTCAACCTGACCATGTGTGATGAAGCTCTATGCCCATGCTTAGAGTTCACACAGGGTTTTTGTATGATACGGTCTTGTCAGTGGTTTGTCTTGTGACAAATATCCCGTGTATGTACGAGGTTTACTTGCAATCATGAGGATACTGATCTGCACAGAGTTTTGGGCCGCAGCTCAGTCTAACATAGCTTTAGATTAGGCAGTACGGGCTATTCTGTCATCGAGGATGGACATATGTTGGATATGCTAGCCGTATTCCAAGACCTTGAGACCTAGATTTCAGGTATGTTTTATATGTATTATTGACAGCTGCTGAGTTAAAGGTAGTATACGTTAGTAAGATTTAGTTCGGTTGTGTAGCATTGATATGGTTTCAGTTATGTCTGTTTGGAATTCGTTGAGATAACTAGTGATTTTCCTATGTAGTTATTTACCGAGATGGATAACTAAGGAATGCGAGGTGTGTATGCAAAAGTCATTTATGAAGGTAGTACGTGGTTGTGCTAAGTATAGTCTTTTCTAATGTATGAAATAATGTATGGCGAGAGTATCAGGTTATAGTCCAAGCAGACATCAAGAGACTGGGAACCACCTGGAGTAGAATCGAAGGAGAAGCACAGGACAGGAGTTGCTGGAGGTCTCTCGTCGACGGCCTATACCCGGGTAGGGGTGACAGGCGTAAGTAAGTAAGTAATCAGGTTATAGTCCGTTTTAATGTAGTGACAAAGTTATGGTGTGTTGCGAAAGTAGTTTGTGTTATGAAGCACGTGTGTGTGAATGAACGTGTGAGAGTTATTTGTATCAGCCAGGTTACGTAACGTACCTCATATTATCCAAGTTGTGTGTGTGTTGCAAGTGTTATGATGTCAGAACTTTGTACAGAGTTCTTGTGTGGAGCGGAGCGACGTGACGCCGAGACGTCAGTCAATGGAGGCTGCTGCCAGAGGGGTCATTGTGAGGTCATTTCACCACTCGGGGAGTGAGCGACACCCGCGTCATCAGAGACTGCACTACGGGAGCGAGTCAGGAGGACGTCCATGGTACGAGAAACAGGGGACTACTCAGAAGCGTGCGACACGAGAAACTACACGCCTAGACGTGGAAGGACAGAACGTTACAGAACGATAACACCAGTGAAACAGGTTGGATTGTAAGGACAATTACCTAGCCTGGCTTTTACGTTGTGTATGTGTATGCGGTGTTGATGTGCTTGTAGTGAGAAGTGTATGGTGTAAAGAATCTTTTGAGTTTATGTTATTTGTTTTGCAAGAGTAAAAGGGCCTAGAAGAAAGAGAAACAGTGTTTGAGTTGTACCGCAGTGGCGGTGCATGCGTCTGTTGTGCTGTGTGTCTGTATGTGCGACTGGGGAGAGTCTGCGTGCGTTACTCCATGTTATACGCAAAGTTGCTGCACACATGGTTCAGGTGCTAATGCTTTCACTACTGATCGCAAGTGAATACATGACACTGCAGATCGTAAGAACTAACTGTACCAGTTCTGCCTACAACATGACGTCTATGGCTACTTCACCATGTGCTTTGTCCAGTTTCAGCGTTTATGTTTGTACTAACTGATACAGTGCAACCCATTCCTGATTGCTGTTTTTCTATTTGGTGAATCCCTCACGAGGGGAAATTAAACTGTGCCATGCCAAGGACATCTAAACGGCTCTTTTTCTATTCAAAGATGGCATTTTATGAAGACAGATCTGATACAATGGCTCTGCAACAACAACAAATGATCGGACCCACCTGTCTCTGGTTCGGTCCCCCTCATTCAAATGTGCTGCTTTACTGGTTCTACACCACAAGATCTCCAAATGGATTAGCTTTAATAAGTTAGCTAAAATACCTTACAGAATTTCGATTTCTTCACCATAATGGTTGAAACTGTGAACTGTAGCCTTATTTTTGCTTTCTTGCACTTTTTCAAAAGCTAATAAAATGGTGCAGGAACATTAAAGCAGCTCGTTCCAAACAATTCACGGCAGTACAGTATATTTTACTGAACTACTGACTAAAACTGAGGAGGTCTGAGCCAAGCTATGCTAAGCTTCTTTCTTTATTTTATTTAATTTTTTTTAGAGTCATGATAACTCAGAAGTGTGAAAGACATGAAGAAAAAAAGAAAATATATATTTACTGGTATAAATGATAAAGAATAATAAAACACAATTGGTCATATTTACAGTTTTATGTTTGGTTTGTTTGCATTTGTTACATTTTTCTTCAGATTGTTCTTTTCATGACAGTTTCTGTCAAGCTTTAGATAGACTAAGTAGACATTTTGTTCAAGGAGTCATTTGTAATGCATTTTACAGTGTGCCTCTTTGTAGAAAAATGCCTAATGTTTGACTCAGGCTTGTAATTATTATGCAAGCAAATACTGTTTGAGGAACAAAGAAGGGTGGGAAAAGGGGTGGGGTCACAATGAAACCCAAATGCGACCATCCTGCGACGGTCCCTGTGATCCCTTACTGCGACTCTCCGGTGACTGTCAGAAATAAGTCCTAAACGTGACCATACTGCGACCGTCACAAATAAAAACCTAAATGTAACCATGATGTGATGGTCGCATCTCTGCATTCATTTTAGTCACCAAAAGGGCTCCTGTGACCCAAAAATCATAGTCACTGGACCGTCCTGTGCTGGTGCAAAGCAGCATATATGCGACCAAAAAGTGAGTCCAAAATCCGACGTAACATTTCTGCTTCAATCATGCTACTAGGGTTTATGTCACCGTCACTGTCTGATCGTTCTCTAGAAGTCGAGAAATTCTTACTTTTTAAAGTTTTTCTGCATTGAATTACTTTTTACAAAAAAGTTGAAAGCTGGCTAACGAACTCATCCAATGTCTATCTCCAAGCTAGCTATATCTAAAATTCCAAGTGAATAGAATGAAAATGACGGGCTCAAATGCAAGTCATTAAGGAGTCACCCAATTTAAATATGCTCGGAGGCTCTCCGAAATACATTTCGATCAAAGCATTTCCTAAAGTTTCAGGCCTATACATACACACACACACCAGAGATACTCGTGTTTACATACACACACATACACACAGAGAGCTTCCCGCCAAAAGTACGTTCAGCAGCACTGTTAGCGTAGCTAGATATAACAAAAATTTTATTGTGTTAATTTTTTGCCAGAATTTGGGGCCTGCAGGCCCTGCACATTTTGACATTTTTTATTGACCATCTGTGACTTTGACCTTTGAGAGAGGTGACTCAAATTGGTGTGCTTAGAAGGTCTTACTAATAAGTATCCTTGAGCTAAGTGTTAAGTCAGTCGCTTGAATAGTCTCTGAGAAAATACCAATGTCAAAGTTTACTACAGGGTGATGGTGGATTACTCAATATATAGCATCACTTTTGCTATCACATGTGAGACAAAAATGTCATCAGTTATTCATTATTTTTCTTAGCTAGTTTATTCTAAGAACTGTACAGTTAAATAGGATTCTATGGCTTACTCAGGACCAGAAACTGATGATAAATCACCTTTTCATCCAGGTATTCATTATCCTCGGTGATTGTAATCTTGGGAATATCTGTCAAAGACTTGAAACTAGACTTGACAACCTTCTCCTCAAAAGGCAGGAAGATGTTGGCATCTGGCAGTGAATTCAAGAAGTCCAGGTGCTCCACACAAGCTGTTGATGTGAAGGACTGCAAATAACATATGACATATACGTAAAAAAACCTTTCCAATTTCAGCAGCACATGACTGAAATAACACTCTAACCTGTAATTAAATAGGTACTCACATGCACCTCGACCTACAGGCATTATTTTCTCACACACCTCCAACACTGCGCTTTAAGCAGAAAATTATACTGTGGTTTAATGATATGTCTAAAATGATGATTTTGATGCACAATTGCTGATGACATTGCTGTAAGTCAGCACAAGAAAGCATGTTGTTTCCTTACATATTTACTATTTATCCTTGTCAGAACCCCCCTGTACTAAACAGCAATGACACAGACTACAGGATCAAATCGATCTGCAAAACACTCTCTCTACATACAATATGTACACAGAGTGTTGCCCGTCAATGTGATCTGTTAAGTCTATGGTCTTCAAACTTACGTCCGAGCCATAAACCAATCAGAACCAGCGAGACACTGAAATGCTCTGATGGGCGTGGCACGTTACAGACTGAAGTGATATGACCACAATTTTCTTGGTGTGTATGTAGGTATCATAACAGCCAGCTGACTCAAATAGAAAATTTGCTCAAAATATATGGGTATCAGATGTTCCACTAGGATTTAAAATTGTCTGTCGTCAGGATGGACAGAGTAACAAACAAGAATGGCAAAGCCCTTAAGGCTCACATGCTTGAATGATCCAGTTGTAACGTAAGTAAAGGGTTGGCTATTTTACCTGCAATGTTTTCTCCAAATTTATGCATTTTTCACTTTTGACAATCTCCCATGACCCTTGACCTTTGTGAGTAGTGAACCGAAATAGCACACCTTTCTGGCAAATTTGGTTGAAAAGTTTTACACAAGTTCTGATAAAAGCTAAAATGTTACTTTTGTCCCATCATTTGCCGATCTCTTACAACCCTTGACCTTTCCGGGGGGAGGGGGGAGGGGGGCGTCATCCAAATTAGCATGCATACAAAGGTCTTACCATAAGGTATCTCTGGACCAAGTTTGGGTTTGAAGTTGTCAATAGTATTCGAGAAAAAACAATTTCTGTCAAGAAATAACAATTTGTCACCTATTTCTTGATCTCGTGACCCTTGACCTTTCTGAGGGGTCATCCAAATTAGTATGCCTAGGAAAGTTATACCATCAGATATCTCTCTACCAAGTTTGGGTCTGAAGTTATGAATAGTATTTGAGAAAAAACATCTTTTGTCAAAATATGACCATTTCCTGATCTCTTGTGACCCTTGACTTTTAATAATAATAATAATAATACATAGTATTTATATGGCGCATTTCTCATATTTATAATATAACTCAATGCGCAGGACATAGCCGCGAACTGAACCCAACAAGCACACTCACGTGAATCACGCGCATTCCCTGACACACTGTACATAAACACAGAACATTCATGTGGTGCTAAGGGCAAGCTCAAGCGAGCTACTGAAAATTTGGAAATTTTTTAATCGTTTTTTTAAAATATTTTTGAAATTTGATTAAGTGGACTGAAATTAATACCACATTCGTGGGGGCAGGAAAGAGCCGGAGTACCCAGAGAAAGAACCCCCCAAGGTCCACCTGAATTAATGGTGACACTTGGTAGAGGAGAAAAGTCCGACGCCTGACTGGGTATCGAACCTCGCACCTCTTGCATTGGAGGCAGGCGTTTTTACCACTGCGCCACGGAACGCGCAGAAAGGTCTTACCATCATCTTTGTGCCAAGTTTGGGTTTGAAGCTGTGAATAGTAAGAATAAACAATTTGGTCAAACTATGGCTATTTTTGACCTATTTCCCCTGTGACCTTGACCTTTGAGAGGTCAAGGAAATTGGTATGTTTAGAAAGTTCTTGCCACAAAGTATCCTTGGGCCAAGTTTGAAAACTGTGGCTTGAATAAGCTCCCAGAAAATGCCAAAGTTTACCACGGATGAAGATGACCTGGAACCAAGTGGAAAGGAGAGCCCGGGACAGAGACTCTTGGAGATCCTTTGTAGGCGGCCTATGCCCCAGTAGGGGTGCAAGGCATAAGTAAGTAAGTTACCACGGATGCCAGATGCAACCAGACAGACGCCGAACAGACGACCACTGGCCCAGAACAGACTTAGTTCTGCTTCGCAAGTGAGCTAAAAATCTGTCCAAAGTCAGTCAGTCGCGTACTTGAAACACAGCAGCGATAAGTTAATTTTTTTCCTCAAGATTTGTCCGTTCCAGGGACAGATGGCTATCCTTTTTTTTTTGTCCCTCTCAAATACGGAGAATATTGTCCATTAACAGAAAGCCTGAGTATGAACATGCAAAATTTGCCCAAGAATGCTTATACACTGATACTGTGCAAGAAATATTTTCAAGAAAGTCAAAAGCCCATTTTATTTGAGCACAGTAGACTACAGATGATGTACAGCAGAGGGCGAATTCGCTATTCACTCTACACCCATACCTACTATAAATTGAGAGGCATTTTATTTTAGCCCAGAACGTATATGTTGTTTTCCAGATTTATTGGTAACAAGAAAGGCAAAGCCCTTACGGCTCAAGTGTGTGACTATTTCGATTGAAAAGTTGCAAAAACTTTGATTAAAAACTACAATTTATCCAAAATTGGCATTTTTCACACACTTGCCGACCTCCTGTGACCTTGACCTTTCCGAGGGGTCATCCAAATTATTATGACTAGAATGGCATACCATCAGGTATCTCTATAACAAGTTTGGGTTTAAAGTTCAAAATAGCATTTAAGAAGAAACAATTTGTGTCTAAATAAGGCTATTTTTGACCCCTTTCTCAACCTGTGACCTTGACCTTTGAGAGAGGTCACTGAAAATGGTACGTTTAGAAAGGTTTTGTCACAAAGTATCCTTGTCAAAATATGGCTATTTTGGACCTATTTCACAACTCCCCCATGACCCTTGACTTTTGCGAGGGGACCACTCAATTAGTATGCATAGAAAGGTCTAATCATGAGCTACCTTTGTGCCAAATCTGACTGAAAAGTTGTCCAAAACTTTGATAAAAACTACAATTCTATCAAAAACTGGCATTTTTTTCACACAGTTGCCGACCTCTTGTGACCCTTCAATGTTCCAAGCGGTCATACAAATTAGTATGATAGAAAGGCATTACCATCAGGTATCTCTGTACCAAGTTTCCGTTTGAAGTTGAAAATAGTATTTGCGAAGAAACAATTTGTGTCAAAATATGGCTATTTTTTTTACCCATTTTTGGACCCCTATGACCTTAACCTTTCCGAGGAGTCAACCAAATTAGTATGTGTAGAAGGGCCTTATATCGGGTATCTTTGTACCAAGTTTGGGTTTTAATTTGTGAATAGTATTGAGAAAAATAAATTTTGTCAAAATGAGGCTATTTTTTGCACCTATTTCTGGACCCCAGGTCACTGAAAGTGGTATGTTTAGAAAGGTCTTGCCATAAAGTGTTGTTATGTGGTAGTCATAAATGTAGTATCATGCAATCACACCAGACACACACACGTAGGGTTCTTGTAAAGAAACTTCACTCAGCTGCAACTCGTCACACGTGGCACAAGGTTGTAGACCACACTGGAGTAACAGTTCCAACAATTTTTTATTGCAGCACTGCAATCTTGGCACAATGCATCCACAAATGCGCCAACACTATACACTGTCTCCTCTACAATGCATCAACACTTTTGACACACTGCGTCTCTCATACAATGTACACACATACTTCCTAACAGGGTCTTTTATACTATTACAGATTTATAGAATAATCCAGCAAATTCACACAACACAACCTATCAAAAAAGAAAACGTAACCAAAACTCATTAATATTCATTAAAAAGAACATTCTAGATCTGCCTACAACTCTCTACAAACTTCGACTAATTCTGGAAAATCCATGATTGTTGCTAACTGTTGCGAAACATGTTTACTTTGACGTCATATCTGAGATCACTTGAAAGATCACGACCCTGCTCGAACCTTCCAATCTAATGTAGGTCAAACTTAACAACATAGTAGCAAAAAGACGCATCATTTTAGCTAAACAACAGAAATCGACTGCAATTCTCCAGGCAAAAGAAAATGAATCCTACTAAAAAGGTATGTAATTCTTATCCAAAATAACTCAAATGAATACCGGATCTTCCTTGCTCAAAGTTTGAAGTCTGAGGCTTAAATAGTCTCTGAGAAAATGCCAACATGAAAGTTTACCCCAGACGCCAGACGCACAACACATGGCCCATTACATACTCACTTTGCTATCGCAAGTGATTTCACAAAAACAACAGAGTAATTGTGGTCAAGGCTAGACTTTTAAAATTCTTTTTATCATATATAATGACACTTTTATGAACATGATTTTAACCATATGATACACTGGTGTATGTAGACTACAATTGTGCAGAATGACCCCCAAAAGCTATTCTGCGTGTAGCGCTGAAATACTAGCTGCAAGTAGTTACGGTAAAAAATGTGACACAGATATGTTCTGTTACAAAGGTGTGATCACCTTGCAGTGTTTGTGTGCCTACCTGCAGTTTCCCTAGCCTGATGTGAATACCATCTACATTGCCTTTCTTGAACTGGGCAAGCAGATCCAGAAACTCATTGAAGTTTTGGCCTCTGCAACATAAATAAAAGTAAATAAAGCAATAAAAGCAATAAAATAATAATTGTTGGACTGAACCAAATTCAGTCTGCACACACAAAAACCTGCAATCTTTCAGTGATTCCGTTCATGGAGCATAGATGACAACTCACCGGATTGCGTTTTCTCTGATAATCATGCACCATGTGGGGCGTCCATGAAGCTTCCAGCATTTGGACAGGAATGCTAGGTCATTCTGAAAATGACAATTGATACAAGTCAAGTGATGGTCAGGAGAGGGCAAGGGTCGATTTATATCAGAGAGGAATGATGGACTAACACTCCTTGAAGTGAAGGTTCAAAAGAATGTCAGTATGGATGACCCTATTTTTTTGGAAACCACAAAGAACATTAGTTTTCAGATCGTACGCACATTATTTTCAACATTTTCTTCTATACCTACAAAACCATAGTGATATTCTGCTTTTATTCCTTTAAGTGGTGAGAATTCTCAACGACAAACATTTAACTTAATAATAATAAATGTCTCTTGTATACCTCTGTTCTACAGGAAAACACTAGACTCACTGCGCATGCACAACAGCACACTCTCTCTGAACTTCTGTGAAAAGTTAAATTCATGTTGTTCGAGGAATGTTAGACCTTCATCATTTTAACTCTTTGCCTGCAAAGTAATTGCACCACAATAGGCACCCTGCCAATAAGTCATTTTGAAGTGGGTTTGGAAAATGTGTATACCTTATTTTAAAAGGAAAGGCAAAGCCCTTATGGCTCACATGTGTGACCAATCCACACAGTAAGTGTGACATTTGTGACTTTGACCTTTCCAACTGGTTTCTGAAATGAGCAGGAGTAAAGGGCTGGCTTTTGTACCAGTGAAATCTGAATTTTCTCAAAATGTAATCATTTTTCACAAATTTGTCAACCCTCCGTGACCCTTGACCTTTGTGAGGGATCACATCATCTGCTGATCTCGTGTGACCTTGACCTTTCCAAGGAGTCATCCAAATTACCATCAGGCATCTCTAAACCAAGTTTGGGATGGAACAGTATCTGAGGGGAAAAAAAGGTCAAAACAAGAAAGGCAAAGCCCTTATGGCTCATGTGTATGATAGATCCACACATGTCTGACAATAAGTAAAGGGATGGCTTCTGCACTAACAAAATCCATCTTTTCTCAAAATGTAATCAGTTTTCACACATCTGTGAAACCCCCGTGACCCTTGACCTTTGCGATGAGTCGACTAAATTAGGATACATAGGAAGGTCTTATCATCAGCTACCTTTGTGCCAAATTTGATTGAAAAGTTTGCAAAAATGTTGATAATAACTACAATTATTGGCATTTTATACACATTTGTCGACCTCTTGAGACCCTTGCCCTTTTCCGAGGGGTAATCCAAATTAGTATGCATAGATAGGTCTTACCATCAGGTATCTATGGGGTTTGGCTTTGAAGTTGTGAATAGTAATTAAGAACAAGATGGGATGAACCATAACCCACAAAGTCCCTTCTATATGAGAGCTGTCCTCGCTGTCAATGGTCTCTACCTTTTGTCTTTGACCTGATTCTGATGTTGAATTATCTCCTATTGAAAAAGTCTCACAGATCTGCCAATGTGTCAGTGAGTTCTATAAGGGCACAGGACATACGCGTCGCTGATTTGTCAAACGTCATTTGTCATGACGTAAGTTTTAGTTTTTACGTAATTTTATATTTTACATGATATGAGTTTCACTTTCGCTTCATAGTCTTGAGAAAATGGTAACAAAACTAGAACTTCACAGTACAATTTCAGTCTTGCTATAATTTGTGTGAAAGAAGGTTGAGTTTACCTAGTTACATGATATACTAAGTACACGGGTCATCTGCATACTCTTCTGAAAGCGCGTTGATGTGTGTGTGGATGTTAGTGTGTGCATGCGCATGCGCGCTCCAACATCTCCTAGAGGCATAGATTCTCATGCACCTGGAGGGCGCATCAAGATCTATTCCTCCTGGAGATGCGCGTATGTTTGTGAGAGAGAGAGAGAGCCGCGTGCGCGAGAGAGAATGACGTCATATTTGGAGTATTATGTCAGTGTCTGCGTGGGGCTGCGTGGGGATGGAGTTGCCTCTTTTACATCACCGCCACTGTCCGACTTTCTCTAGCAATAAAGGTTTTTTAGTGTTTTAATTCTTTTCTGAAAAGAATTAATTTTTACTAAAGAAGTTGAAAGGATACAAAGCTGGCTAACGAACTCAGATCATCCAATGTCTTTCTCCAAACTAGCTAATATGCAAAAGTTCAAGTAAATATGACAAAAATTACGGACTCTAATCTGGGTCAACCCACTTCCTATAAACAGTTGTTTATGTCTCTTAGCCACACACTTAAGAAAGTATTTCGCCAAGTTTCAAGCTTGTGTGTACAGAAATATCGGAGATTCTCTTGTTTACATACATACGCACACACATACATACATACGCACAGACGGTGCTTCGCGCCAAATGTACGTTCAGCAGCAAGTTTAGCAGAACTAGACATGACGTAATTTTTATATTGTTACTTCAATCGTTAGAGGTTTAGCCTGCCCGCCTTTGACATCATGGACATGCTATTAAATTCGCCCCACCGTGACCCGTCCTAAAAAGTTTCTTCTATAAATAGAAGGGACTTAAAAAAAACATTTCTTGTCAAAATATGGCTATTTTTTTTTAACCTATTTCCTGACCTCTTGTGACCCTTGACCTATTCGAGGGGTCATCCAAATTAGTATGCATAGATAGGTCTTACCATTAGGTATCTCTGTAGCAAGTTTGGGTTTGAAGTTGTGAATAGTATTTGTGAAAAAAAAAATCTGTTGTCAAATACGGCAATTTTGGACCCATTTCTTGAGTTCTTGTGACCCTTGACCTTTCCGAGGGACCAATCAAATTAGTTTTCATGGAAAGATCTTGCCATCAGGTATCTTTGCACCAAGTTTGAGTTTGAAGTTGTGAATAGTATTAGAGAAAAAATCAATTATGTCCCAAAATAGCTATTTTTGATATATTTCCTGATCCCGTGACCTTGACCTTTGTGAGAGGTCACCGAAATTGGTTTGTTTAGAAAGGTCTTGCCACAAAATATCCTGGGGCCAAGTTTGAAGAATGTAGCTTGAATAGTCTCCAAGAAAATGCCAATGTTAAAGTTTACCACGGACGATGGACGGACGACCACTTTTACTTTGCACATGAGCCAAAAATGGATTAGCTTTTAATAAGTTAGCAAAAACATACCTTACAGAATTGTAATTTCCTCACCATAATCTTTAAAACTGTGAACTGTAGCTGTCTTGTTGCATTCTTGCACTTTTTCAAAAGTTAATCGTATGGTGCAGGAACATTAAACAATTAATAATAATAATAATAATAAGTGCATTAAATAGGCGCTTTATCCCAATTGAAAATCGGCTCAAAGCGCCGCCGTGAACTGAACCCAACAAGCACGCTCACGTGAATCACGCGCATTCACTCACACACTGTACATAAACATAGAACATTCACGTGGTGCTAAGGGCAAGCTCAAGCGAGCTACTGTAGTTTTTGGAAATTGAAAATCGTTTGTATTTGAAATTTGATTAAGTGGGCTGAAACTGATACCAAAGTGGAGGGGGAGGAAGAGCCGGAGTACCCGGAGAAAGAACCCCCGACGGTCCGCCCGAATTAACGGTGACACTTACTAGAGGAGAAAAATCCGACGCCGGAACCCGTAATCGAACCTCGCACCTTTAGCATTGGTGGCAGGCGCCTTAACCACTGCGCCACGGACCACCCCTGCAGTACATTTTACTGAACTAATGACTAAAAATGAGATCAGAGCCAAAGCCATGCGGGTCAAAGCTTGAATGTCAGCGAGTATAAAATACTTGAAGAGAAAAAAGTATATATTTACTGTTATAAACGACCAAGAATAATTAAACACAATTAGCATTGAATTGTCTGTGTTGGATTACTTCGTTTGTTACATACATTACATGGGTTTAAAGGGTGGGGCCAGTACTGCGCACACTGCACTCCACCAAAAAGCTCCACCGTGCAGGCTTTAGGAAACGTCCATGGACCATGACACCGACCATTCCAAGTCCTGTAGCGACGGGCGAGGGGCGAAACAGCAGGTGAAAGATGTCACTGGAAGCCGCAGTCTCAAACCTGCATGCAGGCGGTTCAGGATATTGGTCGCCTGATGTTGACCTGGGGATGACAACGTCACTCGGCACACCCTGAACGACCAAGCAGGGTCCTAGGGACAGCACTGCTTGCTCCACACGGAGAGGGGCCTAGAAAAGGTGGCCTAACCAAAGCTCGTCCCCTCACAACCCCAGTTGGCTAGCCGCGGTCAACGGGCATCTTCTCCTGCGGTCAGAAAACAAGAAAGAATAACGGACCCACTCTCATGACGACCATGACCGGACTCAACGTAGCATGCTGGAACATCCGAACCATGCTTGACACAGCAGACAGCGGACGCCCCGAACGTCGCTCCGCCCTCATTGCCCATGAATTGCGGAGGTTAAACATCGACATCGCTGCGCTCAGCGAAGTACGCCTTCCGGATAAAGGCAGCCTCCAAGAACTTGGCGCTGGCTACACCCTCTACTGGTCAGGCAGTCCTGCATCAGAAAGACGGCTCTCAGGCGTGGGTTTCATGGTGAAGACCTCCATTGCAACTAAGCTGGAAAACCTACCAACGGGTCACTCAGACCGCATCATGTCCATGCGCCTCCCACTGAGACACCAGCAACACGTCACCCTTCTCAGTGTGTACTCCCCAACCCTCCTGGCAGAGCCTCCAGAAAAGGACAAGTTCTACACTGACCTGTGGAGCCTCCTACAGAGCACCCCTGCAGACGACAAAGTCGTCATCCTTGGCGACTTCAACGCCAGAGTGGGCCAGGACTCTGAAGCCTGGAAAGGAGTCCTCGGCAAGCATGGCGTTGGGAACTGCAATGACAATGGCTGCCTACTGTTAGAGTTCTGCGCAGAGCAGCAACTGGTCATCACCAACACTACTTTTCAGCAAAAGGACAGTCGAAAGACCACCTGGATGCATCCTCGCTCCAAACACTGGCACCTTATCGACTATGTCCTAGTGCGTCAGAGGGACCGGAGCGACGTCCTCCTCACCAGAGTGATGCCCAGCGCAGAGTGCCACACTGACCACCGCCTTGTCCGCTGCAAACTCAGGCTCCACTTCAAGCCAAAACCCAGCAAATGGGGGCCCCCCAAGAAAAAGCTTGATGTTGCCAGCCTTCAGCGTGACGATGTGAAAGCTGCCTTTCAGACAGATTTACAGCGCAGGCTCAAAGACACAGTGGACCCAGCAGACCCCTCCCCTAAAACACTCTGGGAACAACTGAAAACTGCTATTGCAAAACCCTCTGCAGAAGTCTTGGGTTTCCCTAGAAAGAGGAAAAAAGACTGGTTTGACGAAAATGATGTAGAGATCCAGGAACTCCTAGCAAACAAAAGAGCCGCCCATCAGGCACACCTAGCCCAGCCTTCCTGCCCTGTGAAGAAGTCTGCCTTCCGCCTCGTCTGCAGCAGTCTCCAGCGCAAGCTCAGAGACCTCCAGAACGAGTGGTGGACCAGACTCACACAGAGGACCCAGCTCTGCGCTGACAATGGTGACTAACAGGGGCTTCTACGAAGCACTGAAAGCAGTGTATGGCCCCAGGCACCTGGTACATAGTCCCCTGCGAAGCGCTAATGGACAGGCATTGCTCACAGATAATACTTCCATCTTGAACCGCTGGTCGGAGCACTTTCAGAGCCTCTTCAGTGCTGAGCGTACTGTTCAAGAAGCAGTCATCCTCCAAATCCCACACCTCCCAGTAAAGGTTGAATTGGACGAACCGCCCACCGCTGAAGAGACTCTCACAGCCATCCACCAGCTCAAGAGTGGCAAAGCAGCAGGCATTGATGGAATACCGCCAGAGATCTGGAAACATGGAGGCCCAGCACTGCACAACAAGCTCCACGACCTCTTTCTATGTTGCTGGGAGGAAGGAACACTACCAAAGGATCTCCGTGATGCAGTCGTCATCACCCTGTACAAGAACAAAGGCGAGAAGTCTGACTTCTCCAACTATCGTGGAATTACCCTGCTGTCCATTGCCGAGAAAATTCTTGCAAGGCGGCTCCTGAATCGGCTGGTACCTGCCATCACTGAAGACCACCTCCCAGAGGGCCAATGTGGCTTCAGAGCCAACAGGAGCACCACCGACATGGTCTTTGTGCCGAGACAGCTTCAGGAGAAGTGCCGCGAGCAAAACAAAGGGCTGTACATAACGTTTGTTGACCTAACAAAAGCGTATCGTCTCGATGGCAGCCTGTTCAACCTCAGACGACTGCAGGTCCACACCAAAACCCTAGACCAACTGATTCGTGAGCTGCTTTTTGCTGATGTTGCACACACAGAGAGAGCCCTGCAGCACATCACGTCCTGCTTCGCAGACGCTGCCCAGCTCTTTGGACTCGAGGTCAGTGTGAAAAAGACAGAGGTCCTTCATCAGCCGGCACCAACGGTAGAGCATCGCCCTCCCCACATCACCATCGGCGAGTCTGAACTAAAGTCAGTGCACCAGTTTACTTACCTTGGCTGCATCATCACATCGGATGCCAAGCTGGACAAGGAGCTTGACAGCAGGCTGGCAAAAGCGAACAGCGCTTTCGGGCGACTACTCAAGTGGGTGTGGCACAATCAACAGCTGAAAACAGGCACTAAGATCAGCGTGTACAGAGCTGTCATCCTCACCACCCTGCTGTATGGTTCCGAGTCCTGGGCCCTCTACCGCAGCCAACTACGACTTCTCGAACGCTTCCACCAGCGCTGCCTGCGTACCATCCTGGGCATTCACTGGAGTGACTATGTCACCAACGTCGAGGTCCTTGAACAGGCAGAAACTGTGAGTATCGAGGCTTTGCTGCTGCGGACGCAGCTCCGCTGGGCGGCGCATGTCTCCGGGATGGAGGATCATCGCCTACCCAAGATCACCCTGTTGGGCGAGCTTGCCACTGGACACCGAGACAGAGGGGCACCAAAGAAGAGATACAAAGACTGTCTCAAGAAGTCACTTAGTGCCTGCCAAATCGACCACCGCCAGTGGTCTTCGCTTGCTGCGGACCATGACACCTGGCGCTCCACCATTTACAAGGCAGCCGTCTCCTTGAGGACTCTCGCAGAGCTAGCCTTAAGGACAAGCGGCTGAGGAGAAAAAACAGAGATGCTGCAACTCAGAACCCTGGCCAGACCTTCCCCTGCAGCCTCTGCGGTCGAACCTGCCTGTCCCGGATTGGCCTCCACAGCCACGAGGAGGCCTGCAGACGTCATGGGCAACCCCTATAAATTCTTCGTTCGCGAAGTCAAGCCAAGAAGTACATAGTGGTAATGTAGTCCGATGAAGATGATTATCAGACCGACGCGACGAAGGTGCGGAGATCTGATAATCAGCTTCAGAGGACTACAAATCACGATGTAAACCGAAAAGTAACCCAACACAGACGGTTCAATGCCACTGTTATTCAGTCTAAATTATGCACTATTTGAAGCCTCGAATGTGTGTCTGACGTCAGCAGTAAAACACCTAATATTTCTGATGTCAGACTGTATTTTCTGGGAAATACACACAGGATGCAACTCTTTGTGAATAGGCTACCATGCCCAGTCATACAAATGTGCTTGATTTTTGTCGCTAGAATTTCAAATGTTTACCAGCAGTGCTGCTTCTAAGCAGCCAGTGACAATTTCAGAATCTGTAGCAGTCAATTGTGGAATTTTCTCACTGGGTTCAAGTGATGGAACCTCTAAATTGTAAGCACAGGACTGCGTGGCAAGCGACTGGATATATGGTAGGTCTGATTTTGTACATGAAGCATGTATTGTTGGCACCTTTCGCAAACCAGTACTGAGCTCATACACGCATTCAACAATGACTCGATCTTTTAAACAAGAACTGAAATGTCATAGATCTGTCACATTTTCTTTCTTTATTTCTCTTTCTATTTTACTGCACAAGTGGCAATAGACTTTGCTTTCTAAACAGCATACATGTTGACATGAAGCACAGTGGAAAGTTTCGAGCTGTCTCAGCTGAGAGTTTGAATTGCGACACATTTGTGTAGTACTTGTGTAGTTTGCTCACCGCTTGAGTCATGCCAAAATAGGGGACATTTTTTTAATTGCCCTATCGTCTACCACCATTTGTTCTTTGTGGCTATTTATGATGTAAGGTGCCGGACAGCCCTGATCTAAGCGTTCAGACGAAAGATCTAGGACAGATTTGTGTACGATACTAAAATTGCGGATTTGCCAGCTGATTAAAAATTACAGGTACAGCATTGGGGCACTGAACCCCCTGCGATTTTTAGGCACTGACCAATCAGTGTTGGAAAATAGAGTGACTGCACGCCAATTGGTCATATTTACAGTTTTATGTTTGGTTTGTTTGCAATTGTTACATTTTTCTTCAGATTATTTTTTTCATGACAGTATCTGTCAAGCTTTAGATAGACTAAGTAGACATTTTGCTCAAGGAGTGATTTGAAATGCGCTTTACAGTGTGCCACTTTGTAGCAGAATGTCTAATGTTTGACTCAGACTTGACTCTTGTAATAATTGTATGCATGCAAATATTGTTTGAGGAACAAAGAAGGTTGGGGAAAGGGTGGGGTCACAATGAAACTCAAATGTGACCATCCTGTGATGGTCCCCGTGAGCCTTTACTGCGACTCTCCAGTGACCCGTCACAAATAAGAACTAAACGTGACCATACTGTGACCATCGCAAATGAAACCTAAATGTGACCATCTCTGCATTCCTTTTGGTCGCTGGAAGGGCTCTGTGACCAAAAAATCATAGGTGCCGGACCGTCCTATGCTGTTGCAAAGAAGTGGTTATGTGACAAAAAAGTGAGTCCTAAATGCAACGTAACAGTTTCGCTTCATGCTACTATGTACACAACAATGGGTTCTCCGTGTGCCATAAACAACATTTTAATCTATCAATAACATTGCTAACAAGAAAGGCAAAGCCCTTATGGCTCATGTGTATGACCGAGCCACACGTGACAATAAGGGATGGCTTCTGCACTAACAAAATCCATGTTTTCATAAAATTTAATAAGTTTTCACAAATCTGTCAAACCTCCCGTGACCATTGACCTTTGTGATGAGTCAACTAAATTAGTATACATAGGAAGGTCTTATCATCAACTATAGTCCATAAGCTAGGAAGGTCTACCGTGCACCCCCCCCCCCCCCCCCAGTACTCAATAAGATGGGTTTCAAAGTGTTCCTTAGTATGTCCTGAGATGTTTAAGCCATGTTCCCCGAAAATCTTTAGGAACACACCAGAGATATAGCCGATGGCAGGTGCTAAAATGAGGTTGAGAAACATTTTCCTCTAAATAAATCAGAATTCATTCCAGAAACCCAAATCAGGCAATATTATGTCAAGGCACACCTTCTGCATCCTCTGCAAAAAACAGAATGAAAAAATATTGAATCTCTGGCTCACAGTGAAGGTATTTGTGCACCCAGTAAACGACCATTTCCGCGAAATCGCAAAAAAAGACAAAAATAATGTGTCGGATGCCTTCAGACATTTTCTATAGCACTGACAGTCCATTTTCAGGTTTACATCATTAAAACAGGATGTCACAATTATTATAAACTTGACTAGGTGATGCTGTGATCACTGTGAATGCCACAGTGGTTGATTTTGTATCCCTACCCCGAAGTTGTAAAAATACACAAAATTAATTAGAAAAAATTGCTTAAGTTATTCCATTTTATTTTGACCTCTCTTTACCTATTACGTTTGAATAATGTGAGCATAAAGTGCAAGAAAATAAGGAAAGTCGGCATCCTTTATGGTATGTTCGTGGTGAATGATAGCTTTTTCCCATTTAAAATTGACGAATTGGGAAACGTATGTTGTTTCCGATGCCCTCAGAAATTTTATATATAACTGATAGGTCTTTTTTAGGTTTTATTGTTTAGGAAAGAGTACCACAGTTACTCCCAACCTGATTTTATGATGCTGTGATGCATTTAGGGGCCACAGTGGCTGAATCTGCTGCCCTACCTCCATTTTACCTGTACGCAAAGGAACGAAAAATGATCATAACAATTACAAAATATGCATATTGAGCATAAACATTTGTGATAATTTCATTAATTTCAATGTGACCCATCAATTTAATTGTAATTCTTTTTATTTAAGGCATGCTTAACAGGGGCTGCCGCTGAAGCTTCTATCGTCTGCACATTCAGCACTCTTGTCAAACTCGGGGAAGGTGTACCTCAGGGAGATGTTGTGTCTAATGCTGTTTTTGGTCTACATTAATGACATCAGTACAACAGTACCAAGGTTCGTCTCGAACATCCTCCATGCGGATGACTTTGCAGTGTGGAGCGCAGCAGAACATAAAGAAATAGCATCCTCCAGAATCCAGGATGCTGCCAATAGAGTCAGCAGCTGGACTGAAAGAGGCCACTCAAACTGAGCTAGACCATCTCTTTCAATCAGACGGAAGAGGTCACCTCAAAACTGGAGACCTTCGAGTACCAAAGACAGACAGGCCAACTTTACTGGCAACAAATAAATTACTGGATTCACGTGGAGGCCTCACATTGAAGCCATGGAAGCTAGAGCTGCAAAAAGGAAAAGTCTCTGATGAAGAAACTGGTGGGGACCACATTGGCACAAATTACAGCATCCTGGCACAAGCAAACACCTGCTCAGTCAGACCAGTCGTGCGGTACCAAGATACATCGACAACATGAAACACTGCCTGCAAAACCCAAAAAGCCAGGCTTGACAAGATGCAGAACATGGGTCATTCTCATGATGCAGTGACATTCTTAGAGCCATCTGGAGCACCCCAATTTAGGAAATGGGAGGACATTGGAGCCACTGGAATGCAGAACAGCACACACGATGAAGAAACTTACTAAACACCGACAGCATGGGAGACTACAGGAGCAGACCAAGAACCGTCAGAAATGTCCAAATCTGAACCGCCCAAATCTGAACCACCAACTGACGGTCCTGCAAAGGGCTAACACTGACGTCCTGGAACCAAGCCCAAAGATGTGTGAACAGCTCCCTACAGATACCTGGACATCTTGAAAGAGCCTTCAAGACAACATAAACAATGTTCCAGGACTCTTTGCCAAAGGTCGCGGCACCGCACAAAGCCATCTTGCTGGAGGTTGTGCACAAGCGCTACCCTCACAGCAGCTGTGATACCACACAAGATGCCGTGCGGAATGAAGGAAGTGGCGTGTACATCTGTTGTGCAGACCACACTACTACCTCCCTCTCCTTACCAGCTGGTGGCAACAGCTCCAACTATCGTACAGATCTGCAGGTGCTCAACACAGCAGCAGAGCACTAGCTAGGGAAAGGCAGCAGCTTGATCCACTGATCTCACCAAGAAGCTTCAAGATAGACTGGATGCCCTGTCCACAAAATAGTGCTGCAGTGGATTCCAGTGCATTCTGGACTAGCTGGGAATGGAGACACTACAACAACAAAGTGATTGGCAACAGCAGAATGGCGGCTGCAGCCCGTGGGCAGATGACATCAACAAGCTGAACAGGGAGAGCCAGGCCACCATCTTTCATCTACGCACTGATTACTCTGGACTGGGTCCATACAGAAAAGCAGGAACGTTTCACAAACCCAAAATGAAGCCTGAAGGTTTACACACTTTAATCAGATCACTCTGTATCAGCAATTATTTGAAGCTTCCGTGCCTAATGCATGAAGAGATACCAAAATAAAAGAACGCTTAGCGAATGGCGGACTTCGGTAGAAGCGTAAACAACCAATCAGAATGTTCGGCAGAAAGGCCATGCAGTCACTTTATGATCAGAGCTAAATATAGATCACTTGCAACAAGCGTCAGCATGATCGTTCGCAATGGAATAGTCACAAATTGGGGGAGAAAAAAAAAAAAAAAGATGTAGACAAAAGTCTGCCAGCACGTTGTAATTTTGTACAAACTTTCACAGACTTTAAGGAAAAGGACTGAAATTGACAGACTTTCCAGGGCCCTGAAAAAGCCTTGTCATTTTTTAACAACTTTCACAAATGTTCACAGACTGTAAGGACCCTGCTGGACTCACCTCGAAGGATTGGGTCATGCGGAAACAGCCCTATGCGAATTTGGCGTAGAAAATCAGTCTCCTTAGCACATTCTCCAAACATGTCCATACACAGAAGCAGTTCTGACCAGAAGACACGCCCCTATACACCAAACTCTGAAAACATGCTGCCTAGCTCTTGACAGCTCACTTATTGGCATCCAGAACAATATAAGATTTAAAGACGGCCATAAAAAATTGAACGTTGCAGAAGGTGGAAGTGGAGATCTCGTGGTCGACATGTGGAAACTAAGTATTTTGATAACATTGTTTTGGCTATTAGGAACCATGAAACTTTATTACGCATTCATATTTACACATTTCTAGATGAAAATAAATGAAAGGAAAAGGGGAGACCTTACTAGACCCGCCTTACGCTAGGTAAAATATCACATAAAAGACCAGCCAGTTAAAAATAGTTACAATTAAATTGATGGGTTACATTGAAATTAATGAAATGATCACAACTTGTTATGCTCAATATGCATACTTTAAAAAAAAAACTGGCAACAAAAAATATTCAAACAGAGGAGTATGATGTAAGCAATTTTTATGATTATTTTGCGTTACTTTGCGTACTGGTAAAATGGGGGTAGGGCAGCAGATTCAGCCACTGTGGCCCCTAAATGCATCATAGCATCACAAAATCAGGTTGGGAGTAACTGTGGTACTCTATCCTAACCAATAAAACCTAACAAAGACCTATCGGTTGAGTACAAAATTTCTGTGGGCACCGGAAACAACGTACGTTTCCCAATTCGGCAATTTTAAATGGGGAAAAAGTTATCATTCACCACGAATGTACCGTAAAGGATGCCGACTTTACTTATTTTCTTGCACTTTATGCTCACATTATTGAAACTTAATAGGTAAAGAGAGGTCAAAATAAAATGGAATAATGTAAGCAATTTTTTCTAATTAATTTTGTGTATTTTTACAACTTGGGGGTTGGGATACAAAATCAACCACTGTGGCACTCACAGTGATCACAGCATCACCTAGTCAAGTTTATAATAATTGTGACATCCTGTTTTAATGATGTAAACCTGAAAATGGACTGTCAGTGCTATAGAAAATGTCTGAAGGCATCCGACACATTATTTTTGTCTTTTTTTGCGATTTCGCGGAAATGGTCGTTTACTGGGTGCACAAATACCTTCACTGTGAGCCAGAGATTCAATATTTTTTCATTCTGTTTTTTGCAGAGGATGCAGAAGGTGTGCCTTGACATAATATTGCCTGATTTGGGTTTCTGGAATGAATTCTGATTTATTTAGAGGAAAATGTTTCTCAACCTCATTTTAGCACCTGCGAAGAGCGTGAATGGGGGTACCCTTGCGCCATCGGCTATATCTCTGGTGTGTTCCTAAGGATTTTCGGGGAACATGGCTTAAACATCTCAGGACATACTAAGGAACACTTTGAAACCCATCTTATTGAGTACTGGGGGGGGGGGGGGGGTGTACGGTAGACCTTCCTAGCTTGTGGACTACTACCTTTGTACCAAATTTGATTGAAAGTTTGTGAAAATGTTGATAATAACATGGGTGGGAACCAAAAAAAAAAAAAGAAGTTGAATTCTGAAGCGAGGGTCTTAGGGCACTTTTAGGTAAAAAAAAATAAATAAATAAAAATAAAAAATTCCGGAAATCCGGCTCTAGCCAGAAATGTCCCACCCATGTAATAACTACAATTCCATAAAAAATTGGCATTTTATACACATTTGCTGACCTCTTGTGATCCTTGACCTTTTCCAATGGGTCATCCAAATTAGTATGCATAGAAAGATCTTACAATCAGGTACCTCTGTATCAAGTTTGGGATTGAAGTTGTGAATAGTAATTGAGAAAAAATATTTATTGTCAAAATATGGCTATTTTTAACCAATTTCCTGAGCTCTTGTGACCCTTGACCTTTCCGAGGGGTCATCCAAATAAGTATGCATAGATATGTCTTACCATCAGGTATCCCTGTAGCAAGTTTGGGTTTGAAGTTGTGAATAGTACTTGAGAAAAAAAACATCTTTTGTCAAAATATGGCTATTTTGGACCGATTTCCAAGAGTTCTTGTGACCCTCGACCTTTCCGAGGGATCAACCAAATTAGTATGTATAGAAAGGTCTTACCATCAGGTATCTTTGTACCAAGTTTGAGTTTGAAGTTGGCCATAGTATTTGAGAAAAAATAAATTATGTCAAAATATAGCTATTTTTTATGTATTTCCTTATCCCCTGTGACCTTGACCTTTGTGAGAGGTCACTGAAATTGGTATGTTTAGAAAGGTCTTGCCACAAAGTATCCTTGGGCCACGTTTGAAGACTGCAGCTTGAATAGTCTCTGAGAAAATGCCAACGTTAAAGTTTACCACAGACGACGGTGGACGGACGACCACTATCCCAGAACATACTCACTCTTGCTTCGCACGTGAGCCAAAAATCTGGCTGATCAGAAAAAGATGATATGATTCCAACAAAAACTGCTATCAGAATGATCTACATACCCTGCAATCATCCATGACCAGAGAAATGTCTTGCGCCAGGTAAAAGTCGCTCAGCTCAAACAGAAGTGGGTAACAGATGATGGTTCGGCCACAAGCTCGATACATCTGAAATATCACCAGACACCCTCTTTAAAAATATCTACACAAAATAAAACACCAATTGTCGGTGCACAAAGACTTCCTGCAATACAGATGAACCTCCTACAAGCAGTCACCCATACTGCCGAGCACAAGTGTCCGTTAATAGAGGTGGCCGTTCACGAGAGGATTGCTAGAAGCAGACTCGCGAGTGCTTGAGACACCTAGATAAGAAATATGCTGATGTATCGGCAATGTTTACGCAAGAAACAGGACCTGTGTTGACTTCTTCACACCTCCATGAAGTATGATATATGTTTTAGGCATGCTGAGCTTTTAGTGATCATTTTCAGTGAAAACAAGATGGAGGATTTCATCCCAAAGTTTACTGTGTTGTTTGGAGCTCACATGCATTTATCTCTTAGGAATATTTAGAGTTGTTCATATTTTTAGACTTATTATGCCAATCCATTTCCCTCCTCTCTAAGCCAACCTCTGATCAACACACATGTTGGTGCACACAAATAAAGACGGACACATGGTGCTTTCTGCCATTAGTACTCTCTGTGGGCTCGTGTAGCGACAGGAATCCATATCTTTCTCCACCCTGCGATTCACACACACTGGCACACAGAAATAAAGACGGACACAAAGCGATTCCCGCCATTCGTAAGCTCTGTGGTCTGGCATAGCATAGCTATTCTATAATAGCACAAGCAACGAAATGATGTCACTTCAAGCTTCATGTCACGGCATCATTAGTCCCACATTGCCGTGTTGATAGTGATGACTATGTTATACGTCACTCATCGCAGTACTAACATTTGACGTATAAGAGGATCAAACTTTGCAATTTTCTTGCTGATTTTCACACTAGGGCTTACAGGTCACAATTTTGACCTAATCCTAACCCAGAGCTGGGACAAACAGCAAGCTCATGCAAACACTTTTCATGAAAAATCATGCTTGTATTAATGAGAAGCTAGTTTTTATCGTAAAAAAAAAGAAGAAAAAGTTATGTTAGCTGTTATACAAATGACCCCGAAAAAGTGGTGCAGAAAATTGTCTGATTTTCACACCTAGGGCATACAGGTCACAATTGACCTAATCGTACCCAACAGCCAAGACAAACTGTAGACTTATGTAAATACCGTATATGAAAAATCATGCGATTATTAATAAGAAGATTGTTTTTTTTTTTCGTAAAAAAGATTCAATTGTTTTAAGATAAATTCCAAATGATTTGTGAAATTAATCCCCAAAAGTGAAAATATTATTTTAAAAAAAAATTAATTATCACTCAAAAAGTTCTAGAGGTACAATGCTGGTTAACAAACTCATTCAATATCTCCCTTTTATCTAGCCATATGCAAAATATCTACTACGGACTCCAGTGCGGATCAACCGGTTTTTGTGAAACATCCATTTTCTCGCCAATGAGCATCTTAATCATAAAATCAAAAAAACTACCTCCAGATTATTCTTTTAGGGACAATATCATACAATTTCAAGCTTGTCCATTCTCAAAAGCGGGCTCTAGTCACACACACACACAAACGGCGCTTTGGCGCCCAAAAAGACGTTCTCTAGCAAGGTTTGCGTAGCTAGACCTGATGTCATTTTTATCTTGTTACTTCTTTGCCCACGCACCCAGCACATTGTGTGCATTCTCTGGAATGCGCTCCGACCAGCCAAATTTCAAAGTCTACCATATTTTCAATACGGTAGACAAAAAATAAACGTGTGTATGTCTGAGAGGAAGAAAGAGACTGTTGAAGTGTAGTTTCTGTGTTTTTGTCATGAACAAATGGGCAGGAGGGGGGGTTGGTTGTGATTGTACATTGCTTAACGTCCCGACAGCAACAAGGCTTTCTCAGGACGTGCCTACACTGCTTGTGAAAACAAATAAACAGAACATTGAATGTATGTCGCCAGCCGGTCAAATACATTAAATAAACCTAACACATGGGGCCTAAATAAAGCTAAGACCATTTAGCAACACACATCCAATATCAAGAGCTACGGGCAGTGCAGACAGTAGGGAGAGTTTTAAAAAGGCAAATACAGGTGAATGGACAAAGGGTAGCCAGAAACACATGCCCCAGAATAGAGAGAAAAACCCATCCTGTGGGGCTGACCAGGGTGACCCTGGGAACTAAAAAATACCTAACCCACCCAAGTCCCCCAGGGCAGACCCGGGTGGGGTGGGGGGGTTGGGAGGCACACAGGGTCAATGTCTAGTCACATCACGATCATACATCCTGATTCAAAGGCAACATGCATTGCACTTTTTATATCATAGTGTGAGAATGCGATACATATAGATACAGTTTGTCAGTGTTTATACTGGCCACTCACTGGTGGCTTGAGGGTGCTTTAAAACTGTGACAAGTCATTCATTTTACTGACCGACCACCAAGCATTGAATGCTGTGATTTTTTAGTTTCAGAGTGTTAAATGGTGGTGGTTGTCGTAGTATGATGCAATCACACCAGACGCACTCACGCAGGGTTTTTGTAAATAAACTTCACTCAGCGGCAACTCGTCACACATGGAACAAGGTTGTAGACCATACTGGAGTAACAGTTCCAACAGTACTTTATTCTCACGATGCACTCGCAGCACAAAGCGTCCGCACGTTGGTACGCTGTCTTGTACAATGCATCCACAATTCTGATACAATGTGTCTTCCATACACTGCATCAACATTGATACACTGTCTTCTACAATGAATCAACACTTTTGACACACTGCGTCTCTCATACAATGTACACACATATTTCCCAACACCGTCTTTTATACTATTAGAGATTTCCAGAACAATCCAGCAAATTCACACAACACAACCAATCAGAAAAGAAAACGTAACCAAGACTCATTAATATTCATGAGAAAGAACACTCTAGATCTGTCTACAATTTTCTACAAACTTCGACTAATTCTGGAAAATCTGTGATTTCCGTAATCGTTGCTAACTGTAGCGAAACGTATTTACTTTGACGTCATATCTGAGGTCACTAGAAAGATTGCAACTCTACTCGAACCTTCAATTCTGCTGGCACTCAAGCATGCCTATCAGTCTGGGGAAAGGAACTTCCTGATTCTGTCCGATTCTCTTTCTGCCCTGCAGGCTCTTCAGGGCGCGGGAACAGACCACCCACTGCTGGTGCAGATTAGAGAGTTCTACGCAGACTTGATGAAGAAATATTATGACATCATTTTTATTTGGGTCCCGGGCCATGAGGGCATTGAAGGCAACAGATTCTGCTGCCAACAGTGCCCGCAGTGACCCTGTCCCTGAAACACAGACTGTTTATAGTAATTTTAAACCTGTGATTAGTGCGTACATAGCCCGTGAGTGGCATTCCGAGTGGGACAAAGAGGAAGGGAACAAGCTGCATGAAGCTCTTCCTACAGTGTCCGACAGTCTACCTTTCCGCTGCGGCAGCCGCCATGAGGAGACTGTCCTTACTCGACTCCACATCGGGCACACGTAGGTTACGCACTCTTACATACTTAAACAGGATGAGCATCCATGGTGTTTTGCCTGTGATGAGCAGTTTTCTCTTCGACACTTTTTGCTGTATTGTGCCGATCTAATTGACATGAGATATAACACTTTACAGCAGACTCCTTGAAGGTTTTGTTCCGGGATGTTCCCCCGGACAAAATCTTCAATTTCTTGAGAGAATGCAATATTTTAAACAATATCTGAGCATTCAAGAGATAGAAATAATGAGTGGACTGAAGCTTCATTATCATAATGGCTGAGTTAACCCCCTTAATTATAACTTTTAGAACCTTCATTACCCACGTACCCCACACAGAGTAAATACCGTCAGAAGTTACCCCCTAAATCATTGCTTTTTAACAACCACAATTTTATGTACCACCACATATTAATAATTAAGGGGTTAACTCAGTCATTGTGTTAATAATACTTCAAACCTCTCTTTCTCTCTCTCTCTCTTAATTAGCTCATATGACCGCTACCGCAATGTTACTATGTATGTACACACAGCCCGTTGCTAGCACTCTGACTGGGACTGGCTTTTATCTGTGCATGACTAGAACGCAGCCCGCCTACACTGAAGTAATAAATGTAAAGCGAATAAAAGATATTTACGTCGCAATGATATTGACAGAATTCTTCAGAGCTGAAAACGTTTTGCACAATCACCCTTAAATATGTACAAGCACTACCTCGTATGCATTAAATTGAAAGATTGACCCCGAGATATGATTAAGTGCTCCCTCATAGTCTATTTATCAGAAATTTGACCTCAGAACATGTTAATAGGTTTGGATAAATGACAACACTGTCGCATTAAGAAGTTAACAGCCAATCCCCCTATGAGCTCCTCACAGAAAGAGAGACCCGCTTTGTCAACACAGACATAGACTCCACTCATGTGAAACTTATACATTTAAATCAGCCTACTCTCAGCGAGTAAGTTACAGGGGTCTTACTCTATGACGCATGTCATTTTGTAAGGCACCTGTGTTGTCTAATCGTTGCCACGCGCTGCACAGTGGCACGCCGCTATTCAATGCGAGAGGGGACACTTTTATGAATAAGCGGGCTCTAAGGCTATTACTGAGAGGTGTCATACACTCAAGAGAACAGCATGTTTTGAAGTTGACTTAATATATACGCATGACTGGTTCCCGAGAAATCAAACGGTGGTCATACTCTGCACTATAAACAGGCAGCTGGAAAACAGTTTGATAAGAACTAACAAGTAATATCTCACACACACACACAGACAGGGACACAAACAAACATAACACACACACAAACAAACAAACATGCATACACAACAGACACACACATAAACACACAAACAAACAGACGCACACACAAACACACTTACTTACACACACACGTCAGTACAATTTACCGTAAGCCTGAGTCTAATCTGACAGCTGATGTCACGGTTGATCGCCTTTTGTGAACGCCTCACACCGCTATTCAATAGAGGGGACACATTTCATTCCTTTTCAATTCAGATACAAGCCGCAACGGGACTGTGCTTTTGAAAAGCTCTCAGCCGTCAAAGGCCTTTCACAGCTACAGCCTTTTAAATCGCTAGATAATGTCAAAGATCGACAGGGGGAGACACCATGATTTGAAAGGAGGGGGATTTGTACAAGTGGGCTTAAAGCTGAGGTGCAATGAGAAAAATCCGCCCAGCGCGTGTTTTTAAAAGACTGTACAGGGCCCAGCTTGGGCCCTGCCCCTAAGTGGGTCAAATCGGTTCGTAACTCAGTTGACGGAGTTGGCAATTGCGTATCCCGAGCTTGCAAAACTCTCGGAAAACGACAGACCACTTCCTGTTGCACGGAAATCATCGCGATTAGCAGATCGGACAACAGCAGACGATTCTGTGACACTTTGAATCTGACCGACAGCCACGGATTTTACGCGCTGGGGACTATGATGGCAGAATGTACGGCTGTACATGCTGTAAGTATGACTCTTGACACTTTGTAGTTGTCAACTGAACGAATTTTTTCAACACGTACCTCCAGTCCAATATAGGCTAATATAAATAAATAAAGAAGCATTGTGATGTACAACCAACACAGTAAATTGGATGAGAGAGAGAGAGAGAGAGAGAGAGAGAGAGAATCGACTGTTTACATAGATGCCAAAAGATACAAGGTCGCCATGGGTCAAGCTGATTTGTAGTAGCTGCCCTTCGTATGGAGAAAAAATTTTGCTGTAGGCCACTCCAGATGAAAAGATATAACAACAAACACAAAACGACAAATAACCCCTCCTTTCTCACCCTTCCGATATCAAATAAAGCTTCAGGCTGTGCTGTGTAACTTACGGATAGCTCGGCCTGGTCCATATCCAGTGTGCGTCCAGGCAAGACACAAATGGCCTGCTCTGTCCGTCGGGTGGTCGAGTGTCGTCTGCTACTGTTGATATCAGTAAAAAATATCGCTGGTTTAGATCAGTGATCGCGGTGCTTACTCGCTGCGATACAGGAAGTGGCCTGTCTTTTTCACGGGAGTTTTGCCAGCACGACAAACGCAGTTGAAAACTCAGTCAACTGAGTCAGTTGCAAACCGGTTTGCCGAAGTTAGCCGAACGTTCACGAAGAGGGCCCTCGCTGGGTCCTGCAAATTTTTTTAAAACACGTGCGGGGCGGAGTTTTTTGACTGTTTCTCAGCTTTAATGTACTCATGTCTGGTTTCTGAGGAATTAGAAAAATCAACTGGTGGTTATACTCTACACTATACAGGCACTTAAAAACAGCTAGATAAGAAACTACCAAGTGGTCTCAAGTAAAACAATAAGTCACAACTCACTTTAAGGTTACTTTTAAGTAAGTTACCATAAGAACGTATTAATTACTTACCATAAGAACTTATTAATTACTTACCCTAATTACTTACAAGTACTTAATAACAACTTGACTCTAGTCACGTATACTAAGTCTTTTTTACCAAGATACAAGGGCAACGAAAAACTTTTTTTTTCAATAATATTCTGGTGGGTTTGATTGATTGTACATTGCTTAACGTCCCGACAGCAACAAGGCTTTCTCAGGATGTGCCTGCACTGCTTGTGAAAAAAAAAAAAACTAAACAGAAAATTGAATGTATGTCGCCAGCCGGTCAAATACGTTAAATAAACCTACAACATGGGGCCTAAATAAAGCTAAGACCATTTAGCAACACACATCCAATATCAAGAGCTACAGGCAGTGCAGACAGTAGGGAGAGTTTTAAAAAGGCAAATACAGGTGAATGGACAAAGGGTAGACAGAAACACATGCCCCAGAATAGAGAGAAAAACCCACCCTGTGGGGCTGACCAGGGTGACCCTGGGAACTAAAAAATACCTAACCCCACCCAAGTCCCCCAAGGCAGACCCGGGTGGGGTAATATTCTGGTGGGGGCGCAGATGGGTCTAAGTATACGGGACTAAACTGTGTAAGTGGCGTGGCATCTTTCTGTGAAGTGTATAACATTATTAAAGGATTACCAAATCTGATTTTTATTTGTTTAAAAGATTGTGTAACTTTTCTGTGGTTTCCTGAACACCGATCTGTTTTCCCCTCTCTAAAAAACTAGCTTTAGTTCTTCAACATTCACGGGAGATTGACTACACAGTTTATTCTGTATTTCTGACTTTTGTTTCTTGTAATTGTTCAAATCATCTTGGACTCGCTTAAATTCATCGTCGCTAATATAATTATCGTCCAATGCTTTACTGATAATAAGTTTTAAACTGGTCAGCTTCGCACCAGCGAGCGTACTCAATGCTTCATGTTTCTGTAATTTTGTGTGAAACCTCTTGTTTATGGCCTCCAAACCAAAGCAAGCCAGGCATGTAGCAATGCTAACACCCTCAACTGCAATTCCAATTAAACTTCCAATTCCTGTGGCAAACAGAACAATACCCCCTACAGAACATCCAGCTGAAACTGCACCAACAGCCATTGAAGTGTTTTGTACAGAATTAAATACTGACTGATACCTCCTTTTACACCTAGTGTACCTTGCCTCTTCACTTTCCAAATATTTAATTGCTTCTGTAATATTATTTAATCTGAATGCGTCTGCCTGTAATGTTTTATCTGATGCAATTGGCATATGCGGATCAAGCACAAACGACGACACAGTCTCAGTCATCGGTAGCTGTGGATAGAAGTTTAACTTTTTTTTTTTATTGACAAATATTTTTTATTTAATCAGTGATTACATTTTGTAACTCGTCAAAAGGATACAATTTGCTGGCATAATAATATAAAACAAGATCAATGTGTTCAAGGTTTATGTAACTTAGACGAACAAAAGTTGTTTTGTCGACTACCACCTTAACAGCGGGAATACTGCTTGAAACCTCTATATCAACCCCTTTTTTAATAGCAATAAAGACCTTTGATGATTCTTGCACAGAGTCATCCCAAGCTAGTTTTATTCCCTGTGCAATATCTGCCTCTTTTACAGAAGCTACAGATTTCATCATAATTTCAAATACTATTGTCACTTCTTTTGCCATGGCAAAGTTTGCTGGTGAAAACACGACCATCACATCAGATCTGCCCTTCCTGTGTGTAAGAAGATATCTCCGTTTCTCATAATTTTCAACTTTCAGTTTATCTCTGCTATTGTTGTCTGGGGCAAAGCTTGGAACAAGGCTTACAATAAGCGGCCCAGAGTTAACAACTTTCCTAAACACTAAGGCGCCTTCGTCATCAGTGTATACATAAGGACTAATAAATTCCAACTTTATGTCCCAGTCAATTGTGGGCGCAAGTGGTGACGGTGCCGGCACAGGTGAAACCACCCATTTATTACCCACATGTATTAAGTTGTAGGGTACGTTATTTACTGGAACAGGTACAGTAACATCATGCAGCTGACCAAGTTTAGGAATTGGTCTCTCTGTTCCATCCTTCATGTCATCGATTACTTTCCGCTTGTACATGCCAGTCGAATCAAGTTCAAAACCATACACCTTCCCCACCTCTCCTTCCTTCTCAAAATCCTATACGTCTGCCAAATCTTTCAACTCTGTTACAGGACACGCAACTGGTATGATTCTCGGCTTTGGACCAGCACTCATTTTTATAAACAAAAATAAAATTATTTAATTTCCAACACAACACTAAAATCATGCATTACGACTGGTTTGTTATCCTGATTAGTTACAGATATACACAGTGACTCAAAGAAACTAGAACCTAATTTCTTAAACTGCGCAGGAAATCTAGCAACCACACTTTCACAATAGGGAGCAGTTCCAGTTGGCAAGCATCTCAAAAAAGTTGAAGGCTTTCCATTGTGAGCATTTTCAGTATTGTTTAGTTCTTTTAAATGAACATTTAATACTGTGTGTACTGACAAATGAACAGGTTGTCTTCCTGTTATTTCTAATTTTTTTGGCCTTAAAAGTTTTTCATTTATTTTATTATTCTTAATTATTTCTTCTTTATCTTTATCTAATGCCCAATCTTCATCATTGTTTTCAAATAAACTACCTTCTAAAAGCGATATGTCATTTTTGTTTATAAAACCAAGTAGTAATAAAAGTCTATCTGATAATAAATACTTATTTTCTTTTGGAAATTCTAATGTAACAAGTAAGTTAGCTGGATTTAAAGTTGCTTTAATTTTAAAATTATTTAGTAGCCATTCAGCTAAAGTACAAAAGTCATAATACCCAGGCATTAATTTATAAATGGAAAGAGCCTCTATATTCCCAAAATATCCATGTATATAATATTCATCTGTTACATTAAACCATTTTACTGTGTAAAACATTTCATGGATAGCTACAGCCTTGCTACCATCACGATTATCAATCCCATTAGTTAACCACACTGGTTTGCTTGTGTCAATATTTGTTAAGGTAATAAACATTTTTATTATCTCATAAAAAAGAAGGATGGAATTTAAATCACCAACCATTACGACAACAAACGCATTTCAATTTAACGTGGATGCAAAATACAATGTTGCACTTACTTATGAACAGAAAATAATTCAACTAAATCAGCTCGATATAGCTGTAAACAAACAAGATTTATTCCAAGTCAAAGTACCAAATCCCTTTGACCATTACATAAACCCTCCAATAACAGATGATGCTACTGCAAGAAAGTGGTCTTCAAGTCCAGTACAGATGTTTCAAAACCAGCTCAACTTTGCTATACTGTGTAGTACTACAGGGTGCGGTGTTTCATTCACAGACCATTTGAATCACTCAAACAAACTCATTAGGTCTGTGTATCGTTTCCACACTTATTACCAGCTTAGACGTATTTTGTCAGAACTCCATACACCACTGCCCACTGAATCCAGTTTCAACAGGTATAACAACCCCATGATATGAAAGCATTTGAACGCATCTGTAATGAATTTAACATCAGCCCCCGGTATGACTTCACACAAAAACTTGATGACCACAACGGCATGGGTACATTGTATTATGCTATGAGTCACAGACAATACCCTCAAGATTATTACCCTGGTTACACTTCATTCTCGTCAAAACCACAAGTCTGGTTAGGCTCAATAGAACAGAAGCAGTCTAATGCCTGGACCACATTTATTTTAGACAAGAGTGACGGGTTTACTCAAGCAGGAGTCGAGCGCGTAAATGAGTCTATCAGAACATATGTCTGGTGTATACTAGGTGCACAATCATTGACAAAATCGAATATTTTGAATGGAAGTGGGAAGTTCAAGACACAAAAACAGTTTCTCGCAAATCTTGAAGATTCAATTAATTCAGTGATAGATCTCCCGTCAAGCATACAGCATTACCAAGACTTTCTCAGATATGCCAGATCCAAAGTTGACTTTGTAGTTGGCATCGGGTTATACATGTTGCCGTCTGATCTTCAACTCCAAATGGGGACAATAACAAATTATAATAATGAAATTATTGTTGCAGGTGTTGGTCAGAAACTCGGTCTCAATCAATCTGTGAATTTAGGAGCAACAACTGCGCATATACAGACATTAAAACCATTACAGGTGGTTACTTCCCCTGCACCGGCAGTAACGCAAGCCACGGTAACCCCGTCCTCTTCCCCTGACACACATGAGTCAGAGAGAACAGCATTGGTAATAGGATTGACAGGATTAGGTATATTACTTCTTTATCTGTTTCATTAAATAACCCACCATTAACCCTCCTACTGTCACCAAAAAGACCCAAACATTTTCTGCCATAAATCCAACTACCTTTGCTGCAGTACTAATCATCCAACTAACAAGTGAGCCTATAATGCCAGGCAAAGCATCCATCGCTTTTAGAGCCAATTTCTTAAGCAAGTCTGTTATGTGAGACAGTTGTTTCTTTACCCATGACTGTAAGTCTTTTGGGTCTGTCGGAACCGGTGGGCCTGGTGGACCTGGCGGTGCTGGACCACTCCCACCAACCCCAGAAACAGCCACCAACCCCAGAAACAGCTAATACAACAGTACTGATAATAAATCCAAGAGCAGTAATTAAACTTGCAATTGTAATACCCTGCTCTCTGAAAAGTGTTTTAAGTCTCTCAGCCAGAGTTGTGTCTTCGTGAAGAATTTTTTGAATAGTTTCTCTAATCCTGTTAACCTGTGTTTTTAGTTTTCCTCTTGCAATACTAATCGTTTCTAACCGTCCTGATCTTTCTATATACAAATCATTTAGTCTGTGTTGGATTCTTTCTTTCATTTCTGTGTCAAGATTCCCATTGTCTGCTGTAGCCAGTTTTTCTTTTTCACGTTCTATGTGTTTATCAAGCTCACCCAGTTTGGCTACATTGTTTACCATCTCACCTCTTATCGTCTGTAGAGATTTATCCAAGCCTATAATCTCCCGCATTGACAAAGGTGGGTCGTCTATTGTTTTCACAGCGTCATTTATTTGCCCTTCTGTAAATGAGGTTTCTTGTATCACTGTGTTTGCCATTTCTGGTAGGCTTGTTACTGCTGCCATTTCAATTTCTTGTCCTGTTGGCAACTTTGTTTGCGTGTCATGAAGGGCACTAACCAGTCTAGGCGCAAGTGGTGGCACGGGAGACCCTCCAATACCAAGGTACCTTGCCAACCCAGAGTTACCACTGACTTCACCTTTAATTGTACTTAAAGCTCTAAACTTAGAAGGATTGTTTTTATGTGTTAGATATATTTCCCCTCTGTCCGTATTTACAAATAAGTGTCCCTTATCATATTTAAACTGATTAGGATCTATTACATCTGGGCGGACACCAACACTGTCATAAAATGAGTTTACTTTGTCTTTTAACAGTTCGTGACACATACTACTAGTTACCATTCCAGTCATATCTGTGATACTGGTATCCGAGGCATCCATGACATCCATTTCAAAATCACCATGATTAAATCCTCCTGCTGCCATGGTTTTATTAATTTAATATTTTTTATTGCGCATAATAAAAATGACATCATCTTACGGATCAAAGTTAGACCCATATAGAAAACTATGTGAGCCTCTTGGTGTTAAGGGCATTAGACAATCAATCGTCATCACAAACAATCCAAGTACCATAGACCAAAACCAAACACTTACAGTCAAGTTTCCAAACCTAGGTCCCAGTGACATTATTGTCCCTGGCACTGCACGCCTTGCATTTAATATTGAACTATCATCAGACGCAGACGTAAACAGAACACTAGTTAACAATCTTGGCAGAGCAATTATAAGAACTATTAAAGTAAAACTTGAAGGACAGGAAGTGTTTAGTCTTGACGATGCTGATGTGTTCTACTGTTACAAAGATCTTTGGCTCACTCGAGAAGAACGAGAGGATCGTATTTACCAAGGCATACAGACAGATAATATTATGAAACTTCGAATAGATGCCGGAGACAAATCAATCACAGCAGCCAAAGACGTTATTATGGCCGAAACATATGGGACCAGATTTTACATTCCACTTGAGTTTGAAATCCTAACAGCGCATTTACCTTATTACCAAGGAGCACTGAATGACCGTCTACAGTCTTGACCCTGCTTGTTACATAACTAGTCCTGGCATGACATGGGATGCATTTTTGAAATCCAGTAAGATATTTATTGATCTGTTGTCTGATCATACGATGGGTGAAATGGTGGAACGTGGATTGAGGGGTGGTATTAGTATAGCAGCAAACAACTATGCCAGAGCCAACAACAAATATCTGGATGACCTTGACCAGGACTTTGACCCTCAAGGTCAAGGTCATTCATTACCTACGTGGACGCTAACAATTTGTATGGATACGCGATGTGTGAGTTATTGCCCTTGAAAAACTTTTGTCTGTATGATTTGTCACAGTATGACATAACAGAGTCAGGGTTAACAAACAATATTATGAATCTTGACCGGAATGATGCAAAGGGTTGGATCTTTGAAGTAGACCTAGAGTACCCACACCATCTACATGATTATCACAATGATTATCCATTGGCTGTTGAGAAAATGAGTATGACAGGGAAAAAAGAAGACACTAAACTTGTACCAAATTTGAATGACAAATTCAATTACGTTTATCACTATCGCTTGTTACAGTTTTACATCAGACACGGGTTAGTACTAAAGAAAGTTCACAGTGGCATTCAATTTGAACAGATTGATTGATTGATTGTACATTGCTTAACGTCCCGACAGCAGCAAGGCTTTCTCAGGACGTGCCTGCACTGCTTGTCAAAAAAAATAAAATAATCAGAACATTGAATGTATGTCGCCAGCCGGTCCAATACGTTAAATAAACCTAACACATGGGGCCTAAATAAAGTTAAGACCATTTAGCAACACACATCCAATATCAAGAGCTACAGGCAGTGCAGACAATAGGGAGAGTTTTACAAAGGCATATACAGGTGAATGGACCTCGGGTAGACAGAAACACATGCCCCAGAATAGAGAGGAAAACCCACCCTGTGGGGCTGACCGGGGTGACCCTGGGAACTAAAAAGTAGTTAACCCCACCCAAGTCCCCCAAGGCAGACCCGGGTGGGGATCAATTTGAACAGAGTGCTTTCATGAAAGATTACATAATGAAAAACACAACCCTTCGTGCGAGGGATGGTAACACTGCATTTGACAAAGACTTCTTTAAGCTTATGAACAATTCCTGTTTTGGCAAGACAATGGAAAACCCTCATCACCGCAAAGATGTGAGACTGGTCACAACTGAATCGGGTGCAATTAAGCTTACAGGTAAGCCACAGTACACAGGGTATAAGAGTTTCATTCATCATTGTATGCAGTGTCACTCAAAAAAAAGATTGTCAATCTGGACAAGCCAGTATTCATTGGTATGGCAATTCTTGAGTTGTCAAAACTGTTGATGCTTGAATTTTATTATGATTACTTCAAACCAAAGTATCCTGAGTGTCGTCTGCTATACACTGACACTGACTCTATGATCATTGATGTGTGTACTGAAGACTTTTATGAAGACATGAAAACAGAGTTACACATGTACGACACGTCTGACTACCATAAAGATCACCCACTGTTTAGCATACAGAACAAAAAAGTGCCTGGTAAGTTTAAGGATGAACTGAATGGTGTGCCAATAGTTGAGTATGTTGGACTGAGATCAAAAATGTATTCTATACTGCATCAGAAAGGTAGTCAGTCGAAAGCCAAAGGAATAAAAAAAACAGCAATAAAAAATAAAGACATACGTCATGAACATTATAAGCAAGTATTAGATGGTGCATTAATGCCTGATTATCCAAACAAGTCACTGAGATCAAACAAACATAATCTTGAAATGATCCAAACACATAAGAAGTCACTTGCAGTTGGGGACACGAAACGCGTGTTTCATAGTAAGGAAAAAGCTTATGCACCTGGACATTACAGGCTCAAGTTATCTGAAGAAATAGCTGATGAACTGGTTGATGAATTAATTGATGAGTTAGTTACTGAAATGAGTAACGGTGTCTGGGGGAATAATCTGTAATTCTTCTCTGACAAATGCCCTTTCTGGCGCAGGCTCGTACAGGTAATATATTGTTGCGTCAGGACCAGGAATTATTTTTTTTATATTGTGTACAGACGTTGACCAGATGGGGTCGGTTGCCCTGCGCTTCATGTCGTTTTCTGATTCTCCGGGTTGATATAAATATCTTACCTGTTTAGTAAATAAACTTGTGTCGGGTGCTGGGGTTGGTCCTGTTTTTGGCTCTGTAATTGATTTCAATTTAATAGCATCAACAGGCTTAGGGTGCAAGCCTTGTCCTTCGTTATTCATTGCTTTTATCACTGCTGGTAATCTCTTAACCCACTCTGTGTTACGCGTGTCATGCATGAGTTCCTTTGAATACTGGTAACTGAAAAGTTTTTCTGATAACTGTTTCTTAAAGTTTTCTACAATTGCCTGTGATCTGTGCACACCTGGAATGCCGCGTCTAACCAGTACGCCATGCTTTGCAAATAACTGATTAACTGCGCCTTTAAATTCAGACCCATCATCAACCTATACAAGTCTGGGGTATCTTAAAGGGCCTCGACTATATATTTTTGTTAATGCTGAAGCAACTGTGGTAGCAGTTTTGTCAGATATGGGTTCAGCGTCCTTAAGAGAGAGACAATAGGAGAGGACTAAGAATCAAATTTCAATAAGGCCACACCCATCATTAAATCTCGCCTTTATTGAGATGATCCACCATGACCCCCCATTATCACTGAATCAACCCTGTTGATTTTTGAAAACGTGGCGACCATAATTAGTGCAGCCTTATTGAAATTTAATACATTAGTCCTCTCCTATTGTCTCTCTCTATAACTATTGTCTCTGTAAACACCTTAATTAATTACTAATTACGGTCATTAAGGTCCACACTGTTGTTTCTCTCAAATCAAACCTAAACCTGATAGTGCTCTGTAATAGACTAATGACTTTTTACACACCCCAAATAATTAGAAAATTACTCTCCTTTGTTTTCAATACTGCCAGAGTCGATTTCCAAAAAACTCACATGCTCTGTCCCACACATAACATTTCAGTTCACGCATGACAAGACTCAATGCCAAACCCTCTTTCAATGAGTTGGGTAAAAGCTTTCACAGCGCCATTCACATGTCATGCGTGAAAAGGTCTTTAGATCAGGCAAGTGTAGTGCAGGCAAGTTCACAGGGAGGACCGCTCAGTGCAAATTTAATTGGCTATGAACATAACAAAACATACACGCACAAGCACAGACACGCCAGTTGCAGACCAAGATAATTCAAGGGCAGTGCCAGATTGTCATACAAGTTATATACACAGGCATACATACACACACACACACACACACACACACACACACACACACACACACACACACACACACACATACCAACATATAAACACACGCACATGCACACGCACGTACGTACATACTAACATAAACACGCATATACTGACTTGAATACATGAATGCAAACAGGTACACGACTTTTTGAATCAGCCCATGCGTGGACAAAAGCCTTTTTCAAGCATAATGGCTTGTTATGATAAAGCCATATTGACAGCGTTATTCACTTAAACAGGACTGTGAGCAAATTTCTGATCATTACACCACGTTGCATACACGCGCACGCACGCACGCACGCACGCACACACACACAGACACACTCAGACACATATAACTACAGACATACACGCACGCAAACACTCACACTCACACGCACACACACAGATTGTAAGATATTTCTTTTGGGTGCATAACTGATGCCTGACTCGAGCTATAGTTCACGCGCCCGTAAATGGTGTACTTGTTTAGACTGTAACTAAGCTTTCAAGCTGAAAATAGACACATTACTCACTGCTTTAAACAGACACCTGTCTGAGTACATAAACAACAGATCCTCAAGAGCCCCCAAGACTCCAGGCTTGACTTCCGTTGTAAAACGTTTCAGTCAGCTGTACTCTCAGGACTCACATTATGAGTAGACTGAGGGTCTTGACTGTGATCATTTGCCACGAGCAACGTATAGATTAGCATTTCAGTTTCGAATACTCTGCCCAACTCATGGAGGCTCCAAGATTTATGAATATAATTTTCGACATAATTTTCAAGCGATAATGTCGTCGCTCTTTTGTTTGGCTGAATAGGCCTGTCGTCTGCTTACTAATGTTTGTGTTGTTACCCTTGGTGCCGTCTGTAGGTAACATACATGTCTTCATAGCCACCTCACATAGAGAAAGAGGTCTGATTTAAAAGTCTATATAGATGTGCTATTACGTACCTGTCTCTTTAATCCAGTGTACAGTAACATGAAAAAGCTGTAGACTTGTTTGCCTACAGTGAGTCATAAACACCTGTCTGTCTGCACCGAGATTTTTCTTCCGGGTGCACACTGTCTAAACAAGCCTGACGCGAGTCATTGAAACCCACCAGCCCATGAGAGATAATAACTCTTATTCAATTTCACGCCCTGTGGGCTGGACTGGTGTACATGACTAGACTGTAAATAAGGTGAAAAGAGACACCTCAGAAAATCATACCTTGCTTTATACAGACACCGACTGAGTACATAATACAACAGATCTTTAAGATAACCCCCACTCCCCCCACCGCCACACACAACACAGACACACACTGACATACACACATGCACACACACACACGCACACACACACACACACGCACACAAACATATGCACACACACACAATGATAGCATAACACACTTTTCTCAATCATGCCGCCCTAATGTTTACCCATTACCCACACCCCTATCTGGGTGAGTAAGGCTTTGTGTGCTGTACTGCTTATAGCGGCTTTCAGTTCCCAGCTGGAGGTTGTGTGTCAACCGTCACTTTGAAAACATGCTATTTAAGCCAAACAGGTTTTGTTAGAGGTACATAACACACACACGCACTGACACACAGACAAACACGCGCACGCACACACGCACACACACACATATGTACACACTGACGCACACAGAACATGTTTACACAAAAACACCTACACGCCAGTGTACAGCAATACACAGCTCAACACTCAGTTCAGTTATTTTAGGGTTCGGTTCACAGTGTCTTTTGTATAACTGAGTGACGCTATGAGTCGTCTGCTCTACTAAATCCTTCTATGAGAACATAAAAAACACATGTTTTATTGTACATTTTCAGTAGCCCACTCGATCACAGATTCTTATGAGCATGGCGAGATTCTCAAGAGCCACTGTTTTTTATTGGGTTTGAGTCAACTGTAAAGATTTCTGAATCTCTGCATAATCCAATGACACACACAAACACGAGACATGACACTGATTGATTGATTGTACATTGCTTAACGTCCAGACAGCAACAAGGCTTTCTCAGGACGTGACATGACACTGAGCTAAGCCAACAAATGTACATACCTGGCACACAAACACTGTACACTGTCACAGCCGGAACAATATCCACAATGAATACTCCATTGCAAACATATAGTCACATATAGTCTATGGGAGACAAATCTGTATAGTGGTTAAATCTTCTAATGATTACATCCCTTATGTCATTGACCATGAACAGAAAATACATGCTGGAGTGATGCAAACGTAAAAGGTTACTGTTCAGTGTAATTTCCTAGAAACATGATTCTGCTTGATAACAATTTATACATTTGTTTGTCCAATAAAAATGACAGACGGACAAATCATACAAGTGCTTGATATCTCACACTGTTTCAAAGATGTTATGCATTTTACTGACTTAATATTACCCAAACAGACTAACATAAGCCTTTCAGCACCATCAGAAATATATGCTACATATAGTGTGACTTTGGATTATGTTGATGAGCATCCAGATGTGGGGCGCATGACAGTTGATTTAAAGACACCTACTTTTAAAGTTGATGATACCAACTATGGTTGGTTAGGGGAAGTTTGTTATAGCATATTTAAACAACTACGCAAACTAAATGTTTATATTGACAGTGTTACAGTTAATAAAGTGGTATTACACAAGGTGAGCCAGCAGTAATATTTTTTCATTTATTATTTTGTCGGACAAATAAAAATGACGGACAATGTTCAAAACCCTGGCTCATCTAGTTTAAGAAACGTGTTTCACACAACAAACTTACCCATATCCAATACTAATAATGTTTACTAATCAATAGAAAACTCTTTTTCTGTCATACAACAAAATCTTATCACAGGCAGTGTTAAGATTCAGATTGTTGCAAAAATCGAATTCACTAGATTGGGCGGTGAGGTAATTGTATCGTATATATCAACAAGACAACACACAGTTAACACAAGAAGAGAATTGGAAAACGTGTTTAGAGACAGACTATTACCAGACTTTCTACAGGCGATTGACAGTGCAAAAATGAAGGGGTCTGGTTGGCATGAAGGACATGTACATGAACTACAATTGAAACAGTCAAGGTATCATCCCATATTAGGTAAAGCATGGTTGCCACTGCCAACAGAAGTAGCAAACAAAAAGGCTGTCGTCAACATACAGAACAATGACAACTATTGTTTTATGTGGTGTGTGCTTGCTAAACTACACTTTGTAAAATCAAAACCTGAACGTGTATCTAACTACACCAAATTTGTAAATGAACTCGATTTTAGTGGCATTGAGTTCCCTGTTAAAATAGAGGACATAGATTTGTTTGAAAAACTAAATCCTGGTATATCTGTAAATGTGTATGTGTGGGATAATGAATCTGAGAACAAGTTACAGCCAATTAGAGTGTCCCCACTGGCACCAACCTATGGTCAGTCAGAAGATAAGCATGTTGACATGTTGCTAATCGGAGATGACAATAACTTTCACTACACAATTATCAGGAATATGTCACGTCTAATTCATGGACATACAACAAAACACAATGGGAAACAGGAAGTTTGTAAAAAATGTTTACAAAGATTCTCCTCTATTGCAGTGGCACACAAACATGTTTTACACTGCAGGTCACCTGATGATATACAGACTGTACTTAAGTACCCAGATCCTGGTAGTCAAGTGTATTTTAAGAACTATGGGAATCAGCAAAAGTTGCCGTTTGTAGTGTACGCAGATTTTGAATCATTAGTTGTTCCGTATGACGGTCCTGTTCCAGAGTCATTACCAAAGACTATAAAATTGAGTGACCAAGTGGTGTGTTCTTTTGGATACATTATTGTTAGGTCAGACGGTTTGCATTCAGAACCTGTTATCTACAGGGGTGAAAATGCAGCATGTTTGTTTTTAACAGAAATGAGACATCTGTATAGTCAGGTAGTACAATATCTCACAACATGTCAGATGCCTTTGGTGGTGACAGAAGAAGACAAACTGAAATTTGATACAGCTGTGACGTGTTGGATTTGTGAACAACCTTTAGGTGGTGATAAAGTTCGTGACCATGATCACATAACTGGACGTTACAGAGGCGCTGCTCATAACAATTGTAACTTGTTATTAAAAACAGATCCAAAGACATATAAGTTACCAATCTTTTTCCACAATCTCAAAGGGTATGATTCACACATTATCATGCAGGCTGTAGACGAGTCGTACAAAAACATAAGTTGCATTGCCCAGACAACTGAGAAATACTTAACTTTTAGGTTAGATAAATTAGCATTTTATGACTCCATGCAACATTTGTCTTTAGGTCTTGCTAGTTTGGCAGAAGGACTGACTGAGTATCCAATAACGAGTAAATATTTTGAACCAGACTTGATTAAGAAAGGTGTCTATCCGTACGAGTACATTGATCACTGGGTTGTGTTTGAAGAAACAAGACTGCCCCCAAAAGAGAAATTTTATTCTACACTAACTGGAAAAGGTATTTCTGACTCTGAATACCAGCACGCACTTGATGCGTGGGGGAAGTTAGGGTGTCAGACGATTGGTGATTACCATGACCAGTACTTGAAAGCAGACGTTTGCTTGCTAGCAGACGTATTTGAAAGTTACCGTGAAAAGGGTTTGTTACACTACAAGCTTGACCCTGCTTGTTACATAACTAGTCCTGGCATGACATGGGATGCATTTTTGAAATCCAGTAAGATATCTATAGACCTGTTGTCTGATCGTACGATGGGTGAAATGGTGGAACGTGGATTGAGAGGAGGCATTAGTATTGCAGCAAATAACTACGCCAGAGCCAACAATAAATATATGGACGCCCATGGTGACCTTGGGTTTGACCCCTCAAGGTCAAGGTCATTCATTACGTACCTTGACGCTAATAACCTTTATGGGTTCGCGATGTGTGAGTTATTGCCCTTGAAAAACTTTTGTTTGTATGATTTGTCACAGTATGACATAACAGACATAACAAAATATATTATGAGTCATGACCGAAACGACGCGAAGGGTTGGATCTTTGAAGTAGACCTGGAGTATCCACACCACCTACACGATTACCATAATGATTATCCATTGGCTGTTGAGAAAATGAGTATGACAGGAAAAAAAGAAGACACTAAACTTGTACCGAATCTGAATGATAAATTCAATTACGTTTGTCACTATCGCTTGTTACAGTTTTACATCAGATTGATTGATTGATTGTACATTGCTTAACGTCCCGACAGCAACAAGGCTTTCTCAGGACGTGCCTGCACTGCTTGTGAAAAAAAAAAACTAAACAGAAAATTGAATGTATGTCGCCAGCCTGTCAAATACATTAAATAAACCTACAACATGGGGCATAAATAAAGCTAAGACCATTTAGCAACACACATCCAATATCAAGAGCTACAGGCAGTGCAGACAGTAGGGAGAGTTTTAAAAAGGCAAATACAGGTGAATGGACCAAGGGTAGACAGAAACACATGCCCCAGAATAGAGAGAAAAACCCACCCTGTGGGGCTGACCAGGGTGACCCTGGGAACTAAAAAATACCTAACCCCACCCAAGTCCCCCAGGGCAGACCCGGGTGGGGGAGTTTTACATCAGACACGGGTTAGTACTAAAGAAAGTTCACAGAGGAATTCAATTTGATCAGAGTGCTTTCATGAAAGATTACATAATGAAGAACACAACATTGCGTGCCAGAGATGGCAACACTGCATTTGACAAAGACTTCTTTAAGCTTATGAACAATGCCTGTTTTGGCAAGACAATGGAAAATCCTCATCACAGAAAAGATGTGAGACTGGTCACAACTGAATCAGGTGCAATTAAACTTACAGGCAAGCCACAGTACACAGGGTATAAAGAATTTCATTCATCATTGTATGCTGTGTCACTCAAAAAAAAAGATTGTTAAACTGGACAAGCCAGTATTCATTGGTATGGCAATTCTTGAGTTGTCAAAACTGTTGATGCTTGAATTTTATTATGATTACTTCAAACCAAAGTATCCTGAGTGTCGATTGTTATACACTGACACTGACTCTATGATCATTGACGTGTGTACTGAAGACTTTTATGAAGACATGAAAACAGAACTACACATGTATGACACATCTGATTACCCTAAAGACCATCCACTGTTTAGCACACAAAACAAGAAAGTGCCTGGTAAGTTTAAGGATGAACTAAATGGTGTGCCAATAGTTGAGTACGTTGGACTGAGATCAAAAATGTATTCTATACTGCACCAGAAAGGCAGTCAGTCGAAAGCCAAAGGAATTAAAAAAACAGCAATAAAAAATAAAGACATACGTCATGAACATTACAAGCAAGTGTTAGATGGTGCATTGATGCCTGATTATCCAAACAAGTCACTGAGATCAAATAAACATAATCTTGAAATGATCCAAACACACAAAAAGTCACTGGCAGTTGGAGACACGAAACGTGTGTTTCACAGTAAGGAAAAGGCTTATGCACCAGGCCATTACAGGCTCAAGTTATCTGAAGACATAGCCGATGAACTGGTTGATGAATTAATTGACGACTTAGTTACTGAAATGAGTAACGGTGTCTGGGGGAATAATCTGTAATTCTTCTCTGACAAATGCCCTCTGGGGTGCAGGGTCATACAGGTAATATATTGTTGCGTCTGCGCCGGGAATTATTTTTTTTATATTATGAACGGATGTTGACCAGATAGGGTCTGTCGCCCTGCGTCTGTCGTCGTTCTCAGCCTCCCCTGGCTGATATAAATATCTTACCTGTTTAGTAAATAAACTTGTGTCTGGCGCAAGCGGTGCGGGGGTTGGGGTTGGTCCTGTTTTTGGCTCTGTAATTGTTTTCAATTTAATAGCATCAGCAGGCTTAGGATGTCCTTCATTGTTCATTGCTTTTATCACATGTGGTAATCTCTTTACCCATTCAGTGTTACGCGTGACATGCATGAGTTCCTTTGAATACTGGTAACTGAAAAGTCTTTCTGACAACTGTTTGTTAAAGTTTTCTACAATTGCCTGTGATCTGTGCACACCTGGAATGCCTCGTCTGACCAGTACACCATGCTTAGCAAATAACTGATTAACAGCACCTTTGAATTCTGATCCGTCATCAACCTGCACTAGTCTGGGGTATCTTAAAGGGCCTTGACTATATATTTTTGATAAAGCAGTCGCAACAGTGTTAGCAGTTTTGTCAGATATGGGTTCAGCGTCTTTGTACCTTGAAGCAATGTCTACAACAGTCAGTGCATACTTGTATCGTTTCTTTCTTATTGTATCATGTGGTAGGAACAGGAGGTCCATTTGGTGTGTGTCATTTGGGGTAGTGTTCTGAAAATGAGGCCTTGTTATCTTTCTTGGAGCAGGAAGATATATCTGCCAAATTGCTTGTCTCTGTAACCATTGTTTGACCTGATTGAGTGTTATATCTCCGCCCACAGCGGCATGTAATTTTTCAATAGCTGTTTGTCCTTTCCAATAGCCTGATGGAGAGTAATATATTTTTGATAGTTTATTTTCGGCTGCCATTTTTTCTAGCAATGAAAACTCCTGTAAAATAAACAAATGTCATTCCCACTAGAACAAAGATTATCTCCCCGTTTCTTTGTTGTGTGCTTGGTTTGTAATAGTCACTTAGTTTCGGTTTTGGGATAGACATGTCTTCACCTGTGACAAGAAAATATTCCCTGATTGCTTCGTCTGTATTTGAAAACGTATGTTGTGCGTGGCCTTCAAGCCTGAGTTTTTCATTGATGAAATCAAGTTTCTCAATTCTATTCTTTTCATAATCTTGCTGGGCTTGAGCAAGTTTTTCAGATGCTTCATTATGACGTTTCAATTCTTCTGCAGATTCTTCTCTACCCATTTTAGAAAAGAGATAATTAGAGCCACTGAAAGCCAATGCATTAACCATTGCACCTCCTACCATAATAGCTATCGTCGCCATATTATTTTTATTTACATAGAAACATTTTCAGGAATAATTCCCTGCTTGACAAGAAAATCTTTTGTCGCAATCAACGCTGTGACAACTACAATTAGCTTAGCGCTGTCTTCAAAATCGAGTCTACTGAGGTCTGCTGATTTCATTTTGAGTAGACTTTTCCCCAGCATAGAATAAGCTACTGCTAATCCACTGATTACGGCAGAGTGATACACAAGGTTCATTAAATTTTTTGAGTCGTTCATTTCTTAAGGCAAGAAAAATTAAAATAATATTTTTATTTACTGCATATAAAATGGGTCAACGGCTTTGGGTGTTACTGGTAATGTGGCGACTTCTGGTTTTGTTTTTGGAGTGTCTGATTTTTTGGTCACTGTACGAGTCTGTGGTTTGTATTTTTTGTATAACTGATAACCTACGTAACCAAATCCGACAACAAATCCGGCAACTATATATTTTGTTGTTTGAGGGTCAGATTTAGTTGTTTGTCTCTCACTTTGATGAATGTGTGTCAGTCCTGTCGGTATTGACACTGGTCCTGTCGGTCCTGACGGTGCTGACACCTGGTTAGTTACATGAGCCTTTTCTGTTTGTGCTTGAAGCTGTAATTGTTTTTGCCTATTATATTCAGCTAATCTGTTTCCAGCCTCAACCCTGCCTGGGCTTTTAGCCTTAGTCACAGTTTGAACCTGTGTCAAAACTGGACTGGGGTTCGGTTGTGGAGTCGTCTGGGTTTCGTCCATTTTCTTCTGCAGTAAAATTTATTTTCGAAAAATCAATATGACTCCCAGTAACAATTGATTGATTGATTGTACATTGCTTAACGTCCCGACAGCAACAAGGCTTTCTCAGGACGTGCCTGCACTGCTTGTGAAAAAAATAAACTAAACAGAACATTGAATGTATGTCGCCAGCCGGTCAAACACATTAAATAAACCTAACACATGGGGCCTAAATAAAGCCAAGACCATTTAGCAACACACATCCAATATCAAGAGCTACAGGCAGTGCAGACAGTAGGGAGAGTTTTAAAAAGGCAAATACAGGTGAATGGACAAAGGGTAGACAGAAACACATGCCCCAGAATAGAGAAAACCCACCCTGTGGGGCTGACCAGGGTGACCCTGGGAACTAAAAAATACCTAACCCCACCCAAGTCCCCCAGGGCAGACCCGGGTGACTCCCAGTAACAAGAAGGGTTACGACAGGTGCAAGGTAATTTCCAAACTTGTAAAACATGACACATGCTAATTTACCAATTGAACTTGAAACAATAGGATTGCTTTCAAGGTCGTGTGAAAGACTGTCACTATCCACAGGTAGAAAGTGACTCACTGCTTTTGTGTATAGGCATACTAGAGATCGACTCAAATCACGAGTCATTAGTGAAGCGATGTGGTTTTCATATTTTGAATGAAGCTTGATTAGTTCGTCAGCCGTAAGAGATTCAATATCATCTGTCATGTATTGTTTCCCAAGATAAGTCTTTGATTTGCCTGAGACAATTACAGACAAAAGACGCTGTTTTTTCGAGTCTAAGTCTTTGTTCTCAACAGCATTGATATCATTCAATAGAAGGATTTCATCAGGGTTCATTTATATTGTTATTTTAAAAAACAAAAATTAATTTACTAACTCATACCCTGTGGGCTGATCTGTCTTTAAAATGAGCTTTAGATGCTTAGTTGATTTCAGTTTATTTTTTACATCATCACGTTCATGTTTATTTGGTATGACATCATTCTCTCTGAGACAGTCTTCAAAGCTGTCACGATCCTTACAGTAAAACAAACAGATAAACTTTAACTGTTCTCGAAAATCTTTCAGTACAGCATTATATTTCTGAGTGAGAATCCATACACTAACATTTGCGTGTCTGCCACTGAAAGCACGTTCTGCTAGAGTGTTTCTCTTCTTGACAATGTCTTTCTCTGCAGAACAGTCATCAACAATAAACAAGGTTGGCTGTCCTTCAAATTGCTTGTAAAAATATTGTAGGTAGTCATTCAGTTTTTTCTCAGGGTCGACTAAGTATATGTTGTTGTCAGTCCAAATGAATAAACGGTTGTGATAAGCTTTGTTGTGTTTGATTGTAGGACAAAATATGACAATGTTTTCAAAGTGGTGTATGTATCTTGTTTGTAATAGGTTAAGAACAAATTCAGTTTTCCCACACCCTGTGGCACCAACAAATAAGCCACAGTGTGGGTCAAGGGTCATTAAGCTCCGGTTCATTTTAATACACAATATAATTTTAATATATGTGTCCACTTAGTCTACTGTCTTGTATATTGAGTTGTGCATCATATATCAGGTACAAATATATATTTATGGCTGCAGCAGTTTCAACCTTCTTTTGTATCTGAATTGTTATTCCATCACTACCGTTCTCGACAGTTTGACCTGACCCATGAAGGTAATCATCATCTGTACTACGAAGGTCTAGCCACAGTGCATACTTGTTTGTAAGGTATTGTCCGATCCTAACATCATACAGATGTAGATCTTTGCACGCAATGTTTGCTGGTTTATCTCTAATCCTTCCACCCGCAAAATACTTTGTGATCTCATCGTATTGTTGATAAGGTAACAAACCTGAAGCGTACACTTGATTAGGGCGGCCTTCAATTGTACAGGACAAATGTGTAATCTTAGGATTGTAGAATTTTTCTGAATCCCGTTTATATGGATCTGCTGGTTCAACAAACAACATAAGAATACCTTTCAGTGACCTGGCAGGTGTGTTCAAGTTTATATTCCACATCGGGTCACTCTTGTCTTTTTGCATTGAACTATGTCTAATCACCCTGTCATAATAAATTGGCAGTCTTGACTGATACTGATTTTGAATGAGTCTGGCTAGATCAGTGTGTGTGACAATTTCGTATTCCAAGGAAATGTTAGAGATCTTGTATGTTGCATCTGTGGCAGATGATTTTATAACTTTGGAGTAGTCATTGAAAGTTAGTTCAAAGCTCAGATGGTCATTCAGTGCCCCTTGATAATAAGGCAAATGTGCTGTTAGGATTTCAAACTCGAGTGGAATGTAAAATCTAGTTCCATATGTTTCTGCTATAATAACTTCCTTTGGTACCCCAGTAGTTGTTTTGTCTCCGGCATTGATTCGAAGTTTACCAACATTATCTGGCTGTATGCCTTGATAAATACGATCTTCTTGTTCTTCTCTTGTGAGCCAAAGGTCTTTGTAACAGTAAAATACATCTGAGTCGTCAAGACTAAACACTTCCTGTCCTTCAAGTTTTACTTTAATAGTTCTAACAATTGCTCTACCAAGATTGTTAACTAGTGTTCTGTTCACATCTGCGTCTGATGTTAGTTCAATATTAAATGCTAGGCGTGCAGTGCCAGGAACAATAACGTCACTGGGACCTAGGTTTGGAAACTTGACTGTAAGTGTTTGGTTCTGGTCTATGGTACTTGGATTGTTCGTGATGACGATTGATTGTCTAATGCCCTTAACACCCAGAGGCTCACGTAGTTTTCTGTATGGGTCTAACTTTGATCCGTAAGACTGTGTCATTTTTATTATGCACAATAAAAAATAATAAATTAATAAAACAATGGCAGCGGGAGGATTTAATCATGAAGATTTTGAAATGGATGACATGAATGTCTCAGATACCAGTATCACAGATATGACTGGAATGGTAACTAGTAGTAGTAGTATGCATCATGAACTGTTAAAAGACAAAGTAAACTCATTTTATGACAGTGTTGGAGCACGCCCAGATGTAATAGATCCTAATCAATTTGAATATGATAAAGGGCACTTATTTGTAAATACAGACAGAGGGAAAATATATCTAACACATAAAAATAATCCTTCTAAGTTTAGGGCTTTAAGTACAATTAAAGGTGAAGTCGGTGGTAACTCTGGGTTGGCAAGGTATCTTGGAATTGGAGGGTCTCCTGTCACGCCAAGACTGGCTAGTGTGCTTCATGACACGCAAACAAAGTTGCCAACAGGGCAAGAGATTGAAATGGCACCAGTAACAAGCCTACCAGAAATAGCAAACACAGTGATACAAGAAACCTCATTTACTGAAGGACAAATAAATGACGCTATGAAAACAATAGACGATCCACCTTTGACAATGCGGGAGATTATGGGCTTGGATAAATCATTGCAGACGATAAGAGGTGAGATGGTAAACAATGTTGCCAAACTAGGTGAGCTTGATAAACACATAGAACGTGAAAAAGAGAAACTGGCTACCGCAGACAATGGAAATCTTGACACAGAAATGAAAGAAAGAATACAGCACAGATTAAATGATTTGCAGATAGAAAGATCAGGACGGTTAGAAACAATTAGTATTGGAAGACAAAAACTAAAATCACAGGTCAACAGAATTAGAGAAACTATTCAAAAAATACTTCACGAAGACACTACTCTGGCTGAGAGACTAAAAACACTTTTCAGAGAGCAGGGTATCACTATTGCTAGTTTAATTACAGCTCTTGGATTTATTATTAGTACTGTAGTGTTAGCTGTCTCCGGTGCTGGTGGACCCGGTGGTTCAACACCAGCACCGGCACCACCAACCCCTGGCCCCCCGGCTCCAACAGACCCAAAAGATTTACAGTCATGGGTAAAGAAACAACTGTCTCACATATCAGACTTGCTTAAAAAATTGGCTGTGAAAGCAGTGGATGCTTTGCCTGGCATAATTGGCACTGTTGTCAGTTGGCTGATTAGTACAGCGGCAAAGGCAGTAGGGTTTATGGCAGAACATGTGTGGGTCTTTTTGGTTACAGTAGGAGGGTTGATGGTGGGTTATTTAATGAAACAGATAAAGAAGTAAAACCCCTAATCCTGTTAGACCTATTACCAATGCAGTTCTTTTCGACTCATGTGTGTCAGGGGTTGACTGTACTGGTTGTATGAGTGTCGGTGTGGGGGCTGGGGCCGGGGCCGGGGGTGTTACCGTCTGTAATGATTTTAATGACTGTACATGTGTGGTTGTTGCTCCTAAGTTTACAGATTGATTGAGACCGAGTTTTTGACCAACACCTGCAACAACTATTTCATTATTATAATTTGTTATTGTACCCATTTGGAGTTGAAGGTCAGATGGTAACATGTATAACCCGATGCCAACTACAAAGTCAACTTTTGATCTGGCATATCTGAGTACGTCTTGATAGCGTTGTATGCTTGATGGGAGATCGACTGTTGAATTAATTGAATCTTCAAGATTTGCAAGAAATTGTTTTTGTGCTTCAAATTTACCACTTCCATTCAAAATGTTTGATTTTGTTAGTGATTGTGCTCCTAGTAAACACCAGACATATGTTCTGATTGACTCATTTACGCGCTCGACTCCCGCTTGAGTAAACCCGTCAGATTTATCTAAGACAAATGTGGTCCAGGCGTTAGACTGCTTCTGCTCTATTGATCCTAACCAGACTTGTGATTTTGATGAGAATGAAGTGTACCCAGGGTAGTAATCTTGAGGGTATTGTCTGTGACTCATAGCATAATACAATGTACCCATGCCTTTGTGATCATCAAGTTTTTGTGTGAAGTCATACTTAGTGCTTATGTTAAATTCATTACAAATGCGTTCAAACGCTTTCATATCCATGGGGTTGTTATACCTGTTGAAACTGGATTCAGTGGGCAGTGGTGTATGAAGTTCTGACAAGAATACGATTGATTGATTGTACATTGCTTAACGTCCCGACAGCAACAAGGCTTTCTCAGGACGTGCCTGCACTGCTTGTGAAAAAAAAACAAAAAAAAAACCAGAATATTGAATGTATGTCGCCAGCCGGTCCACTACGTTAAATAAACCTACAACATGGGGCCTAAATAAAGCTAAAACCATTTGGCAACACACATCCAATATCAAGAGCTACAGGCAGTGCAGACAGTAGGGAGAGTTTTAAAAAGGCAAATACAGGTGAATGGACCTCGGGTAGACAGAAACACATGCCCCAGAATAGAGAGAAAAACTCACCCTGTGGGGCTGACCAGGGTGACCCTGGGAACTAAAAAGTACCTAACCCCACCCAAGTCCCCCAGGGCAGACCCGGGTGGGGCCTGACAGAATACGTCTAAGCTGGTAATAAACATGGAAAACGGTAGACAGACCTAATCAGTTTGTTTGAGTGATTCAAGTGGTCTGTAAATGAAACACCACAGCCTGTAGTTGAACACAGTATGGCAAAGTTAAGTTGGTTTTGAAACATCTGTAGTGGACTTGAAGACCACTTTCTTGCAGTAGAGTCATCTGTTATTGGAGGGTTTAGGTAATGGTCAAACGGATTCGGTACTTTGACTTGAAATAGATCTTGTTCAGACACAGCTATGTCGAGTTGATTTAGTTGAATTATTTTCTGTTCATAAGTAGGTGCGACATTATATTTGGCATTCACATTAAATTGAAATGCGTTTGTAGTGGTAATGGTTGGTGATTTAAATTCCATGCTTCTTTTTTATGAGATAATAAAAATGTTTATTACCTTAACAAATCTTGACACAAGCAAACCAGTGTGGTTAACTAATGGGATTGATAATGGTGATGGTAGCAAGGCTGTTGCTATCCATGAAATGTTCTATACAGTAAAATGGTTTAATGTAACAGATGATATATATAATAAAGTAATTTTTGATGGTAAGACTGAAGCTATACCACCTGGGTATTATGACTTTTGTACTATAGCTGAATGGTTTCAAAGTAAATTTAAAATTAAAGCAACTTTAAATCCAGCTAACCTACTTGTTACATTAGAATTTCTGAAACAAGATTGGTTAAAAATTTCAGATAGATTTGCATATTTACTTGGATTTTATATTGACGAAGATTGGTATAGAACAGATGATTTAGATGAAGCTATGTTTGGTATTATAACAATGAAGACCAAAAAACTTAAAATAACTGGTAAACGCCCTGTCAATTTGTCAGTACACACAGTGCTAAATGTTTATTTGAAAGAACTAAACACATCTGAGAATGTTCACAATGGAAAGCCTTCCACTTTGTTGAGATGCTTACCTACTGGAACTGCTCCGTATTGTGAAAGTGTAGTTGTTAGATTTCCTAATTTGCAGTTTAAGAAATTAGGTTCTAGTTTCTTTGAGTCACTGAGTATATCTGTAACTAATCAGGATGACAAACCAGTTCTTATGCATGATTTTAGTGTAGTGTTAGAAGTTAAATAATTTTATTTTTGTTTATAAAAATGAGTGGTCTTGGTCCAAAGCGAACAATCATAGCAGTTGCATGTCCAGTAACAGAATTGAAAGATTTGGCAGACGTACAGGATTTTGAGAAGGAGGGGGATGTTGGAGAAATATATGGTTTTGAACTTGATTTAAATGGCATGTACAAGAGGAAAGTAATTGTTGACATGAAAGACGGTGAAAAACAGATTCCTAAACTTGGTCAGCTTCGTGATGTTACTGTACCTACTCCACCTGTAAATAATGTGCCTTACAACTTAATACATGTGGGTAGTAAGTGGGTGGTTTCACCTGTACCTGTTCCACCACCCACAATTGACTGGGACATAAAGATTGAATTTATTAGTCCTTATGTATACACTGATGACGAAGGCGCCTTAGTGTTTAGGAAGGTTGTTAACTCAGGGCCGCTTATTGTAAGTCTTGTTCCAAGCTTTGCCCCAGACGACAATAGCAGAGAAAAACTGAAAGTTGAAAATTATGAGAGACGGAGATATCTTCTTACGCACAGGAAGGGTAGGTCTGATGCAAAGGTTGTGTTTATGCCAGCAAACTTTACCATCACAAGAGAAGCGACAATAGTATTTGAAATTATCATGAGATCAGTAACTACTGCTAAAGAGGCTCAAATTGCACAAGGAATTAAACTTACATGGAATGAAACAGTAACAGAATCATCAAAGGTCTTTATTGCTATTACAAAAAATAATGATGTTATTAATGTTTCGAGCAGTGTTCCAGCTGTCAAGGTGGTGGTAGACAAAGCAACTTTTGTTCGTCTAAGTTACATAAACCTTGAACACATTGATCTTGTTGCATTTTATTATGCTAACAAATTGTATACTTTTGAAGAGTTGCAAAATGTAATTGCTGATTAAATAAAAAAAAAATATTTGTCAATAAAAAAAAAATGGTAAACTTCTATCCACAACTACCGACGCTTGAGCCGACTGAAACAAATGTGATGACTAAAACAACGCTTGCGCCTGATCCACAGGTAACAGCTGTGCCAATTGCTTCAGATAAAACATTACAGGCAGACGCATTCAGATTAATAAATATTACAGAAGCTTTAAAATATTTGGAAAGTGAAGAGGCGAAATACTCACGGTGCAAAAGGAGGTATAAGTCAGTATTTAATTCTGTTCAAAACACTTCTATGGCTATTGGTGCAGTTTCAGCTTCATGTTCTGTAGGGGGTATAGTTCTGTTCGCCACAGGAATTGGAAGTTTGGCTGGAATAGCAATTGAGGGTGTTAGCATTGCTACATGCCTGGCTTGTTTTGGTTTGGAAGCCTTGAACAAGAGGTTTCACACGAAATTACAGAAACATGAAGCATTGAGTACGCTTGCTGGTGCAAAGCTGAGCAGTATGAAACTTATTATCAGTAAGGCATTGAATGATAATTTTATTGATGATGAAGAATTTAAGCGGGTCCAGGATGATTTAAATAACTACAAGAAACAAAAATCTGAAATACAGAATAAGATGCGTAGTCAGTCTCCCGTGAATGTTGAAGAACTAAAGGCTAGTTTTTTAGCAGAGGGAAAAAGGATCGGTGTTCAGGAAACCACAGAAAAACTACACAATCTTTTAAACAAATAAAAATCAGATTTGGTAATCGTTTATTAATGTCATACACTTCACAGAAAAATGCCATGCCACTTACACCACTTGTACCTGATTATTTAACCCCATCTGCACCACCACCTGAGTATTACTGAGAAAAAAAAGTTTTTTTTATTGTCCTTGTATCTTGACAAATCTGTCTCAGTGTCTTATGACTTAAGTCAAGTTGTTGTAAGAACTTAGGGTAAGTACTTGTAAGAACTTAGGGTGAGTACTTGTAAGAACTTAGGGTAAGTAAATAATAAGTTCTTATGGCAACACACTTAAAGGTTACCTCTGCAGGTTCCTAAAAGTTAGTTGCAACTTGTTAATAAGTATTAAGTTTCACTTGGCATCACTTGATCAGGTAAATGATTAGGTATTGACAGAGACAATAGTTATAGAGAAAGATAATAGGAGACCCATAAGATAATCAGATCAATAAGGCCGCATCAGTCATACTCATCACTTTTTAAAAATCAAAGGGTTGATTCAGAATTAACGGGGGTAAAATTGGGGTCAAAATTTTGATATTAAAAAATGATGTAAATTAATGACTGATGCGGCTCTATTGAATTCATTGTCTTACGGGTCTCCTATTATCTTTCTCTTCCTTATACCTTGAAGCAATGTCGACGACAGTTAATGCGTACTTGTATCGTTTCTTTCTTATTGTGTCATGTGGAAGAAACAGGAGGTCCATTTGATGTGTGTCATTTGGTGTAGTGTTTTCAAAATGAGGTCTTGTTATCTTTCTTGGAGCAGGGAGATATATCTGCCAAATTGCCTGTTTTTGTAGCCATTGTTTTATTTGATTGAGTGATACATCTCCGCCCACAGCGGCATGTAATTTTTGAATAGCTGTTTGTCCTTTCCAATATCCGATTGGGGAATAATATATTTTTGACAGTTTATTGTCGACGTTCATTTCTTATAGCAATATAAAGACTAGTACAAAATACAAATGTCATTCCCACTAGAACAAAGATTATCTCTCCGTTTCTTTGTTCTGTACTCGGTTTGTAATAGTCACTTAGTTTTGGTTTTGGGACAGACATATCATTACCTGTGACAAGAAAATACTCATGGATTGCTTCATCGGTATTTGAAAATGTATGTTGTGCATGACCTTCAAGCCTCAGTTTTTCATCGATGAAATCAAGTTTCTCAATTCTATTCTTTTCATATTCTTGTTGAGCTTGAGCGAGTTTCTCAGATGCCTCATTGTGGCGCTTCATTTCTTCTGCAGATTCTTCTCTGCCTACTTTTGAAAAGAGATAATTTGAGCCGCTGAATGCCAGGGCGTTGACCATCGCGCCTCCAATCATAATAGCTATCGTCGCCATATTTTTATTTACATAGAAACATTTTCGGGAATAATTCTTTGCTTAACAAAAAAGTATTTCGTCGCAATTGACGCTGTAACAATTGTTATTAGTTTAACTGAATCTTCAATGTCTAATCTACTGAGGTCTGCTGATTTCATTTTGAGTAGACTTTTTCCATGCATAGAATAAGCTACTGCTAGTCCGCTGATTACGGCAGAGTGATAAACAAGGTTTATTAAGTTTTTTGTGTCACTCATTTTCTAATACAATAAAAATTAAAATAAATAAATTTATTAGTGCATGATAAATGGGTCGACAACTTTGGGTATTGTTGGTAATGTGGAGACTTCTGTTTTTGATGATGGAGTGTTTAATTTTTTGGACACTGTTCGAGTGTGCGGCTTGTATTTTTTGTATAATTGGTAACCTACGTAACCAAATCCGACAACAAATGCGGCAACTACATATTTTGCTGTTTCAGAATTAGACTGTGTTGAAGGTCTTTCACTTTGATGTGGGTGTGACAGGGGTATTGGGAGCCCTGTCAGTTCTGACGGTGTTGACGGCGGGTCACTTACATGAGCCTTTTCTGTTAGCGCCTGTAGCTGTAACTTTTTCTGCTTGTTCCAATCAGCTAAACGTTTACCAGCCTGAACCCTTCCTGGGTTTTTAATTTTTGTCACTGTGTGAATCGGGAGTCTGGACAGGGTTGGAGACTGGGTTCATCTGTTGGGTCGTTTGGGGGGTCGTTTGTTGGTCGTCCATTTTGTTCAGCAAAAAAATTTAATTTTGTAAAATCGATAGGGCTGCTCGTTACGATTAATGTTACCAGAGGAGCAAGCAAATTACCAAACCTATAGAATAAAAGGCAAGCTAATTTACCAATTGCACTCGTTACAATGGGGCTACTCTCGAGGTCATTTGTGAGATTTTCAATGTCAACAGGAAGGGCATAACTCACAACTTTTGAATATAATTAGACAATTGATTTGCTCAAATCACGGGTCATTAGTGAAGCCATGTGTTGATCATATTTAGAATGAAGTTTAAATAAATCATCAGCCGTGAGGGATTGTATATCTTCAGTTGAATATTGCTTTCCGAGATAAGCTTTGGAATGACCAGAAACCACTACGATAAAAGTCGTTCCCGCTTCAAATCTAAGTCTATGTTTTCTAAAGCGCTGATATCTCCCAATAATAATATTTCATTCGAATCCATTTTATAATGCAATTAAAAAAAAACACTTTATAAACACATCTGTTCCTTTGTCAGTAAACCAGTCATGAGTATTTAAGCCCCACATGTAGAACCGTTTTGTAAATGACTGCTCTCTTTTTGAAAAGTAATATGTCCCCTTGTTGATCTTTGACACAACTTAGTGATTTGTAAAGGCTGTAGCTGTGAAAGGCCTTTGACGGCTGAGAGCTTTTCAAAAGCACAGTCCCGTTGCGGCTTGTATCTGAATTGAAAAGGAATGAAATGTGTCCCCTCTATTGAATAGCGGTGTGAGGCGTTCACAAAAGGCGATCAACCGTGACATCAGCTGTCAGATTAGACTCAGGCTTACGGTAAATTGTACTGACATGTGTGTGTGTAAGTAAGTGTGTTTGTGTGTGCGTCTGTTTGTTTGTGTGTTTATGTGTGTGTCTGTTGTGTATGCATGTTTGTTTGTGTGTGTGTTATGTTTGTTTGTGTGCCTGTCTGTTTGTGTGTGTGTGTGTGAGATATTACTTGTTAGTTCTTATCAAACTGTTTTCCAGCTGCCTGTTTATAGTGCAGAGTATGACCACCGTTTGATTTCTCGGGAACCAGTCATGAGTATATATTAAGTCAACTTCAAAACATGCTGTTCTCTTGAGTGTATGACACCTCTCAGTAATAGCCTTAGAGCCCGCTTATTCATAAAAATGTCCCCTCTCGCATGAATAGCGGTGTGCCACTGTGCGGCGCGTGGCAACGATTAGACAACACAGGTGGCTTACAAAATGACATGCGTCATAGAGTAAGACCCCTGTAACTTACTCGCTGAGAGTAGGCTGATTTAAATGTATAAGTTTCACATGAGCGGAGTCTATGTCTGTGTTGACAAAGCGGGTCTCTCTCTCTCTTTCTGTGAGGAGCTCATAGGGGGATTGGCTGTTAACTTCTTAATGCGACAGTGTTGTCATTTATCCAAACCTATTAACATGTTCTGAGGTCAAATTTCTGATAAATAGACTATGAGGGAGCACTTAAGCATATCTCGGGGTCAATCTTTTAATTTAATGCATACGAGGTAGTGCTTGTACATATTTAAGGGTGACTGTGCAAAACGTTTTCAGCTCTGAAGAATTCTGTCAATATCATTGCGACGTGGTAAATATCTTTTATTCGCTTTACATTTATTACTTCAGTGTAGGCGGGCCGCGTTCTAGTCATGCACAGATAAAAGCCAGTCCCAGTCAGAGTGCTAGCAACGGGCTGTGTGTACATACATAGTAACATTGCGGTAGCGGTCATATGAGCTAATTAAGAGAGAGAGAGAAAGAAAGAAAGAGGTTTGAAGTATTATTAACACAATGACTGAGTTAACCCCTTAATTATTAATATGTGGTGGTACATAAAATTGTGGTTGTTAAAAAGCAATGATTTAGGGGGTAACTTCTGATGGTATTTACTCTGTGTGGGGTACGTGGGTAATGAAGGTTCTAAAAGTTATAATTAAGGGGGTTAACTCAGCCATTATGATAATGAAGCTTCAGTCCACTCATTATTTCTATCTCTATTCACAGACTGTGAATTTCTTTATTTTGCCCTTTTTGAGAGTCTATAGACATTACTTTTAAAAACTCGTGTGACATTTTAGCCTGACATATTTTTAAGATATCTTGTCTTAAGACCTTGCTTTTAGTCTGGCTGACCAGACTTTTACCGATCCCGCCGTGAGATGGCCTTAGTCGCCTGCTCGGCGTAAAACCCAAATAACTAACTAACTAATCTAATGTAGGTAAAACTTTACAACATTATAGCGAAAATACGCGTCACAACAAAAATCGATCGCAATTTTCCATGCAAAAGAAAATGAATCCTACTAAAAAGGTACATAATTCTTATACAAAATAACTTGAATGAATATCAGATCTTTCCTATGGTCAACACACACATACTCTCAAAAGAATAACACAACCACAAACGTAACACAGAGCAACAAAATGAATGGATCTCCTGAAAAGCAACTTTTTTTTTATACCCATCAAATGTTTTAGAAAAGCTACAAAGGCACATACATAGGCGCATGTATGCACTAGGTTCTCATATGCCCATTCAGTCTGCTGTGGCTTATCAGAATGTCAGTTGAGAGCCAGCCCTAGGGTGGGTGAGAGAGGGAGACAGTGAGAGGGAGAGAGAGTCTCATTTTCTGTTGTCTCAGAAAGAGATGTGGATACAGCTTAGGAGACAGTACAACTTTTGTTGCCGGCCAATAGTAAGTCTGTCAAATGCATGTCACTGATGGCACGTCCATCACCGAGTAACAACATGGCACCTGGGCTTTATCAGAGTGTGGGGCAGTTGTTGAGGTGGCAAGCCAGTGGTCGGTGACCTGTCATTCGTGACTGCTTAACCCTACCATAAATTGCAGATATTTTTGCGTTTTTTTGCGCCAAAATGTTACCCATTGACTGTGTTCAGAAGGGTTACTATAAAACCGAGGTACTTTATATTGCTGAACATTGTCCGCGCAAAGCAAATGAAGTCGTAAATAGTAGATGGCCATATTACTGAGTGAACACCCAAATCTGGTTCTACTGCAAAACGCTGGCTCAGAGCATCAAATGTGAAAGGGTTTGTGTTGGCTGTGCTGAAAGGAGTGCATGTTAACCCTGGCCAGAGCCTCAGTTTTTTTGGGGGGGCTCTGAAACCTAGGCTTCGATTCCATTCATTTAAAATCACACAAACTTACCAGACGATATGGTGGTGATACATAAGATATTCTGGATCCCTACGCCAATGGAAAGTCCAAGTCTTTCACCATATATCTGATGGCGCACAGAACTTTAGTAGATCCGTTTCTTGGGGGTGATTCATGTTCATTGTTAGACAAAAAAATCTCTGTTTTGAGCACGTGATGTTTTTATCTCAACTGCAGACTGCCAAGGGCAAAAATAATAACTGGTTGTACTGAATCGCTTATCATTTTCCTATTTCTCCCCAAAGAGAACCTCCATCAGGAGTACAATGTTTTCAAAGAATTGTAGACTACAAGAATGTGACCAAAACGAAATCCATCATCTCCATGAATCACAGATTTTCATATGCCTCTGTAAAGTGCAGGGGCTCATAGGATCTCCATGTCTCACCGGCTCTATGTTTTGTTCATGCTTGATTACCTGCCGTGAATAGGTGTAGGGGACTATGTGTCGCCAATCACTGCAAATCTGGCCTAATTTTAAGATTTTCATCCTGAGCATTTGTATAGAATTGCACCATTCAGAATCAGGACTGCGACTCGATGCACTCTGTGATGTAAAGTGTGACACATTACTCTCCAGTTTCCTGCATCAACCACCTTGTCGTGAAACAAAGCACGTAGCCTTGGCTCAAATGCCGGTGGGAATCACAAGTTGTATATGTACTCTATACACAGTCTGCTCAGACTGAGATCTGTAGTGTGGCTACACAACTACACAGAAACCAATACAGATGGTGTACCCTGACACGAAAAGCGATTAAAAAATAAATCCATGTGTCCACATGGAGTAACCAAGCATACAAAACATTCTACATAAAAATAACAAAATATAAATAAATTAAGCAAGCAAGTCATAAATTCTTATGAGCCCCCTCACCCTGTGGGAGCATTTAAACATCTATGCCTCTGGCAAGATATTAGGCGATTCGATGCAGGGGTTTTCCACGTGGTGTCGGCTCATGTAGAAAAGTAGGTTATGTTAACATAAATACACCTCCACTGTTTTTTCTTATTTTTCTTGTAAACTCTGCGACTTTTAAAAACTTGTGTGTACCAGATTTTTTTACCATGCAGTGGTCGAATATTTAGGGTGCGATTTGGTAGAAAATTTACAAGTTTTGCTGAAAAATCATCAAAACAGCTTGTGGTCGAATTAGGGGGGCAATGAATAATTAAGGTAATAATGGTTGGGAGCATTTTTTGTTCCTTCCTTTCGTCTTTTTCTGTCGTTTAGCACTGCATCATGACCCCTACAGGTTTTTAACATAGTAGGGACTCCAAGCGCGGTGCCTTGGTTTGCGCTTGGTATATAAGCTAGGTGCATGTACATTCTCTCACTCAGACATCAGGCAATATGTGTAGCTTACTTTGGATGTGCTGAGAACACCAAAGGGGCGCGATGGGCGGCCTGACAAGCCAAGTTTTGAGTTGACGCCCAGATTGCAGTAAGCTTTTGTAAGCTCCTTGGGTGACCATATCTGGATGGGCTCCACCTGGTGAGGGGTCTGAGTCTGGATTCCGTAGGTGGCCAACAGCTGCTGGAGACGCACAGACTCTGCAATCAGGACCACCTGGATTACAAGATCTGGTGCCGTTCCCTGCAACAAAGGAAAGCAATACATCACTATTTGTTCTAAATCATAACAAGCCGAAGAACTACTATAGCAGAGGTAACCATAGTCTATTCAGCCCTGACACACTACAACAAAAATAATATGAATAGACTATGAGAGGTTCCTGTCCTTAATGATATTTGGTCTTAACATATCGGTAGTCAACTTGGGAATTCTGAAGGGAATGGCTATACATGTGTGTTACATACTTCTGCACAGGTTGTGTTAGATACCAGTCACTGCCCCATCCCTGCCAGCTAAGAAACAAATCGACCCCGAAATAACGGGAGCAACTTTCAGTTGCAGGATGGGGCACTGTTGAATATCAGACACCATCCGTTGTTATATCTGTCTTTTATGACACCGTAGAACCTTTTCCCCTTTCATTTGATTCTGGTTTGTGTGGGATGCTGAAGAGGTTATGACAGAGCTTACAAATCACCCAAGAGTGAAGGTCTGACCAAAAATGAGCATTACCTACTGGTAGTAACTGCTAAAACTATGACATACCGGTAATCCTTCATGAGACAGCAACAATAGGATGGAAGATGCCACAATACCATAAACTGCACCAATGCAGATATGACTGAATACAACAAAGTTCCTCAGTGCAGGTGCTTTGTCACTTAAGCTGAATTGCTGTACTTCACCCGATACCCAGGTGAAAACCACTACTGATGCCATTGCTGTGGTTGTTGCACTTTTCCAGTTTCAGGGTAGGTTCAACTGGACTTCAATCGAAGAACTGGTGTGGTGGCTATTATTGCACTAATATGAGGGAGAAAAACTTAATCATGTGACATGGATTGTTGCAGAATTTCCAAATCCCTATCAGACACTGGCATAGATGCTCATGTGCTTTCTTCAGCAGGACCTCAATAGAACTTTGGCTACAAAATCACATGGGGATCTGTGCCATGTACAGTTTGCATCTTTACATTAAAATATATGCCTTAGCATCATGTTTTGAAAAGGAAATTTCTTCCAATAAAAGACATAGATCCTCAAGTGCCTACTTGTATGCAGGTGGCCATAAGTCACGTCTGAATATGGCGATGTCTGAAGTGGTTATAGGTTATGAAGATCTACATAAGAATAGATCCTCATGAGCTAGCTCACACTGGTTGTCTCCCTAGATTGCTGTGCAGCGAATCGTGGGAGACAACCAGTGTGGAGATAGAGGTTTGGTTTGGCAAGTATGAGTCTGTCAGGATGCATGCAGTGGCGGCACATGAGAATTTGTGCCTCTCTCAGATGATTGTGCTTAACTCCTACTTACTACATGCTTGTCTTGTGACAAGGGGTGGTTGAGGGGGTGGTGGTGGGATGGGTTTTGATTGATTGTACATTGCTTAACGTCCCGACAGCAACAAGGCTTTCTCAGGACGTGCCTGCACTGCTTGTGAAAAAAAAAATAAATAAACAGAACATTGAATGTATGTCGCCAGCCGGTCAAATACATTAAATAAACCTAACACATGGGGCCTAAATAAAGCTAAGACCATTTAGCAACACACATTCAATATCAAGAGCTACAGGCAGTGCAGACAGTAGGGAGAGTTTTAAAAAGGCAAATACAGGTGAATGGACAAAGGGTAGACAGAAACACATGCCCCAGAATAGAGAGAAAAACCCACCCTGTGGGGCTGACCAGGGTGACCCTGGGAACTAAAAAATACCTAACCCCACCCAAGTCCCCCAGGGCAGACCCGGGTGGGGATGTGGTGGGATGGGGGGGGTGGGGGGGTTGTGTGGGGTGTGAAGCTCATGAGGATCTATGTCTCTTGCAGATATTCAGAGTTTTGTTTATACTTATGTGCTACAGATGGGTTACCCACTGTGCCATAGGCACACAGTCGATGACGATCCCTATCATCAAAGTTTGATAGTGAATAACAATAAGAAACCCCCCTCCGAAAAGAAACAAAACAAGAAAGGCAAAGCCATTATGGCTCATGTGCATGACCGATTTACATATGTGTGACCTCGGTGACAAGGGCTGGCTTCTGCAGCAGCAAAATCCATGTTTTCTGAAAATGTAAACATTTTTCACACATCTGTCAACCCCCGTGACCCTTGACCTTTGTGATGAGTCGATTAAATTAGTATGCCTAGGAAGGTCTTATAATCAGCTATCTTTGTACCAAATTTGGTTGAAAAATTTGCCAACATTTGGGAATACCTACAATTTTATAAAAAATCAGCATTTTACACACATTTGCCAGCCTCTTGTGACCCTTGACCTTTCCAAGAGGTCATCCAAATTAGTATGCATAGATAGGTCTTACCATCAGGTATCTCTGTACCAAATTTGGGTTTTAAGTTTGTCAAAATATGGCCATTTTAGACCCATTTCTTGAGCTCTCGTGACCCTTGACCTTTCTGAGGGATCAACCAAATTAGTGTGCATAGAAAGGTCTTCCCATCGGGTATCTCTGTAGCAAGTTTGGGTTTAAAGTTGTGAATAGTATTTGGGAAAAAACATCTTTTGTCAACATATGGCTATTTCGGACCCATTTCCTGAGCCCTTGTGACCCTTGACCTTTCTGAGGGGTCATCCAGATTAATATGCATAGATATGTCTTACCATCAGGTATCTCTGTACCAAGTTTGGTTTTGAATAGTATTTGAGAAAAAAAAACCTCTTTTGTCAAAATATGGCTATTTTTCACCTATTTCCTGAGCTCTTGTGACCCTTGACGTTTCCGACGGATCAACCAAATTAGTACGTATAGAAAGGTCTTACCATCAGTGTTATCTTTGTACCAAGTTTGGGTTTGAAGTTGTGAATAGTATTTGAGAAAAAATAAATTATGTCAAAATATAGCTATTTTTGAATTGTTTCCTGATCCCCTATGACCTTGACCTTTGTGAGAGGTCACTCAAATTGGTATGTTTAGAAAGGTCTTACCACAAAGTGTCCTTGGGCCAAGTTTGAAGAATGTGCCTTGAATTGTCTCTGAGAAAATGCCAACGTTAAAGTTTACCACGAACGACAGATGACGGACAACCACTGGCTCAAAACATACTCACTTTTGCTTCGCACGTGAGCCCAAAAACAACAAAAAACAAACCCACACATACAAAAAAAAAAACCCACTGAATCTGAAAGGTCAGTCTTGTGCAAATAGTAATACATGTTTGAGCAAGAACATATGGGAAAAAATGTATTTTGTGACGTCAAATTCCTGAATGCAGGTTTTTCAAATAAAATGACGCCTTAAAAATCTTGTCTACAAAGTGTAGTTTCATCATCACTTACTCAAATCTGCACATTTTAAAACTTGCAAGAACCAACTAATGCTGAATCTCTTCCTCATGACAAGACTAAAGCAGCAATTATCAATGAGTAATCCAAAATCTTCAAATGTTTTATCATCAAAAAAGTTAAAGTAGAATATTAAAAAGTCACAGTGGCGCACAATTTCTGACTGTGCTTAACTGATAGTCCACCATAAAGGTAACATTTTTCTACTTTGTGCATAGCATCGTGACACAGATTCAGTGTGTTTTACAGAGTTTTAGACTTACAGATTTGCACAATACAATACAAAGGAAGCTGTGAGTTTGTTGTATGGCAACATGGGGGGAGATATGAACTTGCAAAGAATGGACGCTCACAGATTCTGTTGTTTTTGTTTTGACTCATGCCATTACATACAAACTAAAACCCTTCTGAGATATAAGGAAAGGATCTGCATGAACTAGTAAAGTCTTTGAGATCAGAGTGCCTCCAAGTAATGTTGGAGACATTCTTTGTGTTTTTCCTCATGATATGCCTCATCTTCTGGAGGCAGCCAATGTGGCATAGGGCGTGGCTTAAATTATGTGTCGGGTTCCAACTAGGCATGGGCCCAATTTTGGACAGTGACATATAATGCTCACAAACAGTACGCAACTTAAAATATCGAATTGAATTACTAAAAATTCTCTACAATGGTAAAATGATGGTTATGTCACACCCCTGCCTCAAATTTTCACAACACTAGGACATATAGTGATCACAAAAAGTAGGGGACATTATGGCACTGAACCATGTGTTGGCCTACTATAAGGGTTACATTGTGGTGCTGTAGTATAATGAAGATGATTATCAGACTTGATGCACCAATGGAGAGGAGGTCTGATGGTCAGTTCAGGGGACTATAATACCACGATGCACAAAATGCAAAAAAAAAAAAAAATTGAGCTATGGTAGCTTACTTAGGAAAGCAACCCATATCTTATGTGTTTTGCATGATACTAGCTCTTTAACCATCTGAGTAACTGACTCTAACTTACAGTGTCCAGGCAAGGGATGGAAATGTAAAAAATTAGAAAAATTAAGAAACTTGAAGAAAATGAAAAAAAAAGGTTTACATTTATGGTATTCCCAAAAACTTCAAGAAACTCCAAAAAGTTAATTAAAACAAACAAGTAAATACTTTCTTGACAGACAAACAAAGCAAATAAACATGACTGCCACAGCCGTAACTTGAAGGTAGAAACAAGACTGCTGGTCAACACAGTTGTTTTTTATATAAAGGCTTATCATGTCCAGACAGCAACAAGACTTTCTCAGGACGAGCCTGCACTGCTTGTGAAAAAAAACAAAAACAAAAACAAACCACCAGAATATTGAATGTATGTTGCCAGCCAGTCTAATACGCTAAAAAAAAACAACAACCTAAGACCATTTAGCAACACACATCCAATATCAAGAGCTACATTCAGTGCAGACTGTAGGGAGATTAAAAAAAAGAAAAAGAAAATACAGGTGAATGGACCAAGGGCAGACAGAAACACATGCCCCAGAATAGAGAGGAAAACCCACCCTGTGGGGCTGACCAGGGTGACTGGTATGCAAAGTGAAACCAGTATATCCCCCTGTAACATGGAAGGGTAAGGGGATGGTGGAGGGGGGGGGGGGTGGTGGTGGGGGTGGTGGTGGTGGTGGTGGTGGTGGGGGGGAGGTGGGGTGGGGGGTGGGGAGGAGTTTTACAAAGATAAATGACAAACTCAAACTATTCAATGTGAGAACAATCAATCAACCAAATCAGAACACAAAATGAACACTCACAAACCAGATAGGTGAGGCTAGCGCTGGCAGAATTGTACTCAAAACAAAGGGAATCACAGCGCTGGACAGAAAAACAGTTAGATCCCCTGCCCCCGCCTATCAGGCATCCAATCGCCAGCCCACAGAGAAATACGCAGGTATAGAACAAGACGATCATTTCCATCATCAAATGATGGAAATGAGGATGGAAATTAACGTCTTGTTCTATACCTGCGTATTTCTCTGTGGGCTGGCGATTGGGTGCCTGATAGGCGGAGGCAGGGGATCTAACTGTTTGTCTGTCCAGCGCTGTGATTCCCCTTGGTTTGAGTACAAAATGAACAAGTATGGCAAAACAATTCTTGCTCAAGTGCATGAGCGATCCACATAAATTTTCTAACCACCTGCGACCTGTACCTTTCCCCACAGGTCTCGCAAAGGTCGCAATCAAGGCACATCAAATCGGACCACAGCACACAATTTTTGTAGGCTTTCAGAAAATTCTAGTGACTGACCTGTTTAGGATACTAAAGCAAACATATACATTTTTAAAAGCCAAAATTTTGATCTTCTAAATAAAAAACAACAACAATAAGAGAACAAAATATATCCTATCTGTGAAAACAGCATGTCAGTAACCTCACCAAATTGTGAAAAAAAAACAACGTTCTCTTTGTTCATGGTGCACTTGATACGGACCACTTCTTCTGGTCAGTATGAGACAATTATTCAAGAAATGTCATTCCGAGTCTGAATGTATGTTCCAAATACACATATGTCTGTAGATTTGTCAGAAATTATTCAGACTGCAACTTTCTTGTGAAAAAAATACTATTGCTTTTCTTGCTGTGTATGGCTATTTTGAAAATACTGCAGAGAGAGAGAGATAATGAGATTTCTAGAGACAATTTTCATTGTCTTAAGTTGATGACCTTAATTGGCTAATTAAGGTCATTAATGAACAAAGTTTGTTGCTCTAAAAAAACACCAGTCATCATGTAGTGCACTTAGTAAAATAAACTTAAAGACATTTCAAACCAAAACCCATGCCTATCTCAACGCTAACTATTGCTGTCGGAAGGTTAAGCAATGTACAAACAATTGAAACATCTCCTGAGAATCTCTTACAATTATTATACCCCATTTAATGTCTCTTAACCCCTTGCACCTCTTACATAACAGTCTTTCATTCTGTAAGTACTTATAGGTAAGTTAAATTAAGAACTTGTAAGTAATTTAACTTAAGGCCCCGCCACACATGCCCGATTTTGAGGCCGATTCTCGATCAGTTTCGAATCGGAGTGTGATCGGACAAGACTACAAAAACATGTGCACTGGCACACATTCCCTGACTTTTTTTTAGCTGACTGTTTTGAATCGAAGATCAAGGTCGTACCTGTTCAGCGAAATGGCTGCTAGTTTTAACAGTGATGATGATGTGCTTGCATTATCAGCAGTTTTGGATCATATTCAGGAAGACTGAGGCAGGCGAAACATCGGCAACGAAGGTGGTACTGATCTTCCACCATTTTCAAACTGAAACGACATGCTTTGCGAGACGCGCTCTGACTGGTTAAAGCTTACAATCGGGGCCGATTCGGATCGGAAAAATAGCAGGTTTTTAACACCTGATTCCCAGCTGATTGGGATCGGATCAGATATATGACATCATCTGATCGCAATCGGGTCGGAATTGGCTTCAAAATTAGGGCACAACTGGCATGTGTGGCGGGACCTTTAGGTACTTACAAGTTTTTTGACAAAAGTCATCTACTTACTTGGACAGAGTTAACAGGTTACTTAGACAGGATAATACCTTTTTTTTCTAAATGGTGAAAATCAGATGCCTGTATTGATTTACAAACGGGTGGCCACAGGGTGCATTTCTTTTCAAAAGGTGAGTCTAGTTTTGCTCTAATTTAAGTCTTGCATGGGAATAGCTGTTTTTCCCCCTTTGCAAAAGGTAACACCTTTTCAATACAGATAAACCATCTTTCTTAAGTCAGGCCTCTCTCTGTGAGTTAGACTGACGAGGCTTGTCTGTTAATTTCTCAACACCTTCTAAAAGCGTCACCCTACAGTATACTGTCAGTCTTTTTGAGAAAATGTAGTTAAGCAGGATGGCCTGTGTGTTTCTTGTAAAATGTGTTTCGCTAGCGAGGATTAAAGTTTTAAGTTAGTTAGTTATTTGGGTTTAACGCCGAGCAGGCAACTAAGGCCATCTCACGGCAGAAAGGGTAAAAATCTGGCCAGCCAGAGTAAAAGAAAGGTCTTAAGACATGATGTAAATATACCTTAAAAATATGTCAGGCTAAAATGTCGCCACAGGTCTTTAAAGAAAACATCGACAGACTCTCAAAAAGGTAAAAATAATAGAAACATCATAGTCTATAAACGCTCAAATCTTATTAAAAATATGGCACTCTCTCAGAAAACTGAAGATCTTGTCCGGGGGCACATCCCGGAACAAAACCTTCAAGGAGTCTGCTGTGAAATGTTTATACCTTGTGTCGATTAGATCAGCACAAGACAGCAAAAAGTGTCGAACAGAGTACTGCTCGTCGCACGCATAATACCATGGACGCTCCTCCTGTTTTAGTAAATAAGAGTGCGTAACATACGTGTGCCCGATGTGGAGCCGAGCCAGGACAGTCTCCTCACGACGGCTGCCGCAGCAATAAGGTAGACCGTCGGACAACTTAGGAAGGGCTTCATGCAGCTTGTTAGCTTCCTCTTTGTCCCACTCGGACTGCCACTCACGGGCTATGTACGCATTAACCACATGTCTAAAATCACTATAAACAGTCTGTGTGTCAGGGACAGGGTCGTAGCGGGCATCGTTGGCAGCAGAATCTGCGATCCTGTTGCCTTCGATGCCCACATGCCCTGGGACCCAAATAAAAATGATGTCATAATATTTCTTCATCAAGGAAGGTTACAAAGTAAAGTAGGTTATAGCACTGTCAGGGGAGAGAAATGTGCATGATCGACCAGTGATCATAGATCAACTGTGGCCAAAGCACAAAAAAAAAAAAAAAGATAGGAAAGAGAGGGGCGCTAAGAAAGTGACTGAAAGCAATGCATATGGAAGCCCCCCCGAAGGGGGGTGTATCACATATCCACTGTTCCAGACACTCAGTGCATGGAAATTTAAATCTAGGTCCCCCCAAGGGGGGTCCAGATATTTAGCCGGTGTGGACAGCTGTTTCGGTCTTGGCGACCTCTTCAGCACACCATCGGCAATACTGGAGGAGGCAGGAAATTCTGCCTACCTGCAATGACAACCACATTTTACTGTGGTGTCTGCAGGGGCCCAACCAAGAAGTTGGGGTTTGGCAAGAGAAGTCTCTGGTGGGGCGCTTGCCTGCCACCGCAGCACTGAAAGTATACACAAAGGTGTTATTTGAGTTTGGAGCAGCCTCAGCTGCACCAGGACCGTCAACCAGTTTTTTTGGCGTCCGCAAAGGACAGCCCCTTCTCCACACGCACCTGCTGAATCTTGCACTCGGATATCCACCGAGGGCACTTCCTGTCCGAAGCCATATGCCCCCCCTGGCAATTCACACACAGGGGGATGGATGTGCAGGACTCAGCAGAGTGTCCGGCCTTAGTGCAGCGGGCGCACAGAGCCTCTGCCTGGGGGCATGTCTTCTGCCCATGGCCATACTTTGGGCACTTAAAGCACCGGAGGGGGAGAGGGACGTACTTTTCCACTTTTAGGGAGTAGTAACCTCCCCAGGTGGTAGTAGGAGCGGTGGGGGTGCCAAACGTCAGGATGATGGTAGGGAGACGGATCTCCCTACCACCTCGTTTGGAAATGAAGCGCCTGACGTAGGTCACCCCCTGTGACTTAAGGATCCGTACAAGTTCATCTTCAGACAGTTCGGCCAATGATTGATCTTTAATCACTCCTCTAGATGAATTCATCGTTTTGTGGGGAGTGACATCCACTGGAGTGTCTCCGATAGAGGAGAGCCTCAGTAGCCCATTGGGGTGTGCCCGGGTACGGCACTCTACCAGCAAGTCACCAGACCTGAGGCGCTGGGCCTCAGGCCTGCCAACACGGCTCCTGAGGGTCTCCCCTACCAGGAAAGGGTGCAGCTTGGAAACGGGCTTCTCTTTAACTTTGCTGTGGATAATGAGAAAGCGAGGCCAGACGGCCGATGCCTGAGGCGTCGCTTCCTCACAATCGGAGTCGCTATCATTTTCAAGGTCAATGTCAGTGGCTATGTGCCGCTTTGGTGCCAGTTTTGGTTTATTGATATTTTCCATATTATAGTATGATAGATATTCATCCCCTGGGGGTCCCCGCCCGCCACCGAGCCCAACAAGGGAAAGTGCAATTGTCGGCGGGTCTCCAGCCGACGCACAATGGAGACTGCCCGAAAGATATACTCAAGGGGGTAAGCCCGATTGAACCGTTTGAGCCACCGCCTTCTATCACACTGTTGAATGCAGGGGAATACTGGCGTAGAGCACCTAATCAGCAGCAGAGGCTATAGCATGGTGCTCCGTATAACAACCCGCATGTCAACAGGGGGATAGGGCTCGACGTGACAAGAGCCGATTGACTAGGCCGGTACGACTGGCCTCCCGTTTAGGCAGAAGTCAAGGCCAAAGTGGAGTGTTTCAGCCACCAGGATCCTCTTCTCCCCCGACACGGGTCTCCAAGCACGGCAAACACTTGGGATCCAAAGGACCAAAAGCTTACGAGTATTTTTAAGGACCAATCCAACATGGTACTACCTGGGTTAGCACAGCTCCTTAAAAACTGGACCAGTGAAAAAGACTGAACAACATATCTGCTGACATCAAGTCTTAATCCTGGACAAAGACGGCACCCCTCTGCTAGACATGAAGTCCTAATCCTGGACAAAGATGGCACCCCTCTGCTAGCCCACTCAGTCAGAGACTGAGGGGACTACCCATCCACGCCACGTGGAGGCCGGTGCCCAGTGGGCGAAGGGCAGAAAGAGAGTCAGACAGAATCAGGAAGTTCCTTTCTCTAGATCGATAAGCATGCCTAAGTGCCAGCAGAACTGCCTGCAGTTCTGCACTAAATACAGATGAGTGGTCTGGGAGGCAGTGCTTAAATGGGCGTCTAGGATGGCGAGAGGACACTGCGGCCGCAGCCACTCTCCCATCCTCAGACTTTGAACCATCCGTATAGATACGACAATAGTCAGGAAAAATTGAAAGCAGTTCATTGAGGCTCTGTTGGTATATGGCTGGTGGAGTAGAGTCTTTCTTGTGGGCAGTCAAGTCCAGCAAGATGTCAGGAACTGGTAAGAGCCAGGGTGGAGTGATGTGTTGCAGGGATTCCGAAACTCTGTCCAGGTCCAATCTGGCTGCCTGCAGATGAGGTCGGACACAGAAAGAAAGTGGACGGACAGCTCCCGGATGGGTATTGTAAATCTCTGCAAACGATGGTTTAAAAACACAATTATAGGCAGGATTGTCTGGATGGGCCTTCAGTTTCACAACGTAGCTGAGCATGAGGCGGATCCTGAGAGATGGTTCCCCTGCCTCGGCATACAGACTAGGAAATGGAGACGTCCTGAAGGCCCCAAGACATATCCGCAAACCCTGATGGTGAATTGTGTTCAGACGCTGTAGCACATACTTGGAAGCTGAGCCATACACAACAGAGCCGAAATCCAGTTTGGACCGAACAAGGGCCCGGTACAGTCGAAGTAAGACAGTACGGTCCGCACCCCAGTCAGACCGACCAACGACACGAAGAACGTGAGATCCTTCTGACAAGAGGTTCTGAGGTAATTAATATGGTTGCGGAAGGTAAGTCTTTTGTCAAAAATGACCCCCAGAAACTTTGCCTCCTCGGCCACCTTAATTGGCACTCCGGCAATGCTCAGGCTAGGTTCTGGAAAAAATTTCGTCTGGTTAGTAAAATGTACACAGACTGTCTTGGAGGGCGGGAACTTGAATCCATTGAGAGACACCCACCCCTGGATGCGATTAACACACAGCTGCAGGCGCCTCTCAAGGGACGCAAGTCCTCGACCACGTGCGCACAAAGCAAAGTCGTCAACAAACAAAGAGCATTCAGAATCATCCTTGACGGCCTTTACAATGTTATTAATTTTAATACTAAATAAAACAGGAGATAGAATGCTGCCCTGCGGGACACCCATCTCCTGTTCAAAGGAGTCGGAGAGGGTGGAGCCCACACGGACATGGAACAACCGGTTAGTCCAAAAATTGTGAATAAAAACGGTCAGGTGCCCTTTAAAACCCATGTCCAAACAAGTCAGACATTATGCCATACTTCCAGGTAGTGTCATATGCCTTCTCAAGATTGAAGAAAATTGTTGACAAAAGCATCTCGAATAAATGATTCAAAGCGAACTAAATGGTCGGTTGTACTACGAAAGCGCCGGAAACCGCACTGGAGGTCTGTGAGGAGACCCTGTGACTCAAGATGTCACACCAGGCGGGCGTTGACCAGGCGCTCCATAGTTTTACATAAACATGATGTCAAAGCAATAGGCCGGTAGTTGCCCGGGTCGGAAGGATCCTTACCTGGCTTGGGGATCGGTACAACCACAGCCTGGTGCAAAGACGGAGGAAAATGGCCAGTTCTCCAGATATGGTTAAAGGCCTTGAGAAGTACAAGGAGTGACCTCTCAGGCAGATGCGTTAGGAATTGATAGTGGATGGTATCTAGGCCAGCAGCAGAGTCAGTACATTTCTGCAAGGCTTGCTGCAATTCTGATAATGTAAAAGGGGCATTATAGTCTTCTGAGTTATCGGACTTAAAATCACAAATACGAGACTCTCTGGAAGAAGGGTGAATAATGCTCTGTTGAAGAATTATGGGCAATGGTGGAGGCAAGCAAATTGGCCACAGCTTTTTTATCTGTGACCAAGCTGGCACCATCTCTAAGATGGCCGACAGAAGCCGAGCCACCCCTGCCCCTAATTCACCGAACAGCCTTCCAGACTTTCTGGGACGGAGTCCGAGAAGTTAAAGATGAGACGAAGCGTCTCCAGGAAGCACGGCGTTCACGTTTAAAAATGTAACGGGCTTTCGCCCTCTGTCTTTTAAAGGTTAAAATATTCACTGGCGACGGATTACGGAAAGCACGTCGCTGAGCAGATTTGCGCGCTTTTTGGGCCATGCGGCACTCTTCGTTGAACCATGGTACTCTCGGCTTCCGAGGGACTGATGCGGAAGTTCTAGGGATGGTGTCACCTGCTACGTCCAACAAAATAGAAGTAAAACAAGAAACAGGTTCTTCAGGTGACATGACCACCTCCTCTGTAAGACGAGACTGACAGAGGGAGGCGAACAGAGGCCGGTTAGCTTTCTTGAGATTCCAGCGCCCCACCGGCGAATCCTCCCCACAGCTGACCGATGACAGGACTACTGGGAAGTGGTCACTACCACACAGGTCGTCGTGAACCTTCCAGTCAAAGTCCAGCATGAGAGAAGGATCACACACAGTGAGGTCTAGAACAGAACTAGATCCTGAACCTGAGTTAGAGTATGTAGGTGAGCCATCGTTAAAGACACATAGGTTAAGTTGAGAAAAAACATCTTCTAACATCTGACCTCTGCCATCATATTGGTCACTACCCCAAAGGCGAGCGTGATCGTTAAAATCCCCCATGAGAATAAAGGGAGGGGGCAGTTGTTCTACTAAATTAAAAATATCATTACTACAGACCTGCAGGGATAGTGGCAGGTAAATACTGCATATGGTTATGGTCTTCTTCAAGGTAACCTGAGCTGCGACAGCCTGAAGACTGGTGTCGATGCTAACGGGGCTACATAAAATTTGGCTACTAATGAGAAGACCCACTCCACCCGAGCGCCTCTCCGAATCAGAGCCTTTATGTATATAGGGTCAGAAGTCTTCAGGTAAGTCTCCTGAAGAGATATTAATGAGGGGTTATAGCACTTGACTAAAAGACGTAATTCCTCAAAGTTAGCTTGAAAACCACGACAATTCCACTGAAGCAGAGAGCATATGGTTATGTCTTATCTAGGGGTGCGGAGTTTTTCCCCACTTTTCCCTTTGCCTTGGAATTAGTTGAAGAAACAGAGGGGGGTCGGCTCCCGGGCCTCCTCTGGTTCTTAGGAGATGAAGGGGGTGGAGCTGCCGCAGCATCGGCAACAACAACTTCCACTCCCTCCATCCGCTCCTCCAATGCAGCATATTTGTTTTGAAGGGGGACATCAGTGTTCCCCTTCTGGGCCTGTGCGCACAGCGGTCCCATAGATTTCTTAGACTTCTGGTCCTGGGCAGCGTTACTGAGGCTAGAGTTAGCGGCCTTAGAAGGCTGACCAGAGCCAGAAGCCTTTGGCGTTGACAAACTAGCAGGTTTGGGTGGGGGCTGAGGCTTAGGGGCAGCAGAAGGCGGTGCCACCGGACCAGTAGCATCCGCCTTCTTTTCCCTGGCTCCTCGTCACCACCGGAGGAGGGTTACTCTCCAGGGGCGAGAGGATCTGAGGCTCTGCCCCCAACCAAGAAGTTTGGGTTTGACAAGAGAAGTCTTTGGTGGGGCGCTTGCCTGCCACCGCAGCACTGAAGGTATACACAGAAGTGTTGTTTGAGTTTGGCGCAGCCTCAGCTGCACCAGGACCGTCAACCAGTTTTTTGGCGTCCGCAAAGGACAGCCCCTTCTCCACACGCACCTGCTGAATCCTGCCTCGGAGATCCGCCGAGGGCACTTCTTGTCCGAAGCCATATGCGCCCCCTGGCAATTCACACACAGGGGTATGGCTGTGCAGGACTCAGCAGAGTGTCCGGGCTTAGTGCAGCGGGTGCACAGAGCCTCTGCCTGGCGGCATGTCTTCTGCCCATGGCCATACTTTTGGCACTTAAAGCACCGGAGTGGGAGAGGGACGTACTTTTCCACTTTTAGGGAGTAGTAACCTCCCCAGGTGGTAGTAGGAGCGGTGGGGGTGCCAAACGTCAGGATGATGGTAGGGAGACGGATCTCCCTACCACCTCGTTTGGAAATAAAGCGCCTGACGTAGGTCAACCCCTGTGACTTAAGGTTCCGTACAAGTTCATCTTCAGACAGTTCGGCCAATGCTTGATCTTTAATCACTCCTCTAGAAGAATTCATCGTTTTGTGGGGAGTGACATCCACTGGAGTGTCTCCGATAGAGGAGAGCCTCAGTAGCCCATTGGAGTGTGCCCGGGTACGGCACTCTACCAGCAAGTCACCAGACCTGAGGCGCTGGGCCTCAGGCCTGCCAACACGGCTCCTGAGGGTCTCCCCTACCAGGAAAGGGTGCAGCTTGGAAACAGGCTTCTCTTTAACTTTGCTGTAGATAACGAGAAAGCGAGGCCAGACGGCCGATGCCTGAGGCGTCGCTTCCTCACAATCGGAGTCACTATCATTTTCAAGGTCAATGTCAGTGGCTATGTGCCGCTTTGGTGCCAGTTTTGGTTTTTTAGTTTTATCCATTATTATTATAGTAGAGATATTCATCCCCCGGGGGTCCTCGCCCGCCACCGAGCCCAACAAGGGAAAGTGCAACTGTCGGCGGGTCTCCAGCCGACACACAATGGAGACTGCCCGAAAGATATACTCAAGGGGGTAAGCCCGATTGAACCGTTTAAGCCACCGCCTTCTATCACACTGTTGAATGCAGGGGAATACTGGCGTAGAGCACCTAATCAGCAGCAGAGGCTATAGCATGGTGCTCCATATAGCAGCCTCCATGTCAACAATGGGATAGGGCTCAACGTGACAAGAGCCGATTGACTAGGCCGGTACGACTAGCCTCCCGTTTAGGCAGAAGTCAAGGCCAAAGTGGAGTGTTTCAGCCACCAGGATCCTCTTCTCCCCCGACACGGGTCTCCAAGCACGGCAAACACTTGGGATCCAAAGGACCAAAAGTTCAGAGTATTTTTAAGGACCAATCCAACATGGTACGACCTGGGTTAGTACAGCTCCTTAAAAACCGAACCAGTGAAAAAGACTGAACAACATATCTGCTGACATCAAGTCCTAATCCTGGACAAAGACGGCACCCCTCTGCTAGCCCACTCAGTCAGGGACTGAGGGGACTACCCACCCATGCCACGTGGAGGCCGGTGCCCAGTGGGCTAAAGTGTTAAGGATTTATCTAAAACAGCCTAAACCAAAAGGTAAGTGCACAAATTTTGCTTTGTTTTATTTTATTACGTTATAAAATGAATCACGATGAACTACTACTTCTGAGTGATATCTGTTTTGTTGAGAAAAAAATTTAGACTGTAAAAAAGAACATCTTCTCTCAGTAATTGTTTCTGGCAAATCAAAAGCTTATCTTGAAAATGTTTTGACAGAAGATATAGAATTTTTCGGCGCCGACGAAATAATTAAATTACACGCTGAGTATGAAAACCACATCGGTTCACTAATGACTCGTGATTTAAGTGTGTCTCTAGTGTGTCTATACACAAAAGCAGTTAGCCAATTTTTGCCTGTTGATAATGACAATTTATTACATGATCTCGAAAGCAACCCCATTGTTTCTAATTCAATCGGCAAATTAGCATGTCTTATGTTTTACTGCTAGGAACTGGAAAGGCACATGCGGACGCTACTGCAATGCAGAGACCAACGACAGAGGCTTAAGGTTCCTGGAATTTGCCAGCTCAAATGATCTAAAGCTGATGAACACGTTTGGCCCACAAAAAGCATCCAGAAGGTGGACATGGCACAGCCCGAACGGAGAGCACCATAACCAAATTGACTACATCATGGTGAAGAGACGCTTCCAAACCAGTGTGAACATTGCCAAGACAAAAAGTTTTCCAGGAGCAGACATTGGAAGCGACCATGACTTAGTGATGATGACCTTCCCGACTCCGCCTAAAGAAGGTCAACAAGCAGGGTCCCACCAGAATCAAGTTTGACCTTGAGACACTGAAAGACCCAGAGGTAGCAGAAGCCTTCCAGGCAAAGATAGGAGGAAAATTCGTGACACTGCTACTTCTAGGTGCAGAAGACACGGATGTGGACACACTGATCGACACATTTAACACTGCTGTAATGCAAACAGCCAGTGAGATCCTTGGCAAACACCGACAATCAAAGAAACCTTGGGTTACAGCTGACATCTTTGTTCTATGTGACAAGCGTCGAGAATTAAAGAAAAAGAAATCAGAGGTAGAAGGAGTTAAACAATACAGGGAAATTAACCAGGATATCAAGAAAAGCATGAAAAAGGCAAAGAATAAGTGGATTGAAGATCAGTGTAAACACGTAGAAGAAAATCTGAACAAAAATAATAGCAAAAAAGCATACCAGCTGGTGAAAGACCTGACCAGTGTAAAACAAGGACGCTCCTCGATCATTCAAGACAGTGAAGGGAACTGTCTTACGGAAGACCAAGAAATACTGAAGAGATGGACAGAGTACTGCTCAGATTTGTACAACCACCGAGCTACAGGGGACCCAGGCATACTTGTCAACCCACCCGTGACCAACAATGGCAACTATCCCATCCTCCGAGAAGAAGTAGAGGCTGCAGTGAAGTTGCTGCGCTGAAAAAAGGGAAGGCAGCAGGAGCAGACAACATCCCTGCAGAACTACTCCAAAAAGGGGGAGAAGACATGATAAGCGCCTTACTAACAATCTGCAATAAGATCTGGCAGTCAGGGGATTGGCCAACACCATGGACCCAGTCACTTATGATAACTCTCCCCAAAAAAGGCAACTTACATCAATGCCAGAATTATCGCACGATCAGACCCAAGCAAAGTCATGTTGAAGATCCTACTGAACAGGCTGAAGCCACAGGCAGAGGAAATCATAGCTGAGGAACAGGCAGGCTTCAGACCAGGGCGCAGCACAACTAAGCAGATCTTCAACCTGAGAGTTATATGTGAGAGGTACCTCCAGCACCAGCAAGACCTCTATCATGTCTTTGCGGATTTTAAGAAAGCGTTTGACAGGGTGTGGCATGCAGCCCTTTGGTCCACCATGAAGCTATACAACATAAATGCCAACCTGATCAAAGTCATAGCAAACCTTTACAACAAGGCCACTAGCGCAGTCTGCTTCAATGGAAAAATAGGAAACTGGTTAGGACTACAGTCGGAGTCAGACAAGGCTGCGTGCTCTCACCTACTCTTTTCAACATCTTCCTGGAAAGAATCATGACAGACGCTCTGAAAGATCATGAAGGAACTGTCAGTATTGCAGGCAAAACAATCACAAACTTTCGTTTTGCGAATGACATTGATGGCCTTGCAGGAACAGAGAAGGAGCTAGCTCAGCTGGTGGAGAAGCTGGACAGTACAGCCATTGCGTATGGGATGGAAATCAGTGCAGAGAAGACCAAACTGATGACAAATAACACCAGTGGCATTGGCACTGACATCATGATTGGAAGCCAAAAACTAGAAACAGTTAATAAATTCAAATACTTAGGAGCCATTGTGACAGATGAGGGATCAAAACCAGAAATACTGTCCAGGATTGCGCAGACAACAACAGCACTGACAAGATTGAAGACCATATGGAAGGACAGAAACATCACGCTCTGCTCCAAGATCAGACAGATGCGCTCCTTGGTCATCTCAGTGTTCTTGTATGCCTGCGAGTCATGGACCCTCACAGCAGACCTTGAAAGGAGGATACAAGCCACTGAAATGAGATGTTTTCGAAGGCTGCTTGGCATTTCATACAGAGATCACATCACGAACGAGGAAGTGTGAAGCAGAATCAGGCAAGCCATCTGGCCCTATGAAGACCTATTAGCCATTGTGAAAAAACGCAAACTGAAGTGGTATGTCAGCAGGGCTTGCCAAAACAATCCTGCAAGGCACTGTGCAAGGACGAAGGAGAGGAAGACAGAGGAAAAGATGGGAGGACAATATCTCAGAGTGGACAGGACTGAGGCTGGGTGATAGGCTAAGAATGGCAGAGAACAGAGAGGAATGGAGGGAGCTGGTTGCCAAGTCATCAGTGGTGCCCCAACGGTCGGCAAGACTACGGGATATAGATAGATAGATAGATAGTTTTACAAGTTTGGCAATTACCTCGCCCCTTTGGTAACTCTTCTCATTACAGCAAATAATGTTGATTTTTCACAAATAAATGTTAAAACAAAAGAAAATGGACGACACTCAGACGACCCCACAGACGAGCCCTGCCTCGACGCATGTTCAAACTGTGACTAAATTGAAAAGCCTGGGCAGGGGTGAGGCGGGGAAAAAATTAGCTTAATGGAACAGACAGAAAAAATAACAGCTTTAGGTGCCAACACAAAAGGATCATGTAACTGACCCACCCCCGCCGTCAGGACCATCAGCACCGGCCCCAGCGTCATCACCACAACTTCCATAACAAACTGAGAGACTAACAAATGAACCTGCCACCCATCAGACTAAACCCGAAATAACAAAATATATAGTCGGCGGATTTGTTGTTGGATTTGGTTACACTACGTAACCTACAAATTATACAAAAAATACAAACCATAAACTCGAACAGTGTCCAATAAATCAGACACTCCAAAATCAAAGCAAGAAGAAATCCACATTACCAAAACCTTATGACACATTTTTTTATGCAGTGAATAAATTTATTATTTTAAGGGTAGATCTGTTCTGGCTGTTGTGTTTGTACCAGCAAACTTTACCATTGCAAGAGAAGCGACAATAGTTTTTGAAATTATCATCAGACCTTTAGAGGGTGTTAAAGGAGCAAATCAGTTAGTCTCCAGACTCGAGTTTGCACTGCCGTGAACCTAAAGGGAGCATGAGCATTGCGCTATTCTATGCCGCAGAGCCAGGACGGTCGTCGAATCGTGCACGTTGACAGCCATGGGTGTTTTGTTTTGGGCTTGGTGGTCGCGATTTTATCCCGGTTGCGTAAACATAGCAGCATAGAGGCAACACTAACCACCAAGATACATACAGTACATTTAGCTTCTCACAAGCCACCGCACTCTGCGCGGAACTCGTGAAGATCTATGCCTCTTGGGGAGTTTTGTCTATGGTTATAGGCGAACATTGCTAAACAGTGAATGCCATCCGTCTGATGTGAAAACAAGAATATATTTATCCTTGTGAAAGTATGCGGTAACGGTGGAATGAATGTTTCTTGATAGGTTCATTTGTCTCTGTGCACATCAGACGGAACAGAGAACCTTCTGCCGTCACCACTCTTCCCACGTCCCCATTTATTCAGGACATCACCATGGTATAGTCACCACTCTTTCTCCCTCTCTTACTTGTACACACAGATACACTTTTACTTTCTTACACCACAAAAGATTAAAAAAAGACCAACGTCACTAGCATAATTATCTGTCATACTTCATAAAACTGTGAAGTGGTTGACAAATATAAACAATGTGGACACATCAGCACATCTTCCTATCTAGGCATCTCAAGCACTCCTGAGTAGGTTTCTATCGAAACTCTTGTAAACGGTTACTTGTTACTTATAGCAACATTTGCTTGGCAAAAGGGGCATACCTGATAAGTTTTGAAAATGGGAAACCTGGACATTGTTCACGGCCTTTTTAATTCGCAGCACAGCATTTTCTTCCAAGTTTAACAACTATCAGCATAACAAGTGCTCTAACAGTATGCTTAGTTTATTACTTGTGTATGTGTATTTTATATTGAAGTCACAATGCATCATTTAATATTCCATTTTATGTGAAAAGCCCTAAAAATGTTTTTATTTTAATTAATTCACATTTCTGAACCTCATGCTGCTATCTGATGTGCACACTAAATCCATAGCATGCAGAAAAAGAGCACACCTTCAGTAACACTGATACTGTAATTTTTAGAAAATGTCAATACTGGGACTAGAAATGATTTTCCTTACTTTCAAATTCTCCTAAACTGATCGGAAAGGAAATGAGTGCAGCTTATATGTCTGCCTATTGCTACCTGCGTTCGGTATAGGATCTCTCTAAGACCGGAGACAAAGAAAAATGTCTGTGGTAAGACTTGCTGATGGGTACTGCATTCTTACCCGCATATTTTGATGAAAAGCCTTTCGCATGTTGTACTGAATAAAACCTGATAGTAACTTTCCACGATTTCTTTACTCACCTTTGTGTCTTGCTAGATAATCCACTTTTTTGCCTCCTGATATTGATAGTCTTATTAGGAATATCAGACGATGTTTGGTTTGAATTGAATGAAGTAACAAGAAATAAAAGAAGTAACAAGAAATAAACGGAGCGTGTGGGTGGTCTCCCTTCATTCCAAAATACCTGAAAGACAACAAAACTGCCGATGAGATACTCATTCAAAATTCTGTATGATTCAAAAAAGGGCAACATCCCCAAGTTGTTCCTATTTATTATGTTACCCTAATAAAGTCATGAAAGTGGGAGAAATCGAGAGGTTGTGAGAAAGTGGGAAATGGTTTGCAAAGTCAGGAGTCTCCCGCCGAAATCAGGAGATTTGACAGGTATGCAGGGGCGACTGTTCATAGGAGGTTCTACTGTATAATGGCTGGAATGATTATTTCATATCCACCCAGCTAAGAAATCAGGGTGGAATAGCAGCAGCACAAGTTCAAATAATGAAATTGACCTATTCAGCGTAACAGCACCCATTCTCGACAATCATGGTCACACTAAAAATCAGATTTGTGTGTAAAGAGCTTTGAGACGCACACAGATCGACAGCCTGGCCAGACTAAAGGTTGTTGCTCAAAGTTACCTATAGAAAAATCTCACCCAAAAGTAGCCCTTGGGCCAAATTTGAAGTCTGTGGCTTGAACAGTCTCTGAGAAAATGCCAATGTTGCTGTTTACCACAGAGACGGACTCCAGATGAACAGAAAGAAAATGGATAGCTCAATACATAGACTAACTTTTACTATCACACATGAGCCCAAAACTGATACAGTACTTCATCGTGTCATCCCTACCAGACAGGTACTCCGCTGAAGACAAAAGGATACACATGTGTCATTTAAAATGAACTGTATGGAAAGCATTCTCCAAACAAAGCAAAAAAAAAAAAAAAAAAGGATGGGTCTGCAACTCTTGCTAGAATTCCACAAGCTTTCAGAGCTTATGATTGAATTGTTTACCAGCAAAATAAAAACACAAGCAAATTCAAATTTTGCCACAGCAATTAAGCCTTTCGCGAGCCAGTACAGCCAAAATTGAATCCACGATTGTTATTTTCTGGTAATTGATGAGATCAGGTCAGTTGAGCTATTTATCACATGACAATTTCAGATTAAAAAAACAAAACTACAGTATAAGCAGTGGCGTTCAGGCAGAGTAATGCAGATGGGGTCAACTTTGCTGAATTTAGGCACAAACCTATCCAACCACATGAATCCACCCAGAAAAAAAATCTACCAGCGCTTATCCACTATGGCATGAATTTACCTAGTTTAGATCTGGGCTGCTGCTATTCCACCCAGACATTCTGACTGGCTGGATTTAGGCCTGTACAGATTCAAGCTTGGTAGAAGTTATACTGTGTTTATTCACACAGAGTAGGCTTACATCTAGGTAAGTTTGGAATCACTGAATCACAAATTTGCACTAGGTAGACTCACACCAGGTGGATTCACGTGGACAGATTGATGCCACGTAGATTTGGTTTTGTACATTTACACCTAAATATAGCAAAGCTGACCGCTCCAGCAATACTAAGATGCGATGATATGAAAAGTGATGTCAATGATGTCATTTAAGTAGAATGTGTTCACACGGGAGATGTATCACATTGAGTGTGTTGTGAGGCATAACATACTGAGTGTGTCATGAGTGAGGCATTTATACATTCAGTGTGTATTAATATCACACTCACAAATATCTCACTGCTCTTCTCTACTAGAGGAGTGTAATAACAAGATGAGATAAACCATAACCCGCAAAGTCTCTTCTTTATAAGAGCCATAACTCACAAAGTCCCTTTTATATGCGAGCTGTACTCACTGTTGTCTTTGACCCGATTCTAATTTTGAAATATATTTGAAAAGCCTTGCAAATTTGCCAGTGCATCAGTGAAATCTATAAGGGTCACAGTGCATACGCATCATTGTTTTTAAAGAGAGAGAGAAATACATCACATCTAGAATATTGCATCAATGTCTGTGTGATGACAAAATTTCTGCTTTTATGTCACCGTCACTGTCTGATTTTCTCCAGAAGTCGAGGTTTTTTACTTTTTAAAATGTTTCTTCATAGAATAAATTTTTTACTGAAAAAGTTCAAAAGATACAAAGCTGGCTAACGAACTCATCCAGTGACTTTCTCCAATCCGGCTATATCCAAAACTGCAAGTGAATATAATGAAAATAACAGACTAACGTGGGTCAACCGTCTTTCTATAAATAGTCATTTAACTCTTCAATGAGACATCCAATTTCAAAATGCTTGGAGGCTCTCTGAGGCATCCACTGAATCAAACACCTCCCCTAATTTCAAGCTTGTACGTATGCAAACTTTGGAGATTTTCTTGTTTACATACATATGCACACACACATACACACTCATACGGCTCTTCGCGCAAAAAGTATATTCTACAGCAAATTTTGCGTAACTAGACATGACGTAATTTTTATTTTGTTACTTCACTGTCAGAGTTTTACTCTAGCCCGCCTATGATGCCATGTGTGTTTCTTTTGAAATTGCTCCACCGCTTCCCATCCTAAAAAGTCTCTTCTATAGATAGAAAAGACTTTAAAAGGGAAACATCCCAAAGTTTTTTTTATTTATTACATTCCCCTAACAAGAAAGGCAAAGCCATTATGGCTTGCGTGTATGACTGATTTACATGTGTGACCTTTGTGACAAGGGTTGGCTTCTGCAGCAGCAAAATCCATGTTTTCTGAAAATGTAAGCATTTTTCACACATCTGTCAACCCCCTGTGACCCTTGACCTTTGTGATGAGTCGACTAAATTAGTATGCATAGGAAGGTCTTATCAGCTATCTTTGTACCAAATTTGGTTGAAAAAATTGCAAACATTTGGGAATACCTACAATTTTATCAAAAATCAGCATTTCACACACATTTGCCAGCCTCTTGTGATCCTTGACCTTTCCAAGGGGTCATCCATATTAGTATGCATATATAGGTCTTACCATCAGGTATCTCTGTACCAAAATTGAGTTTTAAGTTATGAATAGTATTTGAGAAAAAGCATCTTTTGTCAAAATATGGCTATTTTAGACCCATTTCCTGAGCTCTCGTGACCCTTGACCTTTCCGAGGGATCAACCAAATTAGTGTGCTTAGAAAGGTCTTTACATCGGGTATCTCTGTAGCAAGTTTGGGTTTAAAGTTGTGAATAGTATTTGAGAAAAAACATCTTTTGTCAACATGGCTATTTCGGACCTATTTCCTGAGCCCTTGTAACCCTTGACCTTTCTGAGGGGTCATCCAAATTAGTATGCATAGATAGGTCTTACCATCAGGTATCTCTGTACCAAGTTTGGGTTTGAAGCTGTGAATAGTATTTGAGAAAAAAAAACAAACTCTTTTGTCCAAATATGGCTATTTTTTACCCTATTTCCTGAGCTCTTGTGACCCTTGACCTTTCCGAGGCATCAACCAAATTAGTACGTATAGAAATGTCTTAGCATCAGGTATCTTTGTACCAAGTTTGGGTTTGAAGTTGTGAATAGTATTTGAGAAAAAAATAAATTATGTCAAAATATAGCTATTTTGACCTATTTCCTGATCCCGTGACCTTGATCTTTGTGAGAGGTCACTCACATTGGTATGTTTAGAAAGGTCTTACCACAAAGTATCCTTGGGCCAAGTTTGAGGAATGTGGCTTAAGTAGTCTCTGAGAAATGCCAACGTTAGAGTTTACCACGGACGACGGCGGACGGACGATGGACGCATGACCACTGGCCCAAAACAGACTCACTTTTGCTTCACATGTGAGCCAATAAAAATGAACAATGAAATTACATTTTATGAGTCTTATATGTCTGAACAAGTAAGAAAACACAGGAACTCACTGTGCTATGTCTCAAACCATAAGTCTATTATCCATATGTGTGCAGCGCTTGTTTTGTCATGGGTGAGACGCGTTTGCTGGAACAGTTATTTTCTGATCTTGTCAAGACCGCATGTGCGTATTTCTAAAAAGTGAAAAGTCATTGAATCTTGTATGAAAGAGTAAATCTTCTCCTTTATACTTGACCGATTTAAAAAAAAAAAAAAAAAAAAAAAAAAAAAAAAAAAACCACTGTCTACATAAGCCTGCTGTTTTTTTACTGGTTCTGAGGATATAAATTGGGGAAAAGTTAAAACGCTTCAAATAATCTAAAACACTACCATTTCTGATCCTCTCTCACATAAAATTGCAGTATTACAAGCAATGTAAATTGCAGAATTGCAATAATGCAATGACATTTACCTCACCAAAAGATATAAATCATGTATTGTCTGTTTCTATCATGAAAATGTGCACATTAAGGTGAAAACTTTCTTCAACTGCCAGTTCATTTTCGAAAGGAACTATGAGGGTTATAAAACTGTTGAAAACCTCATATTTTGCTCCTCTTACCTGTGCCACGGACAAATGGCCAGGTAAACAATGCTCGGTTGGCTGGTTGGGGTAAAAGTGTAAGCAGACTTTCTCTCAAAGAAACATATCAAAACTTCCATCCCAAGCATATTATTCCAGAACAAGAAGGGCAAATTTGTTAGTTAGTTATTTGGGTTTAACACCGAGCAGGCAACTAAGGCCATCTCACGGCGGGATGGGTAAAAATCTAGCCAGCCAGACTAAAAGAAAGGTCTTAAGACAAGATGTAAATATATCTTAAAAATATTTCATGCTAAAATGTCGCACAGGTCTTTAAAGGAAAAGTCCACAAACTCTCAAAAAGGTCAAAATAATAGAACTATCATAGTCTATGAATGCTCAAATCTTATTAAAAATATTGCACTCTCTCAGAAAACTGAAGATCTTGTCCGGGGGGTACATTCCGGAAAAAAACCTTCAAGGAGTCTGCTGTGAAGTGTTTATATCTTGTGTCAATTAAATGGGCAAAATAAAGCAAAAATGTGTTTAACAGAATACTGCTCATCGCATGCATAACACCATAGACGCTCCTCCTGTTTTTAGTAAATATGAGTGCGTAACATACGTGTGCCCAATGTGGAGCCGAGCAAGGACAGTCTCCTCATGGCGGCTGCCGCAACGGTAAGGTAGACTGTCAGACACCTTAGGAAGAGCTGCATGCAGCTTGTTAGCTTCCTCTTTGTCCCACTCAGACTGCGACTCACGGGCTATGTACGCACAGGTCTAAAATCACTATGAACAGTCTGTGCGTCAGTAACAGGGTCATTGCGGGCATCATTGGCAGCAGAATCTGCGATCCTGTTGCCTTCGATGCCCACATGCCCTGGGACCCAAATAAAAATGATGTCATAATATTCCTTCATCAAGTCTGCGTAGAGAGCTCTTCAATCTGCACAAGCAATGGGTGGTCTGTTCCTGCGCCCTAAAGTGCCTGCAGGGCAGAAAGAGAGTCAGACAGAATCAGGAAGTTCCGTTCTCTAGACTGATAAGCATGCCTGAGTGCCAGCAGAACTGCCTGCAGTTCTGCACTAAATACAGATGAATGGTCTGGGAGGCGGTGCTTAAATGTTCGGCTAGGATGGCGAGAGGACACTGCGGCCTCAGCCACTCTCCCATCCTCAGACTTTGACCCATCCGTATAGATACGACAATAGCCATGAAAACTTGAAAGGAGTTCATCGAGGCTCTGTTGGTATATGACTGGTGGGGTAGAGTCCTTCAAGTCCAGCAAGATGTCAGGAACTGGTAATAGCCAGAGTGGAGTGATGTGTTGTAGAGATTCCGAAACTCTGTCCAGGTCCACTCTGGCTGCCTGCAGATGAGGTCGAACACGGAAGGAAAGTGGACGGACAGCTCCCGGATGTGTATCGTAAATCTCTGCAAACGGTCGTTTAAAAACACAATCATAGGCAGGATTGTCTGGATGGGCCTTAAGTTTCAGAACGTAGCTGGGCATGAGGTGGATGCAGCAGCGCTTGAGACAAGGCTCCCCTGCCTCGGCATACAGACTAGGAACTGGAGATGTCTTGAATGCCCCCAGACATATCCGCAGACCTTGATGGGGAATCATGTTGTGACGCTGTAGAACAGACTTGGAAGCCGAGCCATATACCACAGAGCCATAATCCAGGTTGGACCGAACAAGGGCCCGGTACAGTCGAATTAAGACAGTGCGGTCTGCACCCCAGTCAGTATGACCAACAACACGAAGAACGCCGAGGGCCTTCTGATAAGAGTTTCTAAGGTAATTAATATGGTTGCGGAAAGTCAGTCTTTTGTCAAAGATGACGCCCCAGAAACTTTGCCTTCTCAGCCACCTTAATTGGCACTCCAGCAATGCTCACGCTAGGTTCTTGAAAAAATTTCGTCTGGTTAGTAAAATGCACACAGACTGTCTTGGAGGGTGAGAACCTGAATCCGTTGAGAGACACCCACCCTTGGATGCAATCAATGCACAGTTGCAAGTGCCTCTCAAGGGATGCAAGTCCTCGACCTCGTGCACACAAAGCAAAGTTGTCAACAAACAAAGAGCATTCTAAATCATCCTTGACAGCCTTTACAATGTTATTAATTTTAATACTAAATAAAACAGAAGATAGAATGCTGGCCTGCGGGACACCCATCTCCTGTTCAAAGGAGTCGGAGAGGGTGGAGCCCACACGGACATGGAATGACCAGTTAGACAAAAAATTGGGCAGGTGCCCTTTAAAACCCATGTCCAACAAGTCAGACATTATGCCATACTTCCATGTAGTGTCATATGCCTTCAAGATCGAAGAAAATTGCATAGACATGCTGCTTGTTGACAAAAGCATCTCGGATAAAGGTCAGTTGTACTATGGAAGCGCCGGAAACCGCACTGGAGGTCTGTGATGAGACCCTGTGACTCAAGATGCCACACTAGGCGGGTGTTGACCAGGTGTTCCAAAGTTTTACATAAACATGACATCAAAGCGATTGGCCGGTAGTTGCCTGGGTCGGAAGGATCCTTACCCGGCTTGGGGATCGGCACAACCACAGCCTGGCACCAAGATGGTGGAAAATGGCCAATTATCCAGATATGGTTAAAGGCCTTGAGAAGTACAATGAGTGACTTCTCAGGCAGATGCGTTAGGAGTTGATAGTGGAGCAGCAGAGTCATTACATTTCTGCAGGGCTTGCTGCAATTCTGATAATGTAAAAGGGGTATTATAGTCTTCTGAGTTATCTGATTTAAAATCACAAATACGAGACTCACGCTTCTCCTTCTCTCTTTGGAAGAAGGGTAAATAATGTTTTGTTGAAGAATTATGAGCAATGGTGGAGGCAAGCAAATTGGCCACAGCTTTTTTATCTGTGACCAAGCCGGCACCATCTCTAAGATGGCCGACAGAAGCCGAGCCACCCTGCCCCTAATTCTTCGAACTGCCTTCCAGACTTTCTGTGACAGAGTCCCAGAAGTTAAAGATGAGACAAAATGCCTCCAGAAAGCATGGCGTTTACATAAAAAAAATGTAACGGGTCTTCGCCCTCTGTCCTTTAAAGGTTAAAATATTCACTTGCGACAGATTACGAAAAGCACGTTTTATGAGCCTTGCGGCATCTTCATTGAACCATGGTAATCTCGGTTTCCGAGGAACTGATGTGGAAGTTTTAGGGATGGTTTCACTCGCCACGTCCAACAAAACAGAAGTAAAACAAGAAACAGGTTCTTCAGCTGACATGACCGCCCCCTCTGTAGTACGAGACTGACAGTGAGAGGCAAACAGAGGGGAGTTAGCTTTCTTGAAATTCCAGCGCCCCACTGGTGGGTCCTCCTCACAGCTGACCAATAACAGGACTACTGGGAAGTGGTCACTACCACACAGGTCATCGTGAACCTTCCAGTCAAAGTCCAGCATGAGAGAAGGATCACACACATTGAGGTCTAGAACAGAACTAGATCCTGAATCTGGGTTAGAGTAGGTAGGTGAGCCATCGTTAAAGACACATAAGTTAAGTTGAGAAAAAACATCTTCTAACATCTGACCTCTGCCATCATAGCGGTCACTACCCCACAGGTGAGCGTGACCGTTAAAATCTCCCATGAGAATAAAGGGAGGGGGCAGCTGATCTACTATGTTAAAAATATCTTTACTACAGACTCGCAGGGATGGTGGCAGGTAAACACTGCATATGGTTATGGTCTTCTTTAAGGTAACCCGAGCTGCGACAGCCTGAAGACAGGTGTTGATGCTAACAGGGCTACATAAAATTTGGCTACTAATGAGAAGAGCCACTCCACCCGAGTGCCTCTCCGAATCAGAGCCTGTATAGATAGCGTTAAAACCATTAAAACAGACAGGGTCAGAAGTCTTCAGGTAAGTCTCCTGAAGAGATATTACTGAGGGGTTATAAGACTTGACTAAAACCACGACAATTCCACTGAAGCAGAGAGTACATGATTATGTCTTATGTGGGGGGGAAGAGTGTCCTTCCCCCTTTTCCTTTGCTATGGAAGGTGTCTAAGAAACAGAGGGGGCCTGCTCCTGGGCCTCCTCTGGTTCTTAGGAGATGAAGGGGGTGGAGCTGCCGCAACATCGGCAACAACAACTTCCACTCCCTCCATCCGCTCCTCCAATGCAGCATATTTGTTTTGAAGGGGGACATCAGTGTCCCCCTTCTGGGCCCGTGCGTACAGCGGTCCCATAGCTTTTTTTAGACTTTTGGTCCTGGGCAGCGCTCCTGCCGCTAGAGTTAGTGGCCTTAGAAGGCTGACCAGAGCCAGAAGCCTTTGGAGTAGACAAACTGACAGGCTTGGGTGGGGGCTGAGGCTTAGGGGCAACAGAAGGCGGTGCTACCGGATTGGTAGTATCTGCCTTCTGCGTTCCCTGGCTCCTCATCACCACTGGAGGAGGTTTTTTCCCCAGGGGCGAGATGAGCCGAGGCTCCGAACCCAACCATGAAGTTGGGGTTTGACATGAGAAATCTTTGGTGGGGCGCTTGCCTGCCACCGCAGCACTGAATGTATACACAGAGGTGTTACTAGAGTTTGGGCTAGCCTCAGCTGCACCAGGGCCTTCAACCATTTCTTTTTACGTCCACAAAGGACAGCCCCTTCTCCACACGCACCTGCTGAATCTTGCACTCGGATATCCAACGAGCGCATTTCTTGTCCGAAGCCATATGCGCCCCCTGGCAATTCACACACAGAGGGGTGGCTGTGCAGGACTCAGCAGTGTCCGGGCTTAGTGCAACGGGTGCATGAAGCCTCTGCCTGGCGGCATGTCTTCTGCCGATGGTCACACTTTGGCAATTAAAGCACTGGAGGGGGAGAGGGATGTATTTTTTACTTTCAAGTAGTAATCTCCCTGGATGGTAGTAGGAGGGATGGGGGTGCCAAACGTCAGGATGATGGCAAGGAGACGGATCTCCCCACCACCTTGCTTGAAAGCGAAGCGCCCGACGTAAGTCACCACCTGCGATTTAAGGTTCCGTACAAGTTCATCTTCCGACAGTTCTGCCAATGCTTGATCTTTTATCATGCCTCTTGAAGAATTCATCGTTTTGTGGGGTGTGACCTCCACTGGAGTGTCTCCAATGGAAGAAAGCCTCAGTAGCCCGTTGGAGTGTGCCCGGGTACGGCACTCTACCAGCAAGTCACCAGACCTGAAGCGCTGGGCATCAGGCCTGCCAACATGGCTCCTGCAGGTGTCCCCCAGCAGAAAAGAATGCAGCTTGGAAACAGGCTTCTTGTTCACTTTGCTATAGACAATGAGGAAGCGAGGCCAGATGGCCGATGCCTGAGGTGTCGCTTCCTCACAGTCCGAGTCACGGTCAGGTACAATGTTGGTGGCTATGTGCCGCTTTTGTGCCATTTTTTTTGTTGTGGTTTCCATCTTATAATAGTAGAGATATTCATCCTCCGGGGGGTCCCCGCCCACCACCGAGCCCAACAAGGGAAAGTGCATTTGTCGGCGGGTCTCCAGCCGACGCACAATGGAGACTGCCCAAAAGATATACTCAAGGGGTTAAGCCCGATTGAACCGTTTGAGCCACCGTCTTCTATCACACTGTTTGGATGCAGGGGAATACTGGCGTAAAGCACCTAATCAGCAGCAGAGGCTATAGCAAAGTGCTCTGTATATCAACCTGCATGTCAACAATAGGATAGGGCTCAACTTGACTAGGCCGGTACTTCTAGCCTCCCGTTTAAGTAGAAGTCAAGGCCAAAGTGGAGTGTTGGCACCAGTGAGCCGCAACCCAAAGGGAACCTCAGCCACCAGGATCCTCTTCTCCCCCGACATGGGTCTCCAAGCATGGCAAACTCTTGGGATCCAAAGGACCAAAAACTAATGAGTATTTTTAAGGACCAATCCAACATGGTAAGACCTGGGTTAGCACAGCTCCTTAAAAACCCAGACCAGTGAAAAAGACAAATTAGTTTGCATAAAAAGGCCTTGTCATCATTCATCTCCATACCAAGTTTGGGTTTGAAGTTGAAAATAGTACTTGAGAAAAGAAAGTTTTTGTCAAAATATGGCTATTTTGACCGCTTTCTAGACCCCCATGACCCGTGACCTTTGCGAGGGGACCAGTAAATTAGTATGCATAGAAAGGTCTTATCATCAGCTGCCTTTGTGCCAAATCTGACTGACAAGTTGGCACAAACTTTGATAAAAACTACAATTCTATCAAAAACTGGCATTTTTCACACATTTCCCAACCAGTGACCCTTAAACTTTCTGAGGGGTCATCCAAATTACTATGCATATAAAGGTTTTACCATCAGGCATTTCTGTACCAAGTTTGGTTTTGAAGTTGAAAGCTATGTTTTACCCCTTTCTGGACACCCTGTGACCTTGACCTTTGAGAGGTCGCTGAAATTGTTATGTCTAGAAAGGTTTTACCACAAAGTACCCTTGGGCCAAGTTTGAAGTCTGAAGCTTGAATAGTCTCCGAGAAAATGCCAATGTTAACGTTTACCACGGAAGACAGATGCCAGATGGCCCATTACACAGACTTGTGCTATCGTACATGAGCCAAAAAAATGGTTCACGAGCACTGCGAATGCACTATACAAGACATTCATGAACCTAACACACAAAAATCATTTATGTGTGCACTGATAGGTCTAACCATCAGGCATCTCTGTACTAAGTTTGGGCTTGAAGCTGAAAACAGTATTTAAGAAAAAACAATTGTTGTCAAAATATGGCTATTTTTTTTAAAACCTATTTCTGGACCCCCTGTGACCTTTAAGAAAGGTAACTGGTATGTTTAGGAAAGTCTTGTCACAATATATCCTTGGGACCAAATTTGAAGTCTGTGTCTTGAACGCACACATACCAAAGGGAATTACTCAGCGCTGGACAAACAAACAGTTAGATCCCCTGCCCCTCCTATCCCCTAATCAGGCACCCAATCACCAGCCCACAGAAAAATATGCAGGTAAAGACAATCAAATACATCCCTTTGGGCATACAAATGGTTAGATTCCCTGGCTCCTTCTATCAGGTACCGAATCGTCTAGCCTCACCTATCTGGTTTGTGTGTCTTGAATGGTCTCCGAGAAAATGTCAACGTTAAAGATTACCATGGACAACAGACGAATGGCCCAATACTCAGACACAGTCTCACTTCTGCTATTGAATGTGAGCCAAAAATTACCAGTCAAATGCAGGTCAACTGGTTTTAATGAAACAGATAATTACAATAATTATGAAAAAAAAAGCTGGTAGACTTCTTGCTGGGAGAACATCCTAAAGTTTTAACCTTTTGCAGGTCGTTAGCGGTTTTTGTCACGATGATTCTTGTAAGAATCATTGCGTGTAAAAACAGCAACCAACACACAAAGGGTTAAGCATGTCCTTCCAAAAACATGGGCGCTACCCTTTAATGTATACAGGAAGTGTCGCTAGCCATATGGAGACCCACCAACACAACAGGATCATGCTCACTACACTTACCACCGCAATCTGCCCAGTCAGCTCAGGAGAGACGGGCACAGAGCAGAGGAATGGCACCAGAAAAAAAAGATAAAATAGAAAAGGCAAGTGAACAGACATTTGTCATGCCACTGTTCATGCTGACATCGCCATATGACAAATAACTCACCACAGATGATGCACATTATACCCCTGACACGCCAAGCTGCACGAGGAATCTGCCTGACCCACATACAAGGTGTGATCAATAAGTATCAGGACTAGTGCCATAGTAAAGGAGCCAAAATACATAGAGTGAAGCCACTTGGCACAGATTGACCCTGACCCCAACTGGGCATGTGTAATGTCGCACTTCTGACACCAAATTATGTAATGTCGCACTTCTGACACCAAAATTATGTAGTGTCGCCTCACCCCAGCCTTCGACACTAAAATCTGTAGCGTCGCTGACCATGTGCAATGTTTGTGTGACCGGTGAATGTGTATGTAAATGTTTGCTCGTGTCAGGATGCCAAGTTCACACACACAATCACAGTCACTCGCACTCGATACTAACTACAATAAGCCGTGAAACCAAGATCACATTTCGTATAGACTATATTGCAGTACAGGCTAATAGTGATAAAGCGACAACAAATGCCCCGGCATGAGGCCGTTTGAGAAAAATATATTCTCTGCTGGTCACAATGTCATCAGACGTTAATACAGTAGCGCAGCAAAGTACTATTATCTAAGTTGTGTCTCTAAAAAGAATGACAAAGTCCGAACAAAGGAGAATCTAGTAAAATAACTAAGTCGGAGAGGCCATTAGATAAAAGGAAGCCTCGGCAAAAATAACAAAGTCCAAAGTGCCCTTTATAAAAGAAAGTCTATAAAAGTAGCTAAGTCAGAGAGGCCTTTGGTAAAAGAAGACCTGCACAAAATTGTCTAAGTCCAAAGCGCCCCTTTGTAAAAGGGAAGCCTCAGAAAACGACAGAGTCCGAGGCGCCTGTTACAAAAGAAGAGCCCCGAAAATAACAGAGTCCAAAACGCCCTTTGTAAAGGGAAGCCTCGGAAAAACGACAGAGTCCGAGCCGCCCGCTATAAAGGATAACTATCTAAGAAAAATGGCAGAGTCCAAAAGGTCTTTCGATAAAGGGAAGCCTCGGAAAAACAACAAAGTCCGAGACGCCCGTTATCAAGGAAGACTCCAGAAAAATGGCAAAGTCCAAAGCGCCCGTTATAACTAACTATCTAGAAAAATGGCAGAGTCCGAGACGCCCTTCAAAAAGGATAGCTATCTAAGAAAATGGCAGAGTCCAAAAGATCCTTTGATAAAGGGAAGCCTCGGAAAAACGACAAAGTCCGAGACACCCGTTATCAAGGAAGACTCCAAAAAAATGGCAAAGTCCGAAGCGCCCGTTATAAAGGAAAACCTCGGAAAAATGGCAGAGTCCGAAGACTCCCAAAAAATGGCTAAGTCTAAAACGTCCTTTGATATTGGGAAGCCTCGGAAAACGACAAAGTCCGAGACGCCCGTTATCAAGGAAGACTACAAAAAAATGGCAGAGTCCGAAGACTAAAAAAAAATGGCTAAGTCCGAAGCGCCCTTTGTAAAGGGAAACCTCGGAAAAATGGCAAAGTCCGAAGCGCCCGTTACAAAGCAGAGCAGCCAGAAAAATGGCAAAGTCCCAAGACTCCAAAAAAACGACAGAGTCCAGGATTCCCGTTCAAAGGAGGGCTCAGAAAAATGACAGAGTCCAAAATGCTGGTTTGTAGAGAACTCTGGAAAAACGGCAAAGTCGAAGAAACAGCAACTGTAGAAGCGATCGTGGATAACAACCGCTCAAATCCACCTATCTCCGCAGACCAGGTACCACACCGCCATCTAAGCCAAAGGCCGACCGCAGCGGGAGCTTTTCGCTAGCCGAAAGTCGCTCGCCCGACCAAAATCATTGCGTGTTACAAAATGGTGAAGCACTTTTCCATGCGATAGAACATTACTTTCCTAGCTGAATACGCTTTTGTCAGTTCTGAAACTATTACCAGCACTTAGAGCACTTCAAACACTATATTGTTGTAAAATCCTCTTGCAGATAAAAAAAATCGTACTTTTACAAGACTACGTAATTAACAACCCAAATCAAATCTCCTGTCAAGGGAAAATACTCCGCAGTAACCAGCTGTCTGCCACCGTAGCAGAGCTCTGGAAAGAAGGGAGAAACCGACACTAGGCGACTTGCGGTCACTGAGTACATCTGGCCTTTGTCTAAACGTTCTTCCGTGTTACACAGCCTCGCCTCTTACTACTGGCGGTAACTACACACTAAATTCCGACCAGGCTTGCAGGAGACAAAATAGCTGAACTATGCAGTAAGCCTCAGTGAGCACACTGATTACACAAAAAGAAAAGAAAAAAAATAATACAATAAAAAAACGTGTACAAGGCATTTTTACCACACATGCACACCAAGTTTTAACGTCCTAGCTTACTTCCGCTCTTTACAGCAGTGCATGGAAGGAACGTGTGTAGCGTGTGGTCGTCATATTGACCATGACAGAGAAAGTTCAGCAGAGAATCTGCATCAAATTTTGCCAAAAGCTTGGTGATACCTGCACAGAGGCCTACGCAAAGTTGCAGAAAGTGTATGGAAAAGAGTGTATGAGCCACACACGAGTTTACGAGTGGTTCAGACGTTTCCAAGATGGCCGACAAAACGTTCTGGGAGACCCTCAACCAGCAGAACTGAGAAAAACATCGCAGCTGTGCGTGCAGCTGTGAAGGGAAATCGTCTAATCACCATCCGTGAGTTAACAGAGGATGTGTCTGTACGGGCCTGTGGAGGCACTACAGAAGACCACAGATTTCATTTTGAGAGCCAAACTCCAAGTGTGACGGCGTTCGAGAAGAAGAAGAAGAAGACAAGAGGATGTGCAGATTAGTTACGGTTCAGTTCAGTCCATTCTCACCAACGATTTGGGTATGAGACGCGTTTCTGCCAAGTTTGTGCCAAAACTGCTTTCAGCTGACCAAGAAGAAACTCGGGTGTCAGTTGCGCAAGATCTCCTTGATTGTGTAGAAAACGATGAACACTTTTTGAGAACGGTGATAACGGGTGATGAGTCGTGGGTCTATGGCTATGACCCTGAAACCAAGGCTCAGTCTTCACAGTGGAAGACCCCAACCTCTCCGAGACCGAAGAAAGCACGAATGAGTTGAAGCAATGTGAAGACACTGTTGACCGTTTTCTTCGACTACAAGGGGATTGTTCATCATGAGTATGCTTCACCTGGTCAGACAGTAAACAAGGAGTACTACTGTGACATGTTGTGGCGTTTGCGGGATGCCACTCGTCGCAAAAGGCCAGAATTGCATGCAATTGCACCATGACAACGCACCTGCCCATTCAGTGCAGCTTGTGCAGCAGTTTTTGGCCAAACACAACATCCCCCAGATCCAACAGCCACCGTATTCCCCAGGTCTGGCCCCTTGCAACTTTTTCCTCTTTTCAAGAATCAAATCCCACTTGAAAGGAAGAAGGTTTCGGGACGTCGAGGACATCCAAGTGAATGCGACGAGGCAGCTGCTGGTTATCCCAGAAAACGAGTTCCAGGAATGCTTCCATCAATGGAAACAGCGCTGGATTACGTGTGTGGCTTCCAAAGGGACTACTTTGAACGGGATTAAATGCCAAATTGGTCCGTGTTGTAGTTTTCTTTTTATAGCACCAGTCCCGATACTTATTGATCAACACCTCGCATGACACAGGAAAGTGTGGCAAGCATGCTGACTCCATGTGCGCTTTTGGACTGCGATGATGTACACACCTCGCGCTGGGACCATATGGCGTTGAGGCGCGTCCCCTGGGTGGTGGATAGGGGGTCCCTCGTGAGAGGGGTGCACCGAATGAAATAAGGTGTCGTGAACCAACATGGTCTAAGGGAAGGTGACCCCGACAGAAAAACCCTGGTCCTCCTAGTAAGGGGGTTGGGCGTGGGGGTAGCTTCCCCACCCTGCAAAAAAGGAAATAGCTACAAAAACGCCGATGAAAAGACTAACAGTAATTCCATTCCTGGAGGAGGAAGGTTCTTCTACCAGAAGACTTATGACATCCTGTGGTGAAAGCCGGAAGTCTTCGGAAGCCACAGGACCGAGCCGCCTCTCTCTATCCAGGGATACAACCATGGGCACATGGAACGTCAAGACCATGTACCAGAGCGGCAAGGCCGCCCAGATAGCAGCAGAAATGCAAAAGTACAACCTTTCCCTGCTAGGTATCAGTGAAGCCAGATGGACGCAGTCTGGCCAGAAAAGGCTGTTAAGTGGGGAGATGATTCTGTATTCAGGTCATGAAGAGGACAATGCCCCCCATACAGAAGGTGTAGCATTCATGCTGTCGCCAGTGGCACAGAGCGCGCTGATGGGCTGGGAACCTCTTGGGCCAAGAATTATCACAGCAGCCTTTAGAACCAAGAAAAAGCTCAAGCTGAACATCATCCAGTGTTATGCGCCCACTAATGACAGTGACGAGGAAGAGAAACAAGAGTTCTACGACCAACTCCAGAGTGCCTTGGACAAATCTGCGGAGCGAGACATCACCATCGTCATGGGCGATTTTAATGCCAAAATAGGGGAGGACAACACCGGATACGAAGAGGTGATGGGGAGACAGGGACTAGGCTCGGAGATGAGTGAGAACGGGGAGAGGTTTGTAGACTTTTGTGCTCTAAACCGACTTGTCATTGGAGGCAGCATCTTCCCACACAGAAGAATACACAAAGCAACTTGGGTCTCACCTGACCATACAACAGAGAACCAAATAGACCATATCTGCATTAGCAAGAAATTTAGAAGATCCCTTCAAGATGTTCGAGTGAGGAGGGGAGCAGATGTCGCCTCACACCACCATCTGCTTACCTTAAGAATGAAGCTCAAGCTAAAGAAAAGCCGCACAGAGACAACAAGAAGACAGCGCTATAATGTAGGCCTCCTGAGAGAAACTGGAGTTAGAGAAGAGTTTAAACTGGTGCTGTCCAACCAGTTTCAAGCGCTACAGGAGCTAGTAAATGAAGAGGAGGCGGTCACCACAGAGCAGCAGTGGAAGGCAGTTAGAGAGGCGCTGAACTCAACCTGCAAAGACACTGTAGGGTTCAGGAAACACCATCACAAGGACTGGCTGTCGGCACAGACCTTGAAGAAGATAGAAGTGAGGAAGCAGAAGAAAGCAGCTGTCAACAACAGTCGCACAAGAGCAGCCAAAGTAAGGGCACAGGGGGAATACTCGGAAGCCAACCGCGAGGTGAAGAGTAGTATCAGGGCAGACAAGAGGGCCTACACAGACAGCCTGGCTGCAGAGGCAGAAAAGGCAGCAGGCAGCGGCAACATGAAACAGCTCTACGACATTACCAGAAGATTGTCAGGCAAGTATGGCCATACAGAAAGACCAGTAAAAGACAAAGAAGGCAAGCCTATTGCAGACAGAGCAGACCAACTCGACAGATGGGCCGAGTATTTTGAAGAGTTACTGAACAGACCGAGCCCACCCGACCCCCCAGACATCCAGCCGGCAGAGACCGACCTACCCATCAGCTGTGACAGACCCAGCCGGGAAGAGATCAGAAGAGCAGTGGCATTCTTGAAGAACGGCAAAGCAGCAGGCCCAGATGGCATCCCAGCGGAGTCTCTGAAAGCAGACCTAGAGACAACAGTGGAGATGCTGTACCCACTGTTTGGAAAGATCTGGGAAGAGGAGGTGATGCCGGCTGACTGGAAGGAGGGGTACCTAATCAAGCTTCCCAAGAAAGGCGACCTCAGCAAGTGTTCCAACTACAGAGGAACACCTTGCTGTCAGTACCAGGAAAGGTCTTCAACAGGATCATCCTGGAGAGAATGAAGAGCTCCGTTGACCCCCAGCTGAGAGACCAGCAAGCAGGTTAGTTAGTTAGTTAGTTATTTGGGTTTAACGCCGAGCAGGCGACTAAGGCCATCTCACGGCGGGATGGGTAAAAATCTGGTCAGCCAGACTAAAAGTAAGGTCTTAAAACAAGATGTAAATATAGATTAAAAATCTCAGGCTAAAATGTCGCACATGTCTGGAAAAGAAACGTCTACAGACTCTCAAAAAGGGCAAATAAAAAAATTCACATAGTCTATGAATGCTCAGATCTTGTTAAAAATATTGCATTCTCTCAAAAAATTGAAGATTTTGTCCGGGGGAACATCCCGGAACAAAACCTTCAAGGAGTCTGCTGTGAAGTGTTTATATCTGGTGTCAATTAGGTCAGCACAATACAGCAAAAAGTGTCGAACAGAAAACTGCTCATCACAGGCAAAACACCATGGACGCTCATCCTGTTTAAGTAAGTAAGAGTGCGTAACATATGTGTGCCCGATGTGGAGCCGAGCAAGGACAGTCTCCTCACGGCGGCTGCCGCAGCGGAAAGGTAGACTGTCAGACAACTTAGGAAGAGCTTCATGAAGCTTGTTCCCTTCCTCTTTGTCCCACTCGGACTGCCACTCGCGGGCTATGTACGCACTAATAACAGGTTTAAAATCACTATAGACAGTCTGTGTGTCAGGGACAGGGTCATTGCGGGCACTGTTGGCAGCAGAATCTGCGATTCTGTTGCCTTCGATGCCCACATGGCCTGGGACCCAAATAAAAATGATGTCATAATATTCCTTCATCAAGTCCGCGTAGAGCTCTCTAATCTGCACCAGCAGTGGATGGTCTGTTCCCGCGCCCTGAAGGGCCTGCAGGGCAGAAAGAGAGTCAGACAGAATCAGGAAGTTCCTTTCCCGAGACTGATAGGCATGCTTGAGTGCTAGCAGAATGGCCTGCAGTTCTGCACTAAATACAGAGGAATGGTCAGGGAGACGGAGCTTAAATGGGCGTCTAGGATGGCGAGAGGACACTGCAGCCGCAGCCACTCTTCCATCCTCAGACTTGGACCCATCCGTATAAAGACGACAATAGCCAGGAAAAATTGAAAGGAGTTCATTGAGGCTCTGTTGGTATATGGCTGGTGGAGTACAATCCTTCTTGTGCGCAGTCAAGTCCAGCAAGATGTCAGGAACTGGTAGTAGCCAGGGTGGAGTGACGTGTTGCAGAGATTCCGAAACTTTGTCCAGGTCCACTCCGGCCGCCTGCAGATGAGGTCTGACACGGAAGGAAAGTGGACGGACAGCTCCCGGATGGGCATCGTAAATCTCTGCAAACGACGGGTTAAAAACACAATCATAGGCAGGATTTTCTGGATGGGCCTTCAGCTTCAGAACGTAGCTGAGCATGAGGCGGATGCGGCGGAGCCTGAGAGAAGGCTCCCCTGCCTCTGCATACAGACTAGGAACTGGAGATGTCCTGAAGGCTCCCAGACATATGCGCAGACCTTGATGGTGAATTGTGTTCAGACGCTGCAGAACAGGCTTGGAAGCCGAGCCATATACCACAGAGCCGTAATCCAGTTTGGACCGAACAAGGGCCCGGTACAGTCGAAGTAAGACGATGCGGTCTGCACCCCAGTCAGTACGACCAACGACACGAAGAATGTCGAGGGCCTTCCGACAAGAGGTTCTAAGGTAGTTAACATGGTTGCAGAAGGTCAATCTTTTGTCAAAGATGACCCCCAAAAACTTAGCCTCTTCAGCCACCTTAATTGGCACTCCAGCAATGCTCAGGCTAGGTTCTGGAAAAAATTTCGTCTGGTTAGTAAAATGCACACAGACTGTCTTGGAGGGCGAGAATCTGAATCCATTGAGAGACACCCACCCCTGGATGCGATCAACGCACAGCTGCAAGCGCCTCTCAAGGGACGCAAGTCCTCGACCTCGTGCACACAAAGCAAAGTCGTCCACAAACAAAGAGCATTCAGAATCATCCTTGACGGCCTTTACAATGTTATTTATTTTAATGCTAAATAAAACAGGAGATAGAATACTGCCCTGCGGGACACCCATCTCTTGTTCAAAGGAGTCGGAGAGGGTGGAGCCCACACGGACATGGAACGACCTGTTGGACAAAAAATTGTGAATAAAAACGGGCAGATGCCCTTTAAAACCCATGTCCGACAAATCAGACATTATACCATGCTTCCAGGTAGTGTCATATGCCTTTTCAAGATCAAAGAAAATTGCATAGACATGCTGCTTGTTAACAAAAGCATCTCGGATAAAAGACTCAAAGCGGACTAGATGGTCAGTTGTACTACGGAAGCGCCGGAAACCGCACTGGAGGTCTGTGATGAGACCCTGTGACTCAAGATGCCACACCAGTCGGGCGTTGACCAAGCGTTCCATAGTTTTACATAAACATGATGTCAAAGCTATTGGCCGGTAGTTGCCCGGGTCGGAAGGATCCTTACCCGGCTTGGGAATTGGCACAACCACAGCCTGGCGCCAAGATGGCGGAAAATGACCGGTTATCCAGATATGGTTAAAGGCCTTGAGAAGTACAAGGAGTGAATCCTCAGGCAGATGTGTTATGAGCTGATAATGGATGGTATCTAATCCAGCAGCAGAGTCAGTACATTTCTGCATGGCTTGCTGCAATTCTGAAAACGTAAAAGGGGCATTATAGTCTTCCAAGTTATCCGATATAAAATCACAAGCACAAGATTCTCGCTTCTCCTTCTCTCTCTGGAAGAAAGGTGAATAATGCTCTGTTGAAGAATTATGGGCAATGGTGGAGGCAAGCAAATTGGCCACAGCCTTTTTATCTGTGACCAAACTGGCACCATCTCTAAGATGGCCGACAGAAGCCGAGCCACCCCTGCCCCTAATTCTTCGAACAGCCTTCCAGACTTTTTGGGACGGAGTCCTAGAAGATAAAGATGAGACGAAGCGTCTCCAGGAAGCACGGCGTTCACGTTTAAAAATATAACGGGCTTTCGCCCGCTGTCTTTTAAAGGTTAAAATATTTGCTTGCGATGGATTACGAAATGCACGTCGCTGAGCAGATTTGCGCATTGTTTGGGCCTTGCGGCACTCTTCATTGAACCATGGTACTCTCGGCTTCCGAGGGAGTGATGTGGAAGTTCTAGGGATGGTTTCACCTGCAACCTCCAACAAAATAGAAGTAAAACAAGAAACAGGTTCTTCAGCTGACATGATCACCTCCTCTGTAAGACGAGACTGACAGAGAGAGGCAAACAGAGACCAGTTAGCTTTCTTGAGATTCCAGCGCCCCACCGGCGAATCCTCCTCACAGCTGACCGATGACAGGACTACTGGGAAGTGGTCACTACCACACAGGTCGTCGTGAACCTTCCAGTCAAAGTCCAGCATGAGAGAAGGATCACACACAGTGAGGTCTAGAACAGAACTAGATCCGGAACCTGAGTTAGAGTATGTAGGTGAGCCATCGTTAAAGACACATAGGTTAAGTTGAGAAAAAACATCTTCTAACATCTGACCTCTGCCATCATAGTGGTCACTACCCCAAAAGTGAGCATGACCGTTAAAATCCCCCATGAGAATAAAGGGAGGGGGCAGTTGATCTACTAAGTGAAAAATATCATTGCTACAGACCCGCAGTGATGGTGGCAGGTAAATACTGCATATGGTTATGGTCTTTTTTAAGGTAACCCGAGCAGCGACAGCCTGAAGACAGGTGTCGATGCTAACGGGGCTACATAAAATTTGGCTACTAATGAGAAGAGCCGCTCCACCCGAGCGCCTCTCCGAATCAGAGCCTTTATGTATAACATTAAAACCATTAAAAGACACAGGGTCAGAAGTCTTCAGGTAAGTCTCCTGAAGAGATATGACTGAGGGGTTATAGAACTTGACTAAAAGACGTAATTCCTCAAAGTTAGCTCGAAAACCACGACAATTCCACTGAAGCAAAGAGTCCATGATTAAGTCTGATCTGGGGGTAAGGAGTTTTTCCCCCTTTTTCCTTTACCTTGGAAGGAGTTGAAGAAACAGAGGGGGGCCGGCTCCCGGGCCTCCTCTGGTTCTTCGGAGAGGAAGGGGGTGGAGCTGCCGCAGCATCAGCAACAACAACTTCCACTCCCTCCATCCGCTCCTCCAGTGCAGCATATTTGTTTTGAAGGGGCACATCTGTGTTCCCCTTCTGGGCCCGTGCGCACAGCGGTCCCATAGATTTCTTAGACTTCTGGTCCTGGGCAGCGTTCCTGCCGCTAGAGTTAGCGGCCTTAGAAGGCTGACCAGAGCCAGAAGCCTTTGGAGTTGACTGACTAACAGGTTTGGGTGGGGGCTGAGGCTTAGGGGCAACAGAAGGCGGCACAACCGGACCGGCAGTGTCCGCCTTCTGCGTTCCCTGGCTCCTTGTCACCACCGGAGGAGGGTTACTCTCCAGGGGCGAGATGAGCCGAGGCTCCGCCCCCAACCAAGAAGTTGGGGTCTGACATGAAAAGTCTTTGGTGGGGCGCTTGCCTGCCACCGCTGCACTAAAAGTATACACTGAGGTGTTAGAGGTTGGGGCAGCCGCAGCTGCACCAGGGCCTTCAACCAGTTTTTTGGCATCCAGAAAGGACAGCCCCTTCTCCACACGCACCTGCTGAATCTTGCACTCGGATATCCAACGAGGGCATTTCTTATCCGAAGCCATATGCGCCCCCTGGCAATTCACACACAGGGGGGTGGCTGTGCAGGACTCAGCAGAGTGTCCGGGCCTAGTGCAACGGGCACATGAAGCCTATGCCTGACGGCATGTCTTCTGCCCATGGCCATACTTTTGGCACTTAAAGCACCGGAGGGGAAGAGGGACGTACTTTTTCACTCTCAGGGAGTAGTAACCTCCCCAGATGGTAGTAGGAGGGGTGGGGGTGCCAAACGTCAGGATGATGGTAGGGAGACGGATCTCCCCACCACCTCGCTTGGAAGCGAAGCGCCTGACGCAAGTCACCCCCTGAGACTTAAGGTTCCTTACAAGTTCATCTTCTGACAGTTCTGCCAAAGCTTGATCTTTGATTACGCCTCTTGACGAATTCATAGTTTTGTGGGGTGTGACTTCCACAGGAGTGTCTCCGATGGAAGAGAGCCCCAGTAGCCCGCTGGAGTGTGCCCGAGTACGGCACTCCACCAGCAAGTCACCAGACCTGAGGCGCTGGGCGTCAGGCCTGCCAACACGGCTCCTGAGGGTCTCCCCCACCAGAAAAGGATGCAGCTTGGTAACTGGTTTCTCCTTCACCTTGCTATGGACAATGAGGAAGCGAGGCCATACGGCCGACGCCTGAGGCGTCGCTTCCTCACAGTCTGAATCACTGTCATGTGCAATGTCGGTGTCTATGCGCCGTTTCTGTGCTAGTTTTGGTTTTTTGGTTGTATCCATATTATATTAGTAGAGATATTCATCCCCCGGGGGTCCCCGCCCGCCACCGAGCCCAACAAGGGAAAGTGCAACTGTCGGCGGGTCTCCAGCCGACGCACAATGGAGACTGCCCGAAAGATATACTCAAGGGGGTAAGCCCGATTGAACCGTTTGAGCCACCGCCTTCTATCACACCGTTGAATGCAGGGGAATACTGGCGTAAAGCACCTAATCAGCTGCAGAAGCTATAGCATGGTGCTCCGTATAGCAACCCGCATGTCAACAGTGGGGTAGGGCTCAACGTGACAAGAGCCGATTGACTAGGCCGGTACGACTAGCCTCCCGTTTAGGTAGAAGTCAAGGCCGAAGTGGAGTGTTGGCACCAGTGAGCCGCAGCCCAAAGGGAACCTCAGCCACCAGGATCCTCTTCTCCCCCGACACGGGTCTCCAAGCACGGCAAACACTTGGGATCCAAAGGACCAAAAAGTCACGAGTATTTTTAAGGACCAATCCAACATGGTACGACCTAGGTTAGCACAGCTCCTTAAAAACCGGACCAGTGAAAAGGCTGAACAACATATCTGCTGACATCAAGTCCTAATCCTGGACAAAGATGGCACCCGTCCGCTAGCCCACTCAGTCAGGGACTGAGCGGACTACCCACCTACGCCACGTGGAGGCCGGTGCCGGGTAGGCACCAGCAAGCAGGATTCAGGAAGAACCGATCATGTACAGACCAGATCGCCACTCTCCGCATCATCGTGGAACAGTCTCTGGAGTGGAGCTCCCCGCTGTACATCAACTTTGTGGATTATGAGAAAGCATTTGACAGTGTGGACCGAGAGACTCTGTGGAAACTCCTAAGACACTACGGTGTACCCACAAAGCTTGTCCGCCTGATCAAGAGCAGCTACGATGGCATGACATGTCGCGTGATCCACGAAGGGCAGTTCACCAGGGAGCTCCAGGTCAGAACCGGTGTCAGGCAGGGGTGTCTGCTGTCTCCGTTCCTCTTCCTACTGGCCATAGACTGGGTCATGAAGATGACCACAGAGCACAGACGAAGTGGAATACAGTGGACACTGTGGACACAGCTTGACGACCTCGATTTTGCAGACGACTTGGCATTACTGTCCCACACTCATCAACAAATGCAGGACAAGACCACGAGGCTTGCTGACATCTCGTCCCATGTGGGCCTCTCCATTCACAAACAGTGAGGCTGAATGCAACCAGGGAAGAACCAGTCTTACTTTTTGGCACCCTGTTGGAGGAGGTGGAGTCCTTCACCTATCTCGGGAGCATCATAGACAAAAAAGGCGGCACTGATGCAGATGTCAGAGCACGAATCGGTAAAGCCAGAGCAGCCTTTCTCCAGTTGAAAAAAGTGTGGAGCTCCAGAGAGCTGTCACAACACACCAAAGTCCGGATTTTCAACTCCAATGTAAAAGCAGTTCTCTTATATGGAGCAGAGACTTGGAGATTGACAAAAACCACAGTCAACAGAGTACAGACCTTCATGAACAGTTGCCTTAGAAGAATTTTGAAAATCCACTGGCCAGAGAAGATCAGCAACGTCAGACTCTGGGAGAGAACAGAGTAGATAACAGCAGAGAATGAAATTGGGTGAAGAAGATGGGGATGGATCGGTCACAGTCTGAGAAAGCCAGCTTCCAGTATCACTAGGCAGGCATTGTCATGGAACCCCCAGGGAAAGAGGAAAAGAGGTAGGCCGAGAAACTCCTGGCGTCGGGACCTCCAAGCAGACATCAAGAGACTGGGAACCACCTGGAGTAGAATCGAAGGAGAAGCACAGGACAGGAGTTGCTGGAGGTCTCTCGTGGACGGCCTATACCCGGGTAGGGGTGACAGGCGTAAGTAAAGTAAGCTAGATGTACACAGACACAGTGACAATGACCTAGATACGCAGTTGACTGAAAATGAGACTGCAGCGTAGCAATGTGACAGTGAAACCCATGGACCCTACACAATACTTGGCTGGCCTCACTGACAAGTCACTTCAGTGTTGCTTGTGGGACCACATGAGAAACCAAACTTTCTATACAGTTGTGTATGACCCCATGGTTCCAGACAAAACATTTTTTGTGAGAGCTGTGACATTGTTGTAGTGACCAACTTTAGTGAGGGCAAAAAGAAGAGCATCAAGTTTTGGTTCTTTCAGCAGGATTCCCACCACATGCTGCAGAAAGGGCTTGTATACCTTGTACACTGATGTAGAACGGTTATCCCAATTTAATGACTGTCGGTTATCCGCGTCATGCTGTCGGCTTTGAATCGTTCACATGATCTGTATGTCGATGTTTCCCCACCCCGCAACCCCTTGTCTATGGGCCAAGATGCCTCTGACAATAAACCACTTTGACTTTGACTGTCAAAACACACATTTACACACACAGATGGTGCTCTGCGCCAAATATACATTCTATAGGCTGGAGTACTGTGACAAGACATCATTTTTGTCGGTCATGTTTATAACGAGCGGCAAAGCCCTTATGGCTCATGTGCATAACCTATTCACTGTGACCTTGCCCTTTTTGACAAGTCACTGAAAAGTTCAAGTGTCTTAACATATGTAAAGGGTTGGCTTTTGTACCAGCGAAATCTTATTTTCTCAAAATGCATTTTTCACGTCAACCCTGCATGACCCTTGACCTTTGCAAGGGGTCAACTGAATTAGTATACATAGAAAGGTCTTAGCTTCACCTACCCTTATGCAAATTTGATTGAGGAAGGTCTTATAATCAGGCATCTCTGTACCAAGTTTGGGTTTGAAGTGGAAAATAGTATTTGAGGGGAAAAAAAGTCAAACAGGGCTATTTTTGACCAATTTCTGGACCCCGTGACCTTGACCATTGAGAGCGGTCACTGAGTCTGCTTAAAAAGGTCTTGCCACAAAGTATCCTTGGGCCAAGTTTGAAGACTGTGGCTTAAATAGTCTCTGAGCAAATGCCAATGTTAAAGTTTACCACAGACAACAGAAGACTGATAACAGACAGATGACTGACACAAACTCACGTTTGCTGTTGCACATAAGCAAAAAATAGGAACAACTTTAAAATGGGCACACACATGCACATGCACACCCTTCTACACGCACAAACTCATACTGCCAATCCCTACATTGTACAGCAAAATGCTGCATTGTTTCAAAATCACATGACCAGAACATTACATGACACGAACATACCAATACGTCATAAGACCAACATTTTGTTACTAAATGATATCTGTCTATCAGGCTCTTGCACTTCATTGGTCATTAGGTCTATAGTGCACTTGCAATGCGTGTGAACCATGTTGTACACAATGAATTCTTTTTTAAAGAAAGTTTTCATACACTTTTTTGACAGAAAGTGTTTACTAACTCTTAAACCCGACTAAATTCACAACATTCGGCTGTTTGTGTCTGCAGGTAAGAGGAGCAAAATCTGAGGTTTTTGACACTTTTGTAACCCACTTAGTTCCTCTCTAAAAATGAGTCTGACGTAAAACAAAGTTTTTCCCTTAGCATGTTTACATTAGCATGGTAGGCATGAACGCTACGTGATATACCTCACTTAGAGAGATGACTGCCATTCATTGCAATTTTACAAAATTATATATAAGAGGGTCAGAAAAGGTACTTTTTCCCCATACTTGAATATTTTAGCTTATAATTGGACCTAATCATAACCCAAGAGCTGAGAAGAGCAGCAGGATTATGAAGACACTGTTTATGAAAAATTAGTTTGGTAGGAATGAGAAGCCTTGTCATAAAATGATTCAAAGACTGTCCACTGTTTTAAAAAAAAATATGTGCATAAACATGGTTTATGGACATTTTGCAAACACATTACACCTATGCGCTCTTGACACCCTGTTACTAAAAGAGACCCTTGCAAAACACCTGTTCTAGCAAACAGGCAACACCCTTGACATTACACATTAACTTTTGCTGTAGGCTTTTCAATAATACACTTATGATGTGATGTATGACACAGTGTGTTAGAAGTTCTTTTGTTTCCTTGATTGCTCAGTTGTATCACTCATAAATCTCATTTTCAACAGGGCAGTGCAATAAATAGGAGCAATACCAGGTTATGGTTCATCCAATCTTGTTAACCATTTCCAAAAGCATCAGGCCAGGTCTTCCCTGACATCATCAGCATGGGCACACTTGCTACCGAACGTGTTACACCATATTCATTTCAAAGTGTTTCTATTTGTAAATGTCTAAATGTCAGGGGGGAAAATGGCTGAATGAGATGAAAAAAAAGGAAGAGAACTTTAGCACCTGCACATACGTAACAAAGCAAACAAAAATCCTGCTTAGAATTATTACCATCTACCCTCTATGTACATTGGACATGATGTTTCTTTGCGTCTTCTATTTTTTTCAGAAGAATCAAGTAGCACTGAATGATCACATTAGTCACCATGTTGCATACTACATCATCTAGCAGAAGACAATGATGTGGTGTTGGGACTTTGCACATAACTTTCCCATGACGCCAGCCTGTTTTGTTCTGTAAAGTCTGTGTACTTGTTCTTACATCACTATGGAACCCTCTGTCAGGGCCATCAAACATTACCTGTTGACTAAAGTTATTACATGTGCTGCATACTTACAGATAACAGCTTATGATATTTTCAGCAAGAACAACAAATAGGAAAGGCAAAACAATAGGTAATGTTAAAGGGACAAGAATGCAGAAAAAGCTATGCACCTGGAACTTGGAGTAGCGCATACTGAATTTGGGCCGTTCCAGTGCTGGCAAGTATCTGCGCACAATATCCAGCTCATTGACCAACAGTAGTTCTTCATCTGCGACACAGTACACATTATACAGTACACATACAAGGTATCCATACATGGCACATGCAAACAGCAATAATAATCAGCCACGATGTAATTTCCTTGTACATGCAGCCACCAGCATTGTATATAGTACTGGTGGTTGCATGCATGAGGGTTAACAAATCCATTTATCCACGTATACTATCACATTTACATGAAAGTTGGTACAGTGCAACCCCCAATAAACGGTCACCCCTGTTGCCAAGAAAAAGCGGCCATAAACGGCAGGTGACCGTTCACAGGATTAAAGGTCCGGGTTCAGCAATTAGTGTGTAGAGGACATAGAAAAAAAATTTCGAAGTCCCTACCTGACACAGAAAGTGCAACCCTGACAGGGCCCCGTCAGATGGGATCCCCGAACATGCACATTACTATAGCGGCCGTAGAGTGTCAGACGTACTTGACGGCTGTCACAGTTCACGCAAACAGGTACACACCACCCAGCTGCCTAAAGTCACTTCCAGTTGCATCTGTCCGTACATGGTAACATCCGATTCCCGTGCAACTACGAAGAATAGCCAACTCAGTTTCACTTTTGCACTGGGGAAGCATCGAGCAATGTCCAGAATGGTGGCGGTAAGTCCAACATGATATGGTGCGGTCTTTTCACTTTTTTGGGTACAAATATTACTTTTGTTGGTAAGTATATTTCCAACAACAACAAACACCCATGCCGCATGTAGATGACGTGTTTACAAAGGGAAGCTACTCGTAAATATGTATTATCAGGAAACACCACTCTAATGCCCACTTTCCTGTCAATAACAGGAAGCCCTAGCGATCGTAATGTTATGTGTGTTCTGGTGTACATGACAATAATTTCGGGGGAAGTGATGACTGAGGAAATAACTGCAGACGACAGTGGAGAGAAGTAGGAAGAATACATCAATGAACAAGACGAAGAATAGATTGGTAATCTTAGCCTCACTGTTCGTCTCTTCCGTAGTTACTGGTTCACTACAGTGTAACAGCTTGAAACTTTGTTTATAAATTTTGTCTCTTTTATAAATAATTGTAATATTTTCTGGGCACTTTGCTATTACGCATGTTTGTGTTATATACATAAATGAAATATGCGATATATTCTGAGCTCTGGTTTGATGTAAATTCAGAAGTTTCCACTTTTAGTTGTGATTTGTTTTGGGGGTTGGTGGTGGTTGTTTTTGTGTAAATATCTTCAGAATGCCACAGCGCTTTCTAGTACAAGACGCGTGTGTGTATTGCATAATTATACAAATACCAGTCATTTGATTCTTTTTCAGTGCCACTACAAGTGAGCTAACAGAGCACAAGCCTGTCAACGAATCCTTGCATTCACGCTGCACGAGCCCAGCGACACAGTGTTCTGACATAGCCCCAAATGGTACTGCTTATTCATAGATTTAAATGTAGCCAAGGGCCTGCATACATTGTCATGATTTACTGCCAGCGTAGCAGTGCTTGAGATTCTATGCCTGTTGCAAGAGAGATTACCCGTATATACCGGTATGATTATAGCAGCCAGCAGCACAATCATGCCTCACCCTGCCTTTCGCAAAAGACATAGATTCACATGAACCTCTGCAAGCACCTAAAAATGTGTTGACCTCAGTTCCTCTTTACATCATCACATTGAAACTGTATCTGGGTTTATGACTATGATAAGGCAACGCCACTCGCTGGCCGCTGGCTGCACAATATGCTCGGTTACCCCACGTAGACACATGGATTTCTTTTTCCATCGCTTTTCACATCAGGGTAACAGTCTGCATTGGTTTCTGTGTAGCTACAGTACAGATCTCAGTCTGAGCAACATGTGTATGTCTTGGTACCTATCCGACTTGTGATGCCCGCTGGCATTAGAGCCAAGGCCACATGCTTTGCTTCACGACAGTGCGTTAACCGCGGCGGGAAACTGAAGAGTAATGTATTGCACTTTGCATCACAAAGCGAGTGTGTAGTGGCCCTGTGTTCTTACAACTGCGTTCTGAGAAGCAAGTCACAGTCCTGATTCTGAATGGCACAGTTCTATACAATGCTCAGGATGAAAATCTTACAATTAGGTCAGATTCATGGTGTTTGGCGACACAAAGTCCCCTCCACCTATGACACAGCAGGTAATCAAGTATCATAGTGAACCGGCATAACATAGAGCCAGTAGCACATAGAGCTCCTATGCGCCCCTGCACTTTACAGAGGCACATGACAATCTATGATTCATGGAGATGATGGGCAGTTCGCCTGTAGACTCTCCGTGCTAAGGACTCAAATGGGGTGGGGGGTGGGGGGTGGGTGGGGTGGGGTGGAAGGTGAAGATGGGGTCACGGTTATATTGATTTTCCACAGGGGCAGGGTGGCACATGATGCAACATTCCTGGCCTCTTATGTTTTGCAGATAACGTTTGAACTATGCATATTGGACCTAATTTATTTTAAATTGTCTGTGGGTGTATGATTTAGCCATTAAAATCAGGATCTGATTTAAACATGTTCTTGCGTGAACCCTCCCCCTGTGGGTACTCCCATTTGGGATAAATAATGGCTGTTGGTGTTTCAACTCAACCAACTTAAAAACATGAACAGGTCGATCGGCGTGCCTGTGCAAGGTAAAATTAGTGCCTCAAAATTTTGACCACGTCACCACCGCAGGTAATCAACTTTTTCAAAACTCCTAAATATTTGACCAGAGCTAAAAAAAAAAATTCGGAAAATTTGCATGTAAAAAGTGGTTGAATATTTAGAGTAATTACGGTAGATGTGCCACCACCAAAACGGGACCACCATTTGCCTCAACGCTTCTGTAAAGTGTGATACATGTACTAGTGACACCGATGTTTCATAACCTTCAGTGATGAAAGGAAATAAAATTGTGCTTGTGTGTACTAGTGTGGGTAAGGGGAGAAAGAGTGACGCATGTCGATGACTGTCGCTGCCATTTTCTTGTCTTAAACAGGGAGGAGGGGGCGGGTGGCGGATTAATGAGGGGGCGAAACTGACAGGAGCCAGGGTCAATATCCCGTCACCTTATTGTCCCGATAATTACTGAGCGGAAGCAAAATGCGTTGCACTTTCCCCGGCCTATGTATAACCATTTTCTTTTTCTCACCATTTTTCTGGGCCTCGGCTAAGCACCCACGTGTGTGGCATAGAATCATTAGTACTGACTTCACGGTTTGTGGCCGACGCATAGAAACTGACAAGTCACTCCGGCATTTCAGTGCTGACTGGCAGCCAATGATTCGTTTTGATGCCACGATTTCAGTCTTGACTCACGAGCCGTGGAATTCATATTTATTTATTGGTTAGTTATTGGGGTTTAACGCCGAGCAGGCAACTAAAGCCATCTCACGGCGAAAAGTCTGGTCACCCAGATTAAGAGAAAGGTCTTAAAACATGATGTAGATCTACTGAAAAAGCGAATGTTCTGGATATGCATCAGTCTCCGAAAATTATGAACACAAAAACATGTGCGTCAGTGCAAGTACGCACTAGATTCTCACAATAGTTGGAATGTCTGTCCACAGGCCTAAATGCCAATCTCAGTACTGTTATACAACACACTGCACAGTATAGTGTATGAGTGCTGAGATGGATTTTTAGGCCTGTGGTCCTGACACGTGCATTTGCACACATACGCACTCATTTCTCATGAGCCCCTTCCATCTGCTGGGGCACGTGAGAGTTTCTGCCAAGCTGGCGCCCAGGGCGAAAGAGCAGTCAAATTTTGGTCACATTGGAAGATTACATGACCACACTTTACCAACTTGAAAAAGATACGTGGACACGTTGGGGTAGATAGTACAACCTTTGTTACAGACCACACATACAGATGGCGAGCCGATGGCACCTCCGTTATTACATAATGACGCGACGTCTGGGCTTTATCTGAGTGTGTGGCTGTTGACTAGGTGTCGAGGGAGCAGTCACTGGCCTGTGACGGCTTTACTGCATCGGTCTAGCTGCAGCCATAAATTTAAGGTATTTTTGCCATTTTTGGCTCCATTATGATGACTGTTGCCCGTCTTCGGCAAATGGCCGTAGATCAAGGTACTTTATATAGTAAACATCATCCGTACATTGCAAAAGTGACCGGAAACAGCAGATGACCGTAAAAATCAGTGACCATTCAAAGCAGGTTCTATTGTAATTAATGTACAATCAAGTTGTGGATCACTGCCGAATGTCAGACTACACTCACGGAGAAGCTGACTGATAAGGTAGACAGCCTGTCCCCACATGAAGACACCGTCAGTAGATCCCTCGGGTGAGGCTTTTCGCTCCACACTGCCGGGATTGCTGCGCTCAAGCTCAATCAACTCCTTTGGCACAAAGTAGTACATGGGTAACAGCAGACCTGAAAACCACAACAGCTGAGGCAGTAGAGACAATCCTTTGATCCAGTCAACTACTCATGGCAAGATGTGAACAAACTGATCAATGTCTGTTGCCTTTACTGTGGCGTTATAGCTAGGCAAATCAGGCAAGAGATAAATAATAATAATAATAATAATAATAATAATAATCTATAACTCTTCTACAGCGCAATATCCCCACAAAGAAAGGCTCAGAGCGCTTTACATCTAGATAATCTAACTAATTGAAATTAACTAACTGAAGTACCGACAACGTACAAAAACGCAATCATTCATAGGTCCAAATGCACACGGACACAATACTAAAATAATAAACATAACATTTCAAGAGCCTGATCAGATATATACATGTTGATGGGAAAACATAGGGTTTATCAATCCCTTTCAAAGGCTAAATTGAAAAAAAATATGTTTTCAATCTAGCCCTGAAAATGGCCAAAGATGGTGCATGGCGAATATCATGGGGAAGACCATTCCACACTTGAGCTTGTTCTAGTTTTTAAAAAAAAACACTAGGAAGGTCTTACCATCTGGTATCTTTGTACCAAGTTTGGGTTTGAAGCTGAGCACAGTAGCTTTTTTTTTTTTTTTTTGGGGGGGGGGGAGTGTGGGGGGGGGGGGGGGGGGTGTTAAAATATGGCTTAAAAAAAAAAATTTTGGATCCTGTGTGACCTCGACCTTCAAAAGAGGTCGCTGAAATTAGTACGTTTAGAAAGTCTCGCCACAAAGTATCCTTGGGCCATGTCTGAAGACTGTGGTCTGAATAGTCTCCGAGAAAATGCCAACATCAAAGCTTACCATGGACAGCAGATGACAGCTGACCAACGGACAACCTCTAGCCCAAAACATGACTCACGTTTGCTATCAAACTTGAGCCACAAATATGGGATGCTTGATGTTGCTAAGTTATAATATCCAAAAAAGTGGGCATTCTCTAAAAAGGCATGCTTGTTTTTGAACAAAAACTTAAAGAATTGTATTTAGTCTACTGCCTGTGAGCACTAGCCACAGCAAGCCTCATCACAGATGTCTCATTCCTTAGAAGTGTTTCCTATAGAAAGTACTCTGTACAACTTCCTAGAGCGGTCACCCCTGCTGCCACAATAAAAAAAAAAGAAAAAAAAAAAGAAAAGAAACACGAAAGGCAAAGCCCTTATTGGCTCACATGTATAACCACATGTGTGACCTTTGTGACAATGAGTAAAGGGCTGGCTTCTGCACCAGCAAAATTCATGTTTTCTCAAAATGTAAGCATTTCTCACACATCCCCCCCCCCCCCCCACTCCTCCTCCTCCCCCACCCCCACGACCCTGGACCTTTGCATGGGTTGTAAACTATATAGCCTTATTATTTCAACACACACACACAAATACATGTGTTCAGACAGTGATATAAAACATCAATTATGTCATCATATAACAAGGAACAAGAAGAAAGGCAAAGCCCTTATGGCTCAGATTTAAGACCGATCCACGTATGGGTGACAATAAGTATCAGACTGGCTTCTGCACCAGCAAAATCCATGTTTTCTCAAAATATAAGCATTTCTCACACATCTGTCAACCCCCCCCCCTCCACCCCACCCCACCCTGTGACCCTTGACCTTTGCAAAGAGAAAGACAATAGGAGACCCGTAAGACAATGAATTCAATAGAGCCGCATCCGTCATTAATTTACGCCATTTTTAATATCAAAATTTTGACCCCAATTTTACCCCCGTTAATTCTGAATCAACCCTTTGATTTTTAAAAAGTGATGAGTATGACTGATGCGGCCTTATTGATCTGATTATCTTACGGGTCTCCTATTATCTTTCTCTATAACTATTGTCTCTGTCAATACCTAATCATTTACCTGATCAAGTGATGCCAAGTGAAACTTAATACTTATTAACAAGTTGCAACTAACTTTTAGGAACCTGCAGAGGTAACCTTTAAGTGTGTTGCCATAAGAACTTATTAATTACTTACCCTAAGTTCTTACAAGTACTTACCCTAAGTTCTTACAAGTACTTACCCTAAGTTCTTACAACAACTTGACTTAAGTCACAACTTACTCGGTCAGATTTGACAAGATACAAGGACAATAAAAAAAACTTTTTTTTCTCAGTAGTACTCTGGTGGTGGTGCAGATGGGGTTAAATAATCAGGCACAAGTGTTGTAAGTGGCATGGCATTTTTCTGTGAAGTGTATGACATTAATAAACGATTACCAAATCTGATTTTTATTTGTTTAAAAGATTGTGTAGTTTTTCTGTGGTTTCCTGAACACCGATCCTTTTTCCCTCTGCTAAAAAACTAGCCTTTAGTTCTTCAACATTCACGGGAGACTGACTACGCATCTTATTCTGTATTTCAGATTTTTGTTTCTTGTAGTTATTTAAATCATCCTGGACCCGCTTAAATTCTTCATCATCAATAAAATTATCATTCAATGCCTTACTGATAATAAGTTTCATACTGCTCAGTTTTGCACCAGCCAGCGTACTCAATGCTTCATGTTTCTGTAATTTTGTGTGAAACCTCTTGTTCAAGGCCTCCAAACCAAAGCAAGCCAGGCATGTAGCAACGCTAACACCCTCAACTGCTATTCCAGCCAAACTCCCAATTCCTGTGGCGAACAGAACAATACCCCCCACAGAACATGAAGCTGAAACAGCGCCAATAGCCATAGAAGTGTTTTGAACAGAATTAAATACTGACTTATACCTCCTTTTGCACCGTGAATATTTCGCTTCTTCACTTTCCAAATATTTCAAAGCTTCTGTAATATTATTTAATCTGAATGCGTCTGCCTGTAATGTTTTATCTGAAGCAATTGGCACAGCTGTCACCTGTGGATCAGGCGCAAGTGTTGTTTTAGTCATCACATTTGTTTCAGTCGGCTCAAGCGTCGGTAGTTGTGGATAGAAGTTTACCATTTTTTTTATTGACAAATATTTTTTTTATTTAATCAGCAATTACATTTTGCAACTCTTCAAAAGTATACAATTTGTTAGCATAATAAAATGCAACAAGATCAATGTGTTCAAGGTTTATGTAAGTTAGACGAACAAAAGTTGCTTTGTCGACCACCACCTTGACAGCTGGAACACTGCTCGAAACATTAATAACATCATTATTTTTTGTAATGGCAATAAAGACCTTTGATGATTCTGTTACTGTTTCATTCCATGTAAGTTTAATTCCTTGTGCTATATTTGCCTCTTTTGCAGAAGCAACAGATTTCATGATAATTTCAAATACTATTGTCACTTCTCTAGCCACGACTAAGCTTGCTGGCATAAACACAACAGAAGTATCTGATCTACCCTTTCTAGTTGTAAGAAGATACCGCCGTCTCTCATAATTTTCAACTTTCAGTTTTTCTCTGCTATTGTTGTCTGGGGCAAAACTTGGAACAAGGCTTACAATAAGCGGCCCAGAATTAACAACCTTCCTAAACACTAAGGCACCTTCGTCATCAGTGTATACATAAGGACTAATAAATTCAATCTTTATGTCCCAGTCAATTGTGGGTGGTGGAACAGGCACAGGTGAAACAACCCACTTACTACCTACATGTATTAAGTTGTAAGGCACATTATTTACAGGTGGAGTAGGTACAGTAACATCACGTAGCTGACCAAGTTTAGGAATCTGTTTTTCACCGTCTTTCATGTCAACAATTACTTTCCTCTTGTACATGCCATTTAAATCAAGTTCAAAACCATATATTCTCCAATTTCTCCTTCCTTCTCAAAATCCTGTACGTCTGCCAAATCTTTCAACTCTGTTACTGGACACGCAACTGGTATGATTCTAGGCTTTGGACCAAGACCACTCATTTTTATAAACAAAAATAAAATTATTTAATTTCCAACACAACACTAAAATCATGCATAAGAACTGGTTTGTCATCCTGATTAGTTACAGATATACTCAGTGACTCAAAGAAACTAGAACCTAATTTCTTAAACTGCAAATTAGGAAATCTAACAACTACACTTTCACAATACGGAGCAGTTCCAGTAGGTAAGCATCTCAACAAAGTTGAAGGCTTTCCATTGTGAACATTCTCAGATGTGTTTAGTTCTTTCAAATAAACATTTAGCACTGCGTGTACTGACAAATTGACAGGACGTTTTCCAGTTATTTTAAGTTTTTTTGTCTTCATTGTTATAATACCAAACTCAAATTCATCAATATCATCTGATCTATACCAATCTTCATCAATATAAAATCCAAGTAAATATGCAAATCTATCTGAGATCTTTAACCAATCTTGTGTCGGAGATTCTAATGTAACAAGTAGGTTAGCTGGATTTAAAGTTGCTTTAATTTTAAAATTACTTTGAAACCATTCAGCTATAGTACAAAAGTCATAATACCCAGGCGGTAAAGCTTCCGTCTTACCACCAAAAATTACTTTATTATATATATCATCTTCTACATTAAACCATTTTACTGTGTAGAACATTTCATGGATAGCTACAGCCTTGCTACCATCACGATTATCAATCCCATTAGTTAACCACACTGGTTTGCTTGTGTCAAGATTTGTTAAGGTAATAAACATTTTTATTATCTCATATAAAAAAAGATGGAATTTAAATCACCAACCATTACCACTACAAACGCATTTCAATTTAATGTGGATGCCAAATACAATGTCGCACCTACTTATGAACAGAAAATAATTCAATTAAATCAGCTCGACATAGCTGTAAGTGAACAAGATTTATTTCAAGTGAAAGTACCGAATCCGTTTGACCATTACCTAAACCCCCCAATAACAGACGATACTACTGCAAGAAAGTGGTCTTCAAGTCCACTACAGATGTTTCAAAACCAACTTAACTTTGCTATTCTATGTTCTACTACAGGCTGTGGTGTTTCATTTACAGACCATTTGAATCACTCAAACAAACTGATTAAGTCTGTCTATCGTTTCCATGTTTATTACCAGCTTAGACGTATACTGTCAGAACTGCATACACCATTACCCACTGAATCCAGTTTCAACAGGTATAACAACCCCATGGATATGAAAGCATTTGAACGCATCTGTAATGAATTTAACATCAGCCCCAAGTATGACTTTACACAAAAACTTGATGATCACAAAGGCATGGGTACATTGTATTACGCTTTGAGTCACAGACAATACCCTCAAGATTACTACCCTGGTTACACTTCATTCTCATCAAAATCACAAGTCTGGATAGGATCAATAGAGCAGAAGCAGACTAACGCGTGGACCACATTTATTTTAGATAAATCTGACGGGTTTACTCAAGCAGGTGTCGAGCGCGTCAATGAGTCTATCAGAACATATGTCTGGTGTATACTAGGAGCACAATCATTAACAAAATCAAATATTTTGAATGGAAGTGGTAAATTTGAAGCACAAAAACAATTTCTTGCAAATCTTGAAGATTCAATTAATTCAACAGTCGATCTCCCATCAAGCATACAACGCTATCAAGATGTACTTAGATATGCCAGATCAAAAGTTGACTTTGTAGTTGGCATCGGGTTATACATGTTACCATCTGACCTTCAACTCCAAATGGGTACAATAACAAATTATAATAATGAAATAGTTGTTGCAGGTGTTGGTCAAAAACTCGGTCTCAATCAATCTGTAAACTTAGGAGCAACAACCACACATGTACAGTCATTAAAATCATTACAGACGGTAACACCCCCGGCCCCGACCCCGGCCCTGGCCCCAACACCGGCACTCATACAAGCGGTAACCCCTACACCAACCCCTGACACACATGAGTCAGAAAGAACTGCATTGGTAATAGGTCTAACAGGATTAGGGGTTTTACTTCTTTATCTGTTTCATTAAATAACCCACCATCAACCCTCCTACTGTAACCAAAAAGACCCACACATGTTCTGCCATAAACCCTACTGCCTTTGCCGCTGTACTAATCAGCCAACTGACAACAGTGCCAATTATGCCAGGCAAAGCGTCCACTGCTTTCACAGCCAATTTTTTAAGCAAGTCTGATATGTGAGACAACTATTTTTTTACCCACGTCTGTAAATCTTTTGGGTCTGTTGGAGCCGGGGGGCCCGGGGTTGGTGGTGCTGGTGCCGGGGCTGGACCACCAGCACCGGAGACAGCTAACACTACAGTACTAATAATAAATCCAAGAGCTGTAATTAAACTAGCAATTGTGATACCCTGCTCTCTGAAAAGTGTTTTTAGTCTCTCAGCCAGAGTAGTGTCTTCGTGAAGTATTTTCTGAATAGTTTCTCTAATTCTGTTGACCTGTGATTTCAGTTTTTGTCTTCCAATACTAATCACTTCTAATCGTCCAGATCTTTCTATCTGCAAATCATTTAATCTGTGCTGTATTCTTTCTTTCATTTCTGTGTCTGCTGTAGCCAGTTTCTCTTTTTCACATTCTATGTGTTTATCAAGCTCTCCCAGTTTGGCAAGATTATTAACCATCTCACCTCTTATCGTCTGCAGTGATTTATCCAAACCCATAATCTCCCTCATTGACAAAGGTGGATCATCTATTGTTTTCAAAGCGTCATTTATTTGTCCTTCAGTAAATGAAGTTTCTTGTATCACTGTGTTTGCTATTTCTGGTAGGCTTGTTACTGGTGCCATTTCAATTTGTTGCCCTGTTGGCAACTTTGTTTGCGTGTCGTGAAGAACACTAGCCAGTCTTGGCGTGACAGGAGACCCACCAATACCCAGTTGACGCAAGGCACCAACACCACCTTCATTTTTTATTGTACTTAAAGCCCTAAACCTACTGGGGTCTTTTTTGTTAGTCAATAGTACTTTTCCTTTGTCAACAGTATTTAAATATAAATGACCCTTGACATCAAGTTCAAACTGATTAGGATCTACGTTGTCTGGGCGACCACCAACATGATCATAAAATGAGTTCACTTTGGTTTCTAAAAGTTCGTGACGTAAACTGTAAATATTTCTTGTACCAGTCATATCTGTCATATCTGTTGTATTACCAAAATCATACGTGTCATCCATTTCAAAATCTTCATGATTAAATCCTCCCGCTGCCATTGTTTTATTAATTTATTATTTTTTATTGTGCATAATAAAAATGACACAGTCTTACGGATCAAAGTCAGACCCATACAGAAAACTACGTGAGCCTCTGGGTGTTAAGGGCATTAGACAATCAATCGTCATCACAAACAATCCAAGTACCATAGACCAGAACCAAACACTTACAGTCAAGTTTCCAAACCTAGGTCCCAGTGACGTTATTGTTCCTGGCACTGCACGCCTAGCATTTAATATTGAACTAACATCAGACGCAGACGTAAACAGAACACTAGTTAACAATCTTGGTAGAGCAATTGTTAGAACTATTAAAGTAAAACTTGAAGGACAGGAAGTGTTTAGTCTTGACGACTCCGATGTATTCTACTGTTACAAAGACCTTTGGCTCACAAGAGAAGAACGAGAAGATCGTATTTATCAAGGCATACAGCCAGATAATGTTGGTAAACTTCGAATCAATGCCGGAGACAAAACAACTACTGGGGTACCAAAGGAAGTTATTATAGCTGAAACATATGGAACTAGATTTTACATTCCACTCGAGTTTGAAATTCTAACAGCTCATCTGCCTTATTATCAAGGGGCACTGAATGACCGTCTGAGCTTTGAACTAACTTTCAATGACTACTCCAAAGTTATAAAATCATCTGCCACAGATGCAACATACAAGATCTCTAACATTTCCTTGGAATATGAAATTGTTACACACACTGATCTAGCCAGACTCATTCAAAATCAGTATCAGTCAAGACTTCCAATTTATTATGACAGGGTAATTAGACATAGTTTAATATCCAAAGACAAGAGCGACCCAATGTGGAACATAAACTTGAACACACCTGCCAGGTCACTGAAAGGTATTCTTATGTTGTTTGTTGAACCAGCAGATCCATATAAACGGGATTCAGAAAAATTCTACAATCCTAAGATTACACATTTGTCCTGCTCAATTGAAGGCCGTCCTAATCAAGTGTACGCTTCAGGAATGTTACCTTATCAACACTACGATGAGATCACAAAGTATTTTGCGGGTGGAAGGATTAGAGATAAACCAGCAAACATTGCGTGCAAAGATCTACATCTGTATGATGTTAGGATCGGACAATACCTGACAAACAAGTATGCACTTTGGTTAGACCTTCGTAGTACAGATGACGATTATCTTCATGGGTCAGGTCGAACTGTTGAGAATGGTAGTGATGGAATTACAATCCAGATACAAAAGAAGGTTAAAAAAGCCGAAGCCATAAACATATATTTGTACCTGATATATGACGCACAACTCAATATTGCAGACAGTAGACTAAGTGGACACATATATTAAAATTATATTGTGTATTAAAATGAACCTGAGCTTAATGACCCTTGACCCACACTGTGGATTGTTTTGTGGTGCCACAGGATGTGGGAAAACTGAATTTGTTCTTAACCTATTACAAACAAGATACATACACCACTTTGAAAACATTGTCATATTTTGTCCTACGATCAAACACAACAAAGCTTATCACAACCGTTTATTTATTTGGATTGATTGATTGATTGATTGTACATTGCTTAGCGTCCCGACAGCAACAAGGCTTTCTCAGGACGTGCCTGCACTGCTTGTGAAAAAAAAAAATAAAATAAACAGAACATTGAATGTATGTCGCCAGCCGGTCAAATACATTAAATAAACCTAACACATGGGGCCTAAATAAAGCTCAGACCATTTAGCAACACACATCCAATATCAAGAGCTACAGGCAGTGCAGACAGTAGGGAGAGTTTTAAAAAGGCAAATACAGGTGAATGGACAAAGGGTAGACAGAAATACATGCCCCAGAATAGAGAGAAAAACCCACCCTGTGGGGCTGACCAGGGTGACCCTGGGAACTAAAAAATACCTAACCCCACCCAAGTCCCCCAGGGCAGACCCGGGTGGGGGTGTTTATTTATTTGGACTGACAACAACATATATTTAGTCGACCCTGAGAAAAAACTGAATGACTACCTACAATATTTTTACAAGCAATTTGAAGGACAGCCAACATTGTTTATTGTTGATGACTGCTCAGCAGAGAAAGACATTGTCAAGAAGAGAAACACTCTAGCAGAACTTGCCTTCAGTGGCAGACATGCAAATGTCAGTGTATGGATTCTCACTCAAAAATATAATGCTGTACTAAAAGATTTTCGAGAACAGTTAAAGTTTATCTGTTTGTTTTACTGTAAGGATCGTGACAGCTTTGAAGACTGTCTCAGAGAAAACGATGTCATCCCAAATAAGCATGAACGTGATGATGTAAAAAATAAACTGAAATCAACTAAGCATCTAAAGCTCATTTTAAAGACAGATCAGCCCACAGGGTATGGGTTAGTAAATTAATTTTTGTTTTTTAAAAATAACAATATAAATGAACCCTGATGAAATCCTTCTATTGAATGATATCAATGCTGTAGAGAACAAAGACTTAGACTCTAAGAAACAGCGTCTTTTGTCTGTGATTGTCTCAGGCAAATCAATTGATTGTACATTGCTTAACGTCCCGACAGCAACAAGGCTTTCTCAGGACGTGCCTGCACTGCTTGTGAAAAAAAACAACCAACTAAACAGAACATTGAATGTATGTCGCCAGCCGGTCAAACACATTAAATAAACCTAACACATGGGGCCTAAATAAAGCTAAGACCATTTAGCAACACACATCCAATATCAAGAGCTACAGGCAGTGCAGACAGTAGGGAGAGTTTTAAAAAGGCAAATACAGGTGAATGGACCTCGGGTAGACAGAAACACATGCCCCAGAATAGAGAGAAAACCCCACCCTGTGGGGCTGACCAGGGTGACCCTGGGAACTAAAAAATACCTAACCCCACCCAAGTCCCCCAGGGCAGACCCGGGTGGGGTCTCAGGCAAATCAAAGACTTATCTCGGGAAACAATACACAACAGAGGATATTGAATCTCTTACCTCTGACGAGCTAATCAAGCTTCATTCAAAATATGAAAACCACATCGCTTCACTAATGACTCGTGATTTGAGTCGATCTCTAGTATGTCTATACACAAAAGCAGTGAGTCACTTTCTACCTGTGGATAGTGACAGTCTATCACACGACCTTGAAAGCAATCCTATTGTTTCAAGTTCAATTGGCAAATTAGCATGTGTCATGTTTTACAAGTTTGGAAATTACTTTGCACCTGTCGTAACATTGCTTGTTACCAGGAGTCATATTGATTTTTCGAAAATAAATTTTACTGCAGAAGAAAATGGACGAAACCCAGACGACTCCACAACTGAACCCCAGTCCAGTTTTGACGCAGGTTCAAACTGTGACGAAGACTAAAAGTCCAGGCAGGGTTGAGGCTGGAAAAAGATTAGCTGAATATAATAGGGAAAAAAAATTACAGCTTAAGGCACAAACAGAAAAGACTCATGTGACTGACCAGGCGTCAACACCTTCAGGACCAGTGTCACTACCGTCAGGACTGACACCGACAGGACACCTTCATCAAAGTGAGAGACAAACAACTAAGTCTGACCCTGAAACAACAAAAAATATAGTTGCCGGATTTGTTGTCGGATTTGGTTACGTAGGGTATCAATTATACAAAAAATACAAACCACAGACTTGTACAGTGACCAAAAAATCAGACACTCCAAAAACAAAACCAGAAGTCGCCACATTACCAGTAACACCCAAAGCCGTTGACCCATTTTATATGCAGTAAATAAAAATATTATTTTAATTTTTCTTGCCTAAGAAATGAATGACTCAAAGAACATGATGAACCTTGTCTATCACTCTGCCGTAATCAGTGGATTAGCAGTAGCTTATTCTATGCTGGGGAAAAGTCTACTCAAAATGAAATCAGCAGACTTGAGTAGACTCGATTTCGAAGACAGCGCTAAGCTAATTGTAGTTGTCACAGCGTCGATTGCGACAAAAGATTTTCTTGTCAAGCAAGGAATTATTCCTGAAAATGTTTCTATGTAAATAAAAATAATATGGCGACGATAGCTATTATGATTGGTGGGGCAGTTGTTAACGCCCTCGCGTTCAGTGGCTCTAATTATCTCTTTTCTAAAATGGGTAGAGAGGAATCTGCAGAAGAAATGAAACGTCACAATGAAGCATCTGAGAAACTTGCTCAAGCCCAACAGGATTATGAGAAGCAAAGAATTGAGAAACTTGATTTCATCAATGAAAAACTCAGGCTTGAAGGTCACGCACAACATACGTTTTCAAATACAGACGAAGCAATCAGGGAATATTTTCTTGTCACAGGTGAAGACATGTCTATCCCGAAACCAAAACTAAGTGACTATTACAAACCAAGCACACAACAAAGAAACGGGGAGATAATCTTTGTTCTAGTGGGAATGACATTTGTTTATTTTACAGGAGTTTTCATTGCTAGAAAAAATGGCAGCCGAAAATAAACTATCAAAAATATATTACTCTCCATCAGGCTATTGGAAAGGAGCAACAGCTATTCGGAAATTACATGCCGCTGTGGGCGGAGATATAACACTCAATCAAGTCAAGCAATGGTTACAGAGACAGGCAATTTGGCAGATATATCTTCCTGCTCCAAGAAAAATAACAAGACCCCATTTTGAAAACACTACCCCAAATGACACACACCAAATGGACCTCCTGTTCTTACCACATGATACAATAAGAAAGAAACGATACAAGTATGCACTGACTGTTGTAGACATTGCTTCAAGGTATAAAGACGCTGAACCCATATCTGACAAAACAGCCAGTACAGTTGCTACTGCTTTATCAAAAATATATAGTCGAGGCCCTTTAAGATACCCCAGACTTGTACAAGTTGATGATGGATCTGAATTTAAGGGCGCAGTTAATCAGTTATTTGCTAAGCATGGTGTACTGGTCAGACGAGGCATTCCAGGTGTGCACAGATCACAGGCAATTGTTGAAAACTTTAACAAACAGTTATCAGAAAGACTTTTCAGTTACCAGTATTCAAAGGAACTCATGCATGACACCCGGAACACTGAGTGGGTAAAGAGATTACCACATGTGATAAAAGCAATGAACGATGAAGGACACCCAAAACCTGCTGATGCTATTAAATTGAAAACAATTACAGAGCCAAAAACAATGTCAACCCAGGCACCGCTTGCACCAGACACAAGTTTATTTACCAAACAGGTGAGATATTTATATCAACCAGGGGAGGCTGAGAACGACTTAAAGCGCAGGGCAACAGACCCCATCTGGTCAACATCCGTTCATAATATAAAAAAAATAATTCCCGGCGCAGACGCAACAATATATTACCTGTACGACCCTGCGCCCCAGAGGGCATTTGTCAGAGAAGAATTACAGATTATTCCCTCAGACACCGTTACTCATTTCAGTAACTAAGTCGTCAATTAATTCATCAACCAGTTCATCACAAATGTCTTCAGATAACTTGAGCCTGTAATGTCCAGGTGCATAAGCTTTTTCCTTAGTGTGAAAAACACGTTTCGTGTCTCCAACTGCAAGTGATTTCTTATGTGTTTGGATCATTTCAAGATTATGTTTGTTTGATCTCAGTGACTTGTTTGGATAATCAGGCATTAATGCACCATCTAACACTTGCTTGTAATGTTCATGACGTATGTCTTTATTTTTTATTGCTGTTTTTTTAATTCCTTTGGCTTTCGACTGACTTCCTTCTGGTGCAGTATAGAATACATTTTTGATCTCAGTCCAACGTACTCAACTATTGGCACACCATTTAGTTCATCCTTAAACTTACCAGGTACTTTTTTGTTTTGTGTGCTAAACAATGGATGGTCTTTAGGATAATCAGACGTGTCATACATGTGTAACTCTGTTTTCATGTCTTCATAAAAGTCTTCAGTACACACATCAATGATCATAGAGTCAGTGTCAGTGTATAACAATCGACAGTCAGGATATTTTGTTTTAAAGTAATCATAATAAAATTCAAGCATCAACAGTTTTGACAACTCAAGAATTGCCATACCAATGAATACTGGCTTGTCCAGTTTGACAATCTTTTTTTTGAGTGACACTGCATACAATGATGAATGAAATTCTTTATACCCTGTGTACTGAGGCTTGCCTGTAAGTTTAATTGCGCCCAATTCAGTTGTGACCAGTCTCACATCTTTTCTGTGATGAGGATTTCCATCGTCTTGCCAAAACAGGCATTGTTCATAAGCTTAAAGAAGTCTTTGTCAAATGCAGTGTTGCCGTCTCTGGCACGGAGGGTTGTGTTCTTCATTATGTAATCTTTCATGAAAGCACTCTGATCAAATTGAATTCCTCTGTGAACTTTCTTTAGTACTAACCCATGTCTGATGTAAAACTGCAACAAGCGATAGTGGCAAACGTAATTGAATTTGTCATTCAAATTTGGTACAAGTTTAGTGTCTTCTTTTTTCCCTGTCATACTCATTTTCTCAACAGCTAATGGATAATCATTATGGTAATCGTGTAGGTGGTGTGGGTACTCCAGGTCGACTTCAAAGATCCAACCCTTCGCGTCGTTTCGGTCAAGATTCATAATATTGTTAGTTAACCCTGACTCTGTTATGTCATACTGTGACAAATCATACAGACAAAAGTTTTTCAAGGGCAATAACTCACACATCGCGAACCCATAAAGGTTATTAGCGTCAAGGTACGTAATGAATGACCTTGACCCCGGGCTTGAGGGGTCAAAACCCCGGCCAAGGTCACCATGTCCGTCCAGATATTTATTGTTGGCTCTGGCATAATTGTTCGCTGCAATACTAATCCCTCCTCTCAATCCGCGTTCCACCATTTCACCCATCGTACGATCAGACAACAGGTCTATAGATATCTTGCTGGATTTCAAAAATGCATCCCATGTCATGCCAGGACTAGTTATGTAACAAGCAGGGTCAAGCTTGTAGTGTAACAAACCCTTTTCACGGTAACTTTCAAATACGTCTGCTAGTAAGCAAACGTCAGCTTTCAAGTACTGGTCATGGTAGTCACCAATTGTTTGACACCCTAACTTCCCCCACGCATCAAGTGCATGCTGGTATTCAGAGTCAGAAATACCTTTGCCAGTTAGTGTAGAATAAAATTTCTCTTTTGGTGGCAGTCTTGTTTCCTCAAACACAACCCAGTGATCAATGTACTCATACGGATACACACCTTTCTTAATCAAGTCTGGCTCAAAATATTTACTTGTTATTGGATACTCAGTCAGTCCTTCTGCCAGACTAGCAAGACCTAAAGACAAATGTTGCATGGAGTCATAAAATGCTAATTTGTCTAATCTAAAAGTCAAGTATTTCTCAGTTGTCTGGGCAATACAACTTATGTTTTTGTACGACTCATCTACAGCCTGCATGATGATGTGTGAATCATACCCTTTGAGATTGTGGAAAAAGATTGGCAGTTTGTATGTCTTGGGATCTGTTTTTAATAATAAGTTACAATTGTTATGTGCAGCGCCTCTGTAACGTCCAGTTATGTGATCGTGGTCACGAACTTTATCACCACCTAAAGGTTGTTCACAAATCCAACACGTCACAGCTGTGTCAAATTTTAGTTTGTCTTCTTCTGTCATCACCAAAGGCATCTGACTTGTTGTGAGATACTGTACTACCTGACTATACAGATGTCTCATTTCTGTTAAAAACAAACATGCTGCATTTTCACCCCTGTAGATAACAGGCTCTGAATGAAGACCGTCTGACCTAACAATAATGTATCCAAAAGAACACACCACTTGGTCACTCAACTTTATAGTCTTTGGTAATGACTCTGGAACAGGACCTTCATACGGAACAACCAATGATTCAAAATCTGCGTACACTACAAACGGCAACTTTTGCTGATTCCCATAGTTCTTAAAATACACTTGACTACCAGGATCTGGGTACTTAAGTACAGTCTGTACATCATCAGGTGACCTGCAGTGTAAAACATGTTTGTGTGCCACTGCAATAGAGGAGAATCTTTGTAAACATTTTTTACAAACTTCCTGTTTCCCATTGTGTTTTGTTGTATGTCCATGAATTAGACGTGACATATTTCTGATAATTGTGTAGTGGAAGTTATTGTCATCTCCGATTAGCAACATGTCAACATGTCTATCTTCTGACTGACCATAGGTTGGTGCCAGTGGGGATACTCTAATTGGTTGCAACTTGTTCACAAATTCATTATCCCACACATACACATTTACAGATATACCAGGATTTAGTTTTTCAAACAAATCTATGTCCTCTATTTTAACAGGGAACTCAATGCCACTAAAAACGAGTTCATTTACAAATTTGGTGTAGTTAGATACACGTTCTGGTTTTGATTTTACAAAGTGTAGTTTAGCAAGCACACACCACATGAAACAATAGTTGTCATTGTTCTGTATGTTGACGACAGCCTTTTTGTTTACTACTTCTGTTGGCAGTGGCAACCATGATTTACCTAATATAGGATGATACCTAGACTGCTTTAGTTGTAGTTCATGTACATGACCTTCGTGCCAGCCAGACCCCTTCATTTTTGCACTGTCAATCGCCTGAAGGAAGTCTGGTAATAGTCTGTCTCTGAACACGTTCTCCAATTCTCTTCTTGTGTTAACTGTGTGTTGTCTTGTTGATATATACGATACAATTACCTCACCGCCCACCCTAGTGAATTCGATTTTTGCAACAATCTGAATCTTAACACTGCCTGTCAGAAGATTTTGTTGTATGACAGAAAAAGAGTTTTCTATTGATTCGTAAACATTATTAGTATTGGATATGAGTAAGTTTGTTGTGTGAAACACGTTTCTTAAACTAGATGAGCCAGGGTTTTGAACATTGTCCGTCATTTTTATTTGTCCGACAAAATAATAAATGAAAAAATATTAACGTTAACTCTGCCGGCTCACCTTGTGTAATACCACTTTATTAATTGTAACACTGTCAATATAAACATTTAGTTTGCGTAGTTGTTTAAATATGCTATAACAAACTTCCCCTAACCATCCATAGTTGGTATCATCAACTTTAAAAGTACTTACTTACTTACTTACGCCTGTCACCCCTACCCGGGTATAGGCCGTCGACGAGAGACCTCCAGCAACTCCTGTCCTGTGCTTCTCCTTCGATTCTACTCCAGGTGGTTCCCAGTCTCTTGATGTCTGCTTGGAGGTCTCGACGCCAGGAGTTTCTCGGCCTACCTCTTTTCCTCTTTCCCTGGGGGTTCCATGACAATGCCTGCCTAGTGATACTGGAAGCTGGCTTTCTCAGACTGTGACCGATCCATCCCCATCTTCTTCGCCCAATTTCATTCTCTGCTGTTATCTGCTCTGTTCTCTCCCAGAGTCTGACGTTGCTGATCTTCTCTGGCCAGTGGATTTTCAAAATTCTTCTAAGGCAACTGTTCATGAAGGTCTGTACTCTGTTGACTGTGGTTTTTGTCAATCTCCATGTCTCTGCTCCATATAGGAGAACTGCTTTTACATTGGAGTTGAAAATCCGGACTTTGGTGTGTTGTGACAGCTCTCTGGAACTCCACACTTTTTTCAACTGGAAAAAGGCTGCTCTGGCTTTACCGATTCGTGCTCTGACATCTGCATCAGTGCCGCCTTTTTTGTCTATGATGCTCCTGAGATAGGTGAAGGACTCCACCTCCTCCAACGGGATGCCAGCAAGCAAGACTGGTTCTTCCCTGGTTGCGTTCAGCCTCATTGTCTTTGTTTTCTGTTTGTGAATGGTGAGGCCCACTTGGGACGAGATGTCAGCAAGCCTCGTGGTCTTGTCCTGCATTTGTTGATGAGTGTGGGACAGTAATGCCAAGTCGTCTGCAAAATCGAGGTCGTCAAGCTGTGTCCACAGTGTCCACTGTATTCCACTTCGTCTGTGCTCTGTGGTCATCTTCATGACCCAGTCTATGGCCAGTAGGAAGAGGAACGGAGACAGGAGACACCCCTGCCTGACACCAGTTCTGACCTGGAGCTCTCTGGTGAACTGCCCTTCGTGGATCACGCGACATGTCATGCCATCATAGCTGCTCTTGATCAGGCGGACGAGCTTTGTTGGTACACCGTAGTGTCGTAGGAGTTTCCACAGAGTCTCTCGGTCCACGCTGTCAAATGCTTTCTCATAATCCACAAAGTTGACGTACAGCGGGGAGCTCCACTCCAGAGACTGTTCCACGATGATGCGGAGAGTGGCGATCTGGTCTGTACATGATCGATGCTTCCTGAATCCTGCTTGCTGGTCTCTCAGCTGGGGGTCAACGGAGCTCTTCATTCTCTCCAGGATGATCCTGTTTAAGACCTTTCCTGGTACTGACAGCAAGGTGATTCCTCTGTAGTTGGAACACTTGCTGAGGTCGCCTTTCTTGGGAAGCTTGATTAGGTACCCCTCCTTCCAGTCAGCTGGCATCACCTCCTCTTCCCAGATCTTTCCAAACAGTGGGTACAGCATCTCAACTGTTGTCTCTAGGTCTGCTTTCAGAGACTCCGCTGGGATGCCATCTGGCCCTGCTGCTTTGCCATTCTTCAAAAATGCCACTGCTTTTCTGATCTCTTCCCGGCTGGGTCTGTCACAGCTGATGGGTAGGTCGGTCTCTGCCGGCTGGATGTCGGGGGGGTCGGGTGGGCTAGGTCTGTTCTGTAACTCTTCAAAATACTCGGCCCATCTGTCGAGTTGGTCTGCTCTGTCTGCAATAGGCTTGCCTTCTTTGTCTTTTACTGGTCTTTCTGTATGGCCATACTTACCCGACAATCTTCTGGTAATGTCGTAGAGCTGTTTCATGTTGCCGCTGCCTGCTGCCTTTTCTGCCTCTGCTGCCAGGCTGTCTGTGTAGGCCCTCTTGTCTGCCCTGATACTCCTCTTCACCTCGCGGTTGGCTTCCGAGTATTCCCCCTGTGCCCTTACTTTGGCTGCTCTCGTGCGACTGTTGTTGACCGCTGCTTTCTTCTGCTTCCTCGCTTCTATCTTCTTCAAGGTCTGTGCCGACAGCCAGTCCTTGTGGTGGTGTTTCCTGAACCCTACAGTGTCTTTGCAGGTTGAGTTCAGCGCCTCTCTAACTGCCTTCCACTGCTGCTCTGTGGTGACCGCCTCCTCTTCATTTACTAGCTCCTGTAGCGCTTGAAACCGGTTGGACAGCACCAGTTTGAACTCTTCTCTAACTCCAGTTTCTCTCAGGAGGCCTACATTATAGCGCTGTCTTCTTGTTGTCTCTGTGCGGCTTTTCTTTAGCTTGAGCTTCATTCTTAAGGTAAGCAGATGGTGGTCTGAGGCGACATCTGCTCCCCTCCTCACTCGAACATCTTGAAGGGATCTTCTAAATTTCTTGCTAATGCAGATATGGTCTATTTGGTTCTCTGTTGTATGGTCAGGTGCTTTGTGTATTCTTCTGTGTGGGAAGATGCTGCCTCCAATGACAAGTCGGTTTAGAGCACAAAAGTCTACAAACCTCTCCCCGTTCTCACTCATCTCCGAGCCTAGTCCCTGTCTCCCCATCACCTCTTCGTATCCGGTGTTGTCCTCCCCTATTTTGGCATTAAAATCGCCCACGACGATGGTGATGTCTCGCTCCGCACATTTGTCCACGGCACTCTGGAGTCGGTCGTAGAACTCTTGTTTCTCTTCCTCGTCACTGTCATTGGTGGGCGCATAACACTGGATGACGTTCAGCTTGAGCTTTTTCTTGGTTCTAAAGGCTGCTGTTATAATTCTTGGCCCAAGAGGTTCCCAGCCCATCAGCGCTTTCTGTGCCACTGGTGACAGCATGAGTGCTACTCCTTCTGTATGGGGGGCATTCTCCTCTTCATGACCTGAATACAAAATCATCTCCCCACTTAACAGTCTTTTCTGGCCAGACTGCGTCCATCTGGCTTCACTGATGCCTAGCAGGGAAAGGTTGTACTTTTGCATTTCCGCTGCTATCTGGGCGGCCTTGCCGCTCTGGTACATGGTCTTGACGTTCCATGTGCCCATGGTTGTATCCCTGGATAGAGAGAGGCGGCTCGGTCCTGTGGCTTCCGAAGACTTCCGGCTTTCACCACAGGACGTCATAAGTCTTCTAGTAGAAGAACCTTCCTCCTCCAGGAAAGGAATTACTGTTAGTCTTTTCGTCGGCGTTTTTGTAGCTATTTCCTTTTTTGCAGGGTGGGGAAGCTACCCCCACGCCCAACCCCCTTACTAGGAGGACCAGGGGTTTTCTGTCGGGGTCACCTTCCCTTAGACCATGTTGGTTCACGGCACCTTATTTCATTCGGTGCACCCCTCTCACGAGGGACCCCCTATCCACCACCCAGGGGACGCGCCTCAACGCCGTATGGTCCCAGCACGAGGAACTTTAAAAGTAGGTGTCTTTAAATCAACTGTCATGCGCTCCACATCTGGATGCTCATCAACATAATCCAAAGTCACACTATATGTAGCATATATTTCTGATGGTGCTGAAAGGCTTATGTTAGTCTGTTTGGGTGATATTAGGTCAGTAAAGTGCATAACATCTTTGAAGCAGTGTGAGATATCAAGCACTTGTATGATTTGTCCGTCTGACATTTTTATTGGACAAACAAATGTATAAATTGTTATCAAGCAGAATCATGTTTTCTAGGAAATTAAACTGAACAGTAACCTTTTACGTTTGCATCACTCCAGCAATATTGCCAAATAGTTTTTGAGTTTACCCCAGACAAGACTTACCTGTCCCATATTATCTCTCTCTCAGTGGGCTTATTAATAACATGATTCACAGATTTCAATTGTGGTGTCATGTACAATAATCCTGTCCTTTAAAGCGAACAGACCTGACACAGTATTGGTGATTATTGGCTTTGCAGTAAATTATAAATCACACCCTGGTCAAGTAAGAGTTAAATAAAACATCTAGACAGTAACTTGATAATTTTACCATGACTTGAGCACCAGAAAAAGGAAGGAATCACCCATGTTCAATAACAAAATTTTCTGAGTACAAGTTAATACAAGGGAAGTAATTTTGTGAAAATTTCAGCAAGACAAAAAAGTTACTTCCCTTGCACTATTAAATTATGCTTTAATTCTTGACTAAAGTATCATATTTTGTCAAAATTAAATAACAAATTGTGCAAATAATTACAATAGATAATAGAATAAAGATGTTGTTATTTGATTTTGTTAAAACAATGAGTGATTTATTTTTTAAAAAAAAACCAAATTATACATTATTTTGTAATTACTTTTGTCACTTTAACACCTGCTTAAATGTTTTTTCAAGTACTTGCACACACTCGCTAACAATGTTTCTTATAGCCATGATTTTAGGGTATTGACTCAGAAATAATGGTATAAATGGCTTTTTTCTTAAAGCCTGAGGCTAACTAGCGTGGATTGTGTACTTGAGTGATTTGTATGAGGGCTCTCAAGTCTCAGTCACAGGTGGGTTTACCCGCATGCGTCACAACAATATAGACTACCGTGGTTATATTTATACCTATGCTATTTGCGGACGATTGCACCAACAAACACGTGCTGTGGATCGAGAAACGGTCACACCAAAACATTGGGGGAAAAGCTGACGCAATGCTTTGTTTGGGCCCGGTTGCTGTAAACATAAACCAGACATAACTCTTTCATTGGTGCATGTTGACTGGAGATAGAACAGGGCAGGTATCACCTTATAGCACAGTGTATACTGTTCTCTTTAAGTCTTTGCGAGTAGGTTGTGGTTCTTGGCTGTGAGCATTTGCCGCAAACCACGGCACAGTCTAGCAGTCTAGGAGGCCGAACTCGTGCGGCTCCGAATTCTATGCATAAAATTGACGTGATGTGGGTCAAGTGTTGTTTCATCGCCGGCCTGCCACGTTTGCTAGGTTCATCTACGCATTGCTCGTGGCAAATGATCACAGTCAAGACCCTCAGTCTACTCATAATGAGGGCCCTGAGAGTACAGCTGACTGAAACGTTTTACAACGGAAGTCAAGCCTGGAGTCTTGGCGGCTCTTGAGGATCTGTTGTTTATGTACTCAGTCAGGTGACTGTATAAAGCAGAGAGTAATGTGTCTATTTTCAGCTTGAAAGCGTAGTAACAGTCTAAACAAGTACACCACCCACGGGCGCGTGAACTATAGCTCGAGTCAGGCATCAGTTATGCACCCAAAAGAAATATCTTACAATCTGTGTGTGTGTGTGTGTGTGCGTGCGTGCGGGCCCTGTGTGTGTGTGTGTCTGAGTGTGTCCGTGCGTGTGTGTGTGTGTGTTTAAAAGTTCACTTGGTCCCTACTTGATCAGAGTGCTGGTTGTGTTAAATCGATCTATGTAAGCAGGCAATTGCTTAAGTTTATTCATAACATACCCGAATTGAGGTGGAGGTCTTTCAGAACCAGTCAAGCTTAGACATGAGGTGTCGGACTTTTACCATTTTTTGGTTCCAGACCTCGACGACTTGACCCATGACCTCGACGACTTGACCCATGACCTTGGTGACCTTGACCCATGACCTTGGTGACCTTGACCCATGACCTTGGTGACCTTGACCCATGACATTGGTGATCTTGACCCATGACCTTGACCCATGACCTTGACCCATGACCTTGACCCATGACCTTGACCCATGACCTTGATGACCTTGGTGACCTGGCACCTGACCCATGACCTAGGTGACCTTGATGACCTTGGCACGTGACCGTGACCCATGACCTTGACCCATGACCTTGGTGACCTTGATGATCTTGGCACGTGACCTTGACCCATGACCTTGACCCATGACTTTGACCCATAACCTTGACCTTGATGATCTTGACCCATGACCTTGACCCATGACCTTTGACCTTGATGTCCTTGACGACCTTGGCCCATGACCTTGACGAGAGAAAGACAATAGGAGACCCGTAAGATAATCAGATCAATAAGGCCGCATCCGTCATGCTCGTCACTTTTTTAAAATCAAAGGGTTGATTTAGAATTAACGGGGGGGTAAAATTGGGGTCAAAATTTTGATATTAAAAATGGCGTAAATTAATGATGGATGCGGCTCTATTGAATTCATTGTCTTACGGGTCTCCTATTGTCTTTCTCTTTGCAATGGGTTGACTGAATTAATATGCATAGAAATGTCTTGCTATCAGCAATCCTTATGCCAAATTTGATTGAAATGTTTGCAAAAACTTTGATAAAAACTAAAATTCTAACAAAAAATGGCATTTTCACATGGTTACCAACCTCTTGTGACCTCTGACCTTTCCACAGGGGGCATCCAAATTAGTATGCATCGATATGTCTTGCCATCAGGGATCTCTGTACCAAGTTTGGGTTTGATGTTTAAAATAGCATTTAAGAAAACACATCTTTTGTCAATGGCTATTTTTGACCTATTTTTGGCTCATCCCATGACCCTTGACCTTTTTGATGGGTCAACTAAATTAGTATGCATAGGAAGGTCTTATCATCAGCTACCTTTGTACCAATTTTGATTGAAAAAAAAAGTTTGCAAAAATGTTGATATGGCGTTTGACACACATTTGCCGACTGCTTGTGAACCTTGACCTTGACGGGCCATCCAAATTAGTACGCATAGATAGGTTTTAGCATTAGGTATCTCTGTACCAAGTTTGGGTTTAAAGTTGTGATTTGTATTTGAGACAAATACATCTTGTATCAAAATATGGCTATTTTTAACCTCTTTCATGATCTCTTGTAACCTTATGGAGGAGTCAACCAAATTAGTATGAAAGGTCTTACCATCAGGTATCTTTGTACCAAATTTGGGTTTGAAGTTGTGAATGGTATTTGAGAACAAATAAATTTGTTAAAATATGGCAATTTTTTACCTATTTTCTGATCCACTGTGAACTTGACCTTTGAGAAAGGTCACTCAAATTGGCATGTTTAGAAAGGTCTTGCCACAAAGTATCCTTGGGCCAAGTCTCAAGACTGCGGCTTGAATAGTCTCCAAGAAAATGGCAAGGTTTACCACAGACAACGGTAGACGAACGGACGGCCAATGGACTAGAATATAGAATCACTTTCGCTTTGCATGTGAGCCACAAAAAGTGGCCAGCAGCAAGTGGCCAATACACAGCAGGTGGCCGTTCATAAAATGTTTGATGAAAAAGGAACGGGGCCTTCCGTCACCATCTTTGTGCCTCTGTGAAGTGTGATGCATGCAATAGTGAAGCTGATGTTTTGTTATCTTTATGATTAAAGAAAATAAACTTGTGTCTGTGTTTACCAGTAAGGGAGTATAAAAGAGCTGTGTCAATTGTGTCGCAGTGTGTCACAGCCGTGTTCTTGACTTCAGCAAATCAGGAAGGAGGGAGCGGGTGGTGAAGGAGGGACCAAATGGCACTTATAGTGTCTGGTCACCTTATGTACTGATGATTGCTGGAGGCAAAATGTGTTGCACTTCTTTTGCTATGTGTTACCATTTTTTCTTGGCTGTGTGGGTGTCCAGACGTGTGCAGCATTATTACGTAATATATAATTTTAATATTCTATGATTTATGCTGTATTTTTGCAATTTTGTTTCCTGTGAATCCCCCCCCCCCCCCACCCACCCCCCCCTGCTGCCGTCTGTCTACTTGTCACTTCTTTGCCACTCCAACTGCACCTAGCCCCTTCAGCCTTCTCATCTATTGTTTACTCTCAAGTTGAGTTTTAATCCGGCTATTGTTTCCCCTGTCACCATCTGCCTTGTATAGTGCCTGTCAGGGTAGGTAACTCTGCAGTCCTATGCAAGGCGGATAACTATTACTGCATAGTTGTCTGCCCCTTGCCCTTTCTTAGTGACCAGTTGAGAGGGCGCTGCAACACTTGCTAGTTTTAATTAGCCAATCCGATATTTTCCACATTTAATTAGTAGCCAATTGTTTTGAAGTGTTCAGCCTCTTTGTCCACTCTGAGGTCTGTGGTAATTTTAAACTGAACTGGTCATTCTTCCCTCAGATACGGGTCCGAAATAGCTCAGGCGATTAAGCGTCGGAGCAAGAGAGCGAAGGGAATCGCCGGGTCATGGGTTCAAGTCCCCGTAGCTGGACTCACAATCCTGGGAAAAAGGATGGGCTTGTTCCATAGCATGTCCATTGAAAGGTCCTGGTAAATCAAAGTGGCACAGTCGCTGTGCGCCTGAACTGATCAGTGTTCAGGTTGACTCCATAGGCAATAGATTTTCCTGTCCCCCATCACCTGCCCATCAGGGCCGTCTATTATCACTTCGGTGCCGTGGATGTTAAACCCCGAACTAACCAATTCCCTCAGCTGGCCTAGTGATCAGTTATAGCCTTTCTATGTTGTGACAATGTAAACCTGCATCCTTTGTTAGACCTTTGTGACTGTGGCTGTTTCAACAATGATAAATCAAATTTGTGAAACACTGAAACCTGAATTAGCCTCTACATTGTTTTTGGTAGATGGTAATAAATAAACAAAAGTCATTATGACCTCTTTGACTCCCTCCATTACCAATACTTCCACACAATGCAACATCCCCTCACCCCTCGCTCCATCACACATGTCCTCACTAAAATCAGCCATTCTCGATTTGTCAAAACTTAAAAAAACTGTTGCAATTCATTCATTTACTGACTGACTGCCATTCATTTTGATTTCTAGACTTATGAGTCGCAGAGTTCATAGATCTCCTGAAAATGTGACTGCCGATTTGGGGGACACATCAATCTCCTTGAATTACAAACACAAAGACAAGCGCATTGGCACAAGCACACACTAGTCTCATGAACATGTTTGCCACATGTAGTCTCATGAACATGTTTGCCACATGTACGCACTAAATTCTCATGATCCCCTGCAATCTGCAGGGGTGCATGAGACAATGCATCAAGTCAAACTGCCACGCCTAAACCGACTTGAAAAAGAGATGTGGTCATGACCGAGTAGATAGCGGGACCTTAGTGGCCAGCTGCTTAGACGTCAAGCTAATGGCACGCCCATCATTGCATAATAAAACCATGCCTGGGCTTTGTCACAGTGTGTGGGGGCTGGCTAGGTAGTTAGTGTGCAGTCAATGACAAAATCACGTGTGAATGCCTATCCATGCCAGTCTGACTGTGGCCATAAATTGCAGGTATATTTGCGGTTTTTAGCATGTGACCATAAAATCAAGGTGTTTTAGTTAGTAAACATCGTCCATGCAACACAAATGTGGCCATAAACAGCAGGTCGCCATAAAATGGGGTGCCCGCCCAAATTAGGTTCTACTATACATACAATTATTTTTTACACGGTCCTGTATGTTTCATATAATTGCTTTAAAGTATCAAGTCATGTGTTCCTGCTAATGAGGCATCCAGTTCAGTCCCATTATTCCCCACATCAACTGACAGCTTAGGCAGGTTAAACTGGCACACTATTACATTTATTATGAAAAACAAATGAACAGACGTATGTTTTTCAACAAACTGATTTTACAACTATTCAATGAAACAATGATATAAATTAACAAATAATTGTGGAAAATATCAGCCAAGTACAGCTATAAAAAAAATCAACGTGAGCTTGCCCACAAAATCATGAATGTCTCTTATCGTCATCCTAATCTGGCTATCAGAGCTTGGCTGTCCGAGTATGGGTAGTCATAACATTTCCTGAAAAGTGACAGTACAACAGAAAATATTCTTACAGTATCAACATGTTCCACACCTCCCCCCCCCCCCCACCCCCCCACCCTCACAGTACTTTTGACAGTAACAGAAGCTGAGGAGAACATGTTATGGCAGCAGGCTGTATTTCCAATCGACATGTTCACTCAAAATCGTTCACTCAAAATCCGCCAGCACAGTTAAATCTAAATTTGACTACTTGTTTAAAAAAAGGCTGGCCTTTTGAAATGTCACTCTTCAAACCTACACATAATTTTATTGATGCAGACGAGACTGTTTTTTTCAGGATGAGAAAATATGAGTCTATGCAAATGTTGTCTAATCAACAAAACCAGTTGGGGTCAGTGTGTCGAGTGGATGGCCAGAACCCTGACGAGTTTATAAGGAACATTTGCAAAAATGTTGATAGGTTTGAAAGTTTTGTTGGGGCCAGGCAACAACCATAAGTGTGATATGTCACAATGGTGAGAGTCCCTCTCATCTTATAATAATATGTGTACAATCAGGAACAAAATGTGTGTGCAACCAGAGTGATCTACCTACACAATGGACACACAGTGGCATGGCTCAAAGTTAGACAAAGATATCATGGTATTTAGCATCTTTCCAGCATTGTGCCTTCTGTAATGTAGATATGAAATTTTTATTTTGCCATTGGCGATTGAAAGGATTGGAGTTTTGTTTACAAAAATCATACACTAAAATCTTTATTTAATACTTCTGTCAACATACTACGTGGAAATGCAACACCACAATGTCTAACTGCTGATCGCATTACCCTATCAGTCTTCTCAGAAATCAGGGAAAGAGGTGTATAAATATGTCTTAGGTAAGAGACTGAGAAGAATCCAAATAGCTACACAAATTGTTAATGAAACTGCTAACTCCCAGAACTAAGTAGCTTCTATAATTTCATGTTATGTAGCCCATAAAGCCCTGACATGCTATGACAGGATGTGGATCGACCATGACACTTCAAGGATAGTGTCAGAAAAGCTTGGCACCTACAGGTGCCGAGCTATTCTGATACCACCCTTGAACTATCATGGTTGATCCGTCTCCAGAACTCTGACATAGACCTCAAAGGATACCTAAATATTTTTTTAACATTTCATCCTCAGGATGTAATGAGTTAGTTCTGTGTGTGCAAAGGTTAAATAAACAATACTGACCATCCTCTGTGTTGACGAGCAGAGAGTCAAGCAAATCCATGTACTTGTCTTTTTCCCTTTTCTCTCCTCGAACAATGCCTGCAACAATTCACACAATCACTACAACTTATAATAACATCAATTTTAGTCTATTGTTGGAAAACATGACTAATGAATTGGTTAGTTAGTTAGTTATTTGGGTTTAACGCCGAGCAGGCGACTAAGGCCATCTCACGGCGGGATGGGTAAAAATCTGGTCAGCCAGACTAAAAGTAAGGTCTTAAGACAAGATGTAAATATAGATTAAAAATCTCAGGCTAAAATGTCGCACATGTCTGGAAAAGAAACGTCTACAGACTCTCAAAAAGGGCAAATAAAAAAATTCACATAGTCTATGAATGCTCAGATCTTGTTAAAAATATTGCATTCTCTCAAAAAATTGAAGATTTTGTCCGGGGGAACATCCCGGAACAAAACCTTCAAGGAGTCTGCTGTGAATATCTGGTGTCAATTAGGTCAGCACAATACAGCAAAAAGTGTCGAACAGAAAACTGCTCATCACAGGCAAAACACCATGGACGCTCATCCTGTTTAAGTAAGAAAGAGTGCGTAACATATGTGTGCCCGATGTGGAGCCGAGCAAGGACAGTCTCCTCACGGCGGCTGCCGCAGCAGAAAGGTAGACTGTCAGACAACTTAGGAAGAGCTTCATGAAGCTTGTTCCCTTCCTCTTTGTCCCACTCGGACTGCCACTCGCGGGCTATGTACGCACTAATAACAGGTTTAAAATCACTATAGACAGTCTGTGTGTCAGGGACAGGGTCACTGCGGGCACTGTTGGCAGCAGAATCTGCGATTCTGTTGCCTTCGATGCCCACATGGCCTGGGACCCAAATAAAAATGATGTCATAATATTCCTTCATCAAGTCCACGTAGAGCTCTCTAATCTGCACCAGCAGTGGATGGTCTGTTCCCGCGCCCTGAAGGGCCTGCAGGGCAGAAAGAGAGTCAGACAGAATCAGGAAGTTCCTTTCCCGAGACTGATAGGCATGCTTGAGTGCTAGCTGAATGGCCTGCAGTTCTGCACTAAATACAGAGGAATGGTCAGGGAGACGGAGCTTAAATGGGCGTCTAGGATGGCGAGAGGACACTGCAGCCGCAGCCACTCTTCCATCCTCAGACTTGGACCCATCCGTATAAAGACGACAATAGCCAGGGAAAATTGAAAGGAGTTCATTGAGGCTCTGTTGGTATATGGCTGGTGGAGTACAATCCTTCTTGTGGGCAGTCAAGTCCAGCAAGATGTCAGGAACTGGTAGTAGCCAGGGTGGAGTGACGTGTTGCAGAGATTCCGAAACTTTGTCCAGGTCCACTCCGGCCGCCTGCAGATGAGGTCTGACACGGAAGGAAAGTGGACGGACAGCTCCCGGATGGGCATCGTAAATCTCTGCAAACGACGGGTTAAAAACACAATCATAGGCAGGATTTTCTGGATGGGCCTTCAGCTTCAGAACGTAGCTGAGCATGAGGCGGATGCGGCGGAGCCTGAGAGAAGGCTCCCCTGCCTCTGCATACAGACTAGGAACTGGAGATGTCCTGAAGGCTCCCAGACATATGCGCAGACCTTGATGGTGAATTGTGTTCAGACGCTGCAGAACAGACTTGGAAGCCGAGCCATATACCACAGAGCCGTAATCCAGTTTGGACCGAACAAGGGCCCGGTACAGTCGAAGTAAGACGATGCGGTCTGCACCCCAGTCAGTACGACCAACGACACGAAGAATGTCGAGGGCCTTCCGACAAGAGGTTCTAAGGTAGTTAACATGGTTGCAGAAGGTCAATCTTTTGTCAAAGATGACCCCCAAAAACGTAGCCTCTTCAGCCACCTTAATTGGCACTCCAGCAATGCTCAGGCTAGGTTCTGGAAAAAATTTCGTCTGGTTAGTAAAATGCACACAGACTGTCTTGGAGGGCGAGAATCTGAATCCATTGAGAGACACCCACCCCTGGATGCGAACAACGCACAGCTGCAAGCGCCTCTCAAGGGACGCAAGTCCTCGACCTCGTGCACACAAAGCAAAGTCGTCCACAAACAAAGAGCATTCAGAATCATCCTTGACGGCCTTTACAATGTTATTTATTTTAATGCTAAATAAAACAGGAGATAGAATACTGCCCTGCGGGACACCCATCTCTTGTTCAAAGGAGTCGGAGAGGGTGGAGCCCACACGGACATGGAACGACCTGTTGGACAAAAAATTGTGAATAAAAACGGGCAGATGCCCTTTAAAACCCATGTCCGACAAATCAGACATTATACCATGCTTCCAGGTAGTGTCATATGCCTTTTCAAGATCAAAGAAAATTGCATAGACATGCTGCTTGTTAACAAAAGCATCTCGGATAAAAGACTCAAAGCGGACTAGATGGTCAGTTGTACTACGGAAGCGCCGGAAACCGCACTGGAGGTCTGTGATGAGACCCTGTGACTCAAGATGCCACACCAGTCGGGCGTTGACCAAGCGTTCCATAGTTTTACATAAACATGATGTCAAAGCTATTGGCCGGTAGTTGCCCGGGTCGGAAGGATCCTTACCCGACTTGGGAATTGGCACAACCACAGCCTGGCGCCAAGATGGCGGAAAATGACCGGTTATCCAGATATGGTTAAAGGCCTTGAGAAGTACAAGGAGTGAATCCTCAGGCAGATGTGTTATGAGCTGATAATGGATGGTATCTAATCCAGCAGCAGAGTCAGTACATTTCTGCATGGCTTGCTGCAATTCTGAAAACGTAAAAGGGGCATTATAGTCTTCCAAGTTATCCGATATAAAATCACAAGCACAAGATTCTCGCTTCTCCTTCTCTCTCTGGAAGAAAGGTGAATAATGCTACTAATGAATTGGGATTGGACGGAAAACATTCATCACAAATAGCTTTATGCCCATAACATTTAAATGAAACTTGACATCAAGCTCTAGAGAAAGAAGTTACAAAGCAAAAATGACATCACAGCACAGAACATACACTAGTGCCAGAACACTAAGTCTAATGCTTGGTTCATAATTTTATAATCTAATAAGGCAATACGCAATTCAATGCAAAATGAGTTACATTGTGACTTTAAAGGTTGGCCTACATGCACAGTTCAGCAAAACTGTTTAGCACTAGGACAAAAACTACAAAGTAGTAAAAAGCACTGTCAGAGAACTGTGCATTGTCAACCAATGATCATAGATCTAGTTTGGTCAAAGCACACACACAACAAAAAAGATGAGGATTTCATCCCAAAGTCTATCATATTGTTTTGAGCTCACATGCGATTTTCTTTTGGGAACATTCAGGGTTGTTCCTATTTTTAAGCTTATCCTTCTGATTCATCTCTCTCCACCCTCCCCCCCCCCCCTCCCCCCTACCCTTCCCCACCCCTCTGTAGCAAGTTCAGGTTTGTAGTTGTGAACAGTATTTGAGAAAAAACATCTTTCGTCAAAATATGGCTATTTTTTACCTATTTCCTGAGCTCTTGTGACCCTTGACCTTTCCAAGGGGTCATCCAAATTAGTATGCATAGATAGGTCTTACCATCAGGTGTCCCTGTACCAAATTTGGATTTGAAGTTGTGAATAGTATTTGAGAAAAAACAGCTTTTGTTAAAATATGGCAAGCTTTGTGACCCTTGACCTTTTGGAGGGATCAACCAAATTAGTATGCATTGAAAGGTCTTACTACCATCAGGTATATTTATATCAAGTTTGGGTTTGAAGTTGTGAATAGTATTTGAGAAAAAATAAATTATGTCAAAAAATAGCTATTTTTTTTATATATTTCTATTTTTGACCTATTTCCTGATCCTCTGTGACCTTGACCTTTGTGAGAGGTCACTCAAATTAGTATGTTTAGAAAGGTCTTGCCACAAAGTATCCTCAAGCCAATTTTGAAGACTGTGGCTTGAATGAAAATGCCAACGTTAAAGTTTACTACCAGATCGCCACTCTCCGCATCATCGTGGAACAGTCTCTGGAGTGGAGCTCCCCGCTGTACATCAACTTTGTGGATTATGAGAAAGCATTTGACAGCGTGGACCGAGAGACTCTGTGGAGACTCCTACGACACTACGGTGTACCCACAAAGCTCGTCCGCCTGATCAAGAGCAGCTATGATGGCATGACATGTCGCGTGATCCACGAAGGGCAGTTCACCAGAGAGCTCCAGGTCAGAACTGGTGTCAGGCAGGGGTGTCTGCTGTCTCCGTTCCTCTTCCTACTGGCCATAGACTGGGTCATGAAGATGACGACAGAGCACAGACGAAGCGGAATACAGTGGACACTGTGGACACAGCTTGACGACCTCGATTTTGCAGACGACTTGGCATTACTGTCCCACACTCATCAACAAATGCAGGACAAGACCACGAGGCTTGCTGACATCTCGTCCCAAGTGGGCCTCACCATTCACAAACAGAAAACAAAGACAATGAGGCTGAATGCAACCAGGGAAGAACCAGTCTTGCTTGCTGGCACCCTGTTGGAGGAGGTGGAGTCCTTCACCTATCTCGGGAGCATCATAGACAAAAAAGGCGGCACTGATGCAGATGTCAGAGCACGAATCGGTAAAGCCAGAGCAGCCTTTCTCCAGTTGAAAAAAGTGTGGAGTTCCAGAGAGCTGTCACAACACACCAAAGTCCGGATTTTCAACTCCAATGTAAAAGCAGTTCTCCTATATGGAGCAGAGACTTGGAGATTGACAAAAACCACAGTCAACAGAGTACAGGCCTTCATGAACAGTTGCCTTAGAAGAATTTTGAAAATCCACTGGCCAGAGAAGATCAGCAACGTCAGACTCTGGGAGAGAACAGAGCAGATAACAGCAGAGAATGAAATTGGGCGAAGAAGATGGATCGGTCACAGTCTGAGAAAGCCAGCTTCCAGTATCACTAGGCAGGCATTGTCATGGAACCCCCAGGGAAAGAGGAAAAGAGGTAGGCCGAGAAACTTCTGGCGTCGAGACCTCCAAGCAGACATCAAGAGACTGGGAACCACCTGGAGTAGAATCGAAGGAGAAGCACAGGACAGGAGTTGCTGGAGGTCTCTCGTCGACGGCCTATACCCGGGTAGGGGTGACAGGCGTAAGTAAGTAAGTAAGTAAAGTTTACTACCGACGACGGTGGACAGTTGACAGATGACGGACGGATGACCACTGGCCCAAAACATACTCACTTTTGCTTTGCACGTGAGCCAAAAAACATTTCTTGTCAAAATATGGCTATTTTTTACCTATTTCCTGAGCTCTTGTGACCATTGACCTTTCAGAGGGGTCATCCAAATTAGAATGCATCGATAAGTCTTACCATCAGGTATCTCTGTAGCAAGTTTGGGATTGAAGTTGTGAATAGTATTTGAGAAAAAACATTTCTTGTCAAAATATGGCCATCTTTTTTAACCTATTTCCTGAGCTCTTGTGACCCTTGACCTTTCCGAGGGGTCATCCAAATTAGTATGCATAGATAGGTCTTACCATCTGGTATCTCTGTAGCAAGTTTGGGTTTACTTACTTACTTACTTACGCCTGTCACCCCTACCCGGGTATAGGCCGTCGACGAGAGACCTCCAGCAACTCCTGTCCTGTGCTTCTCCTTCGATTCTACTCCAGGTGGTTCCCAGTCTCTTGATGTCTGTTTGGAGGTCTCGATGCCAGGAGTTTCTTGGCCTACCTCTTTTCCTCTTTCCCTGGGGGTTCCATGACAATGCCTGCCTAGTGATACTGGAAGCTGGCTTTCTCAGACTGTGACCGATCCATCCCCATCTTCTTCGCCCAATTTCATTCTCTGCTGTTATCTGCTCTGTTCTCTCCCAGAGTCTGACGTTGCTGATCTTCTCTGGCCAGTGGATTTTCAAAATTCTTCTAAGGCAACTGTTCATGAAGGTCTGTACTCTGTTGACTGTGGTTTTTGTCAATCTCCATGTCTCTGCTCCATATAGGAGAACTGCTTTTACATTGGAGTTGAAAATCCGGACTTTGGTGTGTTGTGACAGCTCTCTGGAACTCCACACTTTTTTCAACTGGAGAAAGGCTGCTCTGGCTTTACCGATTCGTGCTCTGACATCTGCATCAGTGCCGCCTTTTTTGTCTATGATGCTCCCGAGATAGGTGAAGGACTCCACCTCCTCCAACGGGGTGCCAGCAAGCAAGACTGGTTCTTCCCTGGTTGCGTTCAGCCTCATTGTCTTTTTTTCTGTTTGTGAATGGTGAGGCCCACTTGGGACAAGATGTCAGCAAGCTTCGTGGTCTTGTCCTGCATTTGTTGATGAGTGTGGGACAGTAATGCCAAGTTGTCTGCAAAATCGAGGTCGTCAAGCTGTGTCCACAGTGTCCACTGTATTCGACTTCGTCTGTGCTCTGTGGTCATCTTCATGACCCAGTCTATGGCCAGTAGGAAGAGGAATGGAGACAGCAGACACCCCTGCCTGACACCAGTTCTGACCTGGAGCTATCTGGTGAACTGCCCTTCGTGGATCACGCGACATGTCATGCCATCATAGCTGCTCTTGATCAGGCGGACGAGCTTTGTGGGTACACCGTAGTGTCATAGGAGTTTCCACAGAGTCTCTCGGTCCACGCTGTCAAATGCTTTCTCATAATCCACAAAGTTGACGTACAGCGGGGAGCTCCACTCCAGAGACTGTTCCACGATGATGCGGAGAGTGGCGATCTGGTCTGTACATGATCGGTTCTTCCTGAATCCTGCTTGCTGGTCTCTCAGCTGGGGGTCAACGGAGCTCTTCATTCTCTCTAGGATGATCCTGTTGAAGACCTTTCCTGGTACTGACAGCAAGGTGATTCCTCTGTAGTTGGAACACTTGCTGAGGTCGCCTTTCTTGGGAAGCTTGATTAGGTACCCCTCCTTCCAGTCAGCTGGCATCACCTCCTCTTCCCAGATCTTTCCAAACAGTGGGTACAGCATCTCAACTGTTGTCTCTAGGTCTGCTTTCAGAGACTCTGCTGGGATGCCATCTGGCCCTGCTGCTTTGCCATTCTTCAAAAATGCCACTGCTTTTCTGATCTCTTCCCGGCTGGGTCTGTCACAGCTGATGGGTAGGTCGGTCTCTGCCGGCTGGATGTCGGGGGGGGGGGGGGGGGGGGGGGGGTCGGGTGGCCTAGGTCTGTTCAGTAACTCTTCAAAATACTCGGCCCATCTGTCGAGTTGGTCTGCTCTGTCTGCAATAGGCTTGCCTTCTTTGTCTTTTACTGGTCTTTCTGTATGGCCATACTTACCCGACAATCTTCTGGTAATGTCGTAGAGCTGTTTCATGTTTTCGCTGCCTGCTGCCTTTTCTGCCTCTGCTGCCAGTCTGTCTGTGTAGGCCCTCTTGTCTGCCCTGATACTCCTCTTCACCTCGCGGTTGGCTTCCGAGTATTCCCCCTGTGCCCTCACTTTGGCTGCTCTCGTGCGACTGTTGTTGACAGCTGCTTTCTTCTGCTTCCTCGCTTCTATCTTCTTCAAGGTCTGTGCCGACAGCCAGTCCTTGTGGTGGTGTTTCCTGAACCCTACAGTGTCTTTGCAGGTTGAGTTCAGCGCCTCTCTAACTGCCTTCCACTGCTCTCTGTGGTGACCGCCTCCTCTTCATTTACTAGCTCCTGTAGCGCTTGAAACCGGTTGGACAGCACCAGTTTGAACTCTTCTCTAACTCCAGTTTCTCTCAGGAGGCCTACATTATAGCGCTGTCTTCTTGTTGTCTCTGTGCGGCTTTTCTTTAGCTTGAGCTTCATTCTTAAGGTAAGCAGATGGTGGTCTGAGGCGACATCTGCTCCCCTCCTCACTCGAACATCTTGAAGGGATCTTCTAAATTTCTTGCTAATGAAGTTTGGGTTTGAAACTGTGAATAGTATTTGAGAAAAAAAACATCTTTTGTAAAAATATGGCTATTTTGGACCTATTTCTTGAGCTCTTGTTACCCTTGACCTTTCCGAGGGATCAACCAAATTAGTGTGCATATAAAAGTCTTACCATCAGGTAACTTTGCACCAAGTTTGAGTCTGAAGTTGTAAATAGTATTTGAGAAAAAAATTAATTATATCCAAAAATAGCTATTTTTGAAATATTTCCTGATCCCATGTGACCTTGACCTTTGTGAGAGGTCACTCAAATTGGTATGTTTTTAAAGTTCTTGCAACAAAGTATCCTTGGGCCAAGTCTGAAGACTGTACTTGAATAGTCTACGAGAAAATGCCAACGTTAAAGTTTACCACGGACGACGGCAGACGGACGATGGACAGACGGACGACCACTGGCCCAGAACATACTCACTTTTGCTTCGCATGTGAGTCAAAAATAGTCTTTCTCTCCAACATATTTCTCATTTTAAAAAAAAACAACTTATGTCTGCAGAGTATTGTGCTAAAAAGTTTGAAAGTATATGTGAGCTCATATACATTACACTTCATTTTCCTACACCGAAGATACAGTAAAACTTCTAATTTTTCGGCATTCTTTTTTTGCTCCAAATTTTCAGCATTTGTCAAAAGTTGATTTGAGCATTGCTCTAAATTTTCGGCAATTTGGTTGAAATCTATTTACGGCAATTAGAGGAAATTTTTGGCAATTGGAGGATAAAAATTCACATTTGAGCAGGCAGTAACTTAAAGACAAAGCAATAGCTGCCATGACCGCGTACTTTTTCACAGCTTTGCAGTACTGCAGGTGTACTGTAACTGGTCTAATCCGCCGCATGACGTTTGAGTGATACAACACCTTAGGTGAACCTACCGCAAAGCACAGATCCTCACGTTTCCTCGTACGATGCATTAACCGTAGGCATGCTTTGCCGCCCCATCCATGCTTAGTTACATACAGCTCACTTAATCCGAAAGAGGGAGACAATGGGGGGGTCATTCACTATTCACTTGCTGTGTGCCAAGTCGGCCGGACATGATAGGATGGTAAGGCTACATTGACATGCAGCACATTCAGCTGAGATATAAATTAAGTCACTCGCAGCCAGCACGAGCCATGTTCTCATGAGCCCCTGCTGCTGCTAAGGTTGGAGTGAAACTGCAGTAGAACCTCCCATGAGCGGTCACCCCTGTTACTTACTTACTTACGCCTGTCACCCCTACCCGGGTATAGGCCGTCGACGAGAGACCTCCAGCAACTCCTGTCCTGTGCTTCTCCTTCGATTCTACTCCAGGTGGTTCCCAGTCTCTTAATGTCTGCTTGGAGGTCTCGACGCCAGGAGTTTCTTGGCCTACCTCTTTTCCTCTTTTCCTGGGGGTTCCATGACAATGCCTGCCTAGTGATACTGGAAGCTGGCTTTCTCAGACTGTGACCAATCCATCCCCATCTTCTTCGCCCAATTTCATTCTCTGCTGTCATCTGCTCTGTTCTCTCCCAGAGTCTGACGTTGCTGATCTTCTCTGGCCAGTGGATTTTCAAAATTCTTCTAAGGCAACTGTTCATGAAGGTCTGTACTCTGTTGACTGTGGTTTTTGTCAATCTCCATGTCTCTGCTCCATATAGGAGAACTGCTTTTACATTGGAGTTGAAAATCCGGATTTTGTTGTGTTGTGACAGCTCTCTGGAACTCCACACTTTTTTCAACTGGAGAAAGGCTGCTCTGGCTTTACCGATTCGTGCTCTGACATCTGCATCAGTGCCGCCTTTTTTGTCTATGATGCTCCCGAGATAGGTGAAGGACTCCACCTCCTTCAACGGGGTGCCAACAACCAAGACTGGTTCTTCCCTGGTTGTGTTCAGCCTCATTGTCTTTGTTTTCTGTTTGGGTCACCCCTGTTGCCAAGAAAAAGTGGCTGTAAACAGCAGGTGACCGTTCATGGCAGGTACAATAGATTTGGACCCAGAAGCACCCAGAAATGTAAATCTGTGCTAACATAGCCACTACTAGAGTTAGTGTGTGCTAGTGTATATCACCTACAGTGCAAGTTCATGGCCTTTGTGTTTGTAAAATCATCACAGTTATGACAAAAGATGTGGAAAGAACAATGCACACATACTCTCTCTCTTGGCTTGACTTCGCGAACGAAGATTTTATAGGAGTTGCCCACGACGTCTGCAGGCTTGTTCGTGGCTGCGGAGGCCAATCCGAGACAGGCAGGTTCGACCGCAGTGGCTGCAGGGGAAGGTATGGCCAGGGTTCTGAGCTGCGGCATCTCTGTTTTTTCTCCTGAGCCGCTTGTCCTTAAGGCTAGCTCTGTGAGAGTCCTCAAAGGAGACAGCTGCCTTGTAAATGGTGGAGCGCCAGGTGTCACGGTCCGCAGCAAGCGAAGACCACTGGTGGTGGTCGATTTGGCAGGCACTAAGTGACTTCTTGAGACAGTCTTTGTATCTCTTCTTTGGTGCCCCTCTGTCACGGTGTCCAGTAGCAAGCTCGCCGAACAGGGTGATCTTTGGTAGGCGATGATCCTCCATCCTGGAGACATGCCCCGCCCAGCGGAGCTGTGTCCGCAGCAGCAAAGCCTCGATGCTCACAGCTTCAGCCTGTTCAAGGACCTCGACGTTGGTGACATAGTCACTCCAGTGAATGCCCAGGATGGTACGCAGGCAGCGCTGGTGGAAGCGTTCGAGGAGTCGTAGTTGGCTGCGGTAGAGGGCCCAGGACTCGGAACCATACAGCAGGGTGGTGAGGACCATAGCTCTGTACACGCTGATCTTGGTGCCTGTTTTCAGCTGTTGATTGTGCCACACCCGCTTGAAAAGTCGCCCGAAAGCGCTGTTCGCTTTTGCCAGCCTGCTGTCAAGCTCCTTGTCCAGCTTGGCGTCCGACGTGATAATGCAGCCAAGGTAAGTAAACTGGTGCACTGACTTTAGTTCAGACTCGCCAATGGTGATGTGAGGAGGGCGATACACTGTCTTGGGTGCCGGCTGATGGAGGACCTCTGTCTTTTTCAGATTGACCTCGAGTCCAAAGAGCTGGGCAGCATCTGCGAAGCAAGACGTGATGCGCTGCAGGGCTCTCTCTGTGTGTGCAACGAGGGCAGCATCATCAGCAAAAAGCAGCTCACGAATCAGTTGGTCTAGGGTTTTCGTGTGGGCCTGCAGTCGTCTGAGGTTGAACAGGCTGCCATCGAGACGATACCTGATGTACACTGCATCGTCATCATCGAGGTCCACTGTGGCCTGCTTCAACATCATGCTAAAAAAGATGGTGAAGAGGGTTGGTGCCAGCACGCAGCCCTGCTTTACGCCGTTGAGAATAGGGAATGGTTCTGAGAGGTCATTGTTGAGTCTGACCTGGCCTTGCTGGTCCTCGTGTAGCTGGACAATCATGTTGAGGAACTTTGGGGGACAGCCAAGTCGCTCCAGGATCTGCCACATGCCTTGCCTGCTCACAGTGTCGAACGCTTTTGTTAGGTCGACAAATGTTACGTACAGCCCTTTGTTCTGCTCGCGGCACTTCTCCTGTAGCTGTCTCAGCACAAAGACCATATCGGTGGTGCTCCTGTTTGCTCTGAAGCCACACTGGCCCTCTGGGAGTTGGTCTTCAGCGATGGCAGGTACCAGCCGATTCAGGAGCAGCCTTGCAAGGATTTTCCCAGCAATGGACAGCAGGGTAATTCCCCGATAGTTGGAACAGTCAGACTTCTCGCCTTTGTTCTTGTACAGGGTGATAACGACTGCATCACGGAGATCTTTTGGTAGTGTTCCTTCCTCCCAGCAGCAGAGAAAGAGGTCATGGAGCTTGTTGTGCAGTGCTGTGCCTCCATGTTTCCAGACCTCTGGCGGTATTCCATCAATGCCTGCTGCTTTGCCACTCTTGAGCTGGTGGATGGCTGTGAGGGTCTCTTCAGCGGTGGGCGGTTCGTCCAATTCAATCTTTACTGGGAGGTGTGGGATTTGTAGGACGACTGCTTCTTGAACAGTGCGCTCAGCGCTGAAGAGGCTCTGAAAGTATTCCGACCAGCGGTTCAAGATGGAGGTATTATCTGTGAGGAGTGCCTGGCCATTCGCGCTTCGCAGGGGACTTTGTACCAGGTGCCTGGGGCCATACACTGCTTTCAGTGCTTCGTAGAAGCCCCTGTAGTCACCATTGTCAGCACAAAGCTGGGTCCTCTGTGCAAGTCTGGTCCACCACTCATTCTGGAGATCTCTGAGCTTGCGCTGGAGACTGCTGCAGACGAGGCGGAAGGCAGACTTCTTCACAGGGCAGGAAGGCTGGGCTAGGTGGGCCTGTTGACATGCAGGTTGATATACGGAGCACCATGCTATAGCCTCTGCTGCTGATTAGGTGCTTTACGCCAGTATTCCCCTACATTCAACAGTGTGATAGAAGGCGGTGGCTCAGATGGTTCAATCGGGCTTACCCCCTTGAGTATATCTTTCGGGCAGTCTCTATTGTGCATCGGCTGGAGACCCGCCGACAGTTGCACTTTCCCTTGTTGGGCTCGGTGGCGGGCGGGGACCCCTGGGGGATGAATATCTCTACTATTATAATATGGAGGGGAAAAAAAAAAACGAAACTGTCACAGAAGCGGCACATAGCCACTGACATTGAACATGACAGTGACTCGGACTGTGAGGAAGCGATGCCTCAGGTGTCGGCCGTTTGGCCTCGCTTCCTCATTGTCCATAGCAGGGTGAAGGAGAAACCTGTTTTTAAGCTGCATCCTTTTCTGGTGGGGGAGACCCTCAGGAGCCGTGTTGGCAGGCCTGATGCGCATCACCTCAGGTCTGGTGACTTGCTGGTAGTGCTGTACTCGAGCACACTCCAGCGGGCTGCTGGGGCTCTCTTCCATCGGAGACACTCCAGTAAACCCCACAAAACTATGAATTCGCACACATACATTGTCCTTGTAAAATGTTGAACATGTAAACATTTGCACTGCAAAGTTGGTGCGGCTTCATTTTGTCACCACATTACCCGTTCAAATCGTAACTGCACATGTAAGTTTCACACTTAACAATCAGTCTCTGCGGTGCATACCAACAGAAAGATATGGGAAAAAGTGCTTTGGAAACATTGGCATGTTTACGATACCTGCTACTGTGACATACCAGTGTATCTTTCATGGACCCAAATCTTCGTCAGTCTTTCGGAGTTTCCAACATTGTGTTTTCTGCGCATGCGTAGTGATACAGCAGTATCAGTAACGGCTCTCTTCTGATTAAAATATCTGTTTTGTTTCTGTGATTTAAGCACCGCCCAGTTAGACTGTAAGAACACCAATTTCAACACTCGCTTAATCTGCTTCTGATTTAACCAGTTGTTCGGCCATTCACTTAGAACTAGAGCATTTGTTGCAAAATCAAGTCTATAATCACGGTGAAAAACTGAGCATGGGATGCATTCTACATAAAAGTACAAACAACAGAGGTATATGAAGTCAACATGAGATGAATCTCATGAGCCCCCAGGCGCGTGAAAGTCTATACTTCTTGCAGATGTGCATTTTGCGACACGGGTGATTTATTCCCCCAGTTAATTGTCAATCCCACTGATATATGCCGCCCCTTTCACGAGGCGTCTCAACCCTGTGTGAAGCAGATGTCACGTGCCCATCATTGCGTAACACCACAGCACTCGGCTTTGCCAATGTGTGTAGCGGCTGGTGAGGTGCTGAGCAAGCAGTCATTGACCCTTCGCACATGACGGCTTTACCATGCCAGTCTGGCCATGGCTGTAAATTTAAGGTATTTTTGCATTTTTGGCCATGATACGCTGACTGTTGGTCGCGTTCAGCAGGTGACTGTACAATCCAGGTACTATATATAACAAACATCGTCCATAGGTCGCGAAAGTGACCATAAAATCCAGTGAACATTCAAAAGAGGTTCTACTGTATGTCTCTTGCACACAGTACGTGCCGGGCAGTTAGACGAGAAACTGGATTGTATTGTTTGGCTAGTGTCTCAGTTGATGGCCTGTTTACATATCAATGTATCCACACAGGTTAATTCTATTTTATTGTCCCTGTGACATTAGTAATAATAAGGGACTAGCTAGGGGTAGGGGTCGTGGAGATATGTAGTTTAGGCTTGATGGTATTGGGGAGGGGGGGGGGAGGCGGGGGAGTGGGGGGAGTGGGTTAGTTAGTTATTTGGGTTTAACACCGAGCAGGGGGGAATGGGGGGAAGAGGGGAGTGTTATAGTGTTTGCTGTTATGAGGCACCAATTATCCACACAGATCTGGTACTTACATATTTATGGTGGCCTGCCTATGGCTTAGGAAGGTATCGGTACTAATTTCGGTGTCAGAGATGCTTTTTCCCGATGTGATTAATCTCTAAGCCGTTTACATGGGATCTTTGATATATGGTGACTGGAAAATCTTTACACTGTCAAGCCAAGCGTATACAGTGTGGGCCATCAGGTATCACTGTTAAGCAAGCATGAAAATACAATGAGGAGGTTGAAACCCCCGGCCACTGCAATCTAACACTTTTGCAATCTTTAACGCTCGAGGTACACCCATTCCATGTTTCTATTGAAGCATGGGCTTTCACAGGTGTGCACTTCATGTGTTCATTATTTCTGCCAATTAGATTTAGTGAACGAAATGCTGTAAGAATCGGCCAATCAGACTCTTTTGTATCCCGAAAAAGGAAATAGATCAGTATTGATTTTTCTCAGATACCATAGGCCGCAGTATTTTCAACGTGCGCCTTTTTAAACGCTTGCTCCAAAGTTCTACTGCTGCCACGCTGCTTATGGAGTGCAGAGTGGTATCGGTATCAAGGGAGGGGAGGGGGGGGGGGGTAACAAGAACAAGCTACGTGTACATACTGTCAATGATGAGGTAGACGAAGAACAGAGGCCACTCACACTCGATCCCATCAAAATTCTGCAAGAGTTAAAAGAATGAAAAATTATGCCTTCTATTCCAATTACACAACCTGTAAATAATCAAGAAGAAAGAAAATTAGTTTACTATACACAGGTCTAGGTAGCTCAATGAATCTGACCATCAGAGTGCTACCCAGATAAGGAGGTACTACTTACTTTCCTCAATTCCTCCGAACCTAACTGAACATAGTCCATACCTAACTTCTACCAGTATCTACTGCAGATGAGAAAAGCAATGCTACAAATCAGGCAATCACTGAACGCTGGCAGAGAAGTAAACAAACAAGAACATCCAAGTTCTCATACACAGCTCAAACGCATGACACTTTGACAGCTTTACTGACTTATGTGACCTTGACCTTTCAGACATGAGGATCTATGCCTCTCGCTGATACCTATTTGAAACCATGTTCCTTTATATACATTTGTGATGAAGCTCTATGCCTATGCATAAAGTTCACACAGGGTTTTTGCATTGCGCTGTCATGTCAGCGGTTTGGCGGTTTGTCTAGTGACAAATATTCCGTGTATTCCCGAGTTACGTGCGATCGCGAGATCAACGATTTGCACAGAGATTTAGTGGCACAGCTCAGCCCAACAGAGCTCAAGAGTAGTTAATACGTGCTATTGTGTCATAGAGGACGGACGTATGTTGGATACACTAGCTGTATTCCAAGACTCTGAAACCTAGATTTCAGGTACTTTTTTCATATGTATTATCGACAGCTAGCGAGTTAAAGGTAGTATGCGTTAGTAAGACTTAGTTCGGTTGTGTAGTGTTGATTTGGTTCGGTTATGTCGGTTCAGAACTTGAGATAATCAGGTATTTTTCTATATAGTTATTTACCGGGATAGATAACTAAGGAATGTGATGTGTGTATGCTAAGGCTGTTTTTGAAGGTAGTACGTGGGCGTGTTAAATATAATCTTTTCCTAGGTACGAACCAGTGTATGGCGCGTGCATCAGGTTATAGTCTGTCAGTGTAGTGATTGTGCTTGGTGTGTTGCGAATCTAGTCTGTTTTATGAAGCACAAGCGTGTGAATGAACGTGTAGATTTATTGGTATCAGCCAAGTTACATAATGCACCTCATATCTTCCACCATGTGTGTTTAGCAAGTGTGCGGAGCAAGGGACCTGACGCCAAGACGTCAAAGTCAACAGAGGCTGCCAATGGAGCAACGTGTTGTGAGGACATTCAACGCTTGGGGAGTGAGAGACTTGGTGCCAAGCCATCAAAGTCAACAAAGGCTGCGCTAGAGGAGTGTGTCGAGAGGACGTCCACAGCTCGGGGAGCGTGGGATAGCATCAGGAACGCGTGACAAAAGAAACTACATGCCTAGACATGGAGGAATGTGCGAACGATACATAACTTAATACCAGTTGAGCAGGTTGGATAATGAGGACAGTTTGCCTAACTTGGCTTTTACTATATTGTGTGTGGAAGTGAGGGTGATGTGCTAGGTTGAGAATTGTGTATCTTGTGAAGAGTATTTTTGTGTTCACGTTTTGCTAGTTAGGATTATAAACGGGGCCACAGAAAAAACAAATGATGTTTTGCGTTTATATTGCACGAATGCATCTGACTGAGGTTAGCTTTGTTGTGTATGTGCCCGTTGCGTTTATGAGTCTGTGCATGTGACTGGTTAAAAGTCTGCGTGCATTACATCATTATATATATATATATATATATATATATATATATATATATATATATATATATATATATATATATATATATATATATATATATATATATATATATGGGTAGTTCTCAGGAACATGGCCCAACAGGGGATAACCTACTTTCGAAACAAAAAAAAGTGCATATGCAGTTTCTGAAATGCTGTGTTTGAGACATAATAAAGAAATATTCACCAAAATATTACTAGTCATGATTAATTCATCTGTCTTGAATGCTGTTAAACAGGCTGAGAAATACCCAAAATTATGCGTTCATTTTGTGACATGGGAACATTTGCTTTAAAAGCCCCAACCTCGTGTCTCTCGCAGTCAAGCAAACTTGGGAAATCATCAATGAACAAAGAGAAAATTGGAGCAGTTTTGCTCATACTGTAGCACATTTTCCAAATCTGTTCCCTGAACCAAGTATTTAACGACCAAAATTTGTGTGACAGTCAAAGAGTTTCATGTCCTAGCACAGTGCCAAGAATTAACTCCCCGTAACATATAAAATCATGTTTACATGACTGCTTTTCAACACGTGCCGTTGAGGGAATGAATGTGGTATGAAAATAGACAACGCGCTTGTATTTTGAGGACTCTGAGCTATACAGTTGAGTAAAATGTGAGGTCACTAGGCTTCATGTCCAAATTTCAAAATATAGACCAAAAGGGTTGACTGCCATTGCTTGTAATTTAGAAGAAACTACCAAGTGAGTAGGAAAAAGCACTGCCAGGGGACAGAATTCTGCCTACCTGCAGAGAGATACAATATGAGTCCCGATAGACAATGAATTCAATAAAGCCGCATCGGTCATTAAATTACGTTATTTTTAATATCAAATTTTTGACCTCATTACGCCCTCGTTATTACCCAATCAATCCTTTGATTTTTAAACTGACGAGCATGACTGATGCGGCTTTATTGATCTAATTATCTATCGGGACTCATATTGTATCTCTCTATAACTATTGTCTCTGTAAACACCTAATCATTTACCTGATCAAGTGATGATATATAGAAGTACTTTACTTAGCCACCACAATCATAATAACTGAGTTAGCCCTCTTAATAATTAACTTTATAAAAAAAAACATTATCCATGCCCCCCACACAGAGTAAATACCATCGGAAGTTACTCCCTAAATCATTATTATTTAAACAACCACAATTTTATATACCTCAAAAAGTTATACCTAAGAGGGTTAACTCAGTCATTGTGTTAATAATACTTCAATCCGCTCAGTATTTATATCTCTCTTAATTAGCTCATATGCCCACTATCGCAATGATACTATGTACGTAAACACAGCCCGTCGCCAGCTGACTAGGCATGAAGATACGACGCGTCAGAATAAAATATGCACAACAGTTACAAAATATGATCACGTCGCAATGTTTTTGACAACGTTGTTCAGAACCTTTTCAAATCCTTTTAGCTGCTAGATCGATATGCACCACACCTGTCTCGATATTCACACAATTTATTTTTGACCTTAAGAAAATGCACATCGAAAAATCATGACCCCCCACAAATGTAAATTGGTTTTAAGATTGAATGGGAATAAAGGACAACACAGCCCCCCATTAGCTACCGCACACAGAGAGAGTGAGACCCACTCTGTCAACACAGACATAAACTAGTGACTGTGTCAAGACTCCACTCATGTAAAACTTATACGTTTAAATCAGCCTCTTTTCAATGAGTAAGTTAGAGGGGTCTTAATCTGTGGCGCATATCATTTGTAAGCCACCTGTGTTGTCTAATCGTTGTCACGCGTCGCTCAGTGGCACGCCGCTCTTCAGTGTGAGAGGGGTTATGAATAATCCGGCTTTACGACTTTGAAAAGAGGCTATTTGCTGAGAGGTGTCAATATACTCAAGAAGAGTTTCGAAATTGACTTCATATTTACTCAATGACTGGTTCCCGAGAAATCAAACGGTGGCCTATACTCTGCACTATACAGGCAGCTGGAAAAACAGTTGTATAAGAAACTAACAAGTAATATCTAACACACACACAGACGTACACACAAACAAACACACTTACAAACAGACGTACACACAAACAAACACACGTACAAACAGACGTACACACTTACAAACACGTACACATAAACAAACACACTTACAGACACTCATGCCTGTACAATTTACCGTAAGCCTGAGCTGCCAGGTAGTGTCACGGTTTGTTTGCCTTTTGTATTGCTTCACACCCCGCTATTCAATAGCGGCGGCGTTCCTCTCTTTTCAATTCAGACACTCAGCCGCGACGAGACTGTGCTTTTGAAAGGCTATCACCCGACAAAAGCCTTTTATAAATACAGCCGTTTAAATTGCTAGATAATGACAAAGATCAAGAGGGAGACATGATTTGAAAGGAGGGGGATTTGTACAAGTGGCCTTAATGTACTCATGTTTGGTGGTCTCTCTCTCTCTCTCTCTCTCACACATATACACGCACACTCACACACGCACACACGCCCCAACACATATACACACACACACACGCTAACACACACACACACACAAGAAACACACACAAAACACCATATATAACACCCGACGCAAAAACACAAGGTTTGTACACAGACTCACGCCAGTGCAATATTATTGTAAGATTTTACTGTACAATTGATTGATTGATTGTACATTGCTTAACGTCCCGACAGCAACAAGGCTTTCTCAGGACGTGCCTGCACTGCTTGTGAAAAAAAAAAAACTAAACAGAAAATTGAATGTATGTCGCCAGCCGGTCAAATACGTTAAATAAACCTACAACATGGGGCCTAAATAAAGCTAAGACCATTTAGCAACACACATCCATACAGGCAGTGCAGACAGTAGGGAGAGTTTTAAAAAGGCAAATACAGGTGAATGGACAAAGGGTAGACAGAAACGCATGCCCCAGAATAGAGAGAAAAACCCACCCTGTGGGGCTGACCAGGGTGACCGTGGGAACTAAAAAATACCTAACCCCACCCAAGTCCCCCAAGGCAGACCCGGGTGGGGTATTTTACTGTACAAGAATCACATGACTTCCTCCCTTTGAGGAGGTAAAAACCAGAGATTATTTTTACAAAAGACTTAGATTCTCAGGAGCCTCTTTCTTTGTATTTTATCTTACTTAGATTCTCATGAGCACTGCTTTTTCAGGATTTCAGTCAACAGACAAACATAAATACATAAATAATTTAAGTTTCTTTGGGACTGCGAAGTGGCCGAGGGGATAGATCACTGGGTAAAGTGATGTTGGTATTGATCAACTAACTTCACTGTGCTGGGGTTCGTTTCCCGATTGCGTCCAGTTGACATTCTCTACACTACAGGGCTTTCACAGGAAAAGGTGAATGCGCTACCCACCAGGGTTAACCCCCTCCATAGGGGGTTAATAGCGCAGTTTAACCCGGGTTACATCGATTCCTGTGAAAGCAGGTGGAAGGTCACCAAAGCAGCCCTTTTATTAAAAAATTAAAAAAAAAAATTTCTCATAGATTTATTTTTAGAAAAAGAGATATATATTTTTTATTTATTTATTTATTTTTTGTTTAATTTTTCTTTGGATTTATTATTACATCCACACACACACACACACACACACACTGCCTCACACCAGTCAGAGTGGTAAAAATGATTCTTAAAATCTGTGGGTGAGCATATAAGTCTATGGGAGACAACTCCCTCTTTAGTGGTTGACTGTGGATGACTTTTTAGTGATTATGTCCCATGTTATTTTAGTTATTATATTCCATGTGGGGCATGCTATTTTTCATTTATTATTTTGACGGACAAATTAAAATGACGGACAATTCACAAAGCCCTGGCCCATCAAGCTTAAGAAACGTGTTTCACACAACAGACTTACCTATATCTAATACTAATAATATCTATGAGTCAATAGAAAACTCTTTTTCTGTCATACAAGATAATCTTCTTACAGGTAGTGTGAAAATTCAGATTGTTGCCAAAATAGAATTTACTAGAGTGGATGGTGAAGTGATTGTATCGTATATATCAACAAGACAACACACAGTTAACACAAGAAGAGAATTAGAGAACGTGTTTAGAGACAGACTATTACCTGACTTCCTCCAGGCAATTGACAGTGCAAAAATGAAGGGGTCTGGTTGGCACGAAGGACATGTACATGAACTACAATTAAAGCAGTCAAGGTATCATCCTATACTAGGTAAATCATGGATACCACTGCCAACAGAGGTTGCAAACAAAAAGGCTGTCGTTAATATACAGAACAATGACAACTATTGTTTCATGTGGTGTGTGCTTGCTAAACTACACTTTGTAAAATCAAAACCTGAACGTGTATCTAACTACATCAAATTTGTAAACGAACTCGATTTCAGTGGCATTGAGTTCCCTGTTGAAATAGAGGACATAGACTTGTTTGAAAAACTAAATCCTGGTATATCTGTAAATGTGTATGTGTGGGATAATGAGTCTGAGAACAAGTTACAACCAATTAGAGTGTCCCCAATTGCCCCAACCTACGGACAGTCAGAAGATAAACATGTTGACATGTTGCTAATAGGCCCTGCCGGTGATAACAATAACTTCCACTACACAATTATCAGAAATATGTCACGTCTAATTCATGGGCATACAACAAAACACAAGGGCAAACAGGAAGTGTGTAAAAAATGTTTACAAAGATTCTCCTCCATAAACGTAGTGCACAAACACATCCTACACTGCAGGTCATCTGATGACATACAAACTGTACTTAAGTATCCAGATCCTGGTAGTCAAGTGTATTTTAAAAACTATGGGAATCAGCAAAAGCTGCCGTTTGTAGTGTACGCTGATTTTGAATCACTAGTTGTTCCGTATGAAGGTCCTGTTCCAGAGTCATTACCAAAGACTATAAAACTAAGTGACCAAGTGGTGTGTTCTTTCGGTTACATTATTGTTAGGTCAGACAGCCAGCATTCAGAACCTGTTATCTACAGGGGTGAAAATGCAGCATGTCTGTTTTTAACAGAAATGAGACATCTGTATAGTCAGGTAGTAGGTAGTACAGTATCTCACAACAGGTCAGATGCCTTTGGTGATGACAGAAGAAGACAAACTGAAATTTGATACAGCTGAGATGTGTTGGGTTTGCGAACAACCTCTGGAAGGTGATAAAGTTCGTGACCATGATCACATAACTGGGCGTTACAGAGGTGCTGCACATAACAATTGTAACTTGTTATTAAAAACAGATCCTAAGACCTATAAGTTACCAATCTTTTTTCACAATCTCAAAGGATATGATTCACACATCATCATGCAGGCTGTGGATGAGTCTTACAAAAAAATTAGTTGCATTGCCCAGACAACTGAAAAATACTTGACTTTTAGATTGGACAACAAATTAGCATTTTATGACTCCATGCAACATTTATCTTTAGGTCTTGCTAGTCTGGCAGAAGGACTGACTGAGTTGATTGAACATTGCTTAACGTCCCGACAGCAACAAGGCTTTCTCAGGACGTGCCTGCACTGCTTGTGAAAAAAAAAAAAAAAAAACAGAACATTGAATGTATGTCGCCAGCCGGTCAAATACGTTAAATAAACCTAACACATGGGGCTAAATAAAGCTAAGACCATTTAGCAACACACATCCAATATCAAGAGCTACAGGCAGTGCAGACAGTAGGGAGAGTTTTTAAAAGGCAAATACAGGTGAATGGGCAAAGGGTAGACAGAAACACATGCCCCAGAATAGAGAGAAAAACCCACCCTGTGGGGCTGACCAGGGTGACCGTGGGAACTAAAAAATACCTAACCCCACCCAAGTCCCCCAGGGCAGACCCGGGTGGGGGTAGGACTGACTGAGTATCCAATAACGAGTAAATATTTTGAACCAGACTTGATTAAGAAAGGTGTGTATCCGTATGAGTACATTGATCACTGGGTTGTGTTTGAAGAAACAAGACTGCCCCCAAAAGAGAAATTTTATTCTACACTAACTGGCAAAGGCATATCTGACTCTGAATATCAACACGCACTTGATGCGTGGGGGAAGTTGGGGGTGTCAGACAATTGGTGACTACCATGACCAGTACTTGAAAGCTGACGTTTGCTTGCTAGCAGACGTATTTGAAAGTTACTGTGAGAAGGGTTTGTTACACTACAAGCTTGACCCAGCTTGCTACATAACTAGTCCTGGCATGACATGGGATGCATTTTTGAAATCCAGTAAGATATCTATAGACCTGTTGTCTGATCGTACGATGGGTGAAATGGTGGAACGTGGATTGAGGGGAGGGATTAGTATTGCAGCGAACAACTATGCCAAGGCCAACAACAAATATCTGGACACCTCGGGCCCGGGTCATGGTGACCTTGGGTTTGACCCCTCAAGGTCAAGGTCATTCATTACCTATGTAGACGCTAACAATTTGTATGGCTGGGCGATGTGTGAATTATTGCCCTTGAAAAACTTTTGTCTGTATGATTTGTCACAGTATGACGTAACAGAGTCAGGGTTAACAAACAATATTATGAATCTTGACCGAAACGACGCGAAGGGTTGGATCTTTGAAGTAGACCTGGAGTATCCACACCATCTACATGATTACCACAATGATTATCCATTGGCTGTTGAGAAAATGAGTATGACGGGGAAAAAAGAAGACACTAAACTTGTGCCGAATTTGAATGACAAATTCAATTACGTTTGTCACTACCGCTTGTTACAGTTTTACATCAGACACGGGTTAGTACTAAAGAAAGTTCACAGAGGCATTCAATTTGATCAGAGTGCTTTCATGAAAGATTACATAATGAAGAACACAACCCTTCGTGCCAGAGACGGCAACACTGCATTTGACAAAGACTTCTTTAAGCTTATGAACAATGCCTGTCAGGTAAGACTATGGAAAATCCTCATCACCGCAAAGATGTGAGACTGGTCACAACTGAATTGGGTGCAATTAAGCTTACAGGTAAGCCACAGTACACAGGGTACAAAGAGTTTCATTCATCATTGTATGCAGTGTCACTCAAAAAAAAAGATTGTTAAACTGGACAAGCCAGTATTCATTGGTATGGCAATTCTTGAGTTGTCAAAACTGTTGATGCTTGAATTTTATTATGATTACTTCAAACCAAAGTATCCTGAGTGTCGATTGTTATACACTGACACTGACTCTATGATCACTGATGTGTGTACTGAAGACTTTTATGAAGACATGAAAACAGAACTACACATGTATAACACTCACAAACCAGATAGGTGAGGCTAGCGCTGGCAGAATTGTATGCAAACCAAGGGGAATCACAGTGCTGGACAGACAACAGTTAGATCCCCTAACAGGGCAGGGGATCTAACTGTTGTCTGTCCAGCGCTGTGATTCCCCTTGGTTTGCATACATGTATAACACGTCTGACTACCCTAAAGACCATCCACTGTTCAGCACACAAAACAAGAAAGTGCCTGGAAAGTTTAAGGATGAACTAAATGGTGTGCCAATAGTTGAGTACGTTGGACTGAGATCCAAAATGTATTCTATACTGCACCAAAAGGGAAGTCAGTCGAAAGCCAAAGGAATTAAAAAAAACAGCAATAAAAAATAAAGACATACGTCATGAACATTACAAGCAAGTGTTAGATGGTGCATTAATGACTGATTATCCAAACAAGTCACTGAGATCAAACAAACATAATCTTGAAATGATCCAAACACACAAAAAGTCACTTGCAGTTGGGGACACGAAACGTGTGTTTCATAGTAAAGAAAAAGCTTATGCACCTGGTCATTACAGGCTCAAGTTATCTGAAGACATAGCCGATGAACTGGTTGATGAATTAATTGACGAGTTAGTTACTGAAATGAGTAACGGTGTCTGGGGGAATAATCTGTAATTCTTCTCTGACAAATGCCCTTTGGGGTGCAGGCTCATACAGATAATATATTGTTGCGTCAGCACCAGGAATTATTTTTTTTATATTGTGTACAGACGTTGACCAGATGGGGTCTGTCGCCCTGCGTCTGTCGTCGTTCTCAGCCTCACCTGGTTGATATAAATATCTCACCTGTTTAGTAAATAAACTTGTGTCTGGTGCGGGGGTTGGTCCTGTTTTTGGTTCTGTAATTGTTTTCAATTTAATAGCATCAGCAGGCTTAGGATGACCTTCATTGTTCATTGCTTTTATCACATGTGGTAATCTCTTCACCCACTCAGTGTTCCGGGTGTCATGCATGAGTTCCTTTGAATACTGGTAACTGAAAAGTCTCTCTGATAATTGTTTGTTAAAGTTCTCTACAATTGCCTGTGATCTGTGCACACCTGGAATGCCTCGTCTGACCAGTACGCCATGCTTTGCAAATAACTGATTAACTGCGCCCTTAAATTCAGATCCATCATCAACTTGTACAAGTCTGGGGTATCTTAAAGGACCTCGACCATATATTTTTGATAATGCTGTAGCAACAGTGGTAGCTGTTTTGTCAGATATGGGTTCAGCGTCTTTATATCTTGAAGCAATGTCTACAACAGTCAGTGCATACTTGTATCGTTTCTTTCTTATTGTATCGTGTGGAAGAAACAGGAGGTCCATTTGGTGCGTGTCATTTGGTGATGTGTTCTCAAAATGGGGTCTTGTTATTTTTCTTGGAGCAGGGAGATATATTTGCCAAATTGCCTGTCTCTGTAACCATTGTTTGACTTGATTGAGTGTTATATCTCCGCCCGCAGCGGCATGTAATTTCTGAATAGCAGTGTTACTTTTCCAGTACCCTGATGGAGAGTAATATATTTTTGATAGTTTATTTTCGGCTGTCATTTTTTTCTAGCAATATTACCAGTAAAAAATACAAATGTCATTCCCACTAGAACAAAGATTATCTCCCCGTTTCTTTGTTGTGTACTCGGTTGATAGTAGTCACTTAGTTTTGGTTTCGGTATAGTCATGTCTTCACCCATGACAAGAAAATATTCCCTGATTGCGTCGTCTGTATTTGAAAACGTATGCTGTGCGTGACCTTCTAGCCTCAGTTTTTCATTGATGAAATCAAGTTTTTCAATTCTATTCTTTTCATAATCCTGCTGGGCTTGAGCAAGTTTTTCAGATGCCTCATTGTGACACTTCAATTCTTCTGCAGATTCCTCTCTACCCACTTTTGAAAAGAGATAGTTTGATCCACTAAATGCTAGGGCGTTAACCATCGCGCCTCCAATTATTACTGCCAAAGTCGCCATATTATTTTTATTTACATAGAAACATTTTCGGGAATAATTCCCTGCTTGACAAGAAAGTCTTTTGTCGCAATCGACGCTGTGACAACTACAATTAGCTTAGCGCTGTCTTCAAAATCTAATCTACTCAGGTCTGCTGATTTCATTTTGAGTAGATTTTTTCCCAGCATAGAATAAGCTACTGCTAATCCACTGATTACGGCAGAGTGATAGACAAGGTTCATTATGTTCTTTGTGTCGCTCATTTTCTAAGGCAATAAAAATTAAAATAATATTTTTATTTACTGCATATAAAATGGGTCAACGGCTTTGGGTGTTACTGGTAATGTGGCGACTTCTGGTTTTGTTTTTGGAGTGTCTGATTTTTTGGTCACTGTATGAGTCTGTGGTTTGTATTTTTTGTATAATTGATAACCTACATAACCAAATCCGACAACAAATCCGGCAATTATATATTTTGTTGATTGAGGTTCGGGGTTAGACTTAGTTGTTTGTCTCTCACTTTGTTGTGGGTGTGACGGTCCTGATGGTCCTGACGGTGGATCAGTTACATGAGCCTTTTCTGTTTGTGCTTGAAGCTGTAATTTTTTCTGCCTGTTCCATTCGGCTAATCTTTTTCCTGCATCAACCCTGCCTGGACTTTTAGCCTTAGTCACAGTTTGAACCTGTGTCAAAACAGGGTCGGGGTTCAGTTGTGGAGTCGTCTGGGTTTCGTCCATTTTCTTCTGCAGTAAAATTTAATTTTGAAAAATCAATATGACTCCCAGTAACAAGTAAGGTTACAAAAGGTGCAAGGTAATTTCCAAACTTGTAAAACATGACGCATGCTAATTTGCCTATTGAACTTGAAACAATAGGATTGCTTTCAAGGTCGTGTGAAAGACTGTCACTATCCACAGGTAGAAAGTGACTCACTGCTTTTGTGTATAGGCATACTAGAGATCGACTCAAATCACGAGTCATTAGTGAAGCGATGTGGTTTTCATATTTTGAATGAAGCTTGATTAGCTCGTCAGCCGTAAGAGATTCAATATCGTCTGTCATGTATTGTTTTCCGAGATTAGCCTTCGACTTTCCAGAAACAATTACAGACAAAAGACGCTGTTTCTTAGAGTCTAAGTCTTTGTTTTCTACAGCATTGATATCATTCAATAGAAGGAGTTCGTCTTGGTTCATTTTATTATAATATAAAAAATATTAACGTTTACTCTGCTGGCTCACCTTGTGTAATACCACTTTATTAATTGTAACACTGTCAATATAAACATTTAGTTTGCGTAGTTGTTTAAATATGCTATAACAAACTTCCCCTAACCAACCATAGTTGGTATCATCAACTTTAAAAGTAGGTGTCTTTAAATCAACTGTCATGCGCTCCACATCTGGATGCTCATCAACATAATCCAAAGTCACACTATATGTAGCATATATTTCTGATGGTGCTGAAAGGCTTATGTTAGTCTGTTTGGGTGATATTAAGTCAGTAAAGTGCATAACATCTTTGAAGCAGTGTGTGAGATCAAGCACTTGTATGATTTGTCCGTCTGTCATTTTTATTGGACAAACAAAAGAATAAATTAATTTACTAACCCATACCCTGTGGGTTGATCTGTCTTTAAAATGAGCTTTAGATGCTTAGTTGATTTCAGTTTGTTTTTTACATCATCCCGTTCATGCTTATTTGGGATGACATCGTTTTCTCTGAGACAGTCTTCAAAGCTGTCACGATCCTTACAGTAAAACAAACAGATAAACTTTAACTGTTCTCGAAAATCTTTCAGTACAGCATTATATTTCTGAGTGAGAATCCATACACTTACATTTGCGTGTCTGCCACTGAAAGCAAGTTCTGCTAGAGTGTTTCTCTTCTTGACAATGTCTTTCTCTGCAGAGCAGTCATCAACAATAAACAATGTTGACTGTCCTTCAAATTGCTTGTAAAAATATTGTAGGTAGTCATTCAGTTTTTTTTCAGGGTCGACTAAGTAAATGTTGTTGTCAGTCCAAATGAATAAACGGTTGTGATAAGCTTTGTTGTGTTTGATTGTAGGACAAAATATTACAATGTTTTCAAAGTGGTGTATGTATCTTGTTTGTAAGAGGTTAAGAACAAATTCAGTTTTCCCACACCCTGTCGCACCACAAAACAATCCACAGTGTGGGTCAAGGGTCATCAAGCTCCGGTTCATTTTAATACACAATATAATTTTAATATATGTGTCCACTCAGTCTACTGTCTTGTATATTGAGTTGTGCGTCATAAATCAAATACAAATATATGTTTATTGCTTCGGCTTTTTCAACCTTCTTTTGTATCTGAATTGTTATTCCATCACTACCGTTCTCAACAGTTCGACCTGACCCATGAAGGTAATCATCGTCCGTACTACGAAGGTCTAACCACAGTGCGTATTTGTTTGTAAGGTATTGACCAATCCTTACGTCATACAGATGTAGATCTTTGCACGCAATGTTTGCAGGTTTATCTCTAATCCTTCCACCCGCAAAATACTTTGTGATCTCATCATAGTGTTGATAAGGTAACATTCCAGAAGCATACACTTGATTAGGGCGGCCTTCAATTGTGCAAGACAAATGTGTAATCTTAGGATTGTAGAATTTTTCTGAATCCCTTTTGTATGGACTCACCGGTTCAATAAACAACATAAGAATACCTTTCAGTGACCTGGCTGGTGTGTTCAAGTTTATGTTCCACGTTGGGTCGCTCTTGTCTTTGGGTATTAAACTATGCCTAATCACCCTGTCGTCCTATTAGAGCAACAACAGTTTATCTGAAAAAGTATAGTTTCGAGAAAATTGTGATTGAAATTTTAAAGTTTATGCCATTCATCTCAGAGAAGACCCAGATTTATGATTTTTAAAATCTGAAAAGATTGTCATATCGGGCACTTCATTTATTTTTGTCAGAACTGTAACTATTCAGCAAGTTAATTAATCGTTTACTTTTGAAACTTGAGCTGTTGTTGCATATCAGCTTTTGTACAGGATCTAGTGCAACAACGGCACAACACTGATTTGTACACTTCTTGCTCTCATACATTTGTGTTCAACCAAGCTCTTTACACACAACAACCATATAACTGCAGTTGTGCAGTTGTTGGTCTGTTTGGAAAGTGACACATTAGTACTGCAATATGTGTTCATGTGTATGCTAAACGTTTGTTGCACAGCCATAAATGACTATTTCTGTGGAGAAAATCTCATGTAGGCTTATAATTTGCATCTCTTTCTGATAGTACTGCTCGTATCTCTTGTTGATAACCCAAACAGAACAGTTGGACCGCCAAATTATGTATGTTTATGTAAAAATAGAATTCACAATAACAAGATTGGCACATTTGTGATACTGAAGAATGTCGGTGGTTTAACTGGAAAACACTTGCGTGGCAGATAGGAGGTTTCCAAGTTGCACCAATGTGAAATGTGTGCCATTTGTCAACATTCACAAAACAACAAAATGTTATTCTGTCAAAGAAAGTACTTTATTTTCAACTGCTTCTTCTCACATGTGATGCATTTTTCTTCCAAGTAATACGTCATATAAATTGACATGTTGTGTAAAGGAACTTTCCAGGACACGTAGCTTCAGTGGAATCAGTATAATGTGTAAAAAGAATCTTCGAAATTTGTTTGTCATTGTGCACTTGACAGTACGACAAGCATTCCATACCATCATGCTATACACCACAGCTGAAGAAATGCATGGTTCTGCTCATGACAGCCTGCTCCAAAATACGTGCAAACATGACATCACGTTTTGACGTGATTATTAATTTTCTGTACGGTTATTCAAGGGTCTCCAGTTCCATTAATACAACATCATTTCAGAGCATGATGTCATCAAAGCAAAACAAGAAACTAAAATGTAAGCAAAATCAAAATAAAATATCAGAAGATTAAACAATCACTAATAAAAACAAATCCTCGCGCTGGGACCATACGGCGTTGAGGCGCGTCCCCTGGGTGGTGGATAGGGGGTCCCTCGTGAGAGGGGTGCACCGAATGAAATAAGGTGCCGTGAACCAACATGGTCTAAGGGAAGGTGACCCCCGACAGAAAACCCCTGGTCCTCCTAGTAAGGGGGTTGGGCGTGGGGGTAGCTTCCCCACCCTGCAAAAAAGGAAATAGCTACAAAAACGCCGACGAAAAGACTAACAGTAATTCCTTTCCTGGAGGAGGAAGGTTCTTCTACTAGAAGACTTATGACGTCCTGTCGTGAAAGCCGTAAGTCTTCGGAAGCCACAGGACCGAGCCGCCTCTCTCTATCCAGAGATACAACCATGGGCACATGGAACGTCAAGACCATGTACCAGAGCGGCAAGGCCGCCCAGATAGCAGCGGAAATGCAAAAGTACAACCTTTCCCTGCTAGGCATCAGTGAAGCCAGATGGACGCAGTCTGGCCAGAAAAGGCTGTTAAGTGGGGAGATGATTCTGTATTCAGGTCATGAAGAGGAGAATGCCCCCCATACAGAAGGAGTAGCACTCATGCTGTCACCAGTGGCACAGAGAGCGCTGATGGGCTGGGAACCTCTTGGGCCAAGAATTATCACAGCAGCCTTTAGAACCAAGAAAAAGCTCAAGCTGAACGTCATCCAGTGTTATGCGCCCACCAATGACAGTGACGAGGAAGAGAAACAAGAGTTCTACGACCGACTCCAGAGTGCCATGGACAAATGTGCGGAGCGAGACATCACCATCGTCATGGGCGATTTTAATGCCAAAATAGGGGAGGACAACACCGGATACGAAGAGGTGATGGGGAGACAGGGACTAGGCTCGGAGATGAGTGAGAACGGGGAGAGGTTTGTAGACTTTTGTGCTCTAAACCGACTTGTCATTGGAGGCAGCATCTTCCCACACAGAAGAATACACAAAGCAACTTGGGTCTCACCTGACCATACAACAGAGAACCAAATAGACCATATCTGCATTAGCAAGAAATTTAGAAGATCCCTTCAAGATGTTCGAGTGAGGAGGGGAGCAGATGTCGCCTCAGACCACCATCTGCTTACCTTAAGAATGAAGCTCAAGCTAAAGAAAAGCCGCACAGAGATAACAAGAAGACAGCGCTATAATGTAGGCCTCCTGAGAGAAACTGGAGTTAGAGAAGAGTTCAAACTGTGGTGCTGTCCAACCGGTTTCAAGCGCTACAGGAGCTAGTAAATGAAGAGGAGGCGGTCACCACAGAGCAGCAGTGGAAGGCAGTTAGAGAGGCGCTGAACTCAACCTGCAAAGACACTGTAGGGTTCAGGAAACACCACCACAAGGACTGGCTGTCGGCACAGACCTTGAAGAAGATAGAAGCGAGGAAGCAGAAGAAAGCAGCGGTCAACAACAGTCGCACGAGAGCAGCCAAAGTAAGGGCACAGGGGGAATACTCGGAAGCCAACCGCGAGGTGAAGAGGAGTATCAGGGCAGACAAGAGGGCCTACACAGACAGCCTGGCAGCAGAGGCAGAAAAGGCAGCAGGCAGCGGCAACATGAAACAGCTCTACGACATTACCAGAAGATTGTCGGGTAAGTATGGCCATACAGAAAGACCAGTAAAAGACAAAGAAGGCAAGCCTATTGCAGACAGAGCAGACCAACTCGACAGATGGGGCCGAGTATTTTGAAGAGTTACTGAACAGACCTAGCCCACCCGACCCCCCCGACATCCAGCCGGCAGAGACCGACCTACCCATCAGCTGTGACAGACCCAGCCGGGAAGAGATCAGAAAAGCAGTGGCATTTTTGAAGAATGGCAAAGCAGCAGGGCCAGATGGCATCCCAGCGGAGTCTCTGAAAGCAGACCTAGAGACAACAGTTGAGATGCTGTACCCACTGTTTGGAAAGATCTGGGAAGAGGAGGTGATGCCAGCTGACTGGAAGGAGGGGTACCTAATCAAGCTTCCCAAGAAAGGCGACCTCAGCAAGTGTTCCAACTACAGAGGAATCACCTTGCTGTCAGTACCAGGAAAGGTCTTCAACAGGATCATCCTAGAGAGAATGAAGAGCTCCGTTGACCCTCAGCTGAGAGACCAGCAAGCAGGATTCAGGAAGAACCGATCATGTACAGACCAGATCGCCACTCTCCGCATCCCATCGTGGAACAGTCTCTGGAGTGGAGCTCCCCGCTGTACGTCAACTTTGTGGATTATGAGAAAGCATTTGACAGCGTGGACCGAGAGACTCTGTGGAAACTCCTACGACACTACGGTGTACCCACAAAGCTCGTCCGCCTGATCAAGAGCAGCTATGATGGCATGACATGTCGCGTGATCCACGAAGGGCAGTTCACCAGAGAGCTCCAGGTCAGAACTGGTGTCAGGCAGGGGTGTCTGCTGTCTCCATTCCTCTTCCTACTGGCCATAGACTGGGTCATGAAGATGACCACAGAGCACAGACGAAGTGGAATACAGTGGACACTGTGGACACAGCTTGACGACCTCGATTTTGCAGACGACTTGGCATTACTGTCCCACACTCATCAACAAATGCAGGACAAGACCACGAGGCTTGCTGACATCTGGTCCCAAGTGGGCCTCACCATTCACAAACAGAAAACAAAGACAATGAGGCTGAACGCAACCAGGGAAGAACCAGTCTTGCTTGCTGGCACCCCATTGGAGGAGGTGGAGTCCTTCACCTATCTCGGGAGCATCATAGACAAAAAAGGTGGCACTGATGCAGATGTCAGAGCATGAATCGGTAAAGCCAGAGCAGCCTTTCTCCAGTTGAAAAAAGTGTGGAGTTCCAGAGAGCTGTCACAACACACCAAAGTCCGGATTTTCAACTCCAATGTAAAAGCAGTTCTCCTATATGGAGCAGAGACATGGAGATTGACAAAAACCACAGTCAACAGAGTACAGACCTTCATGAACAGTTGCCTTAGAAGAATTTTGAAAATCCACTGGCCAGAGAAGATCAGCAACGTCAGACTCTGGGAGAGAACAGAGCAGATAACAGCAGAGAATGAAATTGGGCGAAGAAGATGGGGATGGATCGGTCACAGTCTGAGAAAGCCAGCTTCCAGTATCACTAGGCAGGCATTGTCATGGAACCCCCAGGGAAAGAGGAAAAGAGGTAGGCCGAGAAACTCCTGGCGTCGAGACCTCCAAGCAGACATCAAGAGACTGGGAACCACCTGGAGTAGAATCGAAGGAGAAGCACAGGACAGGAGTTGCTGGAGGTCTCTCGTCGACGGCCTATACCCGGGTAGGGGTGACAGGCGTAAGTAAGTAAGTAAGTAATAAAAAACAAATGAAAGCAACGATAACACCAGCCTGCATAATACATCATTCTCCAAGCTCAACTTTTGCAGCACTCATCTTCTTTGTATATGTTATTGTTCAAGACACAAGTCTGAGAAACTGCCAGCTACAAAGGCTGGCATGCACAGTTATGAATGAAGCTGAAACAAAGTAGATCTGGTGCTGAATGATACAAAAATGACGTAAACATACATGTAAGTGAAAGCAAGTTACGCAATTATGACTTTACATTTTGTTGGCAAGTAACATTTATACTATTTTAAGGGACCAGAAGAAAGGGCAGGTTGAGGTGTAACGGAGGGGATTCGCCGGAGCATTGTTTATGAGTAATGCCGCTCATTACAAACTTGACGCTCCCTTAATTTCTTTGCTTTGACAATGACAGCATGGCCGGTGTAGTATATGAGACTCGAACCTACTTGGCAGCAAGGTTTAGTCGTCGTCAGTGTCATTGCAGTCTTCAATGTCCGATTCTGGAAGACAGTCTGGCCTTGACTGACTGCACGGAAGGGATTTGTAGTACACATGGTATTCAGGTGGAATTACGCCCATTTTGCAAAGGTCAAGCAGATCTTTTTTCTTTGCTTCTGCAAGCGGCAGACGTGCTTTGTAACGATATGATGGTCCACTGATCTGTTCGTGTTGCTTTCCCCTTCTGCCGCTTGTCCCACGTGTCTTGATAGTTTGAAACTCCTCCAACATCCTATACTTGATGAACAGACTGTCTGGCTCTGACTTGAGGCAACGGATCCACTTGAGTTTCATCCAGTTGACGCGATTGCCGTGCAGGTCCGTCTTTGTGTTTCGAAGTGTTGATGCTGCCAAGCCCTTAAAGTCAAGGATCTCAGCATATGTGAGGGGGATGACGGTGTATGCAGCTGATTTGCGTGCCAACCTTACCACAGTGTGCCATTCACGGGGTACACAAATTGTTGTCTTTTTTGCCCTCTCGATGGTGGAGTGCATAGAGTCGCACTCCATCTGGGTGTGCCCACTTTCGAGGAACTTTTGGTCGACTGTATGGAGAGTTGGAATTGTCTGCACTGCATACTGGAGCGCAGCTGACACATTTTTGTTTCTGTTCTGACCTGTGCATGTGTCAGAGTACAAAACAACATGGTTTACAGTTGATGGCAGTGACTTCAGGTGCTGTAGCAGACAAGTCCCAATCTCACAGGACCCCTTGTTCCCCTCAGTTTCGTCCCAGATGTAGCACGACCCCTGTTTGTCACCAAGAGAAAATATGGACAGGTTATAAACGGCAAGCGTCCTTTTGTAGTAGTTGGCACTCACAGGAGAACATGGCGTGGGAAGTACCGCCTCCATGTCAAATGTGGCAACATGAATATTCGGATTTTCTTTGGCTAATTTTCTGTCCTTGTTCTTCTCTTCTCTGGCTTCCATTTTTCTCTCATGATGCTGTTTGAATTCCTCTTCTCTCTCATGGGTCAGCGTTCCGTCGATCTTCTCATTGTGATGTTGAGTGCGGGTTAAGCACTGATCTTTTTTGGGCTTGTGAAAACCAAAATTGTACTCTGTGACAAAGATTTCCCGGTAGAAGCTGCTAGTGACTGATGGTGCCCCTGTCTCCTTGCATTTATCCATGTACAGACGATGCATCTGGTTGATGCTGAGACTAGCGTCCAGGTAGAGTTTCGATGTCTGTTTTCGGCAGTAATGAGATTCCACTGCTGGAAATGACTGAATATGTTTTCTCACCGCGTTCCGTGTTTCTTCAGGACATCTGTTAGCTGAAGACTTCTTTCCTCTGCGGTCTTCCCCACAGAACTGGCCGTTCTTACAGTTGTCAAGAGCATGTTTCACATAGCTATGGCCAATATCAAGTGTTCTCAGGAAAAACGGTTTGCAAACAGGGATTCTGGTTCCGTTGACAGTGAAACTGTAGTGCTGTTGGACGTCACGCTTCTTTGCTGCTGGTTGTTTATTGGCGTCCAAGTATGTCCTAGTCTCCTGCCTTGAAACATTTCTACAAACGAAGTCCTTTTGACGGACGTAACTGGAAAGGGAATAAAATGAGCTAAAAATTTCTTCTCTCTGCGTTTTTGTGATTACTTCTGTGCATTTCCTTTTGCATTTGGAGCAGTCAGCCGGCTTTAGATGCTTTCTTTGTTTGACTTTCCCTCTGCTTGTTTCATATGGTTCGCCTTTTAGCTTAAGGTCCTTTCTGATATTCCTTTTCCATTTTGATGGTTGCAGCTTCTTTTTTCTTCCCCGCTTTTTCACAGGAGTGATAGTAATACCTGTATCTGGCGAGTTAGCCCTCTGTTCAGCCTGAAGTGGGGTGCACGGTGGCGTCTCTTTGTCTGCTAGTGGAATTTGTTCTACGCCAGTTTTCTCTTGCTCGCTCTCTTGTTTAACAGTTCCAGTGAGGTGCTGACCAGTGTAAATGGGTTGCTTTTGTGCAACACACCCGTCATAATGTTCAGAGCCTGGTATGGCAATAAAGGCCAAATATATCGGGTGGAAAATGTCTGACCCAGTTAAAGTAGGCTGAACATCAATAACAGGTTGCTGCTTCCTGCTGCAAAAGATTTTCACCCGTCTGGCCGTGACGTTGGCAAGAGCCAAAGGTAGCAGGTCATTTGCTTGTGTACCCTAGGTGCCAGTTTGTCTGAGGCCTCCGAGTTCTTCAACGAACTTCATGCATTCTTTATTAACATCTTCACATGCAGTGAATGACATATATGCATGGAGGTTTTCTTCCATGTGGTCGCACAATGCGTGCCGCAAGGATACTGCATCTGAAAAAGAATCAACATGCATAAGAGCTGCATTGAAAAAACAATCACCATCACCATAAATAGGTACACGCTTCATTTTGTTTGCTGCCAAAACGCTGTTAAGTTTTTTGTTGTGTAGACGTAGAGCCATACCCTGAAGACTGTGCTCAATTTTACTTTCATGTAGTGCTCTATTTAAATCGTCATCAATACGTTGTGCTTTCTGCGGGGAACGTAGCGCATGCACGTCAAAGTCTTTTTTTCGTTTCTTGCGAGGAAGAATTTCAAGCGGAGGATTAGAATCACTCGAGTCTATGTCATCATGCTGGGGTAGAAACATTGGGTCAGCAGTATAGTCATCTTCGTCAGACAGCTCTTCGGGCATCGACTGGTCCCCGTCTGCATTGTCCGATTGCGAGCATGTTTGTTCAGCACCTATAATAGAAAAAAAATATCTTAAGTACTATTTTAATAGCATCTCTCTCTCTCTCTCTCTTTCTCCCTCTCTCTCTCAGGCACGCACAGACATGCACACACAAAATCCACGCACACGTACACGCACGTTTGCGCACAATCGCACACACCTTTGTCTGATGATTCACAGTGATTTGCCGCCTCTGCTAAAAGTTGCTCATCTGCATCTGACCACATATCTGTCGAATTCGGCCTTATATGTGCTAGGGGTTGATCGTCTCCTTCCGACCAGCTGTCATCCATGTTTCAAGCTGAAAAACATAGTGGTAATAGGGTGTAGAAATAGTGGTGCCTTCTCTAGTGTGACATTATGCTATACAATATAATTTTACAAAATCTCAAACAGCACATACACACAAACATACGCACGCTTGTGCACACACACACAGACATGCGCGTATATAAAATTTGCTTCGCGACATAGGCCATTTTTCTGATTTTTATCTTAGCTCCAGTTAACGTATTGCAAAACAGTAGTTCATACACACACCATCCTGCACAGAGAGAGAGAGAGAGAGAGAGAGGAGTGAGAGAGATATTTGTTTTCTAAATGGCTATGTTTTAATGATTGTATCTGTTAATATACTAAATTCACTAATTTGAAGTAGTAGATATTTATTTAAAAGGGAACTGACCTTGTTAGACTTTCTGTAGGTAGCTGAGTGCATCCAAAGTGCGACTGAATGTGGCAGGGCAGTCCAGCAGAATGAATGACAATGTATTGTGTGGATTCCAGTGTGTATCTGGTTCCCACAGTCTTCATCAGTCAGGGAGCGTGACCCGATAAACTGTTTATGTTTGACTTCCTGTGTTATTTTATTACATCCACAACAGTTTAGCTGACTCATGTCAGGTTCTTGCTCTACTTAGTAACCTTATTTACATATGCTACACCTGTACATTTCAAAATGGCGTTTTGTTGCTCTTTATTTGCCCCCTAATATTGTCAGAACAAGTATGCAACAACCGAATAACTAAAAAATAGTGAGTTGTTGCATAGCAGGAAACCCTGCATATTCATCAAATTTGTCATACAACAACTGTGTAAGAAGGAGATAAACCGTTGTTGCTTGTCAAAAGTTGCACATAAACTTTTGTTGCATGCATATTAGGTTAATTTTATTTTATGCAATAAGCGTTTTTGTTGCATAACTTTAAGGAAAATACAGATAGGAAAATAAGCTTTGGACATGTTGTAGATGCTTAAAAGTGCCAGTTGTCATGTAAAAATCTCAAAAATGGTTTATCTGTATATGTACCGTTGTTGCTCTAATAGGACGCTGTCATAATAAATTGGAAGTCTTGACTGGTATTGATTTTGAATGAGTCTGGCTAGTTTAGTATGTGTGACAATTTCATATTCCAAAGAAATGTTAGAGATCTTATATGTTGCATCTGTGGCAGATGATTTTATAACTTTGGAGTAGTCATTGAAAGTTAGTTCAAAGCTCAGACGGTCATTCAGTGCCCCTTGATAATAAGGCAAATGAGCTGTTAGGATTTCAAACTCAAGTGGAATGTAAAATCTGATTCCATATGTTTCTGCTATAATAACGTCCTGGGCTGCTGACGTTGATTTATCTCCAGCATTGATTCGAAGTTTACCAACATTATCAGACTGTATGCCTTGATAAATACGGTCTTCTCGTTCTTCTCTTGTGAGCCAAAGGTCTTTGTAACAGTAAAATACATCTGAGTCGTCAAGACTAAACACTTCCTGTCCTTCAAGTTTTACTTTAATAGTTCTAACAATTGCTCTGCCAAGATTGTCAACCAGTGTTCTGTTTACATCTGCGTCTGATGATAGTTCAATATTAAATGCTAGGCGTGCAGTGCCAGGAACAATAACGTCACTGGGACCTAGGTTTGGAAACTTAACTGTAAGTGTTTGGTTCTGGTCTATGGTACTTGGATTGTTTGTGATGACGATTGATTGTCTAAAGCCCTTAACACCCAGAGGCTCACGTAGTTTTCTGTATGGGTCTAACTTTGATCCGTAAGACTGTGTCATTTTTATTATGCACAATAAAAAATAATAAATTAATAAAACAATGGCCGCGGGAGGATTTAATCATGAAGATTTTGAAATGGATGACACGTATGATTTTGGTAATACAACAGATATGGCAGATATGACTGGTACAAGAAATATTTACAGTTTACATCACGAACTTTTAAAAACCAAAGTGAACTCATTTTATGATCATGTTGGTGGCCGCCCAGACAACATAGATCCTAATCAGTTTGAACTTGATGGCAAGGGTCATTTATATTTAAATACTGTTGACAAAGGAAAAGTACTATTGACTAACAAAAAAGACCCTAGTAGGTTTAGGGCTTTAAGTACAATAAAAAATGAAGGCGGTGTTGGTGCCTTGTGTCAACTTGGAATTGGTGGGTCTCCTGTCACGCCGCTTGCGCCTAGACGGGTTAGTGTTCTTCACGACACGCAAACAAAGTTGCCAACAGGGCAACAAATTGAAATGGCACCAGTAACAAGCCTACCAGAAATAGCAAACACTGTGATACAAGAAACTTCATTTACTGAAGGACAAATAAATGACGCTTTGAAAACAATAGATCACCCACCTTTGTCAATGCGGGAGATAATTGGCTTGGATAAATCATTGCAGACAATAAGAGGTGAGATGGTAAACAATGTTGCCAAACTAGGTGAGCTTGATAAACACATAGAACGTGAAAAAGAGAAACTGGCTACCGCAGACACAGAAATGAAAGAAAGAATACAACACAGATTAAATGATTTGCAGATAGAAAGATCAGGAAGGTTAGAAACAATTAGTATTGGAAGACAAAAACTGAAATCACAGGTCAACAGAATTAGAGAAACTATTCAGAAAATACTTCACGAAGACACTACTCTGGCTGAGAGATTAAAAACACTTTTCAGAGAGCAGGGTATCACAATTGCTAGTTTAATTACTGCTCTTGGATTTATTATCAGTACTGTTGTGTTAGCTGTCTCCGGTGCTGGTGGACCCGGTGGTTCTCCACCTCCAGCACCACCAACCCCGGGCCCCCCGACTCCAACAGACCCAAAAGATTTACAGTCATGGGTAAAAAAACAGTTGTCTCACATATCAGACTTGCTTAAAAAATTGGCTCTGAAAGCAATAGATGCTGTGCCTGGCATAATTGGCACTGTTGTCAGTTGGCTGATTACTACAGCAGCAAAGGTAGTTGGGTTTATGGCAGAGCATGTTTGGGTCTTTTTGGTTACAGTAGGAGGGTTGATGGTGGGTTATTTAATGAAACAGATAAAGAAGTAAAACCCATAATCCTGTTAGACCTATTACCAATGCAGTTCTTTCTGACTCATGTGTGTCAGGGGTTGACTGTACTGGTTGTATGAGTGCCGGTGTTGGGGCCGGGGCCGGGGCTGTTACCGTCTGTAATGGTTTTAACAACTGTACGTGTGTGGTTGTAGCCCCCAAGTTTACAGATTGATTAAGACCGAGTTTTTGACCAACACCTGCAACAATGATTTCATTATTATAATTTGTTATTGTACCCATTTGGAGTTGAAGGTCAGATGGTAACATGTATAACCCGAAGCCTACTACAAAGTCAAATTTTGATCTAGCATATCTGAGAACGTCTTGGTAGCGCTGTATGTTTGATGGGAGATCTACTGTTGAATTTATTGAATCTTCCAGGTTTGCGAGAAATTGTTTTTGTGCTTCAAATTTGCCACTTCCATTCAAAATATTTGATTTTGTTAGTGATTGTGCTCCTAGTATACACCAGACATATGTTCTGATAGACTCATTGACACGCTCGACTCCTGCTTGAGTAAACCCGTCAGATTTATCTAAAATAAATGTGGTCCAGGCGTTTGACTGTTTCTGCTCTATTGATCCTAACCAGACTTCAGATTTAGATGAGAATGAAGTGTACCCAGGGTAGTAATCTTGAGGGTATTGTCTGTGACTCATAGCATAATACAATGTACCCATACCATTGTGATCATCAAGTTTTTGTGTGAAGTCATACTTTGTACTGATGTTAAATTCATTACAGATGCGTTCAAACGCTTTCATATCAATGGGGTTGTTAAACCTGTTGAAACTGGATTCAGTTGGTAGTGGTGTATGCAGTTCTGACAGTATACGTCTAAGCTGGTAATAAACATGGAAACGATAGACAGACTTAATCAGTTTGTTTGAGTGATTCAAATGGTCTGTAAATGAAACACCACAGCCAGTAGTTGAGCATAGTATGGCAAAGTTGAGTTGGTTTTGAAACATCTGTAGTGGACTTGAGGACCACTTTCTTGCAGTAGAGTCATCTGTTATTGGAGGGTTTAGGTAATGATCAAACGAATTTGGTACTTTGACTTGAAATAGATCTTGTTCGCTTACAGCTATGTCAAGCTGATTTAGTTGAATTATTTTCTGTTCATAAGTAGGTGCAACATTGTATTTAGCATTCACATTAAATTGAAATGCGTTTGTAGTGGTAATGGTTGGTGATTTAAATTCCATCCTTTTTTATATGAGATAATAAAAATGTTTATTACCTTAACAAATCTTGACACTAGCAAACCAGTGTGGTTAACTAATGGGATTGATAATCGAGATGGTAGCAAGGCTGTGAAATGTTCTATACAGTAAAATGGTTTAATATAGAAGTTGATATATATAATAAAGTAATTTTTGGTGGTAAGACTGAAGCTTTACCACCTGGGTATTATGACTTTTGTACTATAGCTGAATGGTTTCAAAGTAATTTTAAAATTAAAGCAACTTTAAATCCAGCTAACCTACTTGTTACATTAGAATTTCCGACACAAAATTGGTTAAGGATCTCAGACAGATTTGCATATTTACTTGGATTTTATATTGACGAAGATTGGTGGAGAACAGATGTTTTAGATGAACTAAAGTTTGGCATTATAACAATGAAGACAAAAAAAATTAAAATAACTGGGAAACGCCCTGTCAGTTTGTCAGTACACACAGTATTTAATGTGTATTTGAAAGATTGATTGATTGATTGTACACTGCTTAACGTCCCGACAGCAACAAGGCTTTCTCAGGACGTGCCTGCACTGCTTGTGAAAAAAAAAAAAACTAAACAGAACATTGAATGTATGTCGCCAGCTGGTCAAATACATTAAATAAACCTAACACATGGGGCCTAAATAAAGCTAAGACCATTTAGCAACACACATCCAATATCAAGAGCTACAGGCAGTGCAGACAGTAGGGAGAGTGTTAAAAAGGCAAATACAGGTGAATGGACAAAGGGTAGACAGAAACACATGCCCCAGAATAGAGAGAAAAACCCACCCTGTGGGGCTGACCAGGGTGACCCTGGTAACTAAAAAGTACCTAACCCCACCCAAGTCCCCCAGGGCAGACCCGGGTGGGGTATATTTGAAAGATTGATTGATTGATTGTACATTGCTTAACGTCCCGACAGCAACAAGGCTTTCTCAGGACGTGCCTGCACTGCTTGTGAAAAAATAAAAAAGAAACAGAACATTGAATGTATGTCGCCAGCCGGTCAAATACGTTAAATAAACCTAACACATGGGCCTAAATAAAGCTAAGACCATTTAGCAACACACATCCAATATCAAGAGCTACAGGCAGTGCAGACAGTAGGGAGAGTTTTAAAAAGGCAAATACAGGTGAATGGACAAAGGGTAGACAGAAACACATGCCCCAGAATAGAGAGAAAAACCCACCCTGTGGGGCTGACCAGGGTGACCCTGGGAACTAAAAAATACCTAACCCCACCCAAGTCCCCCAGGGCAGACCCGGGTGGGGTTATTTGAAAGAACTAAACACAACTGAGAATGATCACAATGGAAAGCCTTCAACTTTGTTGAGATGCTTACCAACTGGAACTGCACCCTATTGTGAAAGTGTGGTTGTTAGATTTCCTGCGCAGTTTAAGAAATTATGTTCTAGTTTCTTTGAGTCACTGAGTATATCTGTAACTAATCAGGATGACAAACCAGTTGTTATGCATGATTTTAGTGTTGTGTTGGAAATTAAATAATTTTATTTTTGTTTATAAAAAATGAGTGGCCTTGGTCCAAAGCGAACAATCATACCAACTGCGTGTCCGGTAACAGAGTTAAAAGATTTGGCTGATGTACAGGATTTTGAGAAGGAGGGAGAAGTAGGGAAGGTGTATGGTTTTGAACTTGATTCCACTGGTATGTACAAGAGGAAAGTAATTGTTGACATGAAAGACGGTGAAAGACAGATTCCTAAACTTGGTCAGCTGCGTGATGTTACTGTACCTACTCCGCCTGTAAATAATGCGCCTTACAACTTAATACATGTGGGTAGTAAGTGGGTTGTTTCACCTGTGCCTGTTCCACCACCCACAATTGACTGGGACATAAAGTTGGAATTTATTAGTCCTTATGTATACACTGATGACGAAGGCGCCTTAGTGTTTAGGAAGGTTGTTAACTCTGGGCCGCTGATTGTAAGCCTTGTTCCAAGTTTTGCCCCAGACAACAATAGCAGAGATAAACTGAAAGTTGAAAATTATGAGAGACGGCGGTATCTTCTTACAACTAGAAAGGGAAGATCAGATACTTCTGTTGTATTTATGCCAGTAAGCTTAGTCGTGGCTAGAGAAGCGACAATAGTATTTGAAATTATCATGAAATCTGTAACTTCTGCAAAAGAGGCAAATATTGCACAGGGAATAAAACTTACATGGGATGAAACAGTATCAGAATCATCAAAGGTCTTTATTGCTATTACAAAAAATGTTGATGTTATTAATGTTTCGAGCAGTGTTCCCGCTGTCAAGGTGGTGGTCGACAAAACAACTTTTGTTCGTCTAAGTTACATAAACCTTGAACACATTGATCTTGTTGCATTTTATTATGCTAGCAAATTGTATACTTTTGAAGAGTTGCAAAATGTAATCACTGATTAAATAAAAAAAAATATTTGTGAATAAAAAAATGGTAAACTTCTATCCGCAACTACCGACGCACGAGACTGTGTCATCATTTGTGCCTGATCCGCATATGCCAATTGCATCAGATAAAACATTACAGGCAGACGCATTCAGATTAAATAATATTACAGAAGCTTTGAAATATTTGAAAGGAGAAGAAGCGAAATATTCACGGTGCAAAAGACGGTATAAGACCGTTTTCAATTCTGTACAAAACACATCTATGGCTGTTGGCGCTTTTTCGGCTGGTTGTTCTGTAGGGGGTATTGTTCTTTTTGCCACAGGAATTGGGAGTTTGGCTGGAATAGCAGTTGAGGGTGTTAGCGTTGCTACATGGCTGGCTTGCTTTGGTTTGGAGGCCTTGAACAAAAGATTTCACACGAAATTACAGAAACATGAAGCATTGAGTACGCTTGCTGGTGCAAAGCTGAGCAGTATGAAACTTATTATCAGTAAGGCATTGAATGATAATTTTATTGATGACGAAGAATTTAAGCGAGTCCAGGATGATTTAAATAATTACAAAAAACAGAAATCTGAAATACAAAATAAAATGCGTAGTCAATCTTCTGTGAATGTTGAAGAACTGAAGGCTAGTTTTTTAGAGATGGGGAAACAGATCGGTGTTCAGGAAACCACAGAAAAACTACACAATCTTTTAAACAAATAAAAATCAGATTTGGTAATCAATCAATATTTTTGTCATATGCTTCGCAGAGAGATGACACGTCATTTACACCACTTGTGCCTGATTGTTTAGCCCCATCTACACCACCGCCAGAGTACTACTGAGAAAAAAAAGTTTTTTTATTGTCCTTGTATCTTGTCAAATCTGTCTCAGTATCTTGGGACTTGAGTCAAGTTGTTGTAAGAACTTAGGGTAAGTACTTGTAAGAACTTAGGGTAAGTAAATAATAAGTTCTTATGGCAACACACTTAAAGGTTACCTCTGCAGGCTCCTAAAAGTTAGTTGCAACTTGTTAATAAGTATTAAGTTTCACTTGGCATCACTTGATCAGGTAAATGATTAGGTGTTTACAGAGACAATAGTTATAGAGAGATACAATATGAGTCCCGATAGATAATTAGATCAATGAGGCCGCATCAGTCATGCTCGTCAGTTTTAAAAAACAAAGGGTTGATTGGGTAATAACGGGGGCGTAATGGGGTCAAACATTTGATATTAAAAATAACGTAATTTAATGACCGATGCGGCTTTATTGAATTCATTGTCTATCGGGACTCATATTGTATCTCTCTCCTGCAAAGAAGACCATATTTTACTGCAGTTTCTGCAGGGGCATACATTCCATGCGTCCACCTATAGCTAAATTTCCATGCATCCTAAGAGAGAACCTACTAAAAACTACTATCAACCCGCATGTCAACAGTGGGATAGGGCTCAACATGACAAGAGCCGATTGACTAGGCCGGTACGACTAGCCTCCCGTTTAGGTAGAAGTCAAGGCCAAAGTGGAGTTTGGCACCAGTGAGCCGCAACCCAAAGGGAACCTCAGCCACCAGGATCCTCTTCTCGCCCGACACGGGTCTCCAAGCACGGCAAACACTTGGGATCCAAAGGACCAAAAGCTCACGAGTATTTTTAAGGACAATCCAACATGGTAGGACCTGGGTTAGCACAGCTCCTCAAAAACCTACCAGTGAAAAAGACTGAATAACATATCTGCTGACATCAAGTCCTAATCCTGGACAAAGATGGCACCCCTCTGCTAGCCCACTCAGTCAGTGACTGAGGAGACTACCCACCCACGCCACGTGGAGGCCGGTGCCTAGTGGGCCCCTGCTCAGGACGCCCGCGCTGCACCAGCAGGACAGATAACTGTCACGTCAACCACTCTGCGATGTCAACTGATGCAAGCTGCAAACGTTAACGTCAGCGGAAGCAGAGTTTGCCGACATCTGCGTGAAATTGGCCTGGCTTCATGCAGAGAGATGAAATATAGAGAGCACACGACTCCTAAATCGATAATGCCATATCGATAGTTCTAAATCAGGGTAAATTACGTACGTAATTACGTTACGGTCGTTCCTCTCCAAAAATTCCAATCTCCTTTAGTACTCTAGGTAAATAAAGATATAACTAATTTTCAGTCCTTCCCCCCCCCCTCCCCCCATTATTTTCAGTGTAGGGTAGGTTTGCATGATTCACTTCAGGTAAAATTACACGTCAGCTAAGTGCGCATAAAAGGGAACAGTATACCTGTATCCTTGTTAACTGACTTAAAACATGGGTTGTCAGGTTTCAGCACATGTATACTGTTCCCGTTTTCTGTAGGACTAAAAATTGCCTGCCTGCCACCTTCACCCACCTCCACTCCCCACCCACACCACACTGACACACACACATACCAGATACACAGACAAAAGATATAGAGAATGTTGGGCTCCTGAGAATTCTATCAAACAATGTCAGTGCATCTAATTCTATTTTAGCGCATAGGCGGCGCGACCCGGACGTGAAAGAATTTGACCTCAGCCTGACAAATATGCACAGGCAAACAAGCCATGCTAATTTCTAGTCTCATTAACTTTATGCACAAATACAACACAAATTTCACAAACCGTCGGTGACTCGCAGTGCAGCGCGTTAATGCACTTCAATATGCACCACCTGTGAATGGTGGACTCCACACATGTAAATTGCTTTTTAATAGGGGTAGGTCAACTTGTGACGCATTTAAAATTGAAAGACAAATCCCATTACTCTACCCCCCAGTGAGAGACCTGATTCAAAGTCAGTATACACCCGCCCTGTTTTAAGAGTGCCCTGTTTTAAGAGTGTTTTAAGTCAACAAAGACACGCGAGGAGAAAATTGGATATGTCTAAGTGGTATCCTATTTCTTAGGAATGCGTGGCTGTTTACAATATTACAGGCACACGATAACACACTTACAAAAAGGCTGGATACTAACCGTTTCCCAGTGAACAGTATGGTGGTGAAATCGGATGCCTGTATTCATTTGTGCTGTCCGAGTTTGCAACCTGATCAGAACAAGCTTTTGCGTAGTCATCATATATAACACCTGCTGCCGTGTGGGTGTTATTACATTGCGCCCCTTTCATGACCAGAAAAGTATGCTTGAAATCGGTGGTGAAATCGGATGTGTGTTTATGCTCAGTGGGGACGACATAAAACGCTGTACTATACGCTTTTCATGCCCAGTTTAGTTTGAGTTTACCACACAAGCATGACGTTCCTGCTAACACGTTCGGATTTTATTGTCATTTGGTGCATTTCTTATTCAAAATGGGCTGCGAAAGATTAAAACGTAAACAACTCTAAAGCTAAGTGATTTTTTTAATACACGTGTCCACTTAGTCGGCACTCTTGTATTTTTAACTGCGCATCATAAATCAGATATAGATATATATTTATGACACCAGCTGTTTCAGCCTTTTTTTGTATTTGTATTGTGATCCCGTCACCACCGTTTTCAACAGTACAGCCTGACCCGTGTTGGTAGTCCTCGTCAGTACTACGCAGGTCTAGCCAAAGTGCATACATGTTTGTCAGGTATTGACCAATCCTAACGTCATACAGATGTAGATCTTTGCAAGTTATGTTTGCAGGTTTTTCCCAAAGTCTCCCACCTGCAAAATACTTTGTGATTTCATCGTAGTGCTGATAAGGTTGCATTCCTGATGCAAAGACTTGGTTAGGGCAACCTTCGATTGTACAGGATAAATGTGTAATTTTCGGATTGTAGAATTTTTCTGAATCTTTTTTGTATGGACTTCCTGGTTCAACGAACAACATGAGTATCCCTTTCAGTGACCTGGCAGGTGTGTTTAGGTTGATATTCCAAATCTGGTCGCTTTTGTCTTATGAATTAAACTGTGCCTTATAACACGATCATAATAAATCGGCAGTCTTGACTGGTACTGATTTTGAATGAGAGTAGCTAGATGAGCATGTGTGAAAATTTCATATTCCAAAGAGATGTTAGAGATCTTATATGTTGCGTCTGTGTCAGTTGATTTAATAACTTTGGAGTAGTCATTGAAAATTAGTTCAAAACTCAGACGGTCATTCAGTGCTCCTTGATAATAAGGCAAATGCGCTGTTAGGATTTCAAATTCAAGTGGAATGCAAAACTTATTTCCATATGTTTCGGCCACAATAACGTCCTTGACTTCTGTTGTTGAATTATCACCTGAATCGATTCTCAGTTTAGCAACATTAGCAGACTGTATGCCTTGATAAATACGATCTTCTCTTTCTTCACTTGTGAGCCAAAGATCTTTGTAGCAGTAGAACACATCAGCGTCATCCAGGCAAAACACTTCCTGGCCTTCAAGTTTAACTTTAATAATCTTAATAATTGCTCTACCTAGGTTGTCAACTAGTGTTTTGTTTGCGTCGTCTGATGAAAGTTCAATATTAAAACAAGGCAAGCAGTTCCAGGTACAATAACGTCAACTGGGACCTAGGTTCTGAAACTTGACAGTAAGAGTTTGGTTTTGATCAATTGTACTAGGATTGTTTGTGATGACGATTGATTGCCTAATGCGCATAACAACAAGAGGTTCACGTAGTTTTCTGTACGGGTCTAACTTTGATCCATAGGCCAATGTCATTTTATTATGCAAAAAAAAAAAAAAAAAATTAATAAAAACAACGGCAGCGGGAGGATTTGGTCATGAAGATTTTGAAACGGATGACATGCATGCATGATACTAGTGCAACAGATATGACAGATATGACTGTACAAGGAATACTTACAGTTTACGCCACAAACTTTTAGAAAGCAAAGTGAACTCGTTTTATGATCATGTTGGTGACCGCCCAGACAACATAGATCCTAATCAGTTTGAACTTGATGGCAAGGGCCATTTATATTTAAATACTGTTGACAAAGGAAAAGTACAATTGACTAACAAAAGAAACCATGGTAAGTTTAAAGCTTTAAGTACAATGAAAGGTGAAGGTGGTGTTTGCGCCTTGCGTCAACTTGGTATTGGAGATAAAAAGTTGCCACCTCGACTTGTCAATGCCCTTCATGATGCGCAAACAAGGTTGCCAACGGGACAAGAAATTGAAATGACAGAAATAAAAAGACTGCCAGAAATAGCAAACAAGGTAATACACGAAACTTCATTTACAGAAGGGCAAATAAATGAGGCCATAAATACAATGGGTGACTCTCCTTTGACAATGCGGGAAATTATGGGGTTGGATAAATCACTGCAGTCAATCAGAGGTGAGCTTGTGAATAATTTAGCCAAACTAGGTGAGCTTGATAAACACATAGACAGAGAAAAAGAAAAACTAGGTAAAGCTGATGATGAAAATGATGACATTAAAATAAAAGAAAGAATACAACACAGATTAAACGATTCATATATAGAAAGATCAAGGCGATTAGAAGCGATTAGTATTGGAAGAGAAAAACTGAAAACACAGGTCAACAGGATTAGAGAAACTATTCAGAAAATACTTCACGAAGACACAACTTTGGCTGAGAGATTGAAAACACTTTTCTGAGAGCAGGATATCACTATTGCAAGTTTAATTACTGCTCTTAAATTTATTATCAGTACTGTAGTGTTGGCTGTAACCGGGTTACCAGGGGGTGGCAGCACCTCCAGCTCCGACTGAGCCAAAAGATCTACAAACATGGGTAAAAAAACAGTTGTCTCATATATCAGACTTGCTTCAAAAATTGGCCGTGAAAGCAATGGATGCTTTGCCAGGCATCATAGGAAGTGTTGTCAGTTGGCTGATCAGTACAGCAGCAAACGTAGTAGGGTTTATGGCAGAGCATGTGTGGGTCTTTTTGGTGACAGTAGGAGGGTTAAAAGTGGGTTATTTAATGAAACAGGTAAAGAAGTAATATCCCTAATCCAGAAAGGCCTATTACCAATGCTGTTTTCTCTGACTCATGTGTGTTTGCTATAGCTGACTGTATTGGTGATGGGGCTGTTACTGTCTGTACAGATGATGATGTTATTAGCTTTACTGGTGTTATTATTGGTTTTTGCGCATGCAGTGACTTTAGGCGCAAGATATGTTTGGTTGTTGGACCTAAGCGATGTGTGGTTGTTGAACTCAAGCGATGTGTGATTGTTGGACCTAAGTTTACTGATTGATTGTGTCCTAATTTCTGATCACGCCCTGCAACAATTATTTCGTTATTATAATTTGTACCCATTTGGAGTTGAAGGTCAGATGGCAACCCACCCACCGACTCGGCCACACCCTCGACTGGATCATCACCCGCACCTCCGATCAACTCTTCCTCGACTTTGACACTTCCTCTGTGCTTCCCTCCGACCACCTCGCTATTCTCGTCGCCCTCAACCTACCTCCCCCGAAAAAGCCCAAGCTCTTTGTCTCTCGTCGCAAACTAAAATCTGTCAACCGAGAGAACTTTTTCGACGAAGCTGTCGACCTTCTCTTGGACCCCGCCTCCTCTCCCGATCTTGCATCCCATTTCGATTCCTCCCTTCGAAAACTTCTAGACACCCATGCCCCTGTCACCACCTGCTCCATACCCAACCGACTCCCCTCCCCCTGGCTCACTGACGACATAGCCGAGGCCAAGCGCGAGCGTCGACAAGCGGAACGCCGCTGGCGCTCATCCGACCTCACCGTTCACAGAGAGATCTTCCAAACCACCAGATCCAAAGTCTGCAGAATGATCTCCGACTCCAAACGCAAACACCTTCAAAACAAAATCCTGGAATCCACTTCTTCCAAAACCCTCTACGCTACCATGAACACACTCCTAGGCACTTCTAAAGACTCTCCTCTTCCCAACACAAACAGCAAAGAAGAACTTCCGTCCGCCTTTTCCTCCTATTTCTCTGACAAAATCCAAACTCTGCGCAACACACTCGACACTCTGCCTTCTTCGCCTTGCCTCCCTGACACCCCCTTTTCCGGCACTCCCCTCTCGTCCTTCCGCCCTGTCTCTCAGGATGGAGTCCTCAAGACCATAAAGTCCATGCCTTTCAAAACCTGCGAACTAGACCCCCTCCCAGCTTCCGTCTACCAGGACGGCCTCCCAAAACTTTTTGCCCTTCATTACGGACATCATCAACACATCTCTAGAAAATGGCTCCGTCCCCGACATCTTCAAGTCCGCCATCGTCCATCCTCTCCTCAAAAAACACAACCTCGACCCAAACGAACTCAAGAACTACCGCCCAGTCTCCAATCTCTCTTTCCTGTCCAAGCTTCTTGAGAAGGTCGTCCTCAACCAACTCAGCCTCCACCTCGCCGACAACAACCTCCTCAGTCCCTTCCAGTCTGCCTATCGCAAACATCACAGCACTGAAACTGCCCTTCTACATATCCTAAACGACCTGCTTCTCTCCACTGACTCGGGCAACATCTCCCTTCTTACGCTACTCGATCTCTCTGCCGCCTTCGACACCATAGACCACTCTATCCTCCTCCACCGCCTCCACCACTCCTTTGGCATCACTGACTCTGCTCACTCCTGGTTTCTCTCCTACCTCTCCGACAGACAGCAGTCCGTCACCATCGACGGCGTCTCCTCCAACCCAGTCAGGCTCTCCTGCGGCGTTCCTCAGGGGTCCGTCCTGGGCCCGGTCCTTTTTACACTCTACATCTCCCCACTGTCCAACATCATCCAGTCTCACCACATACACCACCACCTCTACGCTGACGACTCACAACTACTAGACAAAGACAAACTCGACAACACTCAGACACTACTGACTCGCACGGCTGACTGCTATGAAAACGTGAAAAACTGGATGACAGCAAACAAGCTCAAACTGAACGACGACAAAACGGAAGCCATGCTGGTAGGCACTCGCCAGAAACTTTCCCAGCTCTCTCCCTCTCTCCACCTTCAACTCGACAGCACCCCCATCTCCCTCTCTGACTCGGTCAAGAACCTTGGCGTTATCCTCGATTCCTCTCTTTCCATGATCAGCTTCGTCTCCGCCACGGCCCAGGCATGTTATTTCCACCTCCGCCGCATCAGTCAGATCAGAAAATACCTCGCTACCGAAGCTGCCACCAAACTCGCTGTCTCTCTCATCTTATCTCGCATCGACTACTGCAACTCTCTCCTTTCTGGCCTTCCTCACTCCACCACTCTCACTCTCCAGCGCGTCCAGAACAATGCTGCCCGCCTCGTCCTCAGAAAGAAAATATCTGACCACATCACTCCCCTGCTCAAGCTCCTTCACTGGCTTCCCATCCCCCAACACATCCAATACAAGATTCTGTCTCTCTGCTACAAATCCCTGAACAACTACGCTCCTGCGTATCTCTCCAACTTACTTCACCCCTACACTCCTCCCCGCTCCCTCCGCTCCGCCTCTGACCCTCTCCGCCTCCTCATCCCCCGCACCAAACTCAGCACTTTCGGCCCCCGCTCTTTCTCAGTATACGGTCCAACCACCTGGAACACTCTCCCACTCTCTCTCCGTCAGAAACACTCGCTCTCCTCCTTCCAGTCCCCCACCCGGGTCTACCCTGGGGGACTTGGGTGGGGTTAGGTACTTTTTAGTTCCCAGGGTCACCCTGGTCAGCCCCACAGGGTGAGTTTTTCTCTCTATTCTGGGGCATGTGTTTCTGTCTACCCTTTGTCCATTCACCTGTATTTGCCTTTTTAAAACTCTCCCTACTGTCTGCACTGCCTGTAGCTCTTGATATTGGATGTGTGTTGCCAACTGGTTTTAGCTTTATTTAGGCCCCATGTTGTAGGTTTATTTAACGTAGTGGGCCGGCTGGCGACATACATTCAATATTCTATTTTTTTGTTTTTGTTTTTCACAAGCAGTGCAGGCACGTCCTGAGAAAGCCTTGTTGCTGTCGGGACGTTAAGCAATGTACAATCAATCAATCAATCAATCCTTCCAGTCTGCCCTCAAAACTCATCTCTTTCAACAGTTCTAGCACTATATCACCACACCCCCCAGCCCAAGCTGACCGTCCTAATGTATCTTCACTATTTGTGTTACGTGAGTCATTGTCTAAAGCGTGCGCATGCGTGTGCGAGTTGTGAGTGCGCGCTTAGAGTTATAATTATTATAAGATAAGCGCATTATAAATACCGTAATTATTATTATTATTATGTATAACCCAATGCCAACTACAAAGTCAACTTTCGATCTGGCATATCTGAGAACATCTTGGTAGTGTTGTATGCTTGATGGGAGATCTACTACTGAGTTTACCGAATCTTCCAGGTTTGCAAGAAACTGTTTTTGTGCTTCAAATTTGCCACTACCATTTAAGATGTTTGATTTTGTTTGAGCTTGTGCTCCTAATATACACCACAAGTACGTTCTGACTCATTAATGCGTTCGACTCCTGCTTGAGTAAACCGGTCACTCTTGTCTAGGACAAATGTGGTCCAGGCATTAGACTGTTTCTGTTCAATTGAGCCTAACCAGACTTCAGATTTTTGTGAAAATGAGGTGTAACCGGGGTAGTAACCTTGAGGGTATTGTCTGTGACTCATAGCATAATATAATATTCCCATACATTTGTGATCATCAACTTTTTGAGTAAAATCATACCTGGTGCTGATGTTAAATTCATTACAGATGCGTTCAAATGTTTTCATATCCATGAGGTTGTTAAACTGGTTAAAACTAGATTCAGTGGGCAGAGGGGTATGCAGTTCTGACAGTATTCTTCTAAGCTGGTAATATGTGTGGAAACGATAGACAGACTTAATCAGTTTGTTTGGGTGATTCAAATGGTCTGTAAAAGAAACGCCACAGCCAGTAGTTGAGCATAGTATAGCAAAGTTAAGTTGGTTTTGAAACATCTGTAGTGGGCTTGAGGACCACTTTCTTGCAGTTGCATCATAATAAATAATAATAATAAAGGTAATTTGTATAGCGCCTGTAATTGGAGGGTTTAGGTAATGATCATACGGATTCGGCACTTTCACTTGAAATAAATCTGCTTCGGACAAAGCTATATCGAGCTGATTTAGTTGAATTATTTTCTGATCATAAGTAAACGCGTTTACAGTGGCAATTGTTGGCGATTTAAATTCCATTATGCTTTTTTTATGTGATAATAAAAATGTTTATAACCTTATCAAATCTGGACACAAGCAAACCAGTGTGGTTAACTAATGGGATTGATAATCATGATGGTAACAAGGCTGTAGCTATCCATGAAATGTTCTACACTGTAAAATTATGACTTTTGTACTTTAGCTGAATGGCTTCAAAATGAATTTAAAATTAAAGCAACTTTAAATCCAGCTAATTTACTTGTTACAATTGAATTTCTGAAAGGTGGTCAGTTTTCTTTATCAATTAGTCTTTTATTATTACTTGGTTTTTTAGGTAAAAAAATTATACATCCAGATGTAGATTGGACACCATCAAACGGACGTCTACTATCACCAAAAAAAATCAAGAATAACTGGCATATATCCTGTTCATTTGTCAGTACATACAGTACTAAATGTTCATTTAAAAGAACTAAGCACTACTGATAATGTTCACAATGGAAAGCCTTTGACTTTGTTGAAATGTGTGTCAACTGGAACTGCTCCTTATTGTGAAAATGTAGTTGTTAGATTTCCTAATTCTCAGTTTAAAAAATTAGGCTCCAGTTTCTTTGAATCATTGTGTTTACATGTAACTAATCAGGATGACAAACCAGTTCAAATGCATGATTTTTATGTTGTGTTGGAAGTTAAATAAATTTTATTTTTTGCTAAATAAAAAATGAGTGGTCTTGGTCAAAAGCCGAGAATTATGCCAGTTGCCTGTCCGGTAATAGAGTTAAAAGATTTGGCTGACGTGCAGGATTTTGAAAAAGGTGAGTGGTGAAGTGTATGGGTCTGAACTTGATTCCTATGGAACGTACAGGCAGAAAATAATTGATGACTTGAGTTAGTTAGTTAGTTATTTGGGTTTAACGCCGAGCAGGCGACTAAGGCCATCTCATGGCGGGATGGGTAAAAATCTGGTCATCCAGACTAAAAGCAGGGTCTTAAGACAAGATGTAAATATAGATTAAAAATCTCAGGCTAAAATGTCGCACATGTCTGGAAAAGAAACGTCTACAGACTCTCAAAAAGGGCAAATAAAAAAATTCACATAGTCTATGAATGCTCAGATCTTGTTAAAAATATTGCATTCTCTCAAAAAATTGAAGATTTTGTCCGGGGGGACATCCCGGAACAAAACCTTCAAGAAGTCTGCTGTGAAGTGTTTATATCTGGTGTCAATTAGGTCAGCACAATACAGCAAAAAGTGTCGAACAGAAAACTGCTCATCGCAGGCAAAACACCATGGACGCTCATCCTGTTTAAGTAAGTAAGAGTGCGTAACATATGTGTGCCCGATGTGGAGCCGAGCAAGGACAGTCTCCTCACGGCGGCTGCTGCAGCGGAAAGGTAGACTGTCAGACAACTTAGGAAGAGCTTCATGAAGCTTGTTCCCTTCCTCTTTGTCCCACTCGGACTGCCACTCGCGGGCTATGTACGCACTAATAACAGGTTTAAAATCACTATAGACAGTCTGTGTGTCAGGGACAGGGTCACTGCGTGCACTGTTGGCAGCAGAATCTGCGATTCTGTTGCCTTCGATGCCCACATGGCCTGGGACCCAAATAAAAATGATGTCATAATATTCCTTCATCAAGTCCGCGTAGAGCTCTCTAATCTGCACCAGCAGTGGATGGTCTGTTCCCACGCCCTGAAGGGCCTGCAGGGCAGAAAGAGAGTCAGACAGAATCAGGAAGTTCCTTTCCCGAGACTGATAGGCATGCTTGAGTGCTAGCAGAATGGCCTGCAGTTCTGCACTAAATACAGAGGAATGGTCAGGGAGACGGAGCTTAAATGGGCGTCTAGGATGGCGAGAGGACACTGCAGCCGCAGCCACTCTTCCATCCTCAGACTTGGACCCATCCGTATAAAGACGACAATAGCCAGGAAAAATTGAAAGGAGTTCATTGAGGCTCTGTTGGTATATGGCTGGTGGAGTACAATCCTTCTTGTGGGCAGTCAAGTCCAGCAAGATGTCAGGAACTGGTAGTAGCCAGGGTGGAGTGACGTGTTGCAGAGATTCCAAAACTTTGTCCAGGTCCACTCCGGCCGCCTGCAGATGAGGTCGGACACGGAAGGAAAGTGGACGGACAGCTCCCGGATGGGCATCGTAAATCTCTGCAAACGACGGGTTAAAAACACAATCATAGGCAGGATTTTCTGGATGGGCCTTCAGCTTCAGAACGTAGCTGAGCATGAGGCGGATGCGGCGGAGCCTGAGAGAAGGCTCCCCTGCCTCTGCATACAGACTAGGAACTGGAGATGTCCTGAAGGCTCCCAGACATATGCGCAGACCTTGATGGTGAATTGTGTTCAGACGCTGCAGAACAGACTTGGAAGCCGAGCCATATACCACAGAGCCGTAATCCAGTTTGGACCGAACAAGGGCCCGGTACAGTCGAAGTAAGACGATGCGGTCTGCACCCCAGTCAGTACGACCAACGACACGAAGAATGTCGAGGGCCTTCCGACAAGAGGTTCTAAGGTAGTTAACATGGTTGCAGAAGGTCAATCTTTTGTCAAAGATGACCCCCAAAAACTTAGCCTCTTCAGCCACCTTAATTGGCACTCCAGCAATGCTCAGGCTAGGTTCTGGAAAAAATTTCGTCTGGTTAGTAAAATGCACACAGACTGTCTTGGAGGGCGAAAATCTGAATCCATTGAGAGACACCCACCCCTGGATGCGATCAACGCACAGCTGCAAGCGCCTCTCAAGGGACGCAAGTCCTCGACCTCGTGCACACAAAGCAAAGTCGTCCACAAACAAAGAGCATTCAGAATCATCCTTGACGGCCTTTACAATGTTATTTATTTTAATGCTAAATAAAACAGGAGATAGAATACTGCCCTGCGGGACACCCATCTCCTGTTCAAAGGAGTCGGAGAGGGTGGAGCCCACACGGACATGGAACGACCTGTTGGACAAAAAATTGTGAATAAAAACGGGCAGATGCCCTTTAAAACCCATGGCCGACAAATCAGACATTATACCATGCTTCCAGGTAGTGTCATATGCCTTTTCAAGATCAAAGAAAATTGCATAGACATGCTGCTTGTTGACAAAAGCATCTCGGATAAAAGACTCAAAGCGGACTAGATGGTCAGTTGTACTACGGAAGCGCCGGAAACCGCACTGGAGGTCTGTGATGAGACCCTGTGACTCAAGATGCCACACCAGTCGGGCGTTGACCAAGCGTTCCATAGTTTTACATAAACATGATGTCAAAGCTATTGGCCGGTAGTTGCCCGGGTCGGAAGGATCCTTACCCGGCTTGGGAATTGGCACAACCACAGCCTGGCGCCAAGATGGCGGAAAATGACCGGTTATCCAGATATGGTTAAAGGCCTTGAGAAGTACAAGGAGTGAATCCTCAGGCAGATGTGTTATGAGCTGATAATGGATGGTATCTAATCCAGCAGCAGAGTCAGTACATTTCTGCATGGCTTGCTGCAATTCTGAAAACGTAAAAGGGGCATTATAGTCTTCCAAGTTATCCGATATAAAATCACAAGCACAAGATTCTCGCTTCTCCTTCTCTCTCTGGAAGAAAGGTGAATAATGCTCTGTTGAAGAATTATGGGCAATGGTGGAGGCAAGCAAATTGGCCACAGCCTTTTTATCTGTGACCAAACTGGCACCATCTCTAAGATGGCCGACAGAAGCCGAGCCACCCCTGCCCCTAATTCTTCGAACAGCCTTCCAGACTTTTTGGGACGGAGTCCTAGAAGATAAAGATGAGACGAAGCGTCTCCAGGAAGCACGGCGTTCACGTTTAAAAATATAACGGGCTTTCGCCCGCTGTCTTTTAAAGGTTAAAATATTTGCTTGCGACGGATTACGAAATGCACGTCGCTGAGCAGATTTGCGCATTGTTTGGGCCTTGCGGCACTCTTCATTGAACCATGGTACTCTCGGCTTCCGAGGGAGTGATGTGGAAGTTCTAGGGATGGTTTCACCTGCAACCTCCAACAAAATAGAAGTAAAACAAGAAACAGGTTCTTCAGCTGACATGACCACCTCCTCTGTAAGACGAGACTGACAGAGAGAGGCAAACAGAGACCAGTTAGCTTTCTTGAGATTCCAGCGCCCCACCGGCGAATCCTCCTCACAGCTGACCGATGACAGGACTACTGGGAAGTGGTCACTACCACACAGGTCGTCGTGAACCTTCCAGTCAAAGTCCAGCATGAGAGAAGGATCACACACAGTGAGGTCTAGAACAGAACTAGATCCGGAACCTGAGTTAGAGTATGTAGGTGAGCCATCGTTAAAGACACATAGGTTAAGTTGAGAAAAAACATCTTCTAACATCTGACCTCTGCCATCATAGTGGTCACTACCCCAAAGGTGAGCATGACCGTTAAAATCCCCCATGAGAATAAAGGGAGGGGGCAGTTGATCTACTAAGTGAAAAATATCATTGCTACAGACCCGCAGTGATGGTGGCAGGTAAATACTGCATATGGTTATGGTCTTTTGTAAGGTAACCCAAGCAGCGACAGCCTGAAGACAGGTGTCGATGCTAACGGGGCTACATAAATTTTGGCTACTAATGAGAAGAGCCGCTCCACCCGAGCGCCTCTCCGAATCAGAGCCTTTATGTATAACATTAAAACCATTAAAAGACACAGGGTCAGAAGTCTTCAGGTAAGTCTCCTGAAGAGATATGACTGAGGGGTTATAGAACTTGACTAAAAGACGTAATTCCTCAAAATTAGCTCGAAAACCACGACAATTCCACTGAAGCAGAGTCCATGATTAAGTCTGATCTGGGGGTAAGGAGTTTTTCCCCCCTTTTTCCTTTACCTTGGAAGGAGTTGAAGAAACAGAGGGGGGCCGGCTCCCGGGCCTCCTCTGGTTCTTCGGAGAGGAAGGGGGTGGAGCTGCCGCAGCATCAGCAACAACAACTTCCACTCCCTCCATCCGCTCCTCCAGTGCAGCATATTTGTTTTGAAGGGGCACATCTGTGTTCCCCTTCTGGGCCCGTGCGCACAGCGGTCCCATAGATTTCTTAGACTTCTGGTCCTGGGCAGCGTTCCTGCCGCTAGAGTTAGCGGCCTTAGAAGGCTGACCAGAGCCAGAAGCCTTTGGAGTTGACTGACTAACAGGTTTGGGTGGGGGCTGAGGCTTAGGGGCAACAGAAGGCGGCACAACCGGACCGGCAGTGTCCGCCTTCTGCGTTCCCTGGCTCCTTGTCACCACCGGAGGAGGGTTACTCTCCAGGGGCGAGATGAGCCGAGGCTCCGCCCCCAACCAAGAAGTTGGGGTCTGACATGAAAAGTCTTTGGTGGGGCGCTTGCCTGCCACCGCTGCACTAAAAGTATACACTGAGGTGTTAGAGGTTGGGGCAGCCGCAGCTGCACCAGGGCCTTCAACCAGTTTTTTGGCATCCAGAAAGGACAGCCCCTTCTCCACACGCACCTGCTGAATCTTGCACTCGGATATCCAACGAGGGCATTTCTTATCCGAAGCCATATGCGCCCCCTGGCAATTCACACACAGGGGGGTGGCTGTGCAGGACTCAGCAGAGTGTCCGGGCCTAGTGCAACGGGCGCATGAAGCCTCTGCCTGACGGCATGTCTTCTGCCCATGGCCATACTTTTGGCACTTAAAGCACCGGAGGGGAAGAGGGACGTACTTTTTCACTCTCAGGGAGTAGTAACCTCCCCAGATGGTAGTAGGAGGGGTGGGGGTGCCAAACGTCAGGATGATGGTAGGGAGACGGATCTCCCCACCACCTCGCTTGGAAGCAAAGCGCCTGACGCAAGTCACCCCCTGAGACTTAAGGTTCCTTACAAGTTCATCTTCTGACAGTTCTGCCAAAGCTTGATCTTTGATTACGCCTCTTGACGAATTCATAGTTTTGTGGGGTGTGACTTCCACAGGAGTGTCTCCGATGGAAGAGAGCCCCAGTAGCCCGCTGGAGTGTGCCCGAGTACGGCACTCCACCAGCAAGTCACCAGACCTGAGGCGCTGGGCGTTAGGCCTGCCAACACGGCTCCTGAGGGTCTCCCCCACCAGAAAAGGATGCAGCTTGGTAACTGGTTTCTCCTTCACCTTGCTATGGACAATGAGGAAGCGAGGCCATACGGCCGACGCCTGAGGCGTCGCTTCCTCACAGTCTGAATCACTGTCATGTGCAATGTCGGTGTCTATGCGCCGTTTCTGTGCTAGTTTTGTTTTTTTGGTTTTATCCATATTATATTAGTAGAGATATTCATCCCCCGGGGGTCCCCGCCCGCCACCGAGCCCAACAAGGGAAAGTGCAACTGTCGGCGGGTCTCCAGCCGACGCACAATGGAGACTGCCCGAAAGATATACTCAAGGGGGTAAGCCCGATTGAACCGTTTGAGCCACCGCCTTCTATCACACCGTTGAATGCAGGGGAATACCGGCGTAAAGCACCTAATCAGCAGCAGAAGCTATAGCATGGTGCTCCGTATAGCAACCCGCATGTCAACAGTGGGATAGGGCTCAACGTGACAAGAGCCGATTGACTAGGCCGGTACGACTATCCTCCCGTTTAGGTAGAAGTCAAGGCCGAAGTGGAGTGTTGGCACCAGTGAGCCGCAGCCCAAAGGGAACCTCAGCCACCAGGATCCTCTTCTCCCCCGACACGGGTCTCCAAGCACGGCAAACACTTGGGATCCAAAGGACCAAAAAGTCACGAGTATTTTTAAGGACCAATCCAACATGGTACGACCTAGGTTAGCACAGCTCCTTAAAAACCGGACCAGTGAAAAGGCTGAACAACATATCTGCTGACATCAAGTCCTAATCCTGGACAAAGATGGCACCCGTCCGCTAGCCCACTCAGTCAGGGACTGAGCGGACTACCCACCTACGCCACGTGGAGGCCGGTGCCGGGTAGGCAATTGATGACTTGAAAGATGATGCAGAAAGACGGTATCCTAAACTTAATCAGCTTTGTGATGTCACTGTACCTACTCCTGCAAATAATGTGCTCTACAACTTAAAACATGTGAGTAATAGGTGGGCAGTTGTTCCTGTTTCTGCTCAGCTTTTGCCTGCACCCATTGTATGGGACATACAGTTTGAATTTATTAGTCCTTATGTATATACTGATGATGAAGGTGCCTTAGTATTTAGAAAAGTTGTTAACTCTGGGCCATTGATTGTGAGCCTTCTTCCGAGCTTTGCTTCAAACAACAATAGCAGAGAAAAACTAAAAGTGCAAGAGTATGAGAAACAGAGGTATCTTCTTACAAATAGAAAAGGTAGATCTGATACTTCTGTTGTGTTTATGCCAGCAAACTTTACCATAGCTAGAGAAGCGACAACATAGTATAATAATAGTATTTGAAATTATCATGAGATCTGTGGATGCTGCCAAAGAAGCTGATGTTGCACAGGGAATCAAACTTACGTGGGATGGCACAGTGTCAGAGTCATCAAAGGTCTTTATTGTAATTAGAAAAGGCACAGATATAGAAGTATCAAGAAGTAATCCTGCTGTTAAAATAGTGGTCGATAAAACAACTTTCGTTTTTCTAAGTTTCATAAAACTGGAACACATAGATCTTGTTTCATTTTATTATGCTAGTATGCTAGCATATTGTATACTCTTGAAGAGCTGCAAAATGTAATCGCTGATTAAATAATAAAAAAAATATTTGTCATAAAAAATGGTAGCACTGTATCCGCAAATACCACCTGAGCCACTTGAGCTGATTGTGCGTGAGGAAAGATTACAGGCAGACTCATTCCGCTTAATAAATATTACAGACGCGTTGAAGTATTTGGAAGGAGAACAAGCAAAATACCCCAGGTGCAAAAAGACGATATAAAACAGTTTTCAATTTTGTACACAACACATCAATGGCTGTTGGTGTGGTTTCAGCTGGATTATCTGTGACTGGTTTAGCTCTGTTTGCGACGGGAGTGGGCAGTGTCATAGGAATTGCTATTGAAGGTGTTGGCGCTGTCACAGGCCTGGCATGCTTTGGTATGGAAGCCCTTAACAAAAGATTTCATACAAAGTTGCAGAAGCATGAAGCCTTGAGTATGCTCGCTGGAGCTAAGCTGAGCAGTATGAAACTTATTATCAGTAAGGCATTAGATGATAATAAAATTGATGATCATGAATTTAAGAGAGTGCAGGATGATTTGGCCAATTACAAACAACAGAAGTCTGAAATTCAGAATAAGATGCGGAGTCAACCCGTAAAGGTTGAAGAACTAAAGAAATCTTTTTTAGAAGAAGGAAAGAAAATAGGCGTAGAAGAAACAATGAAAAAGTTCAAGGACTTTTAAACAAGTAATGATCAGTTTTGGTCATTGTTCATTAATTCTGAAATACTCTTCGCCTTTCACGTCTGCCCATTTGATGCCATCCGCTCCACCGCCAGAGTACTATTGAGAAAAAAAGTTTTTTTTTATTGTCCTTATAACTTGGGAAATCCGTCCAAGTAAGTTGTTGACTGGAGTCAAGAACTTATAAGAACTTATGTTAAGGCACTTATAAGAACTTGTTTTAAGTCACTTATAAGAACTTGTGACAACTAACTTCAAAGTTAACTTCAAAGTTACTTGTAATTGTAGGTAACTTTGAAATTAGATATCAAGTAAGATCACGTTATTCTAGAAAGTTACATGAACAGTAACTTCCTAAGTTTACTTCACTCAATTATTCACAGGTCCAAGGAAGGCTATGTTATTTTTTAAATTTTTTCATTATAAAATGAACCAAGACGAATTACTTCTTCTAAGCGATATCTGTGCTGTAGAGAACAAAGACTTGGACTCTAAAAAACAGTGTCTTCTCTCTGTAGTTGTTTCCGGAAAATCAAAAGCTTTTCTTGGAAAACAATATATGACAGAAGATATATAATCTCTCACCGCTGACGAGCTAATCAAACTTCATGCTAAATATGAAAATCACATTGCTTCACTAATGACCCATGATTTGAGTCGATCTCTTGTCTGTCTATATACAAAAGCTGTGAGTCACTTCCTTCCTGTTGATACTGACAGTCTGTCACATGATCTCGAAAGCAACCCCACAGTTTCAAGTTCAATCGGCAAATTAGCATGCCTCATGTTTTACAAGTTTGGCAATTACCTTGCACCTGTGGTAACCTTGCTTGTTACAGTTAGACTCCAAACTCGAGTTTGCACTGCCGTGAACCTAAAGGGAGCATGAGCATCGTGCTATTCTACGCCGCAGAGCTGGGACGGTCGTCGAATCGCACATGTTGACAGACATGGGTGTTTTTTTTTGGGCTCGGTGGTCTCGATTTCATCCCGGCTGCGTAAACATAGCAGCATAGAGGCAACACTAGCCACCAAGATACATATAGTACATTTAGCTTCTCACAAGCCCCCACACTCTGCGCGGAACTCATGAAGATCTATGCCTCTTGGGGAGTTTTGTCTTTGGCTATGGGCAAACATTGCTAGGCAGTGAATGCCATCCGTCTGATGTAAAAACAAAGAATATATTTATCCTCGTGAAAATATGCAGTAACGGTGGAATGAATGTTTCTTGATAGGTTCATTTGTCTCTGTGCACATCAGACAGAACGGAGAACCTTCTGCCATACCATCTGATGGCAGTTCCGATGAAAGCGACCTTCAAGACTGGCTAAACAGCCTTGTACTGTCCCCAGACCTTAACCAAATAATAGCCCTATCCAAGCCCATTTTAGTATATATTTTTAATTTGTAACCTGGCTTTTAAATTTCTGCCCGTATATGTGCCTCAGCAGATCCAAGTATATTCCGTAGTGAACCCAAATCTGTCTTTAACAGAATGATAGAATCAATGAAACTTTATTTTACAATGGTTTAGGCATTGACATCATCATCGACACAGCCATTTTACAAACCTGCCGTTGCTAGCAACTACAAGACTTAACTACAAATATACATACATATAAGTAAACATAATACTTGCAAACAGATGACAACACTGTTCACATAGACAGACATACTCATACTCACAGACACCCCTCCCCCCAACTCCACCCACCCCCCTTCACACATAGACAGAGCTAAGTAGTCCAAATGATAAATGAAAAGGATAACAGACTTAATTGGGAATAAGTTGCACCGAGCATAAAAAGAAACATATAATACAAGGGATTAAGGCATCCCTATGAGTGATCCACAAAATATTTGCAGAGACCCTTTTATAAACAGGCTAACGAGGAGGTGGATTTTACATGGTAGGGAAGCGCATTCCAGATAAGTGCCCCTGAGAAGGATAAGCTAGTTTTATATAGATCGATCCTTGGTTTTGGGACTATGAAAAGCTTTCTGATGTTTCCAAGCTTGGACTCAGACTTACAGAACAAAGTGGAGATGTACTCAGGTGTTTTGCGTTTCCACACTTTGAACATAAAGATTGCTTTGTTATATTTAAAATGACCTTGAAGAGGCAAGAGACCTGCTTTTGAGAGCTTTTCTTCAGAGTTTAGGTGTGGATCAGGGCAGATTATTTTGGCCGCTCGTCTGTGTAGGGAATTGAGTCTCTTTAAATGGACTTAGAGGGCGGGAAAGTGTGTTTATTTATATGGTCATTGATGTACGGTTACTGAAAAACAAAAGAAACGGCTGAAACTCACTGCAAACCACAAAGCGCATCTCCCTCCCCCTCCCCCACTCAGCCTAGAAATTAAAATTGTGTGAACTGAAAAAGCAAAACTTAGGCACAGATTCTCATGGGTCATGATCCTGTAACTTGCATGACGGACTCCTGTGGATCTATGCCTTTTCTCATCAGTAGAAAGGGCCACTATCACACTGAATTAGATACACTCACTGATATGCACCTTCTGTCAGTCTGGAATAAACATAGATCCTCATGGCGCCCGCAGATGCAAAATCTCATGAGAATCGTGCCTCTTGCCTGGCTCTATCATTATGCTGGTCCTTACATACAAGAAGCTACGCGATCTGGTTCACTGACTGCCTTCCATAATAGAAGCATTGACAGCAATTACAAACAAACTGCTCTGCTGAAAAAAGGGGACAGAAACACAATAGCTCGAGCTCACATTCCATCGAATGAAAATGATTAGGCTTTTTGGAGTCTAAGTTAGAACTGTGTCAGCATATATTTTAAATTTGTAACCTGGCTTTTAAATTTCTGAGTTTTCAAAATTATAATTATGTGCCTCAGCAGATTCAAGTATATTCCGTAGTGAACCCGACTGACTTTACCAGAACAAAAGAAGGGGGAAAAGTGTGTTCATTTATAATATGGTCATTGATGTACGGTTACTGAAAAACAAAAGAAACGGATGAAACTCACTGCAAACCACAATAGCCCATCTCGCTCCCTTTCCCCCACTCAGCCTGGAAATTAAAATTGTGTGAACAGGAATAAGCAAAACTTTGGCACAGATTCTCATGGGTCATGGTCCTGTAACTTGCGTGGCAGACTCTTGAGGATCTATGCTTTTTCTCATCTGTAGAAAGGACCACTATCACACTGTCTGAGATACACTCAATGATAAACACCTCCTGTCTGGAATAAACATAGATCCTCATGGCGCCCGCAGATGCGAAAGCAAATGAGAATCCTGCCTCTTGCCTGCCTCTATCATTATGCTGGTCCTTACATACAAGAAGCTGCGCGAGCTGATTCAGTGACTGCCTTCCATAGTGTATTAGACGCGATGACAGCAATTATAAACAAACCGCTCTGCTGGAAAAAGGGGACCGATACCGAGAAGAGCGCGCGCTCACATTCCATCGAATCAAAATGATTAGGCTTTTCGGAGTCCGAGTTAGAACTGGTTACTGGGAGTCATATTGATTTTTCTAAAATAAATTTTAAAGCAGAAGAAAATGAGAGAATGAGAATATGAGAGCCCCAGCCCACCCCTCCCCCAAACAATATATTTATTCTAATTAACACGGTAATTAAGCAAGCCCACGTCAACAAAGACACCCAATACCTTTATTACCTAGCCATTTTAGTTCCACTCCAGAAATCATTCAAGCTACGTTTGGGGGAGGGGTAGGCTGGGGCTCTCATATTCTCATTCTCAGAATAATTAATTCTAGAATGAGAATATAAGATTTGAAAACCAATCAAATCGATAAATGCCACATCGATCAACTAATTATTGTAATCAACTAGCCATTTAGACAAACCCAACGCCACCCAATACACCCAATACCTTTATTACCTATCCATTTTAGTTCCACTCCAGAAATCATTCAAGCAACGATTTTTTTATCAACTGCCAACCCGCGAGTATTAAGGCAGATCCCCCACCTAACCTAAATTATTAATGCTGCCATTGACTTCTTTAAGCAAAATTATTATATTATATTATAAAATGTATCAAGACGAATTACTTCTTTTAAGTGATATTTGTGCTGTAGAAAACAAAGACTTAGACTTTAAAAAACAGCGTCTTTTGTCTGTGATTGTGTCGGGCAAATCAAAGACTTATCTGGGTAGACAATACATGATAGAGGATATTGAATCTCTAAGCTCTGACGAGCTAATCAAGCTTCATTCAAAATATGAAAATCACATTGCTTCACTAATGACACGTGATTTGAGTCGATCTCTTGTCTGCCTATACACAAAAGCTGTAAGTCACTTCCTACCTGTTGATAGTGACAGCCTTTCACATGATCTCGAAAGTAATCCTATTGTTTCAAGTTCAATTGGCAAATTAGCATGTGTCATGTTTTACAAGTTTGGGAATTACCTTGCACCTGCTGTAACCTTACTTGTTACCGGGAGTCATATTGATTTTTCAAAAATAAATTTTAAATTAGAAGAAAATGGACGAGACGACTCCACAACAGAGCCATGTCTTGACACAGGTTCAAACAGTGACTAAGACTAAAAGTCCAGGTCGAATAGAGGCTGGGAAAAGATTAGCTGAATATAACAGACAAAAGAAATTACAGCTTCAAGCATTAACAGAAAAGACTGACGTAACATCATCAGTGACACTACCATTAGAACCAACACATACCCCACAAAGTGATAAAAAAACAACTAAACCTGAAACAACAAAATATATAGTTGCTGGATTTGTTGTCGGATTTGGTTACGTAGGTTACCAATTATATACAAAATACAAACCAAACACTCAAACAGTGTCCAAAAAATCAAACACTCCAAAAACAAAAGAAGAAGTCTCCACATTACCAGCAGTTTCAAAACCTTTGGACCCATTTTACATGCAGTAATAAATTTATTATTATTTTAATTTTTGTAGCATAAGAAAATGAGCGACACAAAGAACTTAATGAACCTTGTCTATCACTCTGCTGTAATAAGTGGACTAGCAGTAGCTTATTCTATGCTGGGAAAAAGTCTACTCAAAATGAAATCAGCAGACCTTAGTAAATTAGACTTCGAAGACAGTGCTAAGCTAGTAGTTGTTATAACAGCATCGATTGCAACAAAAGATTTTCTAGTTAAGCAAGGAATTATTCCAGAAAATATTTCTATGTAAATAAAAATATGGCAACTATAGCTGTTATGATTGGTGGTGCAGTTATTAACGCATTAGCTTTTAGTGGATCAAACTATTTCTTTTCAAAAGTGAGTAAAGAAGAATCAGCAGAAGAAATGAAGCGTCACAATGAAGCATCTGAAAAACTAGCTCAAGCTCAACAAGATTATGAGAAGCAAAGAATTGAGAAACTTGATTTTATTAATGAAAAACTAAAACTTGAGGGTCACGCACAGCATACATTTTCAAACGTTGATGACGCGATCAAAGAATACTATCTTGTTACTGGTGAAGACATATCTATTCCACAACCAAAACTTAGTGACTACTACCAACCAAGCCAAGAACAAAGAAATGGAGAAATAATATTTGTTTTAGTAGGAATGACATTAGTATATTTTACAGGAGTTTATATTGCTAGAAAAAATGGCAGACGCTAAACTATCAAAAATATATTATTGATTGATTGATTGTACATTGCTTAACGTCCCGACAGCAACAAGGCTTTCTCAGGACGTGCCTGCACTGCTTGTGAAAAAAAAAACTAAACAGAAAATTGAATGTATGTCGCCAGCCGGTCAAATACATTAAATAAACCTACACCATGGGGCATAAATAAAGCTAAGACCATTTAGCAACACACATCCAATATCAAGAGCTACAGGCAGTGCAGACAGTAGGGAGAGTTTTAAAAAGGCAAATACAGGTGAATGGACAAAGGGTAGACAGAAACACATGCCCCAGAATAGAGAGAAAAACCCACCCTGTGGGGCTGACCAGGGTGACCCTGGGAACTAAAAAATACCTAACCCCACCCAAGTCCCCCAGGGCAGACCCGGGTGGGTTTCAAAAATATATTACTCCCCAATTGGCTACTGGAAAGGGAATACTGCAATAAAAAAATTACATGCTGCTGTGGGTGGAGATGTTAACCAAATAAAACAGTGGCTTAAAAAACAGGCAATTTGGCAAATATATCTTCCTGCTCCAAGAAAAATAACAAGGCCTCATTTTGAAAACACTATCCCTAATGACACACACCAAATGGACCTCCTGTTTCTTCCGCATGACACAATAAGAAAGAAACGATACAAGTATGCATTAACTGTTGTTGACATAGCTTCAAGGTATAAGGATGCAGAACCCATAACTGACAAAAAAGCTGTAACAGTGGCCACTGCATTATCAAAAATATATAGTCGAGGTCCTTTAAAATACCCTAGGCTTGTGCAGGTTGATGATGGGAGTGAATTTAAAGGCGCTGTTAATCAGTTATTTGCAAAGCATGGAGTGCTAGTGCGGCGAGGCATACCAGGCTTGCATAGATCACAGGCTATTGTAGAAAATTTCAATAAACAATTATCAGAGAGACTTTTTAGCTATCAGTATTCTAAGGAACTCATGCATGACACACGTAACACTAAGTGGGTTAAAAGATTACCGTCTGTAATAAAAGCAATGAATAATGAGGGTCACCCTAAACCTGTTAATGCTATTAAATTGAAAACAATACCGTCAGAAATAAAAACAACAACAACACCTCCAGACACTAGCTTGTTTACAAAACAGGTAAGATATTTGTATCAACCAGGTGAAGCTGAGAATGACGTTAGACGTAGGGCAACTGATCCAATTTGGTCTACATCTGTTCATAATATAAAAAAAATAGTTCTTTCAGCTAATGCAACAATATATTATCTGTATGAGCCTGCACCAAAGAGGGCATTTGTTAGAGAAGAATTACAGATTATTCCCACAGATACTGTTACTCATTTTTAACAATTTCAATTCATCAATTAGTTCATCAAACAGTTCATCAGCTATTTTTTTCAGCCTAATAATTTGAGCCTGTAATGACCTGGTGCATAAGCTTTTTCCTTAGTGTGAAACACTCTTTTTGTATCCCCAACTGCTAGAGACTTTTTATATGTTTGAATCATTTCAATATTATGTTTGTTTGATCTTAGTGTCTTGTTTGGATAATCAGGCATTAATGCACCATCTAACACTTGCTTGTAATGTTCATGTCGAATGTCTTTATTTTTTATTGCTGTTTTTTTAATTCCTTTGGCTTTCGACTGACTACCTTTCTGATGCAGTATAGAATACATTTTTGATCTCAGTCCAACGTACTCAACTATTGGCACACCATTTAGTTCATCCTTAAACTTTCCAGGCACTTTCTTGTTTTGTGTGTTGAACAGTGGATGGTCTTTAGGGTAATCAGATGTGTCATACATGTGTAACTCTGTTTTCATGTCTTCATAAAAATCTTCAGTAGGCACATCAATGATCATAGAGTCAGTGTCAGTGTATAGCAGACGACACTCAGGATACTTTGGTTTGAAGTAATCATAATAAAATTCAAGCATTAATAATTTTGACAACTCCAGAATAGCCATACCTATAAATACTGGCTTATCCAGTTTAACAATCTTTTTTTTGAGTGACACTGCATACAATGATGAATGAAATTCTTTATACCCTGTGTACTGAGGCTTACTTGTAAGTTTAATTGCACCCGATTCAGTTGTGACCAGTCTCACATCTTTGCGGTGATGAGGATTTTCCATAGTCTTACCAAAACAGGCATTGTTCATAAGCTTAAAGAAGTCTTTGTCAAATGCAGTGTTACCTTCTCTTGCACGCAATGTTGTGTTCTTCATTATGTAATCTTTCATAAAAGCACTTTGGTCAAATTGAATTCCTCTATGAACTTTTTTTAGTACTAAACCATGTCTGATGTAAAACTGCAGCAAGCGGTAGTGACAAACGTAATTGAATTTGTCATTTAAATTTGGTACAAGTTTGGTGTCTTCTTTTTTCCCAGTCAAACTCAGTTTCTCAACTGCTAATGGATAATCATTATGGTAATCATGTAAATGGTGTGGATACTCCAAGTCTACTTCAAAGATCCAACCCTTTTCATCATTTTGACCTCGATCCATAATATATTTTGTTAATTTTTTTATGCCATACTGTGACAAATCATACAAACAAAAGTTTTTTAATGGCAACAATTCACACATTGCAAATCCATACAAATTATTAGCATCCAAGTATGTAATAAATGACATTGGCTTTGAGGGGTCAAAGTCGTCAAGATATTAATTTATTATTTGCCTTACCATAATTGTTTGCTGCTAGACTAATACCACCTCTCAATCCACGTTCCACCATTTCACCCATCGTACGATCAGACAACAGGTCTATAGATATCTTACTGGATTTCAAAAATGCATCCCATGTCATGCCAGGACTAGTTATGTAACAAGCAGGGTCAAGCTTGTAGTGCAACAAACCCTTTTCACGGTAACTTTCAAATACATCTGCTAGCAAGCAAACATCTGCCTTTAAGTACTGATCGTGGTAGTCACCAATTGTCTGACACCCTAGTTTTTCCCACGCATCAAGTGCATGCTTGTATTCAGAGTCAGAAATACCTTTACCAGTTAGTGTAGAATAAAATTTCTCTTTTGGAGGCAGTCTCCTTTCTTCAAACACTACCCAGTCACTGATGTACTCATATGGATAAACACCTTTTTTAATCAAGTCCGGCTCAAAATATTTACTTGTTATTGGATACTCACTCAGTCCTTCTGCCAGACTAGCAAGACCTAAAGACAAATGTTGCATGGAGTCATAAAATGCTAATTTATCTAACCTAAAAGTCAAGTATTTCTCAGTTGTCTGGGCAATACAACTAATTTTTTTGTACGACTCGTCTACAGCCTGCATGATAATGTGTGAATCATATCCCTTCAGATTGTGAAAAAAGATTGGTAACTTGTATGTCTTAGGATCTATTTTTAATAACAAGTTACAATTATTATGTGCAGCTCCTCTGTAACGCCCAGTTATGTGATCATGGTCACGAACTTTATCACCCTCTAAAGGCTGTTCACAAATCCAACACGTCTCTGCTGTATCAAATTTTAGTTTGTCTTCTTCTGTCATCACCAAAGGCATCTGACATGTTGTGAGATACTGTACTACCTGACTATACAGTTGTCTCATTTCTGTTAAAAACAGGCATGCTGCATTTTCACCCCTGTAGATAACAGGTTCTGAATGAAGACCGTCTGACCTAACAAGAATGTATCCAAAAGAACACACCACTTGGTCACTTAGTTTTATAGTCTTTGGTAATGACTCTGGAACTGGACCCTCATATGGAACAACGAGTGATTCAAAATCTGCATACACTACAAACGGCAGCTTTTGCTGATTCCCATAGTTCTTAAAATACACTTGACTACCAGGATCTGGATACTTAAGTACAGTTTGTATGTCATCAGCTGATCTGCAGTGTAAAACGTGTTTGTGCGCTACGTTTATGGAGGAAAACCTCTGTAAACATCTTTTACAAACTTCCTGTTTCCCATTGTGTTTCGTTGTATGTGAATAAATTAGACGTGACATATTCCTGATAATTGTGTAGTGGAAGTTATTGTCATCTCCAATTAGCAACATGTCAACATGTTTATCTTCTGGCTGCCCATAGGTTGGGGCAATTGGAGATACTCTAATTGGCTGTAACTTATTCTCAGATTCATTATCCCATATATACACGTTTACAGATATACCAGGATTTAGTTTTTCAAACAGATCTATATTCTCTATTTTAACAGGGAACTCAATGCCACTGAAGTTGAGTTCATTTACAAATTTGGTGTAGTTAGATACACGATCAGGTTTTACTTTTACAAAATGAAGTTTAGCAAGCACACACCACATAAAACATAAATTATCATTGTTTTGAATATTGACTACAGCCTTTTTGTTTGCAACCTCTATTGGTAGTGGTATCCAAGATCTACCTAAAATAGGATGATATCTTGACTGCTTCAGTTGTAGTTCATGTACAAGGCCTTCATGCCAGCCAGACCCTTGCATTTCTGCTTTGTCAATTGCTTCATGGAAGTCTGGTAACAATCTTTCTCTAAACACTTTCTCTAGTTCTCTTCTCGAATTAACTGTGTGCTGCCTTGTCGAGATATACGTTACAATAACTTCACCAACATCTCTGGCAAATTCTATTTTTGCAACAATCTGAATCTTTACACTATCAGAAAGAAGGTTATTTTGTATGACTAAAAAAGATCTTTCTATTGATTCATAGACATTGTAAATATTAGATATAGGTAAGTCAGTTGTGTGAAACACGTTTCTTAATCTTTGATGGTTGTCCATCTTTTTTATTTGTCCGACAAAAAAAAAATAAATAGAAAATTATATAATAAAAATGGCACTTTATTGACTAAAATCTATATAATAGACAAAATTAATCACCAACTAATAAGCCACTTCATTGATATGTCTTCTGTGGTATCATTTTCAAGCTTTTGCATGTGTAATATCGTTTTACTGACAGTAATAAATTTAACATTTTTATTTTCTTTTTTTATTTGATAGTATATGTTTAAACACATAATCTTAAACCAGTCAGATTTAGCATCATAAACTAAAAAATTTGCTGTCCTATTATTATAAAGTGGAAAAGTATTAGAATATCCAAGATAAAAACTATATGTCATGTACATCTTCATCGGTGATGGGAGTTCTGAAAAAGGGCGTCTAACTTGTGTTTTTAAGTCACTAATATGCATAAAACCCCTGAAACTCGATGTAATATCCATGAATTTACCAATAGGCCAATTTTGATCCTCTTGTCCGTCCATCATTTTTTATAGACAAACCAAAAAGATAAATTAATTTACTAACCCATACCCTGTGGGCTGATCTGTCTTTAAAATGAGCTTTAGGTGCTTAGTCGATTTCAGTTTATTTTTTACACAGTCTCGTTCATGTTTATTTGGTATAACATCGTTTTCTTTGAGACAGTCTTCAAAGCTGTCACGATCCTTACAGTAAAACAAACAGATAAACTTTAACTGTTCTCGAAAATCTTTCAGTACAGCATTATATTTCTGAGTGAGAATCCAAACACTGATGTTTGCGTGTCTACCACTGAAGGCAAGTTCTGCTAAAGTATTTCTCTTTTTGACAATGTCTTTCTCTGCAGAGCAATCATCGACAATAAATAAAGTTGGCTGTCCTTCAAATTTCTTGTAAAAATATTGTAGGTATTCATTCAGTTTTTTATCAGGGTCAACTAAGTAAATGTTGCTGTCAGTCCAAATGAATAAACGGTTGTGATAAGCTTTGTTGTGTTTGATTGTTGGACAAAATATTACAATGTTTTCAAAATGGTGGATGTATCTTGTTTGTAATAGGTTAAGTACAAATTCAGTTTTACCACACCCTGTCGCACCACAAAATAAGCCACAGTGTGGGTCAAGGGTCATTAGGTTCATTTTAATACACAATATAATTTTAATATATGTGTCCACTCAGTCTGCTTTCTGCAATATTGAGTTGTGCGTCATAAATTAGATACAAATATATGTTTATGGCTGCAGCAGTTTCAACCTTCTTTTGTATCTGAATTGTTATTCCATCACTACCATTCTCAACAGTTCGTCCTGACCCATGAAGATAGTCATCATCTGTACTACGCAGGTCTAACCACAGTGCATACTTGTTTGTCAGGTATTGACCAATCCTAACGTCATACAGATGTAGATCTTTGCACGCAATGTTTGCTGGTTTATCTCTAATCCTTCCACCCGCAAAATACTTTGTGATCTCATCGTAGTGTTGATAAGGCAGCATTCCAGACGCGTACACTTGATTAGGACGGCCTTCGATTGTGCAGGACAAATGTGTAATCTTAGGATTGTAGAATTTTTCTGAATCCCGTTTGTATGGACTCACAGGTTCAACAAACAACATAAGAATACCTTTCAATGACCTGGCAGGTGTGTTCAAGTTTATGTTCCACATTGGGTCGCTCTTGTCTTTTTGCATTAAACTGTGTCTAATCACCCTGTCATAATAAATTGGAAGTCTTGACTGGTACTGATTTTGAATGAGTCTGGCTAGTTCAGTATGTGTGACAATTTCGTATTCCAAGGAAATGTTAGAGATCTTGTATGTTGCATCTGTGGCAGATGATTTTATAACTTTGGAGTAGTCATTGAAAGTTAGTTAAAAACTCAGACGGTCATTCAGTGCTCCTTGATAATAAGGCAGATGAGCTGTTAGGATTTCAAACTCAAGTGGAATGTAGAATCTGGATCCATATGTTTCGGCCATTATAACATCCATGGCTGTATTAGTTACTTTATCTCCGGCGTCGATTCGAAGTTTACCAACATTATCTGGCTGTATGCCTTGGTAAATACGGTCTTCTCGTTCTTCTCTTGTTAGCCAAAGGTCTTTGTAACAGTAGAATACATCTGAGTCGTCAAGACTAAACACTTCCTGTCCTTCAAGTTTTACTTTAATAGTTCTAACAATTGCTCTGCCAAGATTGTCAACTAGTGTTCTGTTTATGTCTGCATCTGATGATAGTTCAATATTAAAAGCAAGGCGTGCAGTGCCAGGAACAATAACGTCACTGGGACCTAGGTTTGGAAACTTGACTGTAAGTGTTTGGTTCTGGTCTATGGTACTTGGATTGTTTGTGATGACTATCGATTGTCGAATGCCCTTAACACCCAGAGGCTCACGTAGTTTTCTGTATGGGTCTAACTTTGATCCGTAAGACTGTGTCATTTTTATTAGGCACAATAAAAAATAATAAATTAATAAAAACAATGGCAGCGGGAGGATTTAATCATGAAGAGTTTAAAATGGATGTCATGGATGCCTCAGATACCAGTATCACAGATATGACTGGAATGGTAACTACTTCTCCTTTGTATCATGAACTGTTAAAAGACAAAGTAAACTCATTTTATGACAGTGTTGGAGCGCGCCCAGATGTAATAGATCCTAATCAATTTGAATATGATAAAGGGCACTTATTTGTAAATACAGACAGAGGGAAAATATATCTAACACATAAAAATAATCCTTCTAAGTTTAGGGCTTTAAGTACAATTAAAGGTGAAGTCGGTGGTAACTCTGGGTTGGCAAGGTATCTTGGTATTGGAGGGTCTCCTGTTCCCCCAAGACTTGTTAGTGTGCTTCACGACACGCAAACAAAGTTGCCAACAGGGCAACAAATTGAAATGGCACCAGTAACAAGCCTACCAGAAATAGCAAACACAGTGATACAAGAAACCTCATTTACTGAAGGACAAATAAATGATGCTATGAAAACAATAGAAGATCCACCTTTGTCAATGAGAGAGATTATGGCATTGGATAAATCACTGCAGACAACAAGAGGTGAGATGGTAAACAATGTAGCCAAACTGGGTGAGCTTGACAAACACATAGAATGAGAAAAAGAGAAACTGGCTACCGCAGACAATGGAAATCTTGACACAGAAATGAAAGAAAGAATCCAACACAGATTAAATGATTTGTATATAGAAAGATCAGCGCGGCTAGAAGTAGTTGAAATTGGAAGACAAAAACTAAAATCACAGGTCAACAGGATTAGAGAAACTATTCAGAAAATACTTCACGAAGACACTACTCTGGCTGAGAGACTAAAAACACTTTTCAGAGAACAGGGCATCACAATTGCCAGTTTAATTACAGCTCTGGGGTTTATTATCAGTACAGTTGTGTTGGCTGTAACGGGTGGTGGTTCTCCACCTCCAGCACCACCAACCCCAGTCCCCACAGATCCAAAAGACTTACAGTCGTGGGTAAAGAAACAACTGTCTCACATATCAGACTTGCTTAAGAAATTGGCTCTGAAAGCAGTAGACGCGTTGCCTGGCATTATAGGCACTGTTGTCAGTTGGTTGATTAGTACAGCGGCAAAGGCAGTAGGGTTTATGGCAGAACATGTGTGGGTCTTTTTGGTTACAGTAGGAGGGTTAATAGTGGGTTATTTAATGAAACAGGTAAAGAAGTAATACCCCTAATCCAGTGAGACCTATTACCAATGCTGTTCTCTCTGACTCATGTGTGTCAAGGATTGGTGTTGGTGTTGGTGTTGGGACCGGGGTTGTTACTGTCTGTACGGGTGATGACGTTACTGGTGCTGGTGTCATTAATGGTTTTAATGTCTGTACATGTGTGGTTGTGACCCCCAAGTTTACAGATTGATTGAGTCCTAATTTCTGACCAACACCTGCAACAACTATTTCATTATTATAATTTGTTATTGTACCCATTTGGAGTTGAAGGTCTGATGGCAACATGTATAACCCAATACCAACTACAAAGTCAACTTTTGATCTAGCATATCTGAGAACGTCTTGGTAGCGTTGTATGCTTGATGGGAGATCAACTACTGAATTTACTGAATCTTCAAGATTAGCGAGAAACTGTTTTTGTGCTTCAAATTTACCACTTCCATTCAAAATGTTTGATTTTGTTAATGATTGTGCACCTAGTATACACCAGACATATGTTCTGATAGACTCATTTACGCGCTCGACTCCCGCTTGAGTAAATCCGTCACTCCTGTCCAAGACAAATGTGGTCCATGCGTTTGACTGTTTCTGTTCTATTGATCCTAACCAGACTTGTGATTTTGATGAGAATGAAGTGTAGGGAGGCCAGTAATCTTGAGGGTATTGTCTGTGACTCATAGCATAATACAATGTACCCATGCCTTTGTGATCATCAAGTTTTTGTGTAAAGTCATACTTTGTACTGATGTTAAACTCATTACAGATGCGTTCAAATGCTTTCATATCCATGGGATTATTAAACTGATTAAAACTGGATTCAGTTGGTAATGGTGTATGCAGTTCTGATAGTATTCTTCTAAGCTGGTAATACATGTGAAAACGATACACAGACCTAATCAGTTTGTTTGGGTGATTCAAATGGTCTGTGAATGAAACACCACAGCCTGTAGTTGAGCATAGTATGGCAAAGTTAAGTTGGTTTTGAAACATCTGTAGTGGGCTTGAAGACCACTTTCTTGCTGTAGCATCGTCTGTTATTGGAGGGTTTAGGTAATGATCAAAAGGGTTGGGTACTTTTACTTGAAATAAATCTTGTTCGCTTACAGCTATGTCGAGTTGATTTAGTTGAATTATTTTCTGTTCATAAGTAGGGGCGACATTATATTTAGCATCTACATTAAATTGAAATGCGTTTGTAGTGGTAATGGTTGGTGATTTAAATTCCATCCTTTTTTTTTATGTGATAATAAAAATGTTTATTACCTTAACAAATCTTGACACAAGCAAACCAGTGTGGTTAACTAATGGGATTGATAATCGTGATGGTAGCAAGGCTGTAGCTATCCATGAAATGTTCTACACAGTAAAGTGGTTTAATGTAACGGATGATGAAAATTATTCTGTAAGTGGAACTCTTGATGGTATTGAGAAGGGTGATACTTTACGAGCTGGGTATTATGACTTTTGTACTTTAGCTGAATGGCTTCAAAATGAATTTAAAATTAAAGCAACTTTAAACCCAGCTAATTTACTTGTTACAATTGATTTTCCGAAAAGTAGTCAGTTTTCTTTATCAAATAGTCTTTTATTATTACTTGGATTTTTTAAAACAATAACACATCTAGATGAAGATTGGTCACAATCAGTTGGTAGTCTACTATCACCAAAAAAACCAAGAATAACTGGCAGATATCCAGTTCATTTGTCAGTACACACAGTGCTAAATGTTCATTTGAAAGAACTGAACACTACTGAAAATGTACACAATGGAAAGCCTTCAACTTTGTTAAGATGCTTGCCGACTGGAACTGCCCCATATTGTGAAAGTGTGGTTGCTAGATTTCCTAATTCTCAGTTTAAAAAATTAGGTTCTAGTTTCTTTGAGTCACTGAGTATATCTGTAACTAATCAGGATGGCAAACCAGTTCTTATACATGATTTTAGTGTTGTGTTGGAAGTTAAATAATTTTATTTTTGTTTATAAAAAATGAGTGGTCTTGGTCCAAAGCCTAGAATCATACCAGTTGCGTGTCCAGTAACAGAATTGAAAGATTTGGCAGACGTACAGGATTTTGAGAAGGAAGGGGAAATTGGAGAAATATATGGTTTTGAACTTGATTCAAATGGCATGTACAAAAGGAAAGTAATTGTTGACATGAAAGATGGTGAAAAACAGATTCCTAAACTTGGTCAGCTTCGTGATGTTACTGTACCTACTCCACCTGTAAATAATGCACCTTACAACTTAATACATGTGGGTAGTAAGTGGGTTGTTTCACCTGTGCCTGTTCCACCACCCACAATTGACTGGGACATAAAGATTGAATTTATTAGTCCTTATGTATACACTGATGATGAAGGCGCCTTAGTGTTTAGGAAGGTTGTTAATTCTGGGCCGCTTATTGTAAGCCTTGTTCCAAGTTTTGCCCCAGACAACAATAGCAGAGAAAAACTGAAAGTTGAAAATTATGAGAGACGGAGATATCTTCTTACAACTAGAAAGGGTAGATCAGATACTTCTGTTGTGTTTATGCCAGCAAGCTTAGTCGTGGCTAGAGAAGCGACAATAGTATTTGAAATTATCATGAAATCTGTTGCTACTGCTAAAGAGGCTCAAATTGCACAAGGAATTAAACTTACATGGAATGAAACAGTAACAGAATCATCAAAGGTCTTTATTGCCATTACAAAAAATAATGATGTTATTAATGTTTCAAGCAGTATTCCCACTGTCAAGGTGGTGGTTGACAAAACAACTTTTGTTCGTCTAACTTACATAAACCTTGAACACATTGATCTTGTTGCATTTTATTATGCCAGCAAATTGTATACTTTTGAAGAGTTGCAAAATGTAATTGCTGATTAAAAAAAATATTTGTAAATAAAAAATGGTGAACTTGTATCCACAAATACCACCTGAGCAGCTTGAGCCTATTGAGCGTGATAAAACATTAAAGGCAGATTCATTCCGTTTAATGAATATTACAGAAGCGTTGAAGTATTTGGAAGAAGAACAAGCAAAATACTCGAGGTGTAAACGCCGTTACAATACGGTTTTCAATTCTGTACACAACACATCAATGGCCATGGGGGTGGTTTCGGCCGGATTATCTGTAGGAGGTATAACTCTTTTTGCAACGGGGGTGGGAAGTGTCGTAGGAATTGCTGTTGAAGGTATTGGTCTTGTCACAAGTCTAGCATGCTTTGGTATGGAAGCTATTAACAAAAGATTTTATATGAAGTTGCAGAAGCATGAAGCATTAAGTACGCTCGCAGCAGCTAAGCTGACGAGTATGAAACTTATTATTAGTAAGGCTTTGGAAAATAATGAAATTGACGATAACGAATTTAAGAGAGTCCAGGATGATTTAGCAAATTACAAGCAACAGAAGTCTGAAATACAGAATAAGATGCGTAGTCAACCCGCGAATGTTGAAGAGCTAAAGCAATCTTTTTTAGAGGAAGGAAAGAAAATAGGCGTAGAAGAAACTATGAAAAAAGTTCGAGAACTTACAAGCAAGTAACGATAGGTTTTGGTAATCCATTATTTTTGTCATACACTTCGCAAAGAGATGTCATGCCTTTCACCCCTGCCTACCTAACACCATCTGCCCCTCCACCAGACTAAAAAAAAAGATTTTACGTTGTCCTTGTAACTTGGGAAATCTGTCCGAGTAAGTTGTTGACTTGGTTCAATAACTTACAAGATCTTATGATTAGGTTCTTGTAAGAACTTGTTTTAAGTCACTTATCAGAACTTGCACCAACTAACTTCAAAGTTACCTGTAAAGTTAGTTAGCGGTTGTAGGTGACTTTGGAAATTTGTTAACAAGTGTCTGTAGGTAACTTAAATTTGTATCAAGTGTATATAAGAATGTTTTGTGTGTGTGTGTGGTTATTATTAAATAACTGTGTTTTGGGGTATTGACGTAGAGTCAATGGTATAAATGTTCTTGAAATTATCATATCTCTAACACTAACTATATATACACATACATAAATACACGCACAGACGCACACAAACACTCGCACACATACATACACGCATGCACATGCATACATACTAGCATGCACACGCATACATACATGCACTCACACAATGACAAACACTCACACACAAACACTCGCACGCATACATACATGCACTCACACACGCACACACAAACACAATCATACACTGACAGACACACGCATACACACTCACACATACCTACAAACACACACAAGCACTCACACACAGACAGACAGACAGACACAAAATCTTTATTCAGCATGTAGACTCCAGTCCGCAGAAAACTTCACCGCATTTCAGTTGTATGACACGATATAGACGTGGCGACTGTGTACTTAGTCACGTTACTAAGTCCCTATGTCAGTGTTTACGTTAAAAATCGCGCTGACAGCGTTAGCGGCAAGGGTGTTATGATAGAAGACTGAAGACTTTGTATTAAGAGTCATTTAACTCTATGTTCTGTCTCTGTTTTTGCTTGCTACAGAGCTACAGGCCGCTAAATATAAGTAGATCGGCAACTTCCGCATTGCAGCTAGTGACGTATTTGTCTGCACCAATACTCAAATGAAACTGTCTGCACGCCGCGCGCCAGCGATGTTTGCTACGTAAAATCTATTTTAAAACCGCGCTGACAGCGTTAGCGGCAAGGGTGTCATTAGAATATTGAAGACTTTATGTTAAGAGTCATTTAACTCTGTGTTCTGTCTCTGTTTTTGCTTGCTACAGAGCTACAGGCCGCTGAGCCCACGCCGCGCTATTTACCACTAGCGGTGGTTGCTACGTACAATCTATTTTAAAACCGCGCTGACGGCGTTAACGGCAAGGGTGTCATTAGAATATTGAAGACTTTATGTTAAGAGTCATTTAACTCTGTGTTCTGTCTCTGTCCTCAACTGAATGACACTGTCTGCAGTCCGCGCTGACGGCGTTAACGGCAAGGTGGTAAACAGAATTTTGAAGACTTTATGTTAAGAGTCATTTAACTCTGTGTTCTGTCTCTGTCCTCGCTGTACTCAACTGAATGACACTGTCTGCAGTCCGCGCTGACGGCGTTAACGGCAAGGTGGTAAACAGAATATTTAAGACTTTATGTTAAGAGTCATTTAACTCTGTGTTCTACTCTCATTTCTTAGTTGTTTACGAGACGGAAGTAATAGCAAATGACTCTGTTTTAGTAGGCTCAATCTTCTGTTTTGCCCCTCAACACATGCTTACTGCGCCGTTAGCGGTCCCCGTGTGTGACTGCACACCTAAATTCGATAGAAATCGACATAGGTCTGTAAACGTGACACTGCCTAGATAAATTAAACAACCTGACGAGAATAAATGTCCTATTACATAGAGACCCGCATGCTTTTGCGTACGGTACAACCAATAAACTAAAACCGCGGTTTTTCACTCACAGCCGTGTTTAAAGTAAAACGCAATACTGAACCCGGTTGTACTCAACACTCGGCAATTTAACAGTAAGTTTTCTTTAGTCTCGGCTCACTAACCTTTTTGTTGTTTCAACATAACGCACAATAGTAATATTCTACAAGATGTATCACTGCACTGAATATCAAAGTCCGGAATTTGTAATATTTCCAATGGCTACCACAAATAACACATCTTCTCACAGCAACAGAAATCCTTGAAATGTCTCAACGACGCAATACTTGATCACGAGACTAGGGTCACGAGTTGACACGTGGTGTTGTTATTGGCAACATTGACGTCACTTACTTTTGGGTTGGGTGTTGTGGAAATTATGCCTAACGGGAATTCCCACAATGGCGCAAGTAGTCATTTCCCGAAAACAGCTGATAGTAGTCAATGACAGCATTAATAATTTAGGTTGGGTGGGGAATCTGGCTTAATAATCGCAGGTTGGTAGCTGATCAAAAAACGTAGCTTGAATGATTTCTGGAGTGGAACTAAAATGGATAGGTAATAAAGGTATTGGGTGTATTGGGTGGCGTTGGGTTTGTCTAAATGGCTAGTTGATTACAATAATTAGTTGATCGATGTGGCATTTATCGATTTGATTGGTTTTCAAATCTTATATTCTCATTCTAGAATTAATTATTCTGAGAATGAGAATATGAGAGCCCCAGCCTACCCCTCCCCCAAACGTAGCTTGAATGATTTCTGGAGTGGAACTAAAATGGCTAGGTAATAAAGGTATTGGGTGTCTTTGTTGACGTGGGCTTGCTTAATTACCGTGTTAATTAGAATAAATATATTGTTTGGGGGAGGGGTGGGCTGGGGCTCTCATATTCTCATTCTCTAAATGAACGAGGCCCAAACGACTCCACAACCGAGTCCTGTCTTGACACAGGTTCAAACGGTGACTAAGATTAAAAGTCCAGGCAGAGTTAAGGCTGGAAAAAGATTAGCTGAATATAACAAACAAAGAAAGTTAGAACTACTGGAAAAGGCTCATGTAACTGACCCATTGCCAATAGCACCAGCCCCAGCACTGGTGTCACTACCGTCAGGACCAACACCTTCACACCCCCAACAAAGTGAGAGACAAACAATCGAGTCTAAACCTCAAATAATGAATTATATAGTTGCTGGATTTGTTGTCGGATTTGGTTACGTAGGTTACCAATTATACAAAAAATACAAATCGCAAGTTCGAACAGTGTCCAAAAATTGATTGATTGATTGTACATTGCTTAACGTCCCGACAGCAACAAGGCTTTCTCAGGACGTGCCTGCACTGCTTGTGAAAAAAAAACTAAACAGAAAATTGAATGTATGTCGCCAGCCGGTCAAATACATTAAATAAACCTACAACATGGGGCATAAATAAAGCTAAGACCATTTAGCAACACACATCCAATATCAAGAGCTACAGGCAGTGCAGACAGTAGGGAGAGTTTTAAAAAGGCAAATACAGGTGAATGGACAAAGGGTAGACAGAAACACATGCCCCAGAATAGAGAGAAAAACCCACCCTGTGGGGCTGACCAGGGTGACCCTGGGAACTAAAAAATACCTAACCCCACCCAAGTCCCCCAGGGCAGACCCGGGTGGGGGAGTGTCCAAAAAATCAAACACTCCAAAAACAAAAGAAGAAGTCTCCACATTACCAGCAACGTCAAAACCTTTAGACCCATTTTTCATGCAGTGAATAAATTTATTATTTTAATTTTTGTGGCATAAGAAAATGAGTGACACAGAGAACATAATGAACCTCATCTATCACTCTGCTGTAATAAGTGGGCTAGCCGTTGCTTATTATATGCTGGGAAAAAGTCTTCTCAAAATGAAATCGGCAGACTTGAGTAGATTAGACTTCGAAGACAGTGCTAAGCTAGTAGCTGTTGTAACAGCATCAATTGCTACAAAAGACTTTCTCGTCAAGCAAGGAATTATTCCAGAAAATGTTTCTATGTAAACAAAAAATATGGCAACTATAGCTATTATGATTGGGGGCACAGTTGTTAATGCATTGGCATTTAGCGGATCAAACTATCTCTTTTCAAAAATGGGTAGAGAGGAAGCTGCAGAAGAAATGAAGCGTCACAATGAGGCATCTGAAAAACTTGCACAAGCCCAGCAGGATTATGAGAAGCAAAGAATAGAGAAACTTGATTTCATCAATGAAAAACTCAGGCTTGAAGGTCACGCACAGCATACATTTTCAAACATCGATGACGCGATAAAAGAATACTTTCTTGTTACTGGTGAAGACATGACCATCCCACAACCAAAACTTAGTAACTATTACCAACCAAGCCCAGAACAAAGAAATGGAGAAATAATATTTGTTCTAGTAGGAATGACATTTGTATATTTTACAGGAGTTTTTATTGCTAGAAGAAATGGCCGACATCGGAAATAAACTATCAAAAATATATTACTCCCCTATTGGCTAATGGAAAGGAAAAACTGCATTACAAAAATTATATGTCGCTGTGGGTGGGTCTATTGATTGTACATTGCTTAACGTCCCGACAGCAACAAGGCTTTCTCCGGATGTGCCTGCACTGCTTGTGAAAAAAACCACAACATAATATTGAATGTATGTCGCTAGCCGGTCCAATATGTTAAAATAAACCTAAGACATGGGCCTAAATAAAGCTAAGACCATTCAGCAACACACATCCAATATCAAGAGCTACAGGCAGCGCAGACAGTTGGGAGAGTTTTAAAAAGACAAATACAAGCAAATGGACCAAGGGTAGACAGAAACACATGCCCCAGAATAGAGGGAAAAACCCACCCTGTGGGGCTGACCAGGGTGACCCTGGGAACTAAAAAGTAGTTAACCCCACCCAAGTCCCCCAGGGCAGACCCGGGTGGGGGTCGCTGTGGGTGGGGATGTTACACTCAAACAAATAAGACAGTGGCTGCAAAAACAAGCAATTTGGCAAATATATTTACCTGCTCCAAGAAAAATAACAAGACCTCATTTTGAAAACAGTACCCCTAATGACACCCATCAAATGGATCTTCTGTTCCTGCTGCATGATACGATTAGAAAGAAACGATATAAGTATGCATTAACTGTTGTCGACATAGCTTCAAGGTACAAGGGTGCCGAACCCATAACTGACAAGAATGCTACCACAGTAGCCACAGCATTAATAAAAAATATATAGCCAAGGTCCTTTAAAATACCCTAGGCTTGTTCAAGTCGATGATGGATCTGAATTTAAAGGTGCCGTTAATGAATTATTTGTAAAGCATGGCGTGCTAGTGCGGCGAGGCATACCGGGTGTTCACAGATCACAGGCAATTGTTGAGAACTTTAACAAACAATTATCAGAGAGACTTTTCAGCTACCAGTATTCTAAGGAACTCATGCATGACGCACGTAACACTGAGTGGGTTAAAAGATTACCATCTGTGATAAAAGCAATGAATAATGAGGGCCACCCCAAACCGGCTGATGCTATTAAATTAAAAACAATACCCTCAGGACCAGAAATAAAAACAACACCGCCTGACACAAGTTTGTTTACAAAACAGGTAAGATATCTATATCAACCCGGTGAGGCCGAGAATGATGTCAGACGCAGGGCAACTGATCCAATATGGTCTTCGTCTGTCCACAATACAAAAAAAAATAGTCCCTGGTAACCCATCGATTTATTATCTATATGAGCCTGCACCACAGAGGGCATTTGTCAGAGAAGAATTCAGATTATTCCCCCAGACACTGTTACTCATTTCACCAACTAACTCATCAATTAATTCATCGACCAGTTCATCAGCTATTTCTTCTGATAACTTAAGCTTGTAGTGTCCAGGTGCATAACACTTTTCCTTAGTGTGAAATACACGTTTTGTGTCCCCTACTGCAAGTGACTTTTTATGTGTTTGGATCATTTCAAGATTATGTCTGTTTGACCTCAGTGTCTTGTTTGGATAATCAGGCATTAGTTCTCCATCTAAAACTTGCTTGTAGTGCTCATGTCGGATATCTTATTTTTTATTGCTTTTTTAGTTGTTGATACCTTTGGCTTTTGACGGACTACCTTTCTGGTGCAGTATAGAATATATTTTTGATCTCAGTCCAACGTACTCAACTATAGGCACTCCATTCAGTTCATCTTTAAACTTCCCAGGCACTTTCTTATTTTGTGTGCTAAAGAGCAGGTGATCAGACGTGTCATACATATGCAACTGTTTTCATGTCTTCATAAAAGTCTTCAGTAGGCACATCAATGATCATAGAGTCAGTGTCAGTGTATAACAGTCTACACTCGGGATACTTTGGTTTAAAGTAATCATAGTAGAATTCAAGCATTAATAGTTTTGATAACTCAAGAATTGCCATGCCAATGAATACTGGCTTGTCCAGTTTAACAATCTTTTTTTTTTTTAGTGACATTGCATACGATGACGGATGAAACTCTTTATACCCAGTGTATTGTGGCTTGCCCGTAAGCTTAATAGCACCGGATTCAGTTGTGACAAGTCTCACATCTTTGCGGTGATGAGGATTTTCCATCGTCTTACCAAAACAGGCATTGTTCATAAGCTTAAAGAAGTCTTTGTCAAATGCAGTGTTGCTGTCTCTTGCACTCAAGGCTGTGTTTTTCATTATGTAATCTTTCATGAAAGCACTTTGATCAAATTCAATGCCTCTGTGAACTTTCTTTAGTACTAACCCATGCCTGATGTAAAACTGCAGTAAGCGATAGTGACAAATGTAATTGAATTTGTCATTCAAATTTGGCACAAGTTTAGTGTCTTCTTTTTCCCCAGTCATACTCATTTTCTCAACAGCTAATGGATAATCATTGTGGTAATCATGTAGGCGGTGCGGGTACTCCAGGTCAACTTTAAAGATCCAACCTTTTGCATCATTCCGGCGAAGAGTCATAATATAGTTTGTTGATTTTGTTATATCACACTTTGACAAATCATGCAGACAAAAGTTTTTCAAGGGCAATAATTCACACATCGCGAATCTGTACAAATTATTGGCGTCAAGGTACGTAATAAATGACCTTGACCTTGAGGGGTCAAAGTCAAGGTCGTCAAGATATTTGTTGTTGCCTTTGGCATAGTTGTTTGCGGATATATTTATGCCTCCCCTCAATCCACGTTCCACCATTTCACCCATCATACGATCAGACAACAGATCTATATTTATCTTACTGGATTTTAAAAAAAGCATCCCATGTCATGCCAGGACTAGTTATGTAACAAGCTGGGTCAAGACTGTAGTGTAACAAACCCTTTTCACGGTAACTTTCAAATACGTCTGCTAGCAAACAAACATCAGCTTTCAAGTACTGGTCATGGTAGTCACCAATCGTTTTACACCCTAGTTTACCCCATGCATCGAGAGCATGTTGGTATTCAGAGTCAGAAATACCTTTACCATTTAGTGTAGAATAAAATTTCTCTTTTGGAGGTAGACTCCTTTCTTCAAACACAACCCAGTATCAATGTACTCGTAGGGATAGACTCCTTTCTTGATTAATTCAGGCTCAAAATATTTACTTGTTATTGGAAACAATGACAGACCTTCTGCCAGACTAGCAAGCCCTAAAGACAAATGTTGCATGGAGTCATAAAATGCTAATTTGTTGTCCAGCCTAAAAGTTAAGTATTTCTCAGTTGTCTGGGCAATACAACTAATTTTTTTGTAAGACTCATCCACAGCCTGCATGATAATGTGTGAATCATGCCCCTTGAGATTGTGAAAAAAGATAGGCAACTTGTATGCCTTGGGATCTATTTTTAGTTTTAAGTTACATGCACCATGTGCAGCACCTCTGTAATGTCCAGTTATGTGGTCGTGGTCACGAACTTTATCACCATCAAGGGCTTGTTCACAAATCCAACATGTCTCCGCCGTATCAAAATTAAGTTTATCTTCTTCTGTCATCATCAAAAGCATCCGACACTTTTCCAAATAATGTACTACCTGACTATACAGTTGTCTCATTTCTGTTAAAAACTCAGCTGCTGTATTTTCACCTCTGTAGATAACAGGTTCTGTATGCTGACCATCTGACCTAAGAAGAATATATCCGAAAGAACACACCACTTGGTCACTCAATTTTACAGTCTTTGGTAATGATCCTGGAACAGGACCCTTATATGGTACAACCAGTGATTCAAAATCAGCATACACTACAAACGGCAGCTTTTGCTGATTAACATAGTTTTTGAAATATACCTTGCTACCAGGATCTGGATACCTAAGTATTGTTTGAATGTCATCAGCTGACCTGCAGTGCTGGGCATGTTTATGTGCTACTTTAATAGAGGAAAACCTTTGAAAACATCTTTTACACACTTCCTGTTTGCCATTGTGTTTTGATACATGATCATGAATTAGTCGTGACATACTCCTGATAATTGTGTAGTGAAAGTTATCACCTGTGCCAGAGCTTATTAGTAACATGTCAACTTGCTTATCTTCTGACTGACCATAGGTTGGGGCAATTGGTGATACTCTAATTGGTTGTAACTTGTTCTCAGACTCATTATCCCATACATACACAATCACAGATACACCAGGATTTAGTTTTTCAAACAAATTTATGTCCTCCACCTTAACAGGAAAATCTATGCCACTGAAGTTGAGTTCATTTACAAATTTGGTATAGTTAGATACACGCTCAGGTTTTGTTTTTACAAAGTGTAGTTTAGCAAGCACACACCATATAAAATATAAATTATCATTGTTCTGAATATTGACCACAGCCTTTTTGTCTACAACCTCAGTTGGTAGTGGCAGCCATGATTTGCCTAATATAGGATGATATCTTGACTGCTTCAGTTGCAGTTCATGTACACGACCTTCATGCCAAACAGACCCTTTCAATTTTGCTCTGTCGATTGCTTCGAGAAAGTCAGGCAACAGTCTTTCTCTAAACACGTTTTCCAATTCCCTTCTTGAATTGACTGTGTGTTGTCTTGTCGAGATATATGATACAATCACTTCACCATCTACCCTAGTAAATTCTATTTTCGCAACAATCTGAATCTTTACACTTCCTGAAACTGGCTGTGTATTCAGACATTTCGTGCGTTTTACTTTGTCATAATATTGTGCTCCCACGTGCATTCCTGCATCTACAAGTGCTGAGCCTTTTGATCATGGTCTTGTCCAAAGGTTACATGTAGTCAGCGGCAGCAAGTCTGGTTCTTGGTAGGACATACGAGCTTTATACAAAATCCAGACCCAAATGCAGAGAAAAACCCAACGAAGAAAGAAGCACTATTAGAAAAGACATACAATGCCATTTATTAATATAAACTTTTTCAAAATAGAGAAACAAACAAGAAAACACTTTGCTACTTATCTTATTAGTGTATGGAGAAAGTTGTAACTGTCTTTTCTAAGCATGCTTCTTTCTTCGTTGTGTTTATGTTTGAACTGTATACAGTTAATTATCTTTCTTTCCGGCTTGCTTCCCCCTGTTCCTTTCTTGTAAACTTGTACAATTACTGGTGTAGGAATCACTAGCTGGTATAGCAGGGCTCTACCTCACAGGTGGAGGTTGACACAGCAACAGTTATGGGGGGAGTAGGGGGGGGGGTGAACCTTCGACCTGATGCAAAAAGGCCTCCAGACCCTAGGCCTTCCTTCCAGTAGTTGAGAATCAAACAACGGGGTGGAGAGGGTAGATGGGGAGGATTCGGGGTGTAAGAGCACTCATCATAACTCTCACGCTCGTCAAAATATCAAACAACAGGATGGGGAGGATTCGGGGTGTAAGAGCACTCATCATAACTCTCACGCTCGCCAAAATATCAAACAACAGGAGGGGGGGGGGAGGGGGGAGCGCGTGTCAAGACCCTCCAAACTGTCCATGAAGGGACTTTGTTATAGCAGTTTAAAGAATTACTGGTGGGGAAAGGGTTTCAATGGAATCCCCCCACCCCACCCCCACCCCCCCCCCCCCACACACACCCAAGATCCACCCCTCCACAGTGACTAATTTGAAACAGAGTTCATATTATGGGTTTTGTCTGATGTCTGTACTGTATAGAAGGCCCGAAACGATTGTACAGAAGCCAGATAATTTCAATTTTGTGGGCCAGACAAACAGTACCTGCCAAACATCAGTATGATGTATCAGAGATAACTAGGTTGTTGTGTTAAAGTTACATGCTCAAGGCAATAAAGCATTTTAGTTTACAATAATTTCATTATAAATGTTCTTAATAACTTACATTAATGTTGTGCAGAAGGACTATTCTAACAAATGTGGTACAATGAAGATCTGTCTGCCTTTGCTATGCAGGAGAGTTCCCCCACCCCCAACCCCACCCCCCTATGAGTACCAGAAGCAGTAGAAAGCCACCATTACGTGAGCCTACTCTGATGGATTGTGAAAATAATGGTAGAAAAGTCTTAGTGTGTGTGATGTTGGTTTGGTCTGCATACATATGGTTTTGTTATGTGTGTTTTAGTTGTATGTGCGTGCGTAGATTAGAAGTGCATAGATTAGGACTTTTTTAAAGGTAGTGAGATTCTCCATATATACATTTTTTTGTAACGCGCTTAGAGCCCACTGCTCCTGGGGATTCAGCGCGATATAAATGCTCTTTATTATTATTATTATTATTATTTAGTTAAAGCAAGACAACAACACTGAGAACCTGGTCCGTTTTATTGGCGAAGGCCCGCCCCAGAGCAGGTTGCTTTAATGTTTGTTCAAACGTACAGAAGAGTGCTTATTGACTGGAGTGATCAATAAGATAACACGTGAAACAAAAGTAACATTTTTATTCAAGGAGTGTCGGGTTTGTTCGGGAGTGAACGCTTAATCCACCCCAAAAAAGCACTTCATATTATGTTCTGTTTTTAAATAAAATGGAAACATGTTAATCAACTGTATCTACATTAAAGATGTATCTGTAAGACATTTGTAGAACTTTATTTTAAGAATCTGAAACTTTGCTTATAACCAAAAAAAACTGGGTCCCCTGTCAAGTTGTTATACAGTGGAGTCCAGTTAACACGAACTCGCTTTACACAAAATTCCGGTTAACATGAACCGTTTTTGCATTCCCGGCCGACGGCCTTCTTATTCTGTATTAAAATTTCACTGATAACACGAAATGCTTAACACAAAATTTCGCTTTACACGAAGCTGGTTTCGGTTCCCAACCAGGGCAATTTCACTATTATTCACCTGTTTAACACGAACACAGATTCCATTCACCGAAAACCAATTCACATGTCGCTCTCGCGCTGTGGTGGTACAAATGACAGATCAGAGCGAACTCTAGTCTGTGATTGGCTGAATAGCCTTCGGCTGTTGTAATCCGTCTTTTCATTGGCTAGCATTTCTAAACTGTATTCATGTTGTATCATTCGTGTACCAACACAACAATTTTACCGATGCGGGATTGTACTTCAGCCTGTGTTGCTTTTACCTGATGGATTGTAACTTACTATGGATTTTACCTGATGGATTTTACATTAAATACGCGAGCTGTACACGTTTTCTTTTGTTTTCCTAGGGAGCTGAAGGTATGCACATAAAGTACGATAATGTGCACTTTTAACCTCGTACTCATTCACGCACACGTCTTACACACTTTCTCCTTGAGGGTCGTGATCAATTTTGAGGCCATGTTGGTTAACACGAAATACGTTTAACACGAAGTGATTTTCCGTGTCCCCAGAAATTCGTGTTTAGCGGACTCCACTGTATCTGGTGTTTGCTGAACATGTAATTGTGAAAAAGGAAAAATCATTTCATTAACGGAGCTAAGACAACTCGTACCCACACCGCAAAGAAAGTTAGTTATTTGGGTTTAATGCCGAGCAGGCAACTAAGGCCATCTCACGGCGGCACACTGCAAAGGACATTAGGTTCAGGATGGACATAAATTTGGAGGACAGCTGATTTGACTAAAGTCCCCCGCCCTCTCCACCCCATGAATTTTACTTAAAACAAAAAGAACAAGAAAAATTAGTAAAAAGAAATCATCATTGCAAACTACTCTAATTAAGTGATTATACATTAAAATACCCTTGTAAATGAATGAACATATGATGAAAACAAGCCTTTGTCAATATGTTGGGATTATTACATTAGAAAGTCTGACATTTTACTTGTAACAAAGTACACTTATAACAACAAAAATCTCGGCCCACTGCGAATTTGTTATAACCAGACTTTACTGTATATAAATTTGTGATGCTTTAAATGTTTCAGCCCCGTTTTGAGTGCCGTGCTACTGAAACTACAGCATATGAAGCATTTCCAATTTTTAAGGCAATCTTTCATTATTTTTCTTTCATTTTGTGCAATATATCCACACAAAATACTTGTACAGTTGTGCCTGTTCTCCAAGATTCTTAATTTAGTTCATAAAGAACTGCAGGTGTAAAAAATCTGGGGTTACACTTGTTTCAATTCTGTAATTGTGTCCAGAAAAAAGCACACCCAAATTATTACCAGTAGCAAATAATACTGACTTTTGCATGAACAACTAACACACTGCATGCAGAGAGGGTACTGATCATTACCTTGACCTCTGCTGGGCGGTAGTACTTGCGAGACCTGTCTTCAAGCACAGTCTTGTAACCATCTCTCAGGAAGCGTTTGATACCATAGTTTCCTTTAAGCTTCCTCAAGATCTTGTCGATGGCACGGAATTTGATGGGGTTTTCGTGGATTGCAAATGCTGGCCAACACAATGTGGGCAGTAGTGATGCATCAGTGTTCTGTAGATTAATGAACAAGTTCTTTACAAATTGACATACGTGTACAAACAAACATCAAAGTGAAAGGGTTATTTGTTTTAAAGTTAAATTTTCCAATGTCAAACAGCTGCACAGATGGCCCAAACATGGCATATTAAAAAATAAATATAAAAGCAAACTGACAGGGGTCGCAATGACTTTTTTAAAGCTGCATACAACAAACGCAATGCTGCAAAAAAAAAAAAAAAAAAAAAATCAAGAAAGGCAAAGCCATTATGCGTCATGACTGTGTATGACCGATTTACATGTGTGATCTTTGTGACAAGGGCTGACTTTTGCAGCAGCAAAATCCATGTTTTCTGAAAATGTAAGCATTTTTCACACATCTGTCAACCCCCCCCCCCCCCCCCCCCCCCCCCCCCCCCCCCCGCCCCCGTGACCCTTGTGATGAGTCGACTAAATTAGTATGCATTGGAAGTAGTCCATAAGCTAGCCTGGTCTACCGTGCACCCCCCCCCCCCCCCCCCCAGTACTCAATAAGATGGGCTTCAAAGTGTACCTTAGTATGTCCTGAGATGTTTAAGCCATGTTCCCCGAAAATCCTTAGGAACACACCAGAGATATAGCCGATGGTGCAGGGGTACCCCCATTCATGCTTCGCAGATGCTAAAATGAGGTTGAGAAACATTTTCCTCTAAACAAATCAGAATTCATTTCAGAAGCCCAAATCAGGCAATATTATGTTAATGCACACCTTCTGCGTCTTCTGAAAAAAAAAAACCAGAATGAAAAATAAATTGATTTTCTGGCTCACAGTGAAGGTATTTGTGCACCCAGTAAACAGCCATTTCTGCGAAATCGCAAAAAAAGACCAAAATAATGTGTCAGATGCCTTCAGACATTTTCTATAGCACTGACAGTCCATTTTCAGGCTTACATCATTAAAATGGGATGTCATAATTATTATAAACTTTACTAGGTGATGCTGTGATCACTGTGAGTGCCACAGGGGTTGATTTTGTATCCCTACCCCCAAGTTGTAAAGATACACAACATTTTTTTTTTTAATTACTAAAGTTATTCCATTTCATTTTGATCTCTCTTTACCTATTAAGTTCCAATAATGTGAGCATAAAGTGCAAGAAAATAAGGAAAGTCGACATCCTTTACGGTACGTTCTTGGTGAATGATAGCTTTTTCCCATTTAAAATTGCAGATTTAGGAAACGTACGATGTTTCTGATGCCCTCAGAAATTCTGTATACAACTGACAGGTCTTTTTTAGGTTTTATTGGTTACTCCCAACCTGATTTTATGATGCTGTGATGCATTTAGGGGCCACCATGGCTAACTCTGTTGCCCTACCCCCATTTACCAGTATGCAAAATGATCATAACAATTGCTTATGTCATACTCCTCGGTTTAAATATTTTTGTTGCCAGTTTTCTTAACAAAGTATGCATATTGAGCATAAATATTTGTGATCATTTCATTAATTTAAATGTGAGCATCAGTTTAATTGTAATTCTTTTTAGTTAAGGCACGTTTAACAGGGGCTGCCGCTGAAGCTTCTACCGTCTGCACATTCAGCAGTCTTGTCAAACTTGGGGATGTTGTATCTCAGGGAGATGTTGTGTCTGATGCTGTTCTTGGTCTACATTAATGACATCAGTACAACAGTACCAAGGTTCATCTCGAACATCCTCCATGTGGATGACTTGGCAGTGTGGAGCGCAGCAGAACATAAAGAAATAGCATCCTGCAGAATCCAGGATGCTGCCAAAAAGCCTAAGCAGCTGGACTGAAAGATGGCCACTCAAACTGAGCTAGACCATCTCTTTCAATCAGATGGAAGAGGTCACCTTGAAAATGGAGACCTTCCAGTATCAAAGACAGGCAGGCCAACTTTACTTGCAACAAATAAATTACTGGATTTATGTGGAGGCCTCACATCGAAGCCATGGAAGCTGTGAAAAAAAAAAGTCTTTGATGAAGAAACTGGTGGGGACCACATTGGCGCAAATTACATCATCCTGGCGCAAGCAAACACCTGCTCGGTCAGACCAATAGTGCAGTACCAAGATACATCGACAACATGAAACACTGCCTTACTTACTTACTTACGCCTGTCACCCCTACCCGGGTATAGGCCGTCGACGAGAGACCTCCAGCAACTCCTGTCCTGTGCTTCTCCTTCGATTCTACTCCAGGTGGTTCCCAGTCTCTTGATGTCTGCTTGGAGGTCTCGACGCCAGTAGTTTCTCGGCCTACCTCTTTTCCTCTTTCCCTGGGGGTTCCATGACAATGCCTGCCTAGTGATACTGGAAGCTGGCTTTCTCAGACTGTGACCGATCCATCCCCATCTTCTTCGCCCAATTTCATTCTCTGCTGTTATCTGCTCTGTTCTCTCCCAGAGTCTGACGTTGCTGATCTTCTCTGGCCAGTGGATTTTCAAAATTCTTCTAAGGCAACTGTTCATGAAGGTCTGTACTCTGTTGACTGTGGTTTTTGTCAATCTCCATGTCTCTGCTCCATATAGGAGAACTGCTTTTACATTGGAGTTGAAAATCCGGACTTTGGTGTGTTGTGACAGCTCTCTGGAACTCCACACTTTTTTCAACTGGAGAAAGGCTGCTCTGGCTTTACCGATTCGTGCTCTGACATCTGCATCAGTGCCGCCTTTTTTGTCTATGATGCTCCCGAGATAGGTGAAGGACTCCACCTCCTCCAACGGGGTGCCAGCAAGCAAGACTGGTTCTTCCCTGGTTGCGTTTAGCCTCATTGTCTTTGTTTTCTGTTTGTGAATGGTGAGGCCCACTTGGGACGAGATGTCAGCAAGCCTCGTGGTCTAGTCCTGCATTTGTTGATGAGTGTGGGACAGTAATGCCAAGTCGTCTGCAAAATCGAGGTCGTCAAGCTGTGTCCACAGTGTCCACTGTATTCCACTTCGTCTGTGCTCTGTGGTCATCTTCATGACCCAGTCTATGGCCAGTAGGAAGAAAACACTGCCTGCAAAACCAAATAAGCCAGGATTGACAAGATGCAGAACATGGCCATGGGTCATTCTCATGATGCAGTGACATTCTTAGAGCCATCTGGAGCACCCCAATTTAGGAAATGGAGGACATTGGAGCCACTGGAATGCAGAACAGCACACACGATGAAGAGACTTACTAAACATGACAGCATAGGAGACTACAGGAGCAGACCAAGAACAGTCAGAAACACCCAAGTCTGAACCTCCAACTGAAGGTCCTGCAAATGGCTAAAACTGACGTCCTGGAACCAAGCCCAAAGATGTGTGAAGAGCTCCCTTCAGATACTTGGACATCTCGAAAGAGCCTTCCAGATAACATAAACAATGTTCCAGGACTCTTTGCCAAAGGTCACGGCACTGCACAAAGCCATCTCGCTGGAGATTATGCACAATCGCTACCCTCACAGCAGCTGTGGAACCTCACAAGACGCCGTGCAGAATGAAGTAAGTGGCATGTACATCTGTTGTGCAGACCGCACTACTACCTCCCTCTCCTTACGGCTGGCAGCAGCAGCTCCAACTATCATACAGATCTGCAGGTGCTCAACACAGCAGCAGAGCACTAGCTAGGGAAAGGCAGCAGCTTGAGCCACTGATCTCACCAGGAAGCTTCAAGATAGACTGGATGCCCTGTCCACAAAATAGTGCTGCAGTGGATTCCAGTGCATTCTGGAGTAGCAGGAAATGGAGAGGCTGACAGCCTGGCCAAAGCAGGCGCCAGACTATCTCAAGATCACAACCTCCTGTAAAGAAACCAAGACACTTCAGCAACAAACTGATTGGCAACAGCAGAATGGTGGCTGCAGCCCATGGGCAGACGACATCAACAAGCTGAACAGGAGAGCCAGGCCACCATCTTTCATCTACACACTGATTACTCTGGACAGGGTCCGTACAGAAAGCAGGGACGAAGTTCACAAACTTTTCATAAACGTTTCACAAATCCAAAATGAAGCCTGAAGGTTTACACACTTTAATTAGATCACTCTGTTTCAGCAGCTCATTTGAAGCTTTCGTGCCTAATGCATGAAGAGATACCAAAATAAAAGAACGCTTAGCGAATGGCAGAGCTCGGTAGAAGTGTAAACAACCAATCAGAATGTTCGGCAGAAAGGCCATGCAGTCACTTTATGATCAGAGCTAAATATAGATCACTTGCAACAAGCGTCAGCATGATAGTTCACAATGGAATAGTCACAAATTGGGGAGAAAAAAAAAGAACTAGACAAAAGTTTGCCAGCACTTTATCATTTTTTACAAACTTTCACAGACTTTAAGGAAAAGGACTGACAGACTTTCCAGGGCCTTGAAAAAGCCTTGTCATTTTTTAACAACTCTCACAAATGTTCACAGACCGTACGGACCCTGCTGGACTCACCTCGTGAGACTGGGTCATGCGGAAACAGCCCTATGCGAATTTGGCGTAGAAAATCAGTCTCCTTAGCACATTCTCCAAACCTGTCCATACAGAGAAGTGGTCCTCTGGTAGTTCTGACCAGAAGACACGCCCCTGTACACCAAACTCTAAAAACATGCTGCCGAGCTATTGACAGCTCACTTATTGGCAGCCAGAACAATATAAGATTTAAAGACATCCATCAAGGAACGGAACGTTGCAGAAGAAGACCTGGAAGTGGTGATCTTGTGGTGGACATGTGGAAACTAAGTATTTTGATAACATTGTCTTGGCTGTTAGGAACCATGAAACTTTATTACGCATATTCATATTTACACATTTCTAGACGAAAATAAATGAAAGGAAAAGGGGAGACATTACTAGACCCGCCTTACGCTAGGTAAAATGTCACCTAAAAGACCAGCCAGTTAAAATAGTTACAATTAAATTGATGGGTCACATTGAAATTAATGAAATGATCACAAATTTGTATGTTCAATATGCATACTTTTTTTTAAAGAAAACTGGCAACAAAAAATATTTAAAGTTATTTCCCCAGGATCAAGCATCTCAACACAGTCAGAAAACTGTCTGCAACAGATACTGCTGACAGTATTATGTATGGGTCCTTTCTGTACTAACTTAGAGCTTTATGATGTAAATACAATGCCAAATGTCAAAATTCATTGTTTGGAGGGTGTGTTGTTTTTGTACCCGAGAGCACAGATTATCGTCTGCATCGGCCTCGTTTTGAATTTGTGCATATTTACTATGCCTATGTCTGACCAAAGCATTCGACACCGTGAACAGAGAAGCGCTTTGGGTCATCCTCGCAAAGCTCGGCTGCCCCAGGAAGTTCACCAACATCATCCGCCTCTTCCATGATGGAATGGTAGGAGTTGTCCAGTCAAACGGTGACACATCCGCACCCTTCGACATTTCCAACGGTGTTAAACAAGGTTGTGTTCTTGCCCCCGTGATGTTCAACCTGTTCTTCACGTGTGTCCTGACCCATGCAGTACGTGACCTTGAAGTACAGACTAGACGGCTCTCTCTTCGACCTCTGTCGACTGAATGCCAGGACCAAGACCATCGAGAGACTGATCCTTGAGGCGCTGTTTGCCAATGACTGTGCGCTGATGGAGCACACGGAGTCTGACCTCCAGACCATCGTCAACAGGTTCTCGGAAACCTCTCGACTGTTTGGCCTCACCATGAGTCTCAACAAGACCGAGGTCCTGCACCAACCAGCCCCAGGCACAAGAGCGCCCCCCCCCCCCCCCCCCACCGCAAGTGTATATCGAAGGCACCGAGCTGAGGACTGTCGACCAGTTCAGGTACCTGGGGAGCATCATCTCTTCTGATGGTACTATCGACAAGGAAATCGCAGCTCGCATCAGCAAAGCCAGCCAAGCCCTGGGTCGTCTGCGCACTCGTGTGTTGAATAACAACGTCAAGCTCTCCACCAAGATCAAAGTCTACAAGGCAGTAGTCCTCCCCAGCCTCCTCTACGGCTGTGAGTCATAGACGCTGTACAGAAAGCACCTCAAACAGCTTGAACATTTCCACATGAGATCCCTGCGCTCACTCATGGGCATCAAATGGCAAGACAAGGTGACAACCCTGGAAGTCCTGGATAATGCTGGCTTAGTGAGTGTTGAAGCCTTGATCTTAAAGACACAACTTCGCTGGACAGGTCATGTCATACGCATGGATGATTCTCGCATGCCACGCCAACTCCTGTATGGTGCACTCTCAAAAGGCCACAAGAAGCAAGGACGGCCAAAGAAACGCTTCAAAGACTGCATAAAAGACAGCCTCAAGTACTGCATCTTCCCGGTAAAGGAACTTGAAGCACAAGCACAAGACAGATCTGGCTGGCATGCCGCCACCAGGAAAGCCTGCACTCTCTTTGAACACAATCGGCGCAAACGGATCACCAGTGCTAGAGCTCGCAGAAAGACAGCATCGACTCTCCCCACAGCTATGTTCCAGTGCCCCCATTGCTCTCGCAGGTGTGGCTCCAGGATTGGCTTGGCTAGCCACACCCGCACCCACAAATAGAAGTCATGCACAATGACGACATCATCGGTTTTTGATGGTCTACCCATTATTACGTCACAAGGCAGAACCCAGTCAATACTGTAGATGAGGTCATCGGTGTGGTGTACACACATGTCAGTGTACACATGTACTGATGTTCTCCGGCATCCCTTTGACATAATTTTCCACGAGAATGTAAAATAAACCTTCTATACTCGCTATGCTGTCAAAATCACAATGCCAGTTCCGCTTGACCTGATACTAGTAACAATCGTGCTGGGGGCGTGGCTTGTTTGACTCGGTCTCTGTGCCAAGCGACTGAGCCAGCGTCCACGGACCTTTGATCCTTTATCCCTCAGAAACACGAAACAGAACAGTGGTATTTATACCCACTTTCTGCACTGCAATTTCACATCTAACACATCGAAGTCTGCGTAACTGAAAGCATCTCTGGAAACGACAAATGCACCATCGCAGCAGAAACACTACCTCTGTGAATCGAGTGAATGAGAGCCCGCACAGACAAAAACATGTCACGACCAGCGACGTCAGTGCCACAATTTTGACACACACTGTAGTTTTCAGATCCTTGCAGCATAAAATCTGATGAACTAGCTCGCAACTTTATGATAAAACAGGTTTAAAATCATTGCGAAATCAGTAAGAGATAAATTCTACTGAAGATCATGAATTCTGAAAATCACTAGCGCTCATGGAACTATAGGAAGATTGACAAAGACCGTTGATTACTTACTGATTCACATAGCAGGAAAGCGACAAATTCCGGATGGGCAGTCAAGCCAAGCTCTATATTCCCTTGTCCGATGTCAGTTCTACTTAGGGGTATCTTGTCTCTCTTCCTCTTTCTTCTTTTCAATTCCGAGTCCGTCATTGTCGGCCGGCGCGAGTCAACTGATACTTTCTTTTTTTCTTCGCTGGTTCATCCGCCATCTTGTCTCTGATTGGTTATAATTATGCAGATGACCTAAGGTCGTATAGAATAGTTATGATGTCAGCTACCATCGCCTATCAGAAGCAATCTTTCAATGCTTTCAGTCACAAGATTCCGGTGGCCTCTTTTCGCTTTGAACGGATGAAAGAAAGCATTTGGTGGGACAATAGGGTGGTCACTGTCTAAGTGGGTGTGTATACTGAATCCCAGTAAAAGCTTTTTGCGAATGGAAGCATTAAAAAAGGTCAGGAGTGCCCCTTTAAACAGAGGAGTATGACATAAGCAATTTTTATGATCATTTTGCGTTTCTTTGCGTACTGGTAAAATGGGGGTAGGGCAGCAGATTCAGTCACTGTGGCCCCTAAATGCATCACAACATCATAAAATCGGGTTGGGAGTAACTGTGGTACTCTATCCTAACCAATAAAACCTAACAAAGACCTATCAGTTGTATACAAAATTCTGAGGGCATCGGAAAACAGCATACATTTTCTAATTCGGCAATTTTAAATGGGAAAAAGCTATCATTCACCACGAACGTACTGTAAAGGATGCCGACTTTCCTTATTTTCTTGCACTTTATGCTCACATTATTGAAACTTAATAGGTAAAGAGGGGTCAAAATGAAATGGAATAACTTTAGTAATTTTTTTTAAATTAATTTTGTGTATTTTTACAACTTGGGGGTAGGAATACAAAATCAACCACTGTGGCACTCACAGTGATCACAGCATCACCTAGTCAAGTTTATAATAATTGTGACATCCTGTTTTAATGATGTAAGCCTGAAAATGGACTGTCAGTGCTATAGAAAATGTCTGAAGGCATCTGACACATTATTTTGGTCTTTTTTTGCGATTTCGTGGAAATGGCTGTTTACTGGGTGCACAAATACCTTCACTAGCCAGAGATTCAATATTTTTTCATTCTGTTTTTTGCAGAGGATGCAGAAGGTGTGCCTTAACATAATATTGCCTGATTTGGGTTTCTGGAATGAATTCTGATTTATTTAGATAAAAATGTTTCTCAACCTCATTTTAGCATCTGCGAAGAGCATGAATGGGCGTACATTTGCGCCATCGGCTATATCTCTGGTGTGTTCCTAAGGATTTTCGGGGAACATGGCTTAAACATCTCAGGACATACTAAGGTACACTTTGAAACCCATCTTATTGAGTACTGGGGGGTGCATGGTAGACCTGGCTAGCTTATGGACTAAAGGTCTTATCAGCTATCTTTGTACCGAATTTGGTTGAAAAATTTGCAAAAATTTGGGAATACCTACAATTTTATCAAAAATCAGCATTTCACACACATTTGCCAGCCTCTTGTGACCCTTGACCTTTCCAAGGGGGTCATCCAAATTAGTATGCATAGATAGGTCTTACCATCAGGTATCTCTGTACCAAATTTGGGTTTTAAGTTATGAATAGAATTTGAGAAAAGCATCTTTTATCAAAATATGGCTATTTTAGACCCATTTCCTGAACTCTTGTGACCCTTGACCTTTCCGAGGGATCAACCAAATTAGTGTGCATAGAAAGGTCTTCCCATCAGGTATCTCTGTTGGAAGTTTGGGTTTAAAGTTGTGAATAGTATTTGAGAAAAAAACATCTTTTGTCAAAATATGGCTATTTCAGACCTATTTCCTGAGCCCTTGTGACCCTTGACCTTTCCGAGGGGTCATCCAAATTAGTATGCATAGATAGGTCTTACCATGTATTCTGGCAGATTAGCGGTTAGGAAGAATGTCATCAAAGGAGATGCGTTTTGACGACTTTCTGCAACTAGTTCCTCTGATCTTCAGTATCTTGAAGTATTCAAACATTCTGTATTTGTGACCCGCCACCACGAAATGAGTCGTAATGTCCCTGACCCCGATTTCCCGCTATTCGTGAAAATTGTCGGGTGGCATAGTCGGATATATGTGCGGGGTCCCCAGTTTCTAAAAACCATAACTCGGTGACCAATCGTCCGATTCACATGTTATTTGCACCATTAAAAAGGGTTTTCTTTCTAGTTTCTGCTGATATCAATATCTCAATATGTCCAAAAAGTGACTTTAGACTCATTTTGAAAATTGTCGGGTGGCGTGGTCGGGTACATGTGTGGGGTCCCCAGTTTCTATAAACCATAACTCGGTGACCAATCGTCTGATTCACATGTTATTGGCACCATTGAAAAGGGTTTTCTTTCTAGTTTCTGCTGATATCAATATCTCAAAATGTCCAAAAGGTGACTTACGACTCATTTTGTGGTGGCGGGTCACATTTGTAATAAAAGTTGTCTGGCTCTGTCTTCATGAATCAGAGCCATTTGATGCCCATCCAGTTGACCCATTCTCCTTTCATCTCTGTGTTTCTAAGACGTCTACTTGCCACTTCTTTAAGTCATATATATGTCTTCATGTGTGAGTGGAATGACCAGGTAGGCAGCTGTGGCTCGTGATGTCTGTATGATGGTGTGCCACTGGCTCGGTAGCTGTTGCTTTTGCTCTTTCAATTGTGGAATGCATATCATCACACTCCACCTGAGTGTGCCCTGGCTCTAGGAATTTCTGGGCAATCGTCTCAATGTGGTTGATGGTCTGGACGGTATGATGGAGAGCTGTGGCCACAAACTGATTTCGGTTTTGACCACCATCTGTGTCAGAAAATAAGATGACATGCTCGACAAATACAGGCAGTGACTGAAGGTAGAGCAGAAGGCATGTCCCACTTCGCATGATCCTTTCTGACTCTCGGTCTCATTCCAGATGGAGCAGCACCCGTGTTTGTCCTCGAGTGAAAAAAATGTCAGGTTATAAACTGCAAGTTTGCGTTTATAGTATGCTGTGCTGACCTTTGAAAGGGGAGTTGACAGCACTGCCTGTATATCAAACGTTGCTACATGTACACCTGGGTCGGCTCTGGCTGCTTTTCTGTCTTCTTCTTTTTCTTTTCTAGCCTCCTTCTTCCTCTCTTGGTGTTTTCTGTACTCATCGTCTGCCTTCTCGGTCACGCTACCCTCCTTTTGATCATTCATGAACTTTGTGCACGTGACGCACAAGTATTTTTTCAGCTTATGGAACCCATAATTGTAGTCTGAAAAAAAGACGTCTTGGTAGTATGCGCTGGATACAGTACATTGTTCTAGGTACAGCTGGTACATTTTGTTGACCGAAAGTTTCGCGTCAAGGTACTTTCTTGCTGTTCTTTTTCGACAGTAGTCTGACTCCACGGCTGAAAACGATTCAATGTGCTCTTTTACTTCTACCCGTTGATGCGCCGGCACTTTGTTACTAGGGGCCTGCCTCCCTCTGTTCTCTTGTCCGGTGAATTCAAGGGCATGTTGTATATAGAAATGACCGATATCCAGGGTCTTCATGAAGAATGCTTTGCAGACAGGATTTTGCTTGTTGTCCACAGCACAACTGAAATGTCGCTGAACATTTCGTGTTTTCTTGACTGGGTTTTTGTCTTTGTCCACGTAAGTTCGTGTTTCTTCTTCTGTCACATGTCTACAGACAAAATCCTTCTGCCTTTCGTAACTGGACAGCATGTAAAAACTCTGAAAGATGTCTTCCCGCATGTTTTCATTTATTTCTTCTGTGCGCTTGCACTTGGAGCAGTCAACCGGCTTGACTCTTTCTCTGTACCTTTCCTTTGCTTGTACAGTATTCCTGGCCAGCAAGCTTCAATCTCTTTTGGACATTTTTCTTCCATTGTGAAGGCTACACAGTTGCTTTTTTACCCCACTTTCTTTTTGGTGGTGTTATAAAAAGAGAAGACTGCCTGTGCTGGCTTCCCTCTGTCACTTTTGTTAGGTTTTCGTGGGGTGAGAAGTCTGGACTGAAGCTGGAGGTGAGTGGTTGGAGCAGTCATTTGGCATATCATCATTTGGCTTCGACCGTGACTCAGCTGCCTCGGAAGGTCCATTCTCCGTCATATTACAAAACGCTGAATGTGTACACCTCAATGCACATATCCATCTTAATGCTCAGGCAAACTGGGCGGAACAAAGGCAACCACGCATATGGGGTTGAATATATCAGATGCCACCAGACTTGGGTGTATATCGATGATTAGCCTGGACTTTCTGCTGTGAAATATCCTGATCCTTCTTCTGGTGACGTTTGCCAGGGCCAGTGGGAACAGGTCATTTGCATCGGCACTCCAAACTCCAGGCTTGTACAGCTCCTGTAAGCTACCTATAGCATCCAGGTACCAACCATTCTCAGATTCTGCCGTTTACGAGAAAAAAAAAAAACAAAGTAGGAAGAAAAATTCTCTTCGATATGAGTGCAGAGAGCATGTCTATGAGACTTAGCATCCCGAAAATTGACATAATACAGTGCTGCATTAAAAAAATGTTTCCATTACCATAGATTGGTTTGTGTTCAAGAGAATTTGATTTCATTAGCTCATTCTGTCTCTTTGTGTGGACTCGAATGGCTATGTCAATAAGACTGTGTGATTTAGCATGTGCCCACTGTGTACGGTGTGACTGAAAGAGTTAATTAATATCAAAATGATCTTCTTCCAAGTCGTTGTGTACATCTGAATCATCCAAATGTCATCCCTTTGCGGCATATAGTATTAAACCCCCCAAAAGATGGAATAATTTTATGCCAGACGTGCACATAACTTGATGTGTGGATCTGTCTGGAAAAAACACAAAAGTTTTTTAATTCTAAAACCAACGATGAATAACTTCACCAATTTCATGGTCACAAGTCCAAGATTTTGGTAAGTGATAGAGCAGCGATTTCTTAAGATGTTTACATAAAAATCCAATTTTAGCATATGTTGAGATATCAGGTTCTGATTCTAATAGGACGAATTACTGTGCTGCCTTCAAAAATATGAACAGCAATCCTGGTGAAGTTTCTCTGCATCAGTTTCGATTCTAGTTCGATATGAGATGAACATTGTAAGGTTGAACCATTAAGAACAAGTAGGAAAATAATGTTACCACAGAGAATGACCTCTGAATAAACCGATGCCAATGTTTTAGCAACATCAGTTGTCACTGAAGATCACTGACCCAAAGCTGGACTGAAGATGTGTTATTAGCGCCACACACCACACACCACACACACACACACACACACACACACACCGCTGTATGTTCGATCACCGATCTGTGCCCGAATTTTGTCAAAGTCTTAGGTCCATAAAAACATTGCTGGTTTTTGGAACTTTACCACAAAGCAACTTGATCTAATCAACAGATGACGTGTTTATTGAGTGTTACAGACCCCTAGCTAGAATTTTGCAGGGGCAGGGGTCACACATTTAAAAGGGTACAAGCAAAACAAGATGGGATGAACCATAACCCACAAAGTATCTTCTATATGAAAGCCGTAACCCACAAAATCCTTTTTATATGCGAGCTGTCCTAGCACCATGTCAAGGGTTGTGATGAAACTCTATGCCCACGCATAAAGTTCACACAGGGTTCTGCGTTGTGCTGTCGTGTCAGCGGTATTTTTGTAACAAATAGTCCGTGTATGCATGAGGTTCCGTGCGATCGCGAGGTCAACGATTTGCACGGAGTTTTAGTGGTGCAGCTCAGCCTAGCAGAGCTCAAGTAGTTAGTACGTGCTATTCTGTCATAGAGGACGGACGTATGTCGGATAAACTAGCCGTATTCCAAGACTCTGAAACTTAGATTTCAGGTACGATTTTTAAATGCATTATCGACAGCTAGTGAGTTAAAGGTAGTATGCGTTAGTAAGACTTAGTTCGGATGTGTAGAGTTGATTTGGTTCAGTTATGGCAGTTTATAATTTGTTGAGATAATCGGGGATTCTTCTATATAGTTATTTACTGGGATGGATAACTAAGAAATGTGATGTGTGTATGCCTAGGTTATTTTCAAAGGTAGTACGTGCGTGTGTTAAGTATAATCTTTTTCTATGTACGAACCCGTGTACGGTGCGTGCGTCATGTTATAGTTTTTTAAGTGTAGTGACCGAGTTATGGCGTATTGCCAATCTAGTCCTTTTTATGAAGCACGAGTGTGTGAATGAACGTGTAGATTTATTCATATCAGCCAGGTTATGAAATGTACCTCATATCATCCAATATGTGTGTGTTAAGCAAGTGTTATGATTTTAGAACTTTATTGTACAGAGTTCTTGTGCGGAGCGAGAGACTTGACGCCGAGACGTCAAAGTCAACAGAGGCTGCCGCTGGAAGAACGTGTCGTGAGGACATTCACCGCTTGGGGAGCGAGAGACTTGGTGCAAAGCCATCAAAGTCAACAGAGGCTGCGCTAGAGGACCGTGTCGGGAGAACGTCCTCAGCTCGGGGAGCGTGAGATAGCTTCAGGAACGTGTGACGAAAGATTGGTTGGTTGTACATTGCTTAACGTCCCAACAGTAACAAGACTTTCTCAAAACATTAAATAAACCTAAGACCATTGAGCAACACATATCCAATATCAAGAGCTACTGACAGCGCAAACAGTAGGGAGAGTTTAAAAAAGGAAAATACAGGTGAATGGTTTGATTGTACATTGCTTAACGTCCCGACAGCAACAAGACTTTCTCAGGACGTACCTGCACTGCTTGTGAAAAAAAACACAACTAAACAGAACACTGAATGTATGTCGCCAGCCGGTCCAATACGTTAAATAAACCTACGAAATGGGGCCTAAATAAAGTTAAGACCATTTAGCAACACACATCCAATATCAAGAGCTACAGGCAGTGCAGACAGTAGGGAGAGTTTAAAAAAGGAAAATAAAGGTGAATGGACCAAGGGTAGACAGAAACACATGCTCCAGTTAGAGGGGGAAAACCACCTTGTGGGGCTGACCAGGGTGACCCTGGGAACTAAAAACTAGTTAATCCCACCCAAGTCCCCCAGGGCAGACCCTGGTGGGGGGCGTGACGAAAGAAACTACATGCCTAGACGTGGAGGAACGTGAGAACGACACAGAGCGATAACACCAGTTGAGCAGGTTGGATGATGACAGTTTACCTAACCTGGCTTTTACTAAATTGTGTGTGGATGTGAGTGCGACGTGCTAGTGTTGTGAATTGTGTATCTTGTGAAGATTATTTTTGAGTTCACATTGTGAGTTAGGATTATAAACGGGGCCACAGAAGAAAAAAAAAAAAAAAAAAAAAAAAAAAAAAAAAAAAAGATGTTTTGCGCTTATACTGCACGAATGCGTCCGACTGAGAGTTAGCGTTGTTATGTATGTGCCCGTTGCGTTTGCGAGTCTGTGCGTGCGACCGGTTGAAAGTCTGCGTGCGTTACAAGGGTCTCTACCCGTTGTCTTTGACGTGATTCTGATGTTGAAATATATCCTATTGAAAAAGCCTAGCAGATTTGGCAATGCACCAGTGAGCTTGATCTATAAGGGTACAGAGCATACACGTCATTGTTTTGGAAAACATTTGTCATGACGTAATTTTAGTTTTTACATAATTTTATATTTTACGTGATATGAGTTTAACTTTAGAAGAAAGTACCAAGTAAGTAGGAAAACACTGAACAGACCTAGCCCACCCGACCCCCCCCCCCCCCCCCCCCCCCACCCCCGACATCCAGCCGGCAGAGACCGACCTACCCATCAGCTGTGACAGACCCAGCCGGGAAGAGATCAGAAAAGCAGTGGCATTTTTGAAGAATGGCAAAGCAGCAGGGCCAGATGGCATCCCAGCGGAGTCTCTGAAAGCAGACCTAGAGACAACAGTGGAGATGCTGTACCCACTGTTTGGAAAGATCTGGGAAGAGGAGGTGATGCCGGCTGACTGGAAGGAGGGGTACCTAATCAAGCTTCCCAAGAAAGGCGACCTCAGCAAGTGTTCCAACTACAGAGGAATCACCTTGCTGTCAGTACCAGGAAAGGTCTTCAACAGGATCATCCTAGAGAGAATGAAGAGCTCCGTTGACCCCCAGCTGAGAGACCAGCAAGCAGGATTCAGGAAGAACCGATCATGTACAGACCAGATTGCCACTCTCCGCATCATCGTGGAACAGTCTCTGGAGTGGAGCTCCCCGATGTACGTCAACTTTGTGGATTATGAGAAAGCATTTGACAGCGTGGACCGAGAGACTCTGTGGAAACTCCTACGACACTACGCTGTACCCACAAAGCTCGTCCGCCTGATCAAGAGCAGCTATGATGGCATGACATGTCACGTGATCCACGAAGGGCAGTTCACCAGAGAGCTCCAGGTCAGAACTGGTGTCAGGCAGGGGTGTCTGCTGTCTCCGTTCCTCTTCCTACTGGCCATAGACTGGGTCATGAAGATGACCACAGAGCACAGACGAAGTGGAATACAGTGGACACTGTGGACACAGCTTGACGACCTCGATTTTGCAGACGACTTGGCATTACTGTCCCACACTCATCAACAAATGCAGGACAAGACCACGAGGCTTGCTGACATCTCGTCCCAAGTGGGCCTCACCATTCACAAACAGAAAACAAAGACAATGAGGCTGAACGCAACCAGGGAAGAACCAGTCTTGCTTGCTGGCACCCCGTTGGAGGAGGTGGAGTCCTTCACCTATCTCGGGAGCATCATAGACAAAAAAGGCGGCACTGATGCAGATGTCAGAGCACGAATCGGTAAAGCCAGAGCAGCCTTTCTCCAGTTGAAAAAAGTGTGGAGTTCCAGAGAGCTGTCACAACACACCAAAGTCCGGATTTTCAACTCCAATGTAAAAGCAGTTCTCCTATATGGAGCAGAGACATGGAGATTGACAAAAACCACAGTCAACAGAGTACAGACCTTCATGAACAGTTGCCTTAGAAGAATTTTGAAAATCCACTGGCCAGAGAAGATCAGCAACGTCAGACTCTGGGATAGAACAGAGCAGATAACAGCAGAGAATGAAAGTGGGCGAAGAAGATGGGGATGGATCGGTCACAGTCTGAGAAAGCCAGCTTCCAGTATCACTAGGCAGGCATTGTCACGGAACCCCCAGGGAAAGAGGAAAAGAGGTAGGCCGAGAAACTCCTTGCGTCGAGACCTCCAAGCAGACATCAAGAGACATCAACTCCTGTCCTGTGCTTCTCCTTCGATTCTACCTGGAGTAGAATCGAAGGAGAAGCACAGGACAGGAGTTGCTGGAGGTCTCTCGTCGACGGCCTATACCCGGGTAGGGGTGACAGGCGTAAGTAAGTAAGTAAGTAGGAAAACGCACTGTCAAGGGAGAGAATTGTGCATTATCGACCAGTGATCATAGATCTACTTTGGATAAAGCACCAAAAAACAAGATGAGGATTTCATCCCAAAGTCTACTGTATTGTTTGGAGCTCACATGCGTTTATCTTTTAGGAACATTTATAACTGTTCATATTATTTGTAGGCTTTTTATGCTGATCCATTTCCCTCTTCTCTAAGCCAACCTCTGATCAATAACACATCGGCGCACACAAATAAAAATGGACACACTGTGCTTCCCACCATTAGTACAATCTGTGGGCTCATGTAGCGACAAGAATCCATCTCCTTCTACTCTAACCCACCCTCTGATCCACACACACTGGCACACTGAAATAAAGACGGACACACAGCGATTCCCACCATTCCTAAGCTCTGTGGTCTGGGTAGCATAGCTATTCTGAAGAAGAAGAATAGTACGAGCAGCGAAATGACATCACTTCAAGCTTTACGTCATGGCATCATTAGTCCCATGACGCCGTGTGACGACTCGATGTTATAAAACTTATATGTCACTCATCGCAATACTAACATTTGACGTATCACAGAATCCACTTTGCAATTTTCTTGCTGATTTTCACACCTAGGGCTTACAGGTCACAATTTGACCTAATCCTACCCCAGGGCCGGGACAAACAGCAGGTTCATGCAAACACTGTTTATGAAAAATCATGCGGGTATTAATGAGAAGCTATTTTTAAAAAAAAGAAAACTTAAAGTTATGTCAGCTGTTTTACAAATGACTCCGAAAAAGTGTTGCAGAAAATTGTCTGATTTTCACACCTAGGGCATACTGACCTAACATGACAGCCGAGACAAACTGTAGGCTTATGTAAATACCATATACGAAAATCACGCAATTATTAACGAGAAGATTGGGGGTTTTTTTCGTAAAAAAAAAGATGCAATTGTTTTAAGATTAACCCATATAATTTGTGAAATTAATCCCAAAAATGTGAAAATATATTTAAAAAAAAAAAAAAATTATCACTCAAAAAGTTCTTGAGGTCCAATGCTGGTTAACGAACTCATTGAATATATCCCTTTTATCTACGCAAAATATTTAGTAAAAATAATTTTTTGTTACTGACTCCAGTGTGGATCAACCGGTTTTTTTTGTGAAACAGCCATTTTCACGCCAATGAGCATCTTAAAACAAAAAATCGAAAAAACGTCTCGAGATTATTCTTTTAGGGGCAATAAGCTTGTCTGTCCTCAAACGCAGGCTCTAGTCGCTGTCACATACACACACACACATACGGCGCTTTGGCGCCAAAAAGACGTTCTCTAGCAAGGTTTGCGTAGCTAGACGTGACGTCATTTTTATCTTGTTATTTCTTTGCCAGAATTTTTCCCCCGCACGCCGAAAACATTATGTGCATGCTCCAGAATGCGCTCTGACCAGGCCCATTTGAAAGTCTATACGGTAGACAAAACAGGAAAGAGGGGTGCGCTAAGTGACTGGAAGCATTGCATATGAAAGCCCTCCCACCCCCCACCCCCCCACCCCTTAGTGCACGTGAATTTAGATCTAGGTCCCCCAAGTGGGGTCCAGATGTTTAGCCGGTGTGGACAGCTGTACTTCAGCATACCATCAGTTAACTGGAGGAAGAGAAGGAACTTCATGCTACCTGCAAAGAAGACCACATTTTGCTGTGGTTTCTGCAAGGGCATACTGCCTCCACCTAGATCTAAATTTCCATGCATCCTAAGCGAGAACCTACTTAAAAGGGGAAAGGGGGTTGTAGTCAAAATTGTAGTAAGAGAATTGAGCATTATTGTATATGTGGAGGAAGCGAGTTCCATAAATAGGCACCCGCATACGAAAGGCTGGATTTAAACAAGTCAATTTAGGGCCGTTCAATGACGAGACTGTTCCTCGAAGTGCTGTAAACCCTTTCGCTCTCAATGAAAAGCTTAGCCATGTAGATGGGGGCTTTCCCGTTCAGTGCTTTGTGCATAAGTGCACACTTATTTAACGTAAGGTGTTGATGTAAAGGAAGGAGCCCTGTTGCCTGAAGCTTTTCCTCCAAAGTTAGAGAGGGGATTGGGAGGATCAGTTTAGAGAATTAATCCTCTTAAGGTTAGCCTCATTACTTGCATTCCAAATAGTAGATGAGTAGTCAATTTGAGGTTTTATGTAGAGTTGAAAAATAGCTTACGTGTCTTAGTATCAATGATAGATTTTAATCTCGACAGTAAACATAGCTTCTTTGATACTGTTTTCCCTAGTAGTTTTAGATGGGGCAACCAGCACAGTTGTTCGTCAACAATTACCCCGAGGAGGTGATATTCCTCGACTTGCTCAATGGGAACTGAATCAGAAGAGAGGCTAAGTGTATGGGGGCAGAGCTGATGCTTTTGGCGTGTTGTGATTAGCATGCTTTTTGTTTTAGATGGATTAACAAGCATTTGCAACATGATTATTTTTGCACCACAGTGAGACCTCCTGAAGACTAAGCTGAAGATTGCTTGATATTTCAGATACAGTTTTCCCACCAGCGTGAAGAGTTGAATCATCAGCTAACATGTCACATTCAGTATTTGGATTGGATATATGAAGTGGAAGATCATTTATAAACAAACAGAAGAGTAACGGTCTTAGTATGGATCCCTAGGGCACGCCATACTCAACAAGCTTTTCAGAAGAGAAGGTATCATTGATGTAGAGAGAGAGAGAGAGAGAGAGAGAGAGAGAGAGAGAGAGAGATTGATTGATTGATTGTACATTGCTTAACGTCCCGACAGCAACAAGGCTTTCTCAGGACGTGCCTGCACTGCTTGTGAAAAAAAAAAACCACAAAAAAACCCAGAACATTGAATGTATGTCGCCAGCCGGTCAAATACGTTAAATAAACCTAACACATGGGGCCTAAATAATGCTAAGACCATTTAGCAACACACATCCAATATCAAGAGCTACAGGCAGTGCAGACAGTAGGGAGAGTTTTAAAAAGGCAAATACAGGTGAATGGACAAAGGGTAGACAGAAACACGTGCCCCAGAATAGAGAGAAAAACCCACCCTGTGGGGCTGACCAGGGTGACCCTGGGAACTAAAAAATACCTAACCCCACCCAAGTCCCCCAGGGCAGACCCGGGTGGGGTCTGAGAGAGAGAGAGAGAGAGAGAGAGAGAGAGAGAGAGAGAGAGAGAGAGAGAGAGAGAGAATGCATGTAAATGGATAAATGGATGGATGGATGGATGGACAAGCAGACGGATGGATGGATGACAGTCTAACTGGCTGGCTGTCTACAGTGTGTGCGTGTGTGTGTGTGTGTGTGTGTGTGTGTATGTGTATGTCTGTGTATGTGAGAGAGAGAGAGAGAGAGAGAGAGAGAGAGAGAGAGAGAGAGAGAGAGAGAGAGAGAGAGAGAAAGACAATAGGAGATTTAAAAGACAATGAATTCAATAAAGCCGCATCGGTCATTAATTTACAACATTTTTAATATTAAAATTTTTGACACCCATTACACCCCCGTTATTACCGAATCAACCCTTTGATTTTTAAAAGTGACGAGCATGAACGATGCGGCCTTATTGAACTAATTATTTTTTAAATCTCCTATTGTCTTTCTCTATAACTATTGTCTCTGTGAACACCTAATCATGTACCTGATCAAGTGATGCCAAGTGAAACTTTATACTTATTAACAAGTCACAACTAACTTTTAGGAACCTGCATAGGTAACCTTTAAGTTAGTTATCATAAGAACTTATTAATTACTTACCATAAGAACTTATTAATTTCTTACTGTAAGTTCTTATAAGTTCTTACAACAACTTGACTTAAGTCACAACTTACTCGGTCAGATTTGTCAAGATACAAGGACAATAAAAAAAACTTTTTTTTCTCAGTAGTACTCTGGCGGTGGTGCAGATGGGGCTAAACAATCAGGCACAAGTGGTGTAAATGACGTGTCATCTCTCTGCGAAGTATATGACAAAAATATTGATTGATTACCAAATCTGATTTTTATTTGTTTAAAAGATTGTGTAGTTTTTCTGTGGTTTCCTGAACACCCATCTGTTTTCCCATCTCTAAAAAACTGGCTTTTAGCTCTTCAACATTCACGGGAGATTGACTACGCATCTTATTCTGTATTTCCGATTTTTGTTTCTTGTAATTATTCAAATCATCCTCGACCCGCTTAAATTCATCGTCATCAATACAATTATCATTTAATGCCTTACTAATAATAAGTTTCATACTGCTCAGTTTTGCACCAGCCAGCATACTCAATGCTTCATGTTTCTGTAATTTCGTGTGAAATCTTTTGTTTATGGCCTCCAAACCAAAGCAAGCCAGGCATGTAGCAACGCTTACACCCTCAACTGCTATTCCAATCAAACTTCCAATTCCTGTGGCAAACAGAACAATACCCCCTACAGAACATCCAGCTGAAACGACACCAACAGCCATTGAAGTATTTTGTACAGAATTAAAAACTGCCTGATATCTCCTTTTGCATCTGGAGTACCTTGCCTCTTCACTTTCCAAATATTTAATTGCTTCTGTAATATTATTTAATCTGAATGCATCTGCTGGTAATGTTTTATCTGATGCAATTGGCACAGCTGTCGCATGTGGATCAGGCGCAAGCGTTGTTTTAGTCGTCACAATTGATTCAGTCGGCTCAAGCGTTGGTAGTATTGGATAGAATTTTACCATTTTATGTTCCTTTTCGTTCCACATAAAAATTTCTATGCTACAAAGGACGACACAACACGTACATAGATTGAAAAATGCCACATTTAATTTTGTGTTGCTACTTAAAAGAAAAATTAAAAATACTGTTACAACAGCACATTATCATATGTACCCAAAAATGTCATATGCATCCCCCCAAAATGTTACCTAAACCAATAGCGAATAAACATTTAATCCTTGCAAATCCCCGGAAAAGGGGGGTACCAATCATATGAGTGTGGGAGCTGCCCCCCCCCCCCCTTTTCCCTGTAAAAGAAAATAGAACAGAGGTATTATGGGGATGGGGGCGGGAAGAAAGTCAAACAATTCGCTGCCGTCGATCTGTTATGCTTCTTGCTGTCAAAGACAAAGGCGGTAATGAGCGCAGTGCCACTGCGCACCCTTAATACCAAAGTCGTACTGACATTAGTTTCCTGATTGGTTAGTTTCCATTGCCCCTTGGATCGTCTGCTACTCAACAGACAGCTTCGAAGTGTTGCCCTGTTTAAATTTAGTAAGTGTCGCCCTTGTATCATAAAATAGATTTTTTTTATTGACAAATATTTTTTATTTAATCATCAATTACATTTTGCAACTCGTCAAAAGTATACAATTTGCTGGCATAATAAAATGAAACAAGATCAATGTGTTCAAGGTTTATGTAACTTAGACGAACAAAAGTTGTTTTGTCGACCACCATCTTGACAGCTGGAATACTGCTCGAAACATTAATAACATCTACATTTTTTGTAATAGCAATAAAAACCTTTGTTGATTCTGATACTGTTTCATCCCATGTAAGTTTTATTCCCTGTGCAATATTTGCCCCTTCGGCATGGGTACATTGTATTATGCTATGAGTCAAGACAATACCCACAAGATTACTACCCTGGTTACACTTCATTCTCATCAAAATCACAAGTCTGGTTAGGATCAATTGAACAGAAACAGTCTAATGCCTGGACAATATTTATTTTAGACAAGAGTGACGGGTTTACTCAAGCAGGAGTCGAGCGCGTAAATGAGTCTATCAGAAGATATGTCTGGTGTATCCTAGGAGCACAATCACTAACAAAATCAAATATTTTAAACGGGAGTGGCAAATTTGAAGCACAAAAACAATTTCTTGCTAATCTTGAAGATTCAATTAATTCAGTGGTTGATCTCCCATCAAGCATACAACGCTACCAAGACGTTCTCAGATATGCTAGATCAAAAGTTGACTTTGTAGTTGGCATCGGGTTATACATGTTGCCATCTGACCTTCAACTCCAAATGGGTACAATAACAAATTATAATAATGAAATCATTGTTGCAAGTCGTGATCAAAAATTAGGACTCAATCAATCTGTAAACTTAGGAGCAACAACCACACATGTTCAGTCATTAAAATCATTACAGACGATAACACCCCCGGCCCCGGCCCTAACACCGGCGCCCATACAACCAGTACAGTCAACCCCGGACACACATGAGTCAGAGAGAACTGCATTGGTAATAGGCCTAACGGGGTTAGGGGTTTTACTTCTTTATCTGTTTCATTAAATAACCCACCATTAACCCTCCTACTGTAACCAAAAAGACCCACACATGTTCTGCCATAAACCCAACTACCTTTGCCGCTGTAGTAATAAGCCAACTGACAACTGTGCCTATTATACCAGGCAAAGCGTCCATTGCTTTCAGAGGCAATTTCTTAAGCAAGTCTGATATGTGAGACAGTTGTTTCTTTACCCATGACTGTAAATCTTTTGGGTCTGTTGGAGCCGGGGGCCTGGTGGTGCTGGCGGACCTGGCGGTGCTGGACCCCCACCAACCCCGGAGACAGCCAACACTACAGTACTGATAATAAATCCAAGAGCAGTAATTAAACTCGCAATAGTGATACCCTGCTCTCTGGAAAGTGTTTTAAATCTCTCAGCCAGAGTTGTGTCTTCGTGAAGTATTTTCTGAATAGTTTCTCTAATCCTGTTAACTTGTGATTTCAGTTTTTCCCTCCCAATACTAATCACTTCTAACCGTCCTGATCTTTCTATATGCAAATCATTTAATCTGTGTTGTATTCTTTCTTTCATTTCTGTGTCAAGATTCCCATTGTCTGCGGTAGCCAGTTTCTCTTTTTCACGTTCTATGTGTTTATCAAGCTCACCTAGTTTGGCAACATTATTTACCATCTCACCTCTTATCGCTTGTAATGATTTATCCAAGCCAATTATCTCTCTCATTGACAAAGGTGGGTCTTCTATTGTTTTCATAGCATCATTTATTTGTCCTTCAGTAAATGAGGTTTCTTGTATTACTGTGTTTGCTATTTCTGGTAGGCTTGTTACTGGTGCCATTTCAATTTCTTGCCCTGTTGGTAACCTTGTTTGTGTGTCGTGAAGGGCACTAACCAGTCTTGGAGTGACAGGAGACCCACCAATTCCAAGTTGACGCAAGGCACCAACACCACCTTCATTTTTGATTGTACTTAAAGCCCTAAACTTACCAGGGTCTTTTTTATTAGTCAATAGTACTTTTCCTTTGTCAACAGTATTTAAATATAAATGACCCTTGCCATCAAGTTCAAACTGATTAGGATCTATGTTGTCTGGGCGGTCACCAACATGATCATAAAATGAGTTCACTTTGGTTTCTAAAACTCCACCAGGGAGGCCCCTTTGGGGGCTTAACTGCCTGTCCCAAGTCAGGATAAAGGAGGAGGGTTAGGCGTGGGGCTAGCGACTCCACCCTGTAAAAAGAAACTTGCTACGGAAACGACAACAAGGGAAAAAGCGACAACCGGCGCTGGGAGCGAAGCAGACCAGGAAACTGGACTTATGACGGATGGGGACCAAAGCCGCAAGGACGTCTCCACCCCGATAGCGGAACTCCTGACGCCAAAACGATGGATCAGAATTGGATGCTGGAACGTGCGAACGCTCTACCAGACTGGAAAGCTGGCGCAAGCAGTAAGTGAACTGAACCGCCACAAACTAACCCTCATGGGAGTAACAGAAGCAAGATGGACTGGTGCTGGCAGACAGAGGTTGAGCTCCGGAGAAGTCATCATCTGGTCTGGAAGAACAGACAACGAACACCGAGAAGGAGTTGCTGTCATCATCAATAAGAGCAAGGCCAACACTGTTCTACAGTGGAAACCTGTGAACGAGCGCCTGCTGTACGTCAGGATGAATTCCAAATACGCAAAGCTGTCTATTGTTGTGGGCTACGCACCGATAGACGACGCGGAAGAAGAGGATAAGGATGCATTCTACGACGCCCTCCAAGCTGTTTTGGAAGACATCCCTCGACATGACGTGCTGATGCTGATCGGTGACTTCAACGCTAAGGTCGGCTGCGACAATGAAGACAGAAAGAAGACCATGGGACGACATGGAGCGGGTGTGATCAACGACAACGGGGAGAGGCTGGTCAATTTCTGCGAGGAGAATGACTTAGTCATAGGAGGGACCCTGTTTGCGCATAGGGAGATCCACAAACTCACATGGAAATCACCAGACGGCAAGACCCAGAACCAGATCGACCACATCATCATTAATGGTCGCTGGAGGCACTCTCTGCAGGATGTGCGAGTGATGCGACATGCTGACATTGGCAGCGACCATAGTCTTCTGGTGGGGAAGGTGACATTGAAGCTTAGGAAAGTAAAGATAGGAGACACCAGAAATCAGCGCTACGACGTGGCCAAGTTGAAAGACCCAAAAGTGAAAGAAGAGTTTAGGTTGGCCCTCAGGAATAGATTTAGTGTTTTGGAAGATGAGACAGCGCTGACTATTGAAGATTTCAACAGAGCCATGAAGGAAACAGGAGGGGAAGTTTTAGGATACAGAAAGAGCAGGAAGACGGAGTGGATCTCAGAAGACACGTGGGCTCGCATAGAAGAGAGAAGACAGATCAAGAAGAAACTTTTGGATACCAAATCACCAAGACTGAAGGAAAGAATATCAAGAGAATACAGAGAGAAAGATCAAGCGGTGAAGACATCAGCGAGAAGAGACAAGAGAATGTACACAGAAAGGCTGGCAGAAGAAGCGGAGGCAGCTGCAAAACAGAGAGACATGAAGACAGTGTACCAGAACACCAAGAAGCTGAAGGGCGATTACGGGCAACACCACGACCTTCCAGTGAGAGCTGAAGATGGAACTCATGTCACAGTAGAGGAAGAGAAGCTGAAGAGATGGAAGCAACACTTCGAGTCCATCCTGAACCGCTCAGACCCACCAACCCTCACTGACATTCCTGAAGCGGAGGAGGACCTGGACATTAACCTCGGCAACATTACTATTGCGGAAGTCAAGCAGGCCATTCAAAAGCTGAAGAACGGGAAGGCACCTGGCGATGACGGAGTGTGCCCCGAGATGCTGAAAGTAGAAGATACGGTAACGCCGCAGCTTCTTTGTCAGATTTTTCAAAAGATCTGGACACTGAGGAAGCGCCGAGCGATTGGAAGACCGGCACCATCGTCAAACTTCCGAAGAAAGGAGACCTGGGGAACTGTAACAACTGGCGAGGCATCACCTTACTATCCCTCACCAGCAAGATCTTCAGCCGCATTCTCCTTGAACGCATTACGACAGCAGTGAATGGCATCCTTCGCCGGGAGCAGGCAGGTTTTAGGAAAGGCAAGTCCTGCATTGACCATATTTTCGTCCTGAGACAGATCCTTGAGCAGTCTAACGAATGGAATGGATCCCTCTATGTGGTCTTTGTAGACTTTGAGAAGGCCTTCGACAGTCTGCATCGAGACTCCCTTTGGAAAATCCTGCGATACTATGGAATCCCCCAGAAACTTGTCAACGTCATCAGGTCCCTGTACAAGAATTTTGAGTGCAGAGTCGTCCACAACAACCAGCTCACCGAACCGTTTAAGGTGGAAACCGGAGTGAAACAAGGATGTATTCTTTCGCCAATCCTATTCTCAATGGCAAATGATTGGATCATGCGCCGCACCACAGAGGGAAGGAGGCAGGGAATTCAGTGGACGCTGACCTCAATGCTGGATGACCTCGACTACGCCGATGATATCGGGCTGCTGGCAAGCAGAAACCAGGACATGCAACAGAAGACACAACAGTTGACACAGTCAGCAAGCTCCATAGGTCTCGGGGTCAACATTAGGAAGACTCAAGTCATGAGGAAGAACACCATAGTGGGCGACCCAATCACCATCAATGGCCAACCTCTGCAAGAGGTGGACGAGTTCACGTACCTGGGCAGCAAGGTTACCACAGATGGAGACTGCACAAGGGAGATCACCACAAGAATCAGCAAAGCCAACCAAGCCTTCGCAATGCTGAAACCCATCTGGAGGACCACAAGCCTGAGCATCCACACCAAGCTCCGTATTTTTAAGAGCAACGTGCTGAGTGTCCTTCTATATGGGTCAGAATGCTGGAAATCCACTACCACTACGGAACGCAAGCTGGATGTCTTCCAGAACAAGTGCCTGCGACGGATCATGAAGGTCTTCTGGCCAAACATGATTACAAACGAGGAACTACGGAAGAGAGCAGGCGCAGACAGCATCGCTGAAACCATCGCCACACGGAGATGGAGATGGCTAGGCCACGTTTGCAGAATGTCACCTGACTCATTACCAAGGGTGGCACTGAGATGGACACCACAGGGGAAGAGAAACCGTGGGCGACCAAAGGAGACGTGGCGCCGAACCGTGGAGCGAGAGCTCAAGAACAGAGGCCTTACTCTGCAAACAGCACCCAAAATAGCAGCTGACAGACAAAAGTGGCGCTCCCTTGCCGTCGCCTCAAGCACCAGATGGCGCAGAGAGGACTGAATGAATTGGTTTCTAAAAGTTCGTGGTGTAAACTGTAAATATTTCTTGTACCAGTCATATCTGTCATATCTGTCATATCTGTTGTATTACCAAAATCATACATGTCATCCATTTCAAAATCTTCATGACCAAATCCCCCCGCTGCCATTGTTTTATTAATTTATTATTTTTTATTGTGCATAATAAAAATGACACAGTCTTACGGATCAAAGTTAGACCCATACAGAAAACTATGTGAGCCTCTTGGTGTTAAGGGCATTAGACAATCAATCGTCATTACAAACAATCCAAGTACCATAGACCAGAACCAAACTCTTACAGTCAAGTTTCCAAACCTAGGTCCCAGCGACGTTATTGTTCCAGGCACTGCACGCCTAGCATTTAATATTGAACTTTCATCAGACACAGATGTAAACAGAACACTAGTTAACAATCTTGGCAGAGCAATTGTTAGAACTATTAAAGTAAAACTTGAAGGACAGGAAGTGTTTAGTCTTGACGATGCAGATGTGTTTTACTGTTACAAAGATTTGTGGCTTACACAAGAAGAACGAGAGGATCGTATTTACCAAGGTATACAGTCAGATAATATTGGTAAACTTCGAATCGACACCGGAGACAAAACAACCACAGCAGACAAGGACGTTATATTAGCCGAAACATATGGAACCAGATTTTACATTCCACTTGAGTTTGAAATCCTAACAGCTCATTTGCCTTATTATCAAGGGGCACTGAATGACCGTCTGAGCTTTGAACTAACTTTCAATGACTACTCCAAAGTTATAAAATCATCTGATCTCAATGCAACATATAAGATCTCTAACATTTCTTTGGAATATGAAATTGTCACACACACTGAACTAGCTAGACTCATACAAAATCAGTACCAGTCAAGACTTCCAATTTATTATGACCGTGTGATTAGACATAGTTTAATACCCAAAGACAAGAGTGACCCAATGTGGAATATAAACCTGAACACACCTGCCAGGTCACTGAAAGGTATTCTTATGTTGTTTGTTGAACCAGCAGGCCCATACAAAAGAGATTCAGAAAAATTCTATAATCCAAAGATAACACATTTGTCTTGTACAATCGAAGGCCGTCCTAATCAAGTGTACGCTTCAGGTTTGTTACCTTATCAACACTACGATGAGATCACAAAGTATTTTGCGGGTGGAAGGATTAGAGATAAACCTGCAAACATTGCGTGCAAAGATTTACATCTGTATGACGTAAGGATTGGACAATATCTTACAACAAATAAATATGCTCTTTGGCTAGACCTTCGTAGTACAGATGATGATTATCTTCATGGGTCAGGTCGAAAGGTTGAAAACGGTGGTTGAAAACGGTAGTGACGGGATTACAATTCAGATACAAAAGAAGGTTGAATCCGCTGCAGCCATAAATATATATTTGTACCTGATATATGACGCACAACTGAGCATAGAAGAGAGCAGACTAAAGGGTGTCATGTATTAAAATTATGCCCCACCCGGGTCTGCCCTGGGGGACTTGGGTGGGGTTAGGTATTTTTTAGTTCCCAGGGTCACCCTGGTCAGCCCCACAGGGTGGGTTTTTCTCTCTATTCTGGGGCATGTGTTTCTGTCTACCCTTTGTCCATTCACCTGTATTTGCCTTTTTAAAATTCTCCCTACTGTCTGCACTGCCTGTAGCTCTTGATATTGGATGTGTGTTGCTAAATGGTCTTAACTTTATTTAGGCCCCATGTGTTAGGTTTATTTAATGTATTTGACCGGCTGGCGACATACATTCAATGTTCTGTTTAGTATTTTTTTCACAAGCAGTGCAGGCACGTCCTGAGAAAGCCTTGTTGCTGTCGGGACGTTAAGCAATGTACAATCCAATCTATTAAAATTATACTGTGTATTAAAATGAACCGGAGCTTAATGACACTCGACCCACACTGTGGATTGTTTTGTGGCGCCACAGGGTGTGGTAAAACTGAATTTGTTCTTAACCTATTACAAACAAGATACATCCATCATTTTGAAAACATTGTAATATTCTGTCCTACAATCAAACACAACAAAGCTTATCACAACCGTTTATTCATTTGGACTGACAACAACATCTACTTAGTCGACCCTGAGAAAAAACTGAATGACTACCCCCAAACGGAAAATGGCAGCAACAGCAAGCAAACTGCCACGTCTACAAGAGGCACTGCAAAACATCAAGTGCACCAGACTGGTGCTGCAGTGGATCCCTTCACACTGTGGCATCTACGGCAATGAAGAAGCTGACAGAATGGCAAAAGTGGGCGCAGAGAAAGAACAAGATGAAAATGGAGTCAGCTTCACAGAGATGAAGACCATCATTAAGTCTGTGTACAGACCACCACAACGGCCCCTAGACAGTTACCATCAGCTGTCCAGACAAGAGCAGGTGACCATCTTTCGTCTGAGGACCGGGCACAACCGACTCAATTTCCACCTGCACAGACGCTTCCACCTCGTGCCATCTCCCCTGTGCCCTTGTGGAGAAGCAGAGCAGACCGCAGAGCACATCCTCCAGGACTGTGGGAACCACCAGCCGCTGAGGGAGGAGATATGGCCGAAGCCCGCCACTCTACAAGAGAAACTGTATGGGCCTGTGGAGGCGCTACAGAAGACCACAGATTTCATTTTGAGAGCCAAACTCCAAGTGTGACGGCGTTCGAGAAGAAGAAGAAGAAGAAGACTGAAGGACTACCTACAATATTTTTACAAGCAATTTGAAGGACAGCCAACCCTGTTTATTTTTGATGACTGCTCAGCAGAGAAAGACATTGTCAAGAAGAGAAACACATTAGCAGAACTTGCCTTCAGTGGCAGACATGCAAATGTAAGTGTATGGATTCTCACTCAGAAATACAATGCTGTACTGAAAGATTTTCGAGAACAGTTAAAGTTTATCTGTTTGTTTTACTGTAAGGATCGTGACAGCTTTGAAGACTGTCTCAGAGAAAACGATGTCATCCCAAATAAGCATGAACGTGATGATGTAAAAAATAAACTGAAATCAACTAAGCATCTAAAGCTCATTTTAAAGACAGATCAACCCACAGGGTATGGGTTAGTAAATTAATTTATACATTTGTCTTGACTAATAAAAATGACAGACAGACAAATCATACAAGTGATTGATATCTCACACTGTTTCAAAGATGTTATGCACTTTACTGACTTAATATCATCACCCAAACAGACTTACATAAGCCTTTCAGCACCATTGGAAATATATGCTACATATAGTGTGACTTTGGATTATGTTGATGAGCTTCCAGATGTGGAGTGCATGACCGTTGATTTAAAGACACCTACTTTTAAAGTTAATGATACCAACTATGGTTGGTTAGGAGAAGTTTGTAATAGCATATTTAAACAACTACGTAAACTAAATGATTATATTAACAGTGTTACAGTTAATAAAGTGGTATTACACAAGGTGAGCCAGCGGTAATATTTTTTCATTTGTTATTTTGTTGGACAAATAAAAATGACGGACAATGCTCAAAGCTCATCAGGCCCATATGGTTTAAGAAACGTGTTTCACACAACAGATTTGCCTATATCAAATACTAATAATGTTTATGAATTGATAGAAAACTCTTTTTCTGTCATACAAGATAATCTTCTTACAGGCAGTGTGAAGATTCAGATTGTTGCCAAAATAGAATTCACTAGAGTGGACAGTGAAGTAATTATATCTTATATAAGAACAAGACAACACACAGTTAACACAAGAAGGGAATTGGAGAACGTGTTTAGAGAAAGACTATTACCTGACTTCCTCCAAGCAATTGACAGTGCAAAAATGAAGGGGTCTGGTTGGCATGAAGGACATGTACACGAACTACAATTAAAGCAGTCAAGGTATCATCCTATATTAGGTAAATCATGGTTGCCACTGCCAACAGAGGTTGCAAACAAAAAGGCTGTTGTTAACATACAGAACAATGACAACCATTGTTTCATGTGGTGTGTGCTTGCTAAACTACACTTTGTAAAAACAAAACCTGAACGTGTATCTAACTACTTTAAATTTGTAAATGAACTCAACTTTAGTGGCATTGAGTTCCCTGTTAAAATAGAAGACATAGACTTGTTTGAAAAACTAAATCCTGGTACATCTGTAAATGTGTATGTGTGGGATAATGAATCTGTTGACAAGTTACAACCCATTAGAGTATCACCACTTGCTCCAACATATGGACAGTCAGAAGATAAACATGTTGACATGTTGCTAATAGGAGATAATGATAACTTCCACTACACAATTATCAGAAATATGTCACGACTAATTCATGGGCATACAACAAAACACAATGGTAAACAAGAAGTGTGTAAAAAATGTTTACAAAGATTTTCTTCTATTTCAGTAGCACACAAACATGTTTTACACTGTAGGTCGGCTGATGACATACAAACTGTACTTAAGTATCCAGATCCTGGTAGTCAAGTATATTTTAAGAACTATGGGAATCAACAAAAGCTGCCGTTTGTAGTGTATACTGATTTTGAATCACTAGTTGTTCCGTATGAAGGTCCTGTTCCAGAGTCATTACCAAAGACTGTAAAGTTGAGTGACCAAGTGGTGTGTTCTTTCGGATATATTATTGTTAGGTCAGACGGACAGCATACAGAACCTGTTATCTTCAGAGGTGAAAATGCAGCATGTCTGTTTTTAACAGAAATGAGACATCTGTATAGTCAGGTAGTACAGTATCTCACAACATGTCAGATGCCTTTGGTGATGACAGAAGAAGACAAACTGAAATTTGATACAGCTGAGACGTGTTGGATTTGTGAACAACCCCTCCAGGGTGATAAAGTTTGTGACCATGATCATATAACTGGGCGTTACAGAGGTGCTGCACATAACAATTGTAACTTGTTATTAAAAATAGATCCTAAGACTTATAAGTTACCAATCTTTTTTCACAATCTCAATGGATATGATTCACACATTATCATGCAGGCTGTGGATGAGTCTTACAAAAACATTAGTTGTATTGCCCAGACAACTGAAAAATATTTGACTTTTAGGTTAGACAAATTAGCATTTTATGACTCTATGCAACATTTGTCTTTAGGGTTGGCTAGTTTGGCAGAAGGACTGACTGAGTATCCAATAACGAGTAAATATTTTGAGCCAGACTTGATTAAGAAAGGAGTGTATCCGTATGAGTACATCAGTGACTGGGCTGTGTTTGAGGAAACAAGACTGCCGCCAAAAGAGAAATTTTATTCTACACTTAATGGAAAAGGTATTTCTGACTCTGATTACCAACATGCACTTGATGCGTGGGACTATTGGTGACTATCATGACCAGTACTTGAAAGCTGACGTTTGTTTGCTAGCAGACGTATTTGAAAGTTATCGTGAAAAGGGTCTAATGCACTACAGACTTGACCCAGCTTGCTACATAACTAGTCCTGGCATGACATGGGATGCATTTTTGAAATCCAGTAAGATATCTATAGACCTGTTGTCTGATCGTACGATGGGTGAAATGGTGGAACGTGGATTGAGAGGTGGTATTAGTATTGCAGCGAACAATTATGCAAAAGCCAACAACAAATATCTGGACGGCCCGGGGTTTGACCCCTCAAGGCCAAGGTCATTCATTACGTACTTGGACGCTAATAACCTTTATGGGTTCACAATGTGTGAGTTATTGCCCTTGAAAAACTTTTGTCTCTATGATTTGTCACAGTGTGACATAACAGAGATAACAAACAATATTATGACTCATGATCAAAATGATGCGAAGGGTTGGATCTTTGAAGTCGACCTGGAGTACCCACACCATCTACATGACTACCATAATGATTATCCCTTAGCTGTTGAGAAAATGTCTTTGACGGGGAAAAAAGAAGACACTAACCTTGTGCCAAATCTGAGTGACAAATTCAGTTACGTTTGTCACTATCGCTTACTGCAGTTTTACATCAGACACGGGTTAGTACTAAAGAAAGTTCACAGTGGTATTCAATTTGATCAGAGTGCTTTCATGAAAGATTACATAATGAAGAACACAACATTGCGTGCCAGAGACGGCAACACTGCATTTGACAAAGACTTCTTTAAGCTTATGAACAATGCCTGTTTTGGCAAGACAATGGAAAATCCTCATCACCGCAAAGATGTGAGACTTGTCACAACTGAATCGGGTGCAATTAAACTTACAGGTAAGCCACAGTACACAGGGTACAAAGAGTTTCATTTATCATTGTATGCAGTGTCACTCAAAAAAAAGATTGTCAAACTGGACAAGCCAGTATTCATTGGTATGGCAATTCTTGAGTTGTCAAAACTGTTAATGCTTGAATTTTATTATGATTACTTCAAACCGAAGTATCCTGAGTGTCGTCTGCTATACACTGACACTGACTCTATGATCATTGATGTGTGTACTGAAGACTTTTATGAAGACATGAAAACAGAGTTACACATGTACGACACATCTGACTATCCTAAAGATCACCCGCTGTACAGCACACAAAACAAAAAAGTGCCTGGAAAATTTAAAGATGAACTAAATGGAGTGCCTATAGTTGAGTAGGTTGGACTGAGGTCAAAAATGTATTCTATACTGCGCCAGAAAGGGAGTCAGTCCAAAGCCAAAGGAATAAAACAATCAGCGATAAAAAATAAAGACATTCGTCATGAACATTATAAGCAAGTGTTAGATGGTGCATTAATGCCTGATTATGCAAACAAGTCACTGAGATCGAACAAACACAATCTTGAAATGATTCAAACGCATAAGAAGTCACTTGCAGTTGGGGACACGAAACGTGTTTTTCACAGTAAGGAAAAAGCTTATGTGCCTGGGCATTACAGACTCAAGTTATCTGAAGAAATAGTTGATGAACTGGTTGATGAATTAATTGATGAGTTAGTTACTGAAATGAGTAACGGTGTCTGGGGGAATAATCTGTAATTCTTCTCTGACAAATGCCCTCTGGGGTGCAGGGTCATACAGGTAATATATTGTTGCGTCAGGACCGGGAATTATTTTTTTTATATTGTGTACAGATGTTGACCAGATGGGGTCTGTCGCTCTGCGCTTCACGTCGTTTTCAGCCTCCCCTGGCTGATAAAAATATCTCACCTGTTTGGTAAATAAACTTGTGTCGGGTGCTGGGGTTGGTCCTGTTTTTGGCTCTGTAATTGTTTTCAATTTAATAGCATCAACAGGCTTTAAGCGTAAGCCATGACCTTCATTGTTCATTGCTTTTATCACATGTGGTAATCTCTTTACCCACTCAGTGTTCCGGGTGTCATGCATGAGTTCCTTAGAATACTGGTAACTGAAAAGTCTCTCTGATAACTGTTTGTTAAAGTTTTCAACAATTGCCTGTGATCTGTGCACACCCAGTATGCCTCGTCTGACTATTACGCCATGCTTCGCAAATAACTGATTAACAGCACCTTTGAATTCTGATCCGTCATCAACTTGAACAAGTCTGGGGTATCTTAAAGGGCCTCGACTATATATTTTTGTTAATGCTGTAGCAACTGTACTGGCTGTTTTGTCAGATATGGGTTCAGCGTCTTTGTACCTTGACACAATGTCAACAACAGTTAATGCGTACTTGTATCGTTTCTTTCTTATTGTATCATGTGGTAGGAACAGGAGGTCCATTTGATGTGTGTCATTTGGGGTAGTGTTTTCAAAATGGGGTCTAGATATTTTTCTTGGCGCAGGGAGATATATCTGCCAAACAGCTTGTCTCTGTAACCATTGTTTGACTTGATTGAGTGTTATATCTCCGCCCACAGCGGCATGTAATTTTTGAATAGCTGTTACTCCTTTCCAATAGCCTGATGGGGAGTAATATATTTTTGATAGTTTATTTTCGGATGCCATTTTTTCTAGCAATGAAAACTCCTGTAAAATAAACTAATGTCATTCCCACTAGAACAAAGATTATCTCCACGTTTCTTTGTTCTGTACTCGGTTTGTAATAGTCACTTAGTTTCGGTTTTGGGGTAGACATGTCATTACCAGTGACTAAAAAATACTCACGGATTGCTTCGTCTGTATTTGAAAACGTATGCTGTGCGTGACCTTCAAGTCTGAGTTTTTCATTGATAAAATCAAGTTTCTCAATTCTATTCTTTTCATATTCTTGTTGCGCTTGAGCGAGTTTTTCTGATGCCTCATTGTGACGTTTCATTTCTTCTGCAGATTCTTCTCTACCCACTTTTGAAAAGAGATAATTTGAGCCACTAAATGCCAGAGCGTTGACCATGGCACCACCAATTATTACTGCCAAAGTCGCCATATTATTTTTATTTACATAGATATATTTTCGGGAATAATTCCCTGCTTGACAAGAAAATCTTTTGTCGCAATCGATGCTGTAACAATCATGATTAATTTAGCACTGTCTTCCAGATCCAATCTGCTCAAGTCTACAGACCTCATTTTGAGAAGACTTTTCCCCCAGCATAGAATACGCTACTGCTAGTCCACTTATTACGGCAGAGTGATAGACGAGGTTCATTAAATTCTTTGAGTCGTTCATTTTCTTAGGCAATAAAAATTAAAATAATATTTTTATTTACTCCATATAAAATGGGTCAACGGCTTTGGATGTTACTGGTAATTTGGAGACTTCTGTTTTTGATGATGGAGTGTTTAATTTTTTTGGTCACTGTACGAGTCAGTGGTTTGTATTTTTTGTATAATTGGTAAGCTACAAAACCAGATCCGACAACAAATGCGGCAACTACATATTTTGCTGTTTGAGGTTCGGGGTCAGGGTCAGGGTTAGACTGGGTTGTTTGTCTCTCACTTTGATAAGGGTGTGACGGTACCGACACTGGTCCTGATGGTGCTGACGGTCCTGACGGTCCTGACAGTGGATCAGATACATGATCCTTTTCTGTTTGCGCTTGAAGCTGTAATTTTTTTTTGTCTATTATATTCGGCTAATCTTTTTCCAGCCTCAACCCTGCCTGGACTTTTAGTCTTCGTCACAGTTTGAACCTGCGTCAAAACAGGATCGTGGTTCTGTTGTGGAGTCTTCTGGGTCTCGTCCATTTTCTTCTGCAGTAAAATTTAATTTTGAAAAATCAATATGACTCCCTGTAACAAGAAGGGTTACGGCAGGTGCAAGGTAATTTCCAAACTTGTAAAACATGATGCATGCTAATTTGCCAATTGAACTTGAAACAATAGGATTGCTTTCAAGGTCGTGTGAAAGACTGTCAGCGTCCACAGGTAGAAAGTGACTCACTGCTTTTGTGTATAGGCATACAAGAGATCGACTTAAATCACGAGTCATTAGTGAAGCGATGTGGTTTTCATATTTCAAATGAAGCTTGATTAGCTCGTCAGCCGTAAGAGATTCAATGTCCTCTGTCATGTATTGTTTCCCGAGATAAGCCTTTGACTTTCCAGAAACAATCACAGACAAAAGACGTTGTTTTTTCACATCTAAGTCTTTGTTTTCTGCAGCATTGATATCATTCAATAGAAGGAGTTCATCAGGGTTCATTTATATTGTAATTTAAAAAAAAATTAAAAACAAAAACAAAATTGCATGCAACTTTAAAATTGTTATCAAGCAAAATCATGTTTTCTAGGAAGTTACACAACAGTAATTTTATACGTTTACACCAATCAGCTATGTAGTCAATAGTTTTTTAGTTTACCCTGTCGTGTTACCGCTTTATGTAAGCTAGATAGATTTAGATTGAAACCACAGCAGTAAACACACTATTTATTCTCTGCTCATGGGACATAATCACTTATATCTACATAATCACTGGAGAAAAAAAACACTATACAAAGTTGTCTCCCTTAGACTATAAATGACATAACCACAGATTTAAAAAAACAACCCCACCACTCTGACTAGCTGAGAGGTTGCTGGGCACTGGGTTATATTTGAGAAAGCACTAGACACAGGGTGCAATAACAAGTCAATAATTTGTGGTGTGGCGCAAGGCAAAAATATTTCACAATGATTTTTCACAAATCAATCAACCGCAAACTCTTGGTGTGTGTGTGTGTGTGTGTGTGTGTGTGTGTGTGTCAGTGTGTGTCTGTGTTGGGGGGGGGGGGTGTCTTGAAGATCTGTTGTATATGTACTCAGTCGGGTGTCTGTATAAAGCAAGGTATGATTTTCTGAGGTGTCTCTTTTCACCTTATTTACAGTCTAGTCATGTACACCAGTCTAGCCCACAGGGCGTGAAATTGAATAAGAGTTATTATCTCTCACGGGCTGGTGGGTTTCAATGACTCACGTCAGGCTTGTTTAGACAGTATGCACCCGGAAGAAAAATCTTACAATAATATTTCACTGGCATGAGGCCATACTTAAACCTTGAGTTTTGGCGTCGGGTGTCATGTATGGTGATTTTGTGTGTATGTTAGCATGTGTGTGTGTGTGTTAGCGTGTGTGTGCTAGTGCGTGTGTGTGTGTGTGTGTGTGTGTGTTTTGTTTTTTGTTTGTGTGTGTGTGAAAGTGTTTGTGTGTGTGACGAGACCAATTTCGGTGCAGACAGACAGGTGTTTATGACTCACTGTAGGCAAACAAGTCTACAGCTTTTTCATGTTAACTGTACACTGGATTAAAGAGACAGGTACGTAATAGCACATCTATATAAACTTTTAAATCAGACCTCTTTCTCTATGTGAGGTGGCTATGAAGACATGTATGTTAACTCAATCAGCACTGGCTGTTTTTTCGTTAGCAATGCTCTGTATACTGGCTGTTTCGATGGGTTAGAAAAAAAATCATTAAAAAAACACTTTCTGACAAATGTAAATAAAATTTTCAGGTTAGTTGATTAGTAAATGAGTGCATGCATATACAAAATTTTGAGTTACTAACCCCAAAAATGTATATTCTGGAGCATAGTAAAGATACCATTTATTTTCCACACTGCACTTCCAAGTGTAATCGGTTATCAGTTCACTTGTGACCCACCGAACAGTTCAATCAGATGCGTTCTCCTCACTCTCTGCTGGTTCAAAAATGCTATCACTGTCTTCCTCAGACTCTTCTGCATCAGAACCCTCAATATGGATGATTTCTATCACTTCTCTGACAGTAAATTGACGATTACTTTGCGCTCTTGTTGTGAGTGAAGCACGCAGAAACGCCATGTTGTTTCGCAAATGTAAGCAAAGCTAGTATGTTCGAAAACCACGCTCTACTACAGTAACTGTGAGGCCTAGTGATAAAAATAGGAATGAGGGTCATTGTACGAAAACAGACCTGCACAGTAGGCATGTTAGTTTCGTATTCAGAAATCCCCAGTTCTTGTAGAAGGCGGCCAACGTCACAACCCGCGATCGCGGTGATCAGAGTGCAAGCGTTGTGCAGGCCATCACCGGGATCGCGGTGATCCGGGTGGAGTGAGTTAATGTATAAATGCGTCACTTCTGTTCCTAGCAACATGAGCAACAGTAGGGGACAGGCTATTCAGCAAACAATGATCGTTACTTGACCTCATTCACGTTAACGCGACATATTTTTCAGGTAGTCCTGCGGAGTGCAGGAGTGTATTTGGACTGGCTCGTGGAAAACGTATGTCGCTAAAAACCAGCAGTCTACTCACAAAGAGATATAAAGAGAATATACCTGTGCTGAAAAGGTGATACTGTTCTGTTTAAGTCTGTGTATATTTAAACTGTCATTTTGTTTACCCTGCAGTGAGTCATGAACACCAGTCTGTTTGCACTGAAATCAGTCTCGTCATAATTTTGAGCAAAAAGCCTACGCATGCAAGGGCCCATGTGTAACATAGCTGAAATTGTATAGACCACAACAGCATACCGAGTGTGTGTGGCAGACATGGTCTACCAGCTCTGTCAGGTGTGTGATTGTCATGGGATATTACCCTTGTGAAAATGATGTGTACCTGTGTTGCAAGGTTTGTACTTAATGTTTTTGTTTATACATGTTTTATGTTAGTATGTATATATGTATGTATGCCAGTTAATGTTTGTCACTGCGTGTGTGTGTGTGTGTGTGTGTGTGTGTGTGTGTGTGTGTGTGTGTGTGTGTGTGTGTATTTGTACTCAAGCAAACAGAACCTTAACAGTTAAACAAGCCTCCCATGTGTGTGTGTGTGCTAGTGCGTGTGTATTTGTACTCAAGCAAACAGAAACCTTAACATGTACCAGTAACTCAATGATAAACAAGCCTCTCAAACCTACTCATAATGAGAAATCAAACACTACAATTAACTGAAAATGTTGTAAAGCGGGGCTCATGTGACTCTATTTACTCAGTACAAGCCTTTATGTTGGTGAAGCCCCCATTCACACACGGTCTGCTGTACAATTTTCTAAGGATCTTTTCAAGTGTGGCCTGTGAATGGGCGCCGTGAAAAGCATGTCCCCACCAAATTGAAAGGGTTTTGTCAGTCTTGTCATGCGTGAACTAGAATGTAAACATAAGTGTGAGGACAGAGCTTGAGAGTTTTTTTTTTTCCAGAAATTAAATGCTAGGCGTGCAGTGCCAGGAACAATAACGTCACTGGGGCCTAGGTTTGGAAACTTGACTGGAAGTGTTTGATTCTGGTCTACGGTACTTGGATTGTTTGTGATGACGATTGATTGTCTAATGCCCTTAACACCAAGAGGCTCACGTAGTTTTCTGTATAGGTCTAACTTTGATCCGTAAGACTGTGTCATTTTTATTATGCACAATAAAATATAATAAATTAATAAAACAATGGCAGCGGGAGGATTTGGTCATGAAGATTTTGAAATGGATGACATGAATGTCTCATATACCAGTATCACAGATATGACTGGAATGGTAACTAGTAGTAGTATGTATCATGAACTGTTAAAAGACAAAGTAAACTCATTTTATGACAGTGTTGGAGCGCGCCCAGATGTAATAGATCCTAATCAGTTTAAATATGATAAAGGACACTTATTTGTAAATACGGACAGAGGGGAAATATATCTAACACATAAAAATAATCCTTCTAAGTTTAGAGCTTTAAGTACAATTAAAGGTGAAGTCGGTGGTAACTCTGGGTTGGCAAGGTACCTTGGAATTGGAGGGTCTCCCGTCACGCCAAGACTGGTTAGTGCCCTTCACGACACACAAACAAGGTTACCAACAGGGCAAGAAATTGAAATGGCACCAGTAACAAGCCTACCAGAAATAGCAAACACAGTAATACAAGAAACTTCATTTACTGAAGGTCAAATAAATGATGCTATGAAAACAATAGAAGACCCACCTTTGTCAATGAGAGAGATAATTGGCTTGGATAAATCATTACAGACAATAAGAGGTGAGATGGTAAACAATGTTGCCAAACTAGGTGAGCTTGATAAACACATAGAACGTGAAAAAGAGAAACTGGCTACCGCAGACAATGGGAATCTTGACACAGAAATGAAAGAAAGAATCCAACACAGATTAAATGATTTGCAGATAGAAAGATCAGGGCGGTTAGAAGTGATTAGTATTGGGAGGGAAAAACTGAAAACACAAGTCAACAGGATTAGATAAACTATTCAGAAAATACTTCACGAAGACACTACTCTGGCTGAGAGATTGAAAACACTTTTCAGAGAACAGGGTATCACAATTGCTAGTTTAATTACAGCTCTTGGGTTTATTATCAGTACTGTTGTGTTAGCTGTCTCTGGCAGTGGTGGGGGTGGTGGGGGTGCAGCACCTCCAGGTCCACCAGGCCCACCGACCCCAACAGACACAAAAGATTTAGAGTCATGGGTAAAGAAACAGTTGTCTCATATATCTGACTTGCTTAAGAAATTGGCTGTGAAAGCAATGGACGCTTTGCCTGATATAATAGGCACAGTTGTCAGTTGGATGATCAGTACTGCAGCAAAGGTAGTTGGTTTTATGGCTTTTTTGGTTACAGTACGATTGATTGATTGATTGTACATTGCTTAACGTCCCGACAGCAACAAGGCTTTCTCAGGACGTGCCTGCACTGCTTGTGAAAAAAAAAAAATAAACAGAAAATTGAATGTATGTCGCCAGCCGGTCAAATACGTTAAATAAACCTACAACATGGGGCCTAAATAAAGCTAAGACCATTTAGCAACACACATCCAATATCAAGAACTACAGGCAGTGCAGACAGTAGGGAGAGTTTTAAAAAGGCAAATACAGGTGAATGGACAAAGGGTAGACAGAAACACATGCCCCAGAATAGAGAGAAAAACCCACCCTGTGGGGCTGACCAGGGTGACCCTGGGAACTAAAAAATACCTAACCCCACCCAAGTCCCCCAAGGCAGACCCGGGTGGGGTGGTTACAGTACGAGGGTTAATGGTGGGTTATTTAATGAAACAGATAAAGAAGTAAAACCCCTAATCCCGTTAGGCCTATTACCAATGCAGTTCTCTCTGACTCATGTGTGTCAGGGGTTGGTGTTGGATCCGGGGCTGACTGTACTGGTTGTATGGGTGCCAGACTTGGGACAGGGGAAGTAACCATGTGTAATGGTTTTAATGACTGTACATGCGTGGTTGTTGCTCCTAAGTTTACAGATTGATTAAGACCGAGTTTTTGACCAACACCTGCAACAATGATTTCATTATTATAATTTGTTATTGTACCCATTTGGAGTTGAAGGTCAGATGGCAACATGTATAACCCGATGCCAACTACAAAGTCAACTTTTGATCTGGCATATCTGAGAACGTCTTGGTAGCGCTGTATGCTTGATGGGAGATCAACCACTGAATTAATTGAATCTTCAATATTAGCAAGAAATTGTTTTTGTGCTTCAAATTTGCCACTCCCGTTTAAAATATTTGATTTTGTTAGTGATTGTGCTCCTAATATACACCAGACATATGTTCTGATAGACTCATTTACGAACTCAACTCCCGCTTGAGTAAACCCGTCACTCTTGTCTAAAATAAATGTTGTCCAGGCATTAGACTGTTTCTGTTCTATTGATCCTAACCATACTTGTGATTTTGATGAGAATGAAGTGTAACCAGGGTAGTAATCTTGAGGGTATTGTCTGTGACTCATAGCATAATACAATTAGACTGGAGGGAAAGGTATGACGGAAGACTGCCATCAAAGGGTCGCAATCTTAAACTGTATGCAGGATTGGATTGGAAGCCAGTGAAGGTCTTTCAGTATAGGGGTTATGTGGTCTCGTTTTCGCCTGCACAAGCCTTGCGGCATTATTTTGAACTCGCTGAAGGTGGCTAATCTGCTCAGATGGAAGACCAAAAAGCAGAGAATTGGAGTAGTCAAGATGGCTCGTAACTAAAGCATTCACTAACTTTGCAGTGGCAGATTCAGAAAGACTGTGTCGGACAGATGCGATGCGTCTCAGAAAGTATGTAAGAGCTAGACATGACATCATTTATATCTTGTTACTTCTTTGCCAGAATTTCTGCCCTGCATGCCAAAAATGTCATGTGCATGCTCCGGAATGTGCTCCGACCAGTCCAATTTCAAAGTCTACCGTATTTTCAAAATTCCTGTGAAATGGGCCTTGAAATGTGAAGGATTCAGTTCATGTACTTTCTCAGTGAAGCCCATGTGTGTATGCTGTGTCTTTTAAAACCATGCAAGAAGACATATTAACATATTGAGCTCGAGTGCTGAAAATGAAATTTATAAAATTAATAATTTATTGATGTTGATATTGATGTTGATAGTGCAAGAATAGTGCCAGAATAGCTTGGCACCTGGAGTGTGAAGCTATTCTGGCACTACCCACTGTCAGTTGATCCACCTCCTGTTGTATCATGTCAGGGCTAAATGGGTTAACAGGTTCTGCTTACTGACAGATCACTGTACCTTGGAGCTGGACTCACGAGGCAATATGGTTTCAAAGATGGTTCTGTTGCGGTTGTGTGCATCAATGTCCACAAAGATGACTGACCATGCTGCACCATGCTCACCAAACAGGTTACACCCATTGACAGCTTCCAGCGCAGCTTTTGCCATTCCAATGGAGCTAACAGACAGAAACAATACCTGTACAGATCAGGCTAGGATGTGAACACACTTGATCTTTAACAACAACATTCATCATACACCGATCAATATAATTTACATGCTTAAAAAACAGAGGCAAGTACTTATAGTGAGAAGCAAAAGTTTTGCACAGAATACTTGAAAAAAATAATATATTAATTGCTGATTTAGCCTGAATTGACCTTTCCTGCAAAATGCCACACAATGTTTAAAATTGCTTTGATATAGGGATACATGTTGATCTGAAACAAAAAGATCAACAAACAGCTCCACTGCAGGCACACCATATACTAAGGGTTGCACATACGCCCAAAATGAGTTTTCCACGCCCAAAATAGGCCCTCATGCAGTTTTCTGTGAGGAACACGTTTGATAAACGCAAGAAAGTGTCTTTGGTTAGTACTAAATGCATCTAGCATCACTAAAATATCGGGCTGCAGTGATCACTAGTTTCAATAGTTTCAATGAAAGTAGATCAACATTTACATTTTCAAAATGATCAGCGGCGATGGAAAGACGGACTCAGCTATTACCGTATTACTTCTTTTCTTTTTTTTTTTTTTTTTTTTTTTTGGGGGGGGGGGGGGGGGGGGGGGGGGGGGGTGTGTGTGGCTGGGGGCTCTAAATTTTCGGCATTTTTCAAAAGATGAAAAAGTTGATTTTTGGCACCGCTGTAAATTTTCGGCAATTTGGTTGAAATCTATTTTCGGCAATTAAGAGGAAATTTTCAGCAATACGAGTGTGATGAAACTCTATGCTCACACATAGGGTTCACACAGTGGGTTTAATACGGTACAGTTTTGTTAGCGGTTTGTCTTGTGACAACTATTCCGTGCGGCACGAGACCCACGTGGAATCTTAAAGGAACGTTTAGCACGGGGAGTTTTTAGTGAGTTCAGGCGAGAGCTCAGTCTGTCAGAGGTCTAAACAAGTTAGTACGGGGCTTTACTGTCAGTGTGGACAGACGTGTGTGTGTCACACCAGGGAGGAAGAATATATACCACACGGAATATCTGGATATTTAGTTCGATTTTAATGATTTGATTTTCTCATTCGCACGACAAACAATAGACAAGACGTATACAAACCTACGCAATATTCGCTCAATTCATACATGCACCTGTAACTCACGCACACCCTTAACCATTCGTACAATGTTCACAGCACAAACCGCACATCCTACACTTATTGTTCCACTACGATGTCACATCTCAATGTCTGTCGAAAATAACTGACACTAATTAATGCTTAGATCCTCGAACGATCAAACATTTGATTACTCCGACTGTGAATAGAGATGAATGTAGCGTCGCTGCTCGTTGATTCAGTCACACCACTGGTCGAATAATCGCACTCTCTCTCGTGATGGCACGTCGAAGCTCCACACGCACACAGCCAGGATCAACTCGACTATCTCGTACATCACGTTGATTGATTACATTTCCACACGAAGCATACACAAATCCAACTTCTCAGCTGGTGCTAAGGGGCATCCAAAGATGCGTGAAAAGTTTACTCAGTCTTCGACTATCTTGTGCTTGTCTCAGCACCCACGACTGATGGCCGTTGACAAAGTCACCGTTATTATTAGCCGGTTACAAGCGTAGTTATACACAACTACTTACTGTGTTTACACAACCAACATTGAGCATCTAGCTTCACTAACATTCTATCCTTCGATAGATAACACGAGGCACACCACACCGCCTCAATTCCTCACAAAAACTAACTTTTAACTCGAGAGCAAAAATCTCTCATGTCTGACTGTCTTCTAAACGATTCACAGCGACGTGACTCTTCAAACCAACTTCGTACGTCACATGTTCCAAACACACATCTTACGTCATATGTTCTTGACGTCACTGAAAAGTACATGCTCTCACCACAACACACAACATAGAACGAAATTCCTCCCCAGAAGAGAATACTGCATACTGATTAAAATAAATTGTGACAGTGTGAGATACCTTAGCCCATATTCCAAGACCCTGAAACCTAGAATTCAGGTATGTTTCTATACGTATTATTGATGGTTACTTGCGTTAAGGATAGTATGTGTTAATAGGAGTTAATTCAGTTGTGTAGTGTTTACTGTGAGGTAACCGGTGTTTTCGTATATAGTTATTTACCGAGATGGATAACTAAGGAATGTGAGGTGTGTATGCCTAAGTCGTTATGAAGGCAGTATGTGGTTAAGTATAGTCTTTTCCAGCGTATGGGATAACATATAGCGAGAGTGTTAGGTTATAGTCTGTTTCAAGGTAGCGACAGAGATATGGGGGTGTTGCGAAAGTAGTGGATTTTGAAGCACGTGTGTGTGAATGAACGTGTGAGTTATTTGTATCAGCCAGGTTACATAATGTATCTCATATTATCCAATAAGTGTGTGTGTTTAGCAAGTGTTACGATTTAGGACTTTATTATTGTTCAGAGTGCTTGTCGGAGGTTGGAGCGACGGACGCCCAGACGTCAGTCACCAAGGGATCTAATGCGAGGTCATCTCTCCATCTCTTCACTCAGGGAGTGAGCGACCGGTGCCGAGACACCCAGGTCACAGCGAGGACTGCGCTATACGGTACGAATACGAGGACGTCCACGGTATGTGAGGCGGAACGACTCGGGGCGTACAACAAAGGACTGGCACGCCTAGACGTGAAAGGACTGAACGTAACCAGGCGAGAACACCAAACAGGTTGGAGTGTGAGATACTACTACCTAGCCTGGCATTGATATTGTGTATGTGGATGTGATGTTGAGATGCTGGTAGTTGGGAAGGTGTGGTGTGAATAGTTTGATAATCTTTCGAGCGTTTTCTTTATTTTGTATAAAAGTCTTCGTTAGAAAGAAAGCCCATGAGTTGCGTTTTACTGCGTGAATGCGCCCGTCTGAGTCAGTGGCGGTGTATACGTCTGTTGTGCGAGAGTCTGTACGTGCGACTGGGGGCAAGTCTGCGTGCGTTACAAGGAGGATAAAAATTCCCATTGCAGCCGGCACTGAATTCAAAGCGACGGCCGCCATGACCTGGTACTTTTTGCTTGAGTGATGCAATGCTTTATGTGAACCTACTGGGTACCATCCGCAAAGCATAGATCCACATGTCCCCTAATACACTGCATTAACCGTAGGCATGCTTTGTGATCCCTTCCACGCTTATAGACAACACAGTTACTTAATCCGAATGGGGGAGAGTATGGGGGACAAATTTCAAATGTCTGCAGTAAGTAAACTTAGATTCTGGGTTGGTGATACTACTTGTTTTAGCCATGAGTCAGAAGAAATATTTGTCAACAGGAACCTGAACAGACTACTGTACTGTGTTATCTCAAGTCTGGTATAGCCTTTGACAATAGAAACGCAACAAGTGCTATGTGGAATGTCAAGCAAAAATGTAACCTCTTCATTGCCAGCTGATGCAGGCTGTGTTTCTGACATCTTGGTTAATTCCACACCATGGAGCCCAAGCTGTCAAAGGAACATGGTTTCAAAGAGGCATCAACAAGAGGCATAGATCCTCATGAGCCCCCATGACTGTGGGGGCTCATGAGGATTTATGTCTCTTGCACTTGGATCCTTTTCACATTTTCTTGGCACTCAAAGCTTTAATACCTTAAATTTACAACATGGCCCATGGTAACTGAATTCTTTTTGAATTCATAATTCACTCTGAAATGCGCACTCAACACAAGCACTTTGAGAATATGCTGACCAGACAACTGCAAGCCATGGTCACAAGCAATATCCTGTGCTGACACACTAAATAAACAACGTTACCTGGTCACTCAGCACAAGCACTCTGATATATACACACTCAGCACTCTGAGAATACGCTGACCAGATAACTGCATGTCATGGTCACAAACAAAGTCTATGCTGTCAAACTAAATAAAACAAACAAAGTCTATGCTGTCAAACTAAATAAAACAAGGTGGATACCGTTACCTGACCACTTGGAGATGTTTGGAGCGCACACGCACGCACGCACATCGATGTGCTTTCGGAAGAGCATGCAGGCGTACTTAGTATATCATGTTGCTAGGTAAAGTCAACCTGATGTCACACAAATTATAACAAGACTGATATTGTAGCGTGGAATTCTAGTTTTGTCACCATTTCTCAGTCTTGCAGCGAAACTCATATCACGTAAAATATAAAATGATGTAAAAACAACAAATAATGTCATGACAAATGACGTTTGACAACCCAACGACGCAGCTTGCATTGGCAGATCTGCGAGGCTTTTTCAATAATAGGATTGATTGATTGTACATTGCTTAACGTCCCGACAGCAACAAGACTTTCTCAGGACGTGCCTGCACTGCTTGTGAAAAAAAAAACCAAAAAAAACCAGAATATTGAATGTATGTTGCCAGCCGGTCCAATACGTTAAATAAACCTATGACATGGGGCCCAAATAAAGCTAAGACCATTTAGCAACACACATCCAATATCAAGAGCTACAGGCAGCGCAGACAGTAGGGAGAGTTTAAAAAAGGAAAATACAGGTGAATGGACCAAGGGTAGACAGAAACACATGCCCCAGAATAGAATGGAAAATCCACCCTGTGGGGCTGACCAGGGTGACCCTGGGAACTAAAAAGTAGTTAACCCCACCCAAGTCCCCCAGGGCAGACCCGGGTGGGGATTTCAATAATAGGAGATATTTCAATATCAAAATCAGGTCAACAGCAAAAGGTAGAGACCCTTGACAGCAAGGACAGCTCTCATATAGAAGGGACTGTGTGGGTTATGGTTCATCCCATCTTGATGTTAATTAGTCATGTGTGTATGTATACATGTACTGTGATTCTTTTGCCTTTGTTATTCTGGGGCACCTTCATTGTTTAGTGTAGAGTTATAGGGGCATTTTCAACCACCAAAAACACCGAGACTTTACTTGACTTTGGAACTATCGTCTTCTTGTGTTCTATGATGTATGTCATTGATATCTGTTGTGATGTGACTGCCGTGAGATGGCCGTTGTTGCCCCCTCAGTGTTAAACCAAAATAACTAACTACTGCTGTGATGTGAACATGCCCCCTTATGCCCAAACCTAGTGTGGACTAATATGTGCATTTATACCAACTGTTGATTGGATTTGCTGATTGATATGGCTGCTTCTACAATACGATATTGACAAGCTGTAAATCAATTTAAATGGAAATTAGAGAAAGTTTAAAGTGTGGGCTAAACATCATTTTGAAAAAACTGATGTTATGTAATAATACCATGAGGTTAAAGCAGGTGGATTATCATTTTCTGGAAGACAAATTGTTATGGCTTAAGGTTTTGTAATTTTCCAAATGTTAACGCATAGTGGAAATTAGTCAGCTTATGCTGAGTGTGTGAGAATTGACTCTATGCTGCAGTTAGTCTCCAAACTTGAGTTTGCACTGCCGTGAACCTAATGGGAGCATGAGCATCGCGCTATTCTACGGCTATTCTACGCCGCAGTGCCGGGACGGTCGTCAAATCGCACGTGTTGACAGCCATGGGTGTTTTGTTTTGGGCTCGGTGGTCACGATTTCATCCCGGCTGCGTAAACATAGCAGCATAGAGGCAACACTAGCCACCAAGATACATACAGTACATTTAGCTTCTCACAAGCCCCCGCACTCTGCGCAGAACTAATAATAATAATAATAATTACGGTATTTATAATGTGCTTATCTTATAATAATTATAACTCTAAGCGCGCACTCACAACTCGCACACGCATGCGCACACTTTAGACAATGACTCACGTAACACAAATAGTGAAGATACCTTACGACGGTCAGCTTGGGGTGGGGAGTGTGGTGATATAGTGCTAGAACTGTTGAAAGAGGTGAGTTTTGAGGACGGACTGGAAGGAGGAGAGCGAGTGTTTCTGACGGAGAGAGAGTGGGAGAGTGTTCCAGGTAGATGGACCGTATACTGAGAAGGAGCGGGGGCCGAAAGTGCTGAGCTTGGTGCGGGGGATGAGGAGGCGGAGAGGGGTCGGAGGTGGAGCAGAGGGAGCGGGGAGGAGTGTAGGGGTGAAGTAAGTTGGAGAGATAGGCAGGAGCATAGTTGTTCAGGGATTTGTAGCAGAGAGACAGAATCTTGTATTGGATGCGTTGGGGGATGGGGAGCCAGTGAAGGAGCTTGAGCAGGGGAGTGATGTGGTCGGATTTTTTCTTTCTGAGGACGAGGCGGGCAGCATTGTTCTGGACGCGCTGGAGAGTGAGAGTGGTGGAGTGAGGAAGGCCGGAAAGGAGAGAGTTGCAGTAGTCGATGCGAGATAAAATGAGAGAGACAGCGAGTTTGGTGGCAGCTTCGGTAGCGAGGTATTTTCTGATCTGACTGATGCGGCGGAGGTGGAAATAACATGCCTGGGCCGTGGCGGAGACGAAGCTGGTCATGGAAAGCGAGGAATCGAGGATAGCGCCAAGGTTCTTGACCGAGTCAGAGAGGGAGATGGAGGTGCTGTCGAGTTGAAGGTGGAGAGAGGGAGGGAGCTGGGAAAGTTTCTGGCGAGTGCCTACCAGCATGGCTTCCGTTTTGTCGTCGTTCAGTTTGAGCTTGTTTGCTGTCATCCAGTTTTTCACGTTTTCATAGCAGTCAGCCGTTCGAGTCAGTAGTGTCCAAGTGTTGTCGAGTTTGTCTAGTAGTTGTGAGTCGTCAGTGTAGAGGTGGTGGTGTATGTGGTGAGACTGGATGATTTTGGACAGGGGGGAGGTGTAGAGTGTGAAAAGGACCGGGCCCAGGACGGACCCCTGTGGAACGCCGCAGGAGAGCCTGACTGGGTTGGAGGAGACGCCGTAGATGGTGACGGAGTGCTATCTGTCGGAGAGGTAGGAGAGAAACCAGGAGTGAGCAGAGTCAGTGATGCCAAAGGAGTGGTGAAGGCGGTGGAGGAGGATAGAGTGGTCTATGGTGTCGAAGGCGGCAGAGAGATCGAGTAGCGTAAGAAGGGAGATGTTGCCCGAGTCAGTGGAGAGAAGCAGGTCGTTAAGGATATGTAGAAGGGCTGTTTCAGTGCTGTGATGTTTGCGATAGGCAGACTGGAAGGGACTGAGGAGGTTGTTGTCGGTGAGGTGGAGGTCGAGTTGGTTGAGGACAACCTTCTCAAGAAGCTTGGACAGGAAAGAGATTGGAGACTGGGCGGTAGTTCTTGAGTTCGTTTGGGTCGAGGTTGTGTTTTTTGAGGAGAGGACGGATGATGGCGGACTTGAAGATATCGGGGACGGAGCCATTCTCTAGAGATGTGTTGATGATGTCGGTAATGAAGGGCAAAAGTTTTGGGAGGCCGTCCCGGTAGAGGGAAGCTGGGAGGGGGTCTAGTTCACAGGTTTTGAAAGGCATGGACTTTATGGTCTTGAGGACTTCATCCTGAGAGATGGGGCGGAAGGACGAGAGGGGAGTGCCGGAAAAGGGGGGGTCAGGAAGGCAAGGAGAAGAAGGCAGAGTGTCGAGTGTGTTGCGCAGAGTTTGGATTTTGTCGGAGAAATAGGAGGAAAAAGCGGACGGAAGTTCTTCTTTGCTGTGTGTGTTGGGAAGAGGAGAGTCGTTAGAAGTGCCTAGGAGTGTGTTCATGGTAGCGTAGAGGGTTTTGGAAGAAGTGGATTCCAGGATTTTGTTTTGAAGGTGTTTGCGTTTGGAGTCGGAGATCATTCTGCAGACTTTGGATCTGGTGGTTTGGAAGATCTCTCTGTGAACGGTGAGGTCAGATGAGCGCCAGCGGCGTTCCGCTTGTCGACGCTCGCGTTTGGCCTCAACTATGTCGTCAGTGAGCCAGGGGGAGGGGAGTCGGTTGGGTATGGAACAGGTGGTGACGGGCATGGGTGTCTAGAAGTTTTCGAAGGGAGGAATCGAAATGGGATGCAAGATCGGGAGGGGAGGCGGGGTCCAAGAGAAGGTCGACAGCTTCGTCGAAGAAGTTCTCATGAAGCTCTATGCCTCTTGGGGAGTTTTTGTCTTTGGTTATGGGCGAACATTGTTAGGCAGTGAATGCCATCTGTCTGATGTAAAAACAAGAATATATTTATCCTCGTGAAAGTATGCAGTAACAGTGGAATAAATGTTTCTTGATAGGTTCATTTGTCTCTGTGCACATCAGATGGAACAGAGAACCTTCTGCCGTACCATCTGACGGCAGTTCTGATGAAAGCGGCCTTCCAAGGCTGGCTAAAGCCTTGTACTGTCCCCAGCCCTCAACCAAATAATAGCCCTATCCAAGCCCATTTTAGCATATATTTTTAATTTGTAACCTGGCTTTTAAATTTCTGCCCATATATGTGCCTCAGCAGATCCAAGTATATTCCGTAGTGAACCCGAATCTGTCTTTAACAGAACGATAGAGGGCGGGAAAGTGTGTTTATTTATATGGTCATTGATGTACGGTTACTGAAAAACAAAAGAAACAGCTGAAACTCACTGCAAACCACAAAGCGCATCTCCCTCCCCCTCCCCCACTCAGCCTGGAAAATAAAATTGTGTGAACTGAATAGCAAAACTTAGGCACAGATTCTCGTGGGTCACGATCCTGTAACTTGCATGACGGACCCCTGTGGATCTATGCCTTTTCTCATCAGTAGAAAGGGCCATTATCACACTGAATTAGATACACTCACTGATACACACCTTCTGTCAGTCTGGAATAAACATAGATCCTCATGGCGCCCGCAGATGTGAAAGCTCATGAGAATCGTGCCTCTTGCCTGGCTCTATCATTATGCTGGTCCTTACATACAAGAAGCTACGCGAGCTGGTTCACTGACTGCCTTCCATAGTGTAATAGACGCGTTGAGAGCAATTATAGACAAACCGCTCTGCTGAAAAAAGGGAACAGAAACAGAATAGCTCGAGCTCACACTCCATCGAATGAAAATGATTAGGCTTTCTGGAGTCCAAGTTAGAACTGTGTCAGTATATATTTTAAATTTGTAACCTGGCTTTTAAATTTCTGAGTTTTCAGAATTATAATTATGTGCCTCAGTAGATTCAAGTATATACCATAGTGAACCCGACTCTGTCTTTACCAGAACAAAAGAGGGGGGGGGGAAAGTGTGTTCATTTATAATATGGTCATTGATGTACGGTTACTGAAAAACAAAAGAAACGGCTGAAACTCACTGCAAACCACAATAGCCCATCTCGCTCCCTTTCCCCCACTCAGGTTGGAAATTAAAATTGTGTGAACAGGAATAAGCAAAACTTAGGCACAGATTCTCATGGGTCACGGTCCTGTAACTTGCGTGATGGACTCTTGAGGATCTATGCCTTTTCTCATCTGTAGAAAGGACCACTATCACACTGTCCGAGATACACTCAATGATAAACACCTCCTGTCTGGAATAAACATAGATCCTCATGGCGCCCGCAGATGCGAAAGCAAATGAGAATCCTGCCTCTTGCCTGCCTCTATCATTATGCTGGTCCTTACATACAAGAAGCTGCGCAAACTGATTCAGTGACTGCCTTCCATACTGTATTAGACGCGATGACAGCAATTATAAACAAACCGCTCTGCTGGAAAAAGGGGACTGAAACCGAGAAGAGCGTGCGCTCACATTCCATCGAATCAAAACGATTAGGCTTTTTGGAGTCTGAGTTAGAACTGGCTGGGTATAAACAAAAACTGGAAAAAACATTAAACGTTTAGGGCTTAACGTTTTTTGTCCACCACGAAGGTGATTTCAAAGATGGGGCACCGAAAAGAGGTCTGTACACATTTTTACCCCAGCTGGGTTTGAACCCACAACCTTTCGGACGAGAGACGAACGCTCTACCACCGAACCACCCAGCTCCCCACAAAAACTGGAGGCAGAAGAGATGAGAATGGGGGAGCGATGTGAGGGGGCGGGGGGAGGAGATGGGGGGGAGGTGGGGCGGGGACAGGAGATGGGGGGTGGGGGGTGGGTGGCAGAGCTTGTGTTATGTTTGTGGTTGTGTTACTCTTTTTAGGCCATGTGCGAGTTAATCATAGGAAAGATCTGTTGTTCAGTTGAGTTATTTTGGATAGGAATCATGTGTCTTTTGTTTTCTTTTGCATGGAGAATTGTGAGAAGTTTGCTACATTGTGACGAAGTCTGACCTAGATTTTTGCACGAAGGTTCGGGAAAGGGCGTGATTATTCTAGTGACCTCAAATATGATGTAAAAGCTTTATAGTACACATGTTGGCTACAATTCACAACATTTATGGAATGCGCCTAGATGTTAGTGGAAGATTGTAGACAGACCTTGAGTGTTCTTTTTAATGAACGAGTCTTGGTTACGTTTTCTTTTCTGATTGGTTGATTTGTGTAGTTTGCGGGATTGTTCTGGAAATCTGTAACAGTATAAAAGAGCGTGTTAGGAAATATGTGTGTGCATTGTATGGGAGGCGCAGTGTATCATAATTGTGGATGCATTGCAGAGAAACAGTGTACCAAAGTGTGGATGCATTTGTGGTTGCATTGTGCTGAGATTGCATCATGAGAATAAAGTATTGTTGGAACTGTTACTCCAGGGTGGTCTACAACCTTGTGCCATGTGTGACAAGTTGCAGCTGAGTGAAGTTTCTCTACAAGAACACTGTGCGTTTGTCTGGTGTGATTTCATCATACTATGACTACGACGTAACAGGTTGTATTATTATGTTTCTATTTAGTTTAATAATGATGGCTACACTGATTTCTGACAACTATTTTGATATCAGTGTCATGTGTCTTTTGTTGTGTTTCTTTTGTCAAAGGCTAAACACTACTGCAAAAAACCTACCTGGCATGGATCTCTGTGCTGCCATTGTTATATTTGCTGCCTCTTTCCCACATGCCATAGTCAGGAGTACGGTATGCTCGCTCAACGTAGAATACAAGGTTCTGGATAAAATTCACCTCATCTGTTGTGTAGACTACCTACCAACAGAAAAATGGCACAATGAAATGTCACAGTACACATATAAAGTGTGTTTACAGCAACTGACATAATGGCAAATCACTTTTTAAAAAAAAGCAGATTCCGCTTCCAAATCGGACAACTAGCACTCATGGAAATGAACAAGGGGTGTTTCCATATAGCGGCACAACAGCGATGCAAGAGCAGTGTTGACAGTGATGTAAATAATAATACGGGTTATTATATAGACACTTTACCCAATTCTGCGAATCGGCTCAAAGCACCACAAACTGAACCAACGCGCATGCTCACGTGACACACACGCATTCACTCTGAAGACAAGACAAACACAGGACATTCACATGGTACGAAGGGTCAGCTCAGCTACTGAGGTTTGAAAATTTTGATCGCTTGTATTAAAAATTTACAAAGTGGCCTGAAACTGGTACCAAAGTGGAGGGGGAGGAACAGCAGGAATAGCCGGAGAAAGACACCCCCCCACTCCCCCCCCCCCCCCCCCCCCCCACCCCCCCGACAGTCCACCTGAATGAACAGGGACACTAGAGGAGAAAAGTCCGACAATGCAAGGGAACCAAATATCAAGCCTCGGCACCTTTAGCATTGGTGGCAGGCACCTTTACCACTGCACCAGAGACTACCTACCCAAATCAAGAACATAAATCAAAGAATGCATTTTTTCATATGTGTGTGCAGCAATGCAATTGCAGTGCAACAAGCAACAGTGGCACAACAATTTTATCGCCCCGTCAAAAGAATGCATTTTTTCATATGTGTGTGCAGCAATGCAATTGCAGTGCAACAAGCAACAGTGGCACAACAATTTTATCGCCCCATGGAGCGATTCCACTGAGAAGGGAGAATGGATTTCAGCACATGACAACAAATCACAACAATTCTAAACAACTTAAATCAGCACGTCATACCACCTGTCATGCTGCTATATGGTAACACACAATGCAATTTTCTGCCTGCTGCTGTGTTGCTTACTGCACTGCTGTCACATTAGCCATTGTGCATTTGACAAAGAAGTAGTTAAGTAAACATTTTCTTCCAATAGAACAAACAGCTTTTTCCAAAGAACCAAGACTGCTGATGGTGAGAGAAAAATATTTAAACTGAGACACTGCACAAACAGCATGCCAGTTCAAATGAATTACGCTGACTTAACTACAGTATATGGTGGGGCTGTGGTCAGGCTAGAAACCTTTCAGCTGTTTTTAGATCATCTACTGTGTTGTTGTGTGGATAGATGGTCTCTTCATGTAAGTCAAACTTCTTCGCATGCATGGGTGAATTGAACTCAAACCTGAAAGTGCCCAATGCTCTATCCACAGAAAGAACAATGATCCATTCTTCTGCATGCAAGCAAGCATTCGCGCGCTTGCACACACACACACACACACACACACACACACACACACACACACACACACACACACACACACACATCGACATAGACATACACACACACTGAATGTAAGAAACAGTTTCGTGGATCATATAAGACATCTTTAAATGTTTAACTTAAAAGAGACTGTTGGAGACAACGTCCTTATAATTACACTGAACTACTGTGTTTGGAATAAAAACCTGAGTGATTTGAAATTTGCAGACTAAATACACACACATACACACGTCGCATGCATGCACTTGTGCACACTCACACAATGTGCATTATGCTACATGTTGTGACACAGAGTAATTGCATCATGACGTGACCTATTACTGGACCCCTTGTGACTCTGACCTTTGTCACTGAAATTGGTATGTTTAGAAAGGTCGTGCCACAATATGCCACTGGGCCAAGTTTGAAGACTGTGGCTTGAATAGCCTCCAAGAAAAAGCTAACATTAAAGTTTACCACAGATGCCGCACACCGGACAGATGACCACTGGCCCATTACATAGATTTGCTGCAATCGCACATGAGCTCGAGCCAAAAACGCAGCAATCCTGCTGTGATTTTACAGTGATGGGAGTGTAGCTTTAAAGCCCCTAAGTTTCTAACTGGTCTAAAAAAACGTTGAAAAAAGTGTTTGTCGAGTATGCATATTTTATACACATAAAACACACCTACTAGTCAAATGATGACGCTACGGAACCGTCAGACCGTGTCATTTGCCCGGGTTCTTGCGTACTGCTTTGTTTTGCGTTTTGCCGGCTGTCAGAGACACTTGTCCCACCTGAACACCATTCAATCTGCTATCAGTGCAACCCTTAGACAATAGCTAAGTCAAATCCAAAGTGACACCCTTGAACGTTGCTGCATCTTTAAGTTATGGCCCATTATGTGAAGTGCCTTGATGTGGCGTTCACAACGCTGCTGACGTGTTGGATCATGCATATCTGATGCCATGAAAAACAGCCTAGATATGGTCAGAATGCCTCCAAAATTGGCATGTACATCCAGTAATATATCTGATCTTCAGAAATGTTGCATTTGAGACACAGGCACATGAAAGTGGTTTTTTTCATATTTTTCCATTGCCTACCCCCCTACTTTTTCTGTTTTTCCAAGTTTACACACGCATGCAATACAGCCAAACTGACTTCTGGTGGGCTGGACAACTTAAAACAGTTACCATGACACTGACACTGATGAAAAATGAGCTTTCAGACCCAAGGCCATTTCCTTGTGTATCTTAGGGCAGCCCAAAAGACAACACCCAGGCATCCTCATTGACCCTGTTGTCTGGTGACAACAAGCTGGAAGAGGCCTGTAACCAGCTGCCATGCCCTATGTGCTGCTGGCAATCTTTCCCTAGGCAAAAGGGGTCATGAAACAGCTCTGCAATTTAAACATTAAGTCTACAGAGCTATCCCACAGGAAAAAGACTACACAAAACAACCAAAACTATGCTACGCGGGACACGCCGCATACACTAATTAGTGTCTGGACTGCTGATTTAGGAGGTAGCATAGAAAAATGGTTATGTACAGTTCATTTTTATATAAAACACACTTGTCAGAGTCTCAAAACACCTCAGCTCATCTTGCAGATGTAGTAGGCATGTGTGTGCCAAACTTGTCAACACTCCTGTAAAACCCTGTACTGGTGCCTGCAACTGCTGGTCCCATAACAATGCACTCAAATGAGCTTTACTCAGTGTACAAGTGCTTGTGTTTGGCTTAGAATAGACACCAGAGACATCCCTCATGACAATTACAGCAGAATGACACCTCAGATGCAACCAGTGTAGCAGTACCATGCAAAATAACACTTCTGCAGGTCACATTATTTTGGCTGCTTATTTCACTCTGAGGTCAGCTGTCTGATGAAATGCACATGCTAACACTGTTTCATTGTAGTTTTTATCTTAACCTTTGACCTTAAGCCCCCAACCCCCCCCCCCCCCCCCCCCCCTCCCGGCCTCCAACCCAAACCCCTGCCCACCCCACCCTACACCCACCCCACACAACTTCAAAAACTGAAAGAGTGAATTTTTTTTTACGCATTTATCAAACTGAACACCCCAAACCCCACCCCTTTCAAGGTCAAGGTCAAAGGTCACAGCTCATGGTCGAAGGAAAGACTCATGACTACCTGTAAGACAAAAAATAAATGAGCAAACACACTAAACCTAGCTCACAGTGCAGGTAAACAGGGTGTTGCCATGCAAAACATGCCAAAACGCCTATAAAACTGCATGCACAGCGATTTTTTGGCAAAATTTCAAATTTTTCATGATTTTTTTTACTTTTCCAACTGCAACCATCCAAACTCATTGATCTGGTTACACTAAACCAGTTTCCGGTCTATGTCACATATGGCATGTGGTGCACCTGACAGGCCACGGACCACAGTGGTGTTTCCGTACTGTCCAGTCTCTTAGCCTTAGTCAATCCCAGTCATCCCCTAATTGTTCAATTCCCTAAAAAGCACTACCGCCCACCAGCTGCACATTTGCCATGCATAAAATACCAAAAAAACCAGCACATGACCCGTCTCATTTCTTGGCTATGAAACTGGTTCCTTACCAACCCCACACCCAAGCACAGCTGAAATCAGCGTGCCCCTCAAATCACTACGCCAAAGGCAACTCAACATAGGCCCACAAATGTCCACTGGATAAGCTCAGGATGGTATGAATCAAAGCACCAAACATGTCTCCTCTCAGCTAACCACAAATTTCCAGCAAATTCCCACATTCAGCCCAACTGCAAATTTTCAAACAAGGCAAAAATTATTTTTAAAAACACGGGACCTCTTACTGCCTGACCTTCCCAATTTAAATGTATACCGTGACCTGCTGGCTTCGAAGTTCCCACACAGCCATTTTTCTCGGTAGACCCATACCATAAGTCGGATTTGTG